>VDFB02256132.1:210478874-210532464 GCA_007258455.2 Sequoia sempervirens | reverse complement strand
TCTTGATTACTAAAATTTGACATGCTGATTACTAAAATTTGACTAAGTCTAAAATTTTTAAGATCTTCCAAAAACTAAATTTTTCATTATGACTCCTAGAGATCCAAAACCACTCAAAAACATCCTACCTATATACATGAAATATAACTTAAAGTATACAAAAGTAAATGTTAATATGTAAATGTTTATTTCATGTATATAGTCTCCCTGGCAAAGAAAGAGAAAATGAAAGAGCTTAGAAAAATGCATTCCAAAAGTCATGAATCACATTTGGCGAGTGCCAAATTTGGTGAGAGCCAAATTTGGTACTCTCCAAATTTGGCACTCTCCAAATTTGGTGAGCACCAAATTTGGTGCTCTCTAAATTTGGTGAGCACAATATGGCTTGTTACGCTATTTTTTTTCAATTTTGCACCAAAATTGTGTCACATATCCATGCACTTACCCATATACATACTTCCAAAACAAAATCTATACTGATATATATATATATATTACAACTAGATCACCATTAGACAGAAACCATACAACAATTAATGTTGATACCAATTGGCGTTTAATTTCACTAGCCTTCTTTATTGACGTGGAAAATTCCTTTTAATATAAAAAATAAAAAATTTACCACCTTCTTTCTGACTGGGAGCCAGACGCCAGAAGGGTTAAAAACTGGGAAGGCTAACGAAAATTCCAGCCAAAGTGCACACAAGTGCAGATATGTACATATATATATATGCTTGCATCTATCTATATATGTATATTGTCTACATCTAATCCCACATACATACATTTCTACACATACTTTTTGTGTTTTTATATATCCAAGCAATAGATATCTACATATGCATCCAAAGCATGTAATGTAGATATATGCAGTTACAAAATAAAATCTATAGCGATATATATGTACCTGAAGTTAGATGCAACTTTTTTAGTTATTATTTATTTGAGCATCAAAAAGGAATTCTTAGAAGGATAGGTTGTATATTAATTTTAATATGAAACATCAAGATCTAACCATTGAAAACAGTGGTAGATAATGCATGTTCTTGCTTGGGGGTTTGGTGAGAGCCTATGAGGCTCCATGACCCAATATGGTAGGGTGGAGAGCAGGCCTTCTTTTGTTGTGCTTCATTTCATTTTCCCTATGTGCACATACCTACATATATTTATAAGTTTCCATCCATCTATATATGTATATTGTCTACATCTAATGCCACATACGTACATTTCTACACATGCTTTTTGTGTGTATATATTTCCAAGCAATAGATTCCTACATATGCATCCAATGCATGATGTCGGTTGGTAGGGATTTGTGCTTCAACATTAATTTTTATATGGTATCCTTATAGTGGAAATGGTTGTAATAACACCTTGCCATTTAAAACTTGAGAAAACATATTCCTTTCCCACAAAAAAATTGCCATTTATGATTTTCCCTTTTATAACCATTGCAGATTGTGGTTTATGTGATTATGGAGGACAACCAAACACTGATGTCATGTGCTTGTGAGAGAACAAACAATTTGTTGGTTGCATCACATTTTTTATCTCTGCAAGCACATCACAATGGTGTATGTTATTCCATTCAACATAACCATTTTCAATGTTATGGTTGTCTTGGTTTTCATGTTGTACATATCTACATTTTTTTGCTTTTTGGTTATTGCTTGTTATATGTGCCCATGTTTGGTGAATAGATACCTACATATGCATTCAAGTCATGCAATGCCTATATATGTACTTGCAAAACAAAATCTATACTGATATATAGGTGTTTGAAGTTAGATGCACCTTTTTAGTTATTATTTCTTTGAGCCTCAAAAAGGAATTGTTAGAATGATAGGCTCTATATTAGGTGTAATGAGGAACATTGGTTTCACCATTGAACACAGTGGTGGACAATGTATGTTCTTGGTCAGGGGTTTGGTGAGAGCCCATGAGGCTCCATGATCCAATATGGTAGGGTGGAGAGTAGGCCTTCTTTTGGTGTGTTTCATATTATTTTCCCTATGTGCAGTTGTGAATGTTTGTGAGATTAGATGCATATAACATTCATATGTATGATAGGTTGTATATTAAGTGCAATATTAAACATTGATCTCTATATAAATATTATAGTGGTAGACAGTATACCTATTGTCTAAATGTAATTCCACATACATACATTTCCACACATTCTTTTTGTGTGTGTATATATCTGAGCAACAGATCCCTACAAATGCATCCAAGGCATCTAATGCCTATATATGTGCTTGCAAAACAAAATCTACACTGATATATAGCTATCAAAAGTTAGATGCACCTTTTTAGTTATTATTTCTTTCCGCCTCGAAAAGGAGTTGTTAGAATGATAGGCTACATATTAATAGCAATAAGAAACATTGGTTTCACCATTGATCAAACTAGTGGATAATGTATGTTCTTGCTCAAGTGTTTGGTGAGAGCCCATGAGGCTCCATGACCCAATATGGTAGGGTGGAGAGTAGTCCTTCTTTTGTTGTGTTTCATTTTATATTTCCTATGTGTAGATGTGTATGTTTGTGAGATTAGATGCAAACGCCATTCATATGTATGATAGGCTGTATATTAAGTGTAATATTAAACATTGATCTCAACATTGATTATAGTGCTAGAAAATTTATGTTCTTGATCGGGGGTTTGTTGAGAGCCCTCAAGGCTCCATGACACAATATGGCAGGGTGGAGAGCAAGCCTTCTTTTAGTGTGTTTGATTTATTTTCCCTATGTGGAGATATCTATGTATGTGAAATTAGATGTAGTCAACATTTATATATAGTCTTTCCTATTATGCATGCAAGGCATGCAATACATATATATATACTTACGAAACAAAATCTATACTGAAATATATGTTTCTCAAGTTAGATGCACTTTTTTACAGTTTTTGTTGGCTGGACATCTATTTTCTTTTCCCTTTTTCCCAATGTTCATCCCATCAAAATAACTTTTTTTCCTAATCCTATTGCTTTGCTTCTTATAGAAGTGGTTATACATTGAGACAACATGCTCTATTTTTTAATATTTCACCAAAAAATTTTATATGTGGATATGTATGTATGTGAAATTAGTTACAAAAAACATTCATATACATCTATATTTAAACTTGTTGACACACACACACACACACACACACACATATATATATATATATATATGTATATATCTTTGCAACTTCTGCTTTCCTTGCTTCCTTTCCATCACACCCATATGCACCTGTGTTTAGAAATTCTCCTCTTGGTTCTTGTTGTCCATCATGCTACTAAACAATTGTGATGTTTTGAGTTGGATTAATCTCTTTAGCTATACCATTGTTCTTTAAGTTGGTGTTTGAACGTGCTTTATTATTTTCCTCATATTATGGTTGTAGGCTCCTCAACCTTATTCAAGTTCCAGTCCTACATCAAGTGTGGACCAAAAAAAGGTAGCAAAATGGCAAATAAACCAATTGTATTATGTGCAACATAGAGACCAAATTTGTGCAAGTCGTCGGGCCAAATACTTGCAACAAAGAGCTTTCATAGTTCCTCCTTACTTGGCTCCACTTGATCAAGAGGTCGCACCACAATTTCTACCGAGCTTGTTGGAAACACATGTTGTCTTCTATAGTCCAACACCCTCTATCCCTTGGCAGCTTGCACACAACCTTCCTAGTGAAGGTGCCTCAATAATGGGCAGTTGTGGATCTCAACACAACCTTGTTGGGAATGGATTTCCATCTGCATCATCAACCCATCACCATTTTAATAGTATGTTTGGAGATTCTTTTTGTGTTGCAATGCAGTCCTTCTGTCGGTGCATTGATGCTTTGTCTGATTTTAAAGTTTGTAGTATTTGCAAGGAAAGCTACATTTGCATGAAAGTGTGAGAATCCAACCTCGATGTCATTTATCTGCATTGTGCTTTTAAAAAGGGTTTCCATCATTCAGTTCAATGAACAAGATGGACCTAGGACCACAACCTTCTATCCTTGCAAAGTTGACTCAGGTTGAAGAAATGCTTATAGTTAGAGTTGCTTCAATTTTGCAAGTGACTCATGCTAGAGGAGGCCAATACAAATATAGTATCCATAGTATAAGCTTCCTTCAAGACATCACAACCATTGCAGATTTGTTTCCATGTCACCTACATGATGTTGAAATGGAAATTGTTTGAAGAACTAGTATTCAGGGAACAAACTATGATTGCTATGTTGACAAACACAATGCCATGGCTACATTGATATACAAAATTGAAAATGATCCATACTATAGTGATGTTACCATTGATTGTGATGCTTTAAATTTGTTGCCTACTAAAAGTACTGACATCTCCAATATTTTGCACACAATGAAAGAACTAGTACAAAACATAGCTGAACTAGTGGAAACTTCATAAATTGCTGCTAATGAGGAAGCTAAGCTTGAGGACTCATCATCATTTATTCCATTAATTCCAAACCCTCCCCGGGAATTGCAAGAAATCAGAGATGCCTTGTAGATTGAAGACATTAGTCAAGATACATTTCCTTGGCCTGATATAAATTCTAACCCTATCAATGAATACAATACAAAAGGGCTATTAAGCATGGATTTTCTAACATTGTTCCCAATTGGAACAACGATGCCCCTACAGTTGAGAAGCATACATATTCAGTTACATGAATATGAATTACACTTGATGAGACATTATGATAAAAGATTTGGGAGGCATGTTAGATTTAGATATTACCTTTATAATTTAATAATGAGACACCAAAGCCAGCAGTCGGCTTCTATTTTCATAAAAACAAACTTGGAAGAAAGGATCCCAAAGTCTGTGGTTGCACTGTGACAACTGCTTTAGGATGCACCAGACACCTAGATAGAAAACTATCTCGTTCTCTTTGGTGGATCTTTACGAAGGATGCACTCATAGTGGGGCAAGTGCTGGCAAGAGCTCATTGCAATGATCTACCAGCTTGGGACACCAACTCTTTTTTTCTCCTGAGCTCTGTAGACACAAAATGGCCTGATTTGCACAAGGTACTTGATCTTGGTGCTCAGCCACATATGCCATACTCCCAAAGATGGTTCATGGACAATGTTTTCTAGAACTTGCATATAACTTGACCTTGTACATGCACTTGCAGTTCACCATTTTTTGTGATGAGGTTATTGAGAGGATTCTCCATATAAAGGATTACTGGTATAGGTATGAGTGGAAACACCATGGATCAACACATGTCCATGGTTTCTTGTGGCTTTCAGGTGTGCCGAATATGGACATGATTGACTAGTCCAACCCAAATGAAGTTTAACAGGAAAAAAGCTTCTTTGATCGCTATGTTTCAGCACGGAATCCTCGTTCCCTAGAATAGCTAATATCAAGAGTCCACCACTCTTCTTTGGAGGACCCGTGTTTGCTTGATACTTTGCAAATTTCTTGCATGGACCCAATGGTGGATTACGAACAACTGGTGAACATGGTGCAGAGGCATACCAAATTTACTCAGTACACATGCCTTAGGAAAAAAGGTCAACAATTATAATGTCACTACAAAGCTCCATGGAATGCACAACCATCATCGACATTGGCAATTGACAATGAATAAAAAAATCCTATAAGCCAACAAGAAATGATGAGCGCCTTAATATCCACAAACCTGAGATGCTTGCAATCTGACGAGAAAACATTGCTTGCCAGCTAGTCTTCTCAAGACAAATTGAGCTAAACTACACTTCCAAATATGCATCAAAGTCTAAAAAAGAAGTCTAAAAGCTATATTGATAACTTATGGAGGCTTGCAAATACAAATTCATTTGGGGATAAAGCGTTGCTTTCCTATCAAAATTTCATGATGAACTTGGTTGTAGATCATGACATTGGTGGATAAGAAACATGCCATATGCTACAAAAGTTTCCCCTTGTCATGTCAAGTTGACATTTCCTATATTTGAATGCGAGTAGGAAAACATTCCACTATTTTAAAAAAGCTGATAATGGTGAAGAACTTGCAAGTAGTTATATTCATTGTTACATGCAAAGAACAACTAAGATGGATACTATATCTTTTCTTCAATCTACATAATTGTATACACATAGGAAATATCGCAAAGGTGGTGGTTGGCATTTGCAATCACACCCTACTATCATCATTGTTTACTCGCTATTCAAGTCTTCCCCTCCTGAGCATTTTGATACCTTTGAAACATTTTTTTGGTTGGAATTCCTGCTATACAATCCTTTATGAAATGTCGAAGCAAATATAGGCCTCACTAGAGATAGTATAACACAAAACTGGTGGCTATTTCATGTTGTTGGCTATCACCCTTGGCATGTCAATAGAGTTATTGCTCCACCCACCAGTTAAGAAGAAGGTGATAGTGATACTAACAACACCTAGTATCTACCTCCTGCAAATGAATATGAATGGGAATTGCTTTCTTTCCTTGGTGCTACAAATAGTGTTTTCTTCGACCAGCTGCAACTATTAGGTAGACGAGACTTCAATTTAAATTGTATTTTGGACACACACCATGTTCCTGAGAATCTACATAATGTTCCTATAGAGTTCATCACAACAAGTAAATTTCATATAGCTGAAGATAGTATTTTCCCACTTGCTACAACTGCACTTTTTCATCAACTATCTCCTAAGAAAAAGCTTGCTCTAAATATCATTGAAGAACACCACCTTGGCCCATCTCCATCATCACCCACTGGTACATTTTGACCCAAATTTTGACAAACATTCGTCAAAATTTCGATGACCGTTTTTCTATATTATTTCATCAGAATTTTGACGATATTTGAAATGTCAAAATTCCAACCCATCCTTCATCGAAATTTGGGTCAAAATGTACCAGTGACCATTGCATATGATTATTCAAGGTATTGTAGGTACAGGTAAGTCATTTATTATAGAAAACATCCAGAGAACACTAAATACATTGCCAAATAAGAGAATGAATCCTTTGCTTGCTTTGGTGCCAACAGGGGTGGCTGCTTACAATACACGTGCCTCTATAGTACATGCAGCTCTTTAGATACCAATTAGAGATATGAATCCATTGAAAGTACAACCATTGACCATATTTCAAGAGGACTTCAAACATATTAAAAGTATATCTTAATTGATGAAATGATCTTCTTGGGACCCAAGTTGTTACTCAAAATAGATAGTCAGTTGTGGCAAGGATTTTCTACTAGGCATATGCAACCATTTGTTGTTGCCTCTGTTATACTTGTGGGTGACCTCACACATTTGCTACCTATTTTTGACAAGCCTATCTATTCTTATCACTCCATATCCTTGGCTCTTTGGCACACTTTTAATGTTGTCACACTCGACACAGACTTCTGCCAACATGGACTGCCTGATGCATAGAAAGAGTTCTGTAGAATCATTTTAAATATTAGAAATTCTCAGGCATCTCAAGCTGATTGGAAAACTCTTATGAATCGAACAAAACCAAGAGTTTGATACAACTATTCACTTATTCCCAACAAATAGCTTGGTCACCTTGCACAATAGAAAAAAGCTTCAACAGTTAAATGTTCCCATTGCAATTAGTATTGCTGAAACTACTCAACAAAATGCACTTGATTATGGTGATGATGAGCAACTTCACGAAAATATCTTACTTGCAATTGATGAACAAGTAATGTTAACAACAAATATTTGGGTGGCAGCTAGCCTGGTCAATGGATCATTGGGTTTTGTCAAGTCTATCTTATATACTAGGGGTACTAAACCACCTCAACCATCTCAATATGTTGTTGTGCACTTCCCAAACTACATTGGCCCAGCATGGGATCAAGACAACCCAAAATCCATCCCCATTCCTCTTATCACATGGGGTAGCTGAACACAACTCCCCTTGACAATGGCTTGGGAAATAACAATACATAAATCTCAAGGCTTGACACTAGAGAAAGCTATAATGTATATTATAACTAAAGAAAGACAAGGACTAACATTCACATCTCTTTTTCGTGTAAAATCAATTACAGGAATATGCATATATCCTCCTTTCTCTTTTGATAGATACTCCAAATTATGTGCCAACAAATAAAGTGCACTCTGAATCAAAGAAGAGGATCGCCTCCAACAACTGTGTGCATTGCCATCATGATGAAATGTTTGTATTCTTTTCGGTAACTATAGCGCTTCTCCTTTCCCTCTTCATTTCAATGCATATAGAATTTCGACCATTTCTAATTTCGCTTCCTTGTCGTTCCCTCGACAGTGCAGTTGCAACCACTCTCGCCAAGCTAGCCAAAGTTTTTCTTCTATGGTGATTACTAAGAGAAATTGTTGTTCAATTCTTGCATTATGCTTCTCCTCTCCTCCAATGACAAATCTGAATTCCTTCCTCTTCTTTGGTTGACGACATAACATTTATATTTAATTTTTCTCTAAATTCCTTCCTCTTCTTTGGTCAATGATGCCATTTCTAGTGCTCTCACCTTTGAACTACCTGTGTTTAACTATATTTGATTGAAACCATTTTAGATTGCAAACGTTCTTAGCTGTAGCTACAAATCTCCACAATGCTAAATAGCTTTGCGATCGCATCTTTGGCATGGTGTACGGGCTACAAATACATTCCATTTATATACAAGGTAAGGCTATATGCCCTTTACTCCATCTCTTATTTCACAACTACATTTCAAATTCTTTTTCATAAATGATACAACTGTATATACTTTAAAAAATGTATAACATTGATTTCAACTCAACAAAAATTTTAGGTACCAAAACAAAATTATATGGGAGTTATAATCATAAACATACTGCATCCTGTTGCATGCATAAGGTATGCCTACATATTATTTATTTGATCTCTTCTATTGCAGGTGCATTACTTATTATTTTTTATAAATTATAGAATTGTTTATATTTCCTAATTTAGATATTGTCTACCAATGGCACATTTTCATTGCACTAAACTTCACATTTTCCTTTTCTTTTGCAGAACATACTCAAGACAAACAAATTCAGCGATAAGAAGAATACTATAATGGACATAATGATAATGATCATATCATCAAAAAAGCAGCCTACAACCAGTGATTTCCAATATGGGTTGTTTATATTTGTTAAATGCTTCACACTCCCATTTGATAGAAATGTTGCTCTTCATTTATAACATTGACTATGGTTGTTCTCAATTATCATGAAATATTTTTGGGATTTCAAATAACTTCAAAATATTCTCCTATGCGTAGTTGTATTGAAAAACTCAATTCAAATTTATCTTCCCTCAATGGCTATTGTTTGTGTTAATTTTATCTATTGGCTATCAATAAACTGCTCCCAAATTCTTTAAATTTTCCTTTTATGCACTAAAGTATTCTTTCAAAGCACCATTTTCTTGCCTACATTTTGTTCTATATGGTCACGATAGCAATTGTACATTCATCTTCAACTCCTATGCTCTCTCCTAGATTGTTCTTAGCATACCCCTCTTTAATTCCTCTTATGCAAGTATAGATCCTTGCCATTTGGACTTCCCTTTTTCCTATTGGCTCATCGTTGCATGTCACTACATGCAACTGCTAGTCATATAAGTGTTTAGGTGCACTAGTTATAAGACTTCCATTTTTCAAAACCAAGACCAAATTTATCTTTAGATGATCTTTTAGAGTTAATCAATTCATCAATAATTTCAAAACCACCTCCTAGTTTTAGACCCTTGTCGATATTCTCTTTTTATTTTTCAAGTTCTTTTTTCAGAGTGGCAATCTCTTCTTCAAGCTTTGAACATTCAACACTTTTATCATTTATCTTGGTATTCAAAAAATATTCAATATTCTTTCCTTCTTCAACCTCAACTTTCAAATCGAAGATCACAACTTCTACCTCCTTGAGTTTAATCTCACATCCATTTCCTCCTATTTGAGCTTTTAGTATGCCAATGTATTCTTTTGATTCTTTAACTTGTTCCTTCAATTTGGAAATTGCCTCTTTTCATTTTTCAAGTAGGAACTCATATTTGATATTTTGAATTATTGCTTCACCCAAATCTTCAAGAGTAGACCAGGGTTCTCCTTCAAAATAAAATTCACAATCATCTAGATTGATGTCCCAACCTTCAAGTTCCATTTCCTCTAAATCTAGTTCTGGAATAAACATGTCATTAAATTTAGCTATTGACCCCATGTGTTCAAGAGAAAGATCAACCTCAGTTTTTAAGCTTCTCAAACGCAATAAGCTCTAATAACAATTCTTGAACACACTATAGTGCTAAGAGGGGGTGAATCAACATACATTAAAACTTAACCATTCCATTTGCATATTAAACATCATATCAAATTTAATTGAAAGAAGAGAAAAAATGAAAAACATGCACAACACAAGGACACCAATTTTTTTATGTGGAAAACCCAATGAGAGAAAAACCATGGTGAGAGTTAACTCACAATAATGAAGCTTCTTGCTTACAAAAATTACAATGTAGTTTAAGACTCACTACCTAAGGACTTGCTTACTATGACACACAACCTTAGGGAAAAATATAAGGACCTACTAAGACTCACTATCTGAAAACATGATACATGAGAATTATAATAAGAAATATGAATGTGAACTGCTTATGAAATAAGCATCCAACATATGTTGATGTTGCAGTCCCTTTTTGCACAATTATTCCATCATACAGATTTCACACACTTCATCTTCAACATAATGCTCAATTCCAACTCACCATTCATCAATACCATCAAAAATTATTTTTATCTTCTATAAATATACTTTGTAACAACTCAAAACCTTGTTTAGGTCGGCTCCAAGATGACCTTTAGAAGAAACATATGATATCACATAGGTCAGCTGCAAACATATATAATATGAAGAGAAAAAGAGTTTTAGATTAGATATTAGGACTGATTTCAACACATCCTTCAAAACAAGATTAATTAATTAGGACCAATCGCAAATGAAGGAAATAGTATTTTTGACCCAAACAATGACAACACCATTGAAACTACCAATTATTCAACTTTACACCACTGGAGAGACCAAAACCTTTATGCATACCAAGATGAGAGCAATGTATATACTATGAACAATATCTCTTCAACCTTCTCCTAAGGAAATTGGTCATCATATGCTAGCAAAAGAAGAGAAACATATTGAACTGATGAAAATAGAGCATTCCAGATAGACTGTAACACTTCAAAACATAGGATGTTGCATTGATGTATACCAAAACATCCGACACTTACAAGGATGAACCCATACACCTTTTTGAGCATATTCCCAAGTCCACGCAACCACAACTATCTCACCAAAGGAGTAGTGCATTCCTGTAGACCTTCATTAATACTTTTCTATGCTAGAGCACATATTAGAACTCAGTCACTTATAAATTTCACTGTACAAAGTGTAATGACATGAATTCTTGGATATAACACCTTCACATCTCAACAATCTTATATTCTAGGTTCTACAAGACTAAATCTTTCTCTCTGAAAGGATGCAAACCAAAATATGATGACTTTGTATTATTGTCCATGCTATGAATGCCTTAGAAAATCTTCAACAACATGCTTTAATGTGTGGTACACCAAACATGAATGATATCAATGTATTAATGAAAAGTATTAATGAAAGTCTAGAGGAATGCACCTTCTAAGTATTAATACTTTTCTCTACTAGAGCATAGATTGGAATGTATTAATTAAGGTCTAGAGGAATGCATTCCTGTAGACCTTCAACATTGAAAAAATTATCAACAAGACATGAAATTTTCTTAAAATGTTTTCTCTAAGGACTAGACCTACAAAGGGAGATCCTAAACTTTTGTTTTACATAAAAATCAGAAAATTCAAAATTCCCCCTTATTAGATTAGCTTATTTTTCATGTAATTTCATAAACATGGTATTAAATCATTGAGCTAATTCTTATGTTTGTAACCATATAATTTTTATGTATTTCACATAGTCTATTGACAAGTATTTTTGCATTGTGAAAAATTATGGTGTTTTATCAAGATTCAAATTTGTAGTTGTTGATTCAACCTCTTGACCCATATTTCATGACTATTGGTTTAAATAAATTGATAACATGAATAAGCTATATTTCTAATCTTTATTTACTTTTAGTAATGCCTTTATTTTCCAAAAAAAACATGCATTATACTTTTAATATATTGTTTGACCCATTCATTCAATTTTTTTAAAAAATGGACACCTTCTATTGTTAATTCTATATGCATACAATAAAATTGATTTTCAATAATTTTATAGTTATTTTTTTGTACCTAGTAGGAAGCACACTCTATACTTTTTTAGTATGTTCCTACGTCGATAATAAAAAAGATACAAAAAATAAGGCACAAGATACATGATCATAACTAAATTTCCACCCAATGGTTTTCAAGAATATGTAACAAAAATATAATATTAGAGAGGGAAAAGTGGAATTTTTATCATTTTTAATGAGCAAAACTTGAGTACCACTTATAAAGGTAACATTTGAGCTACTTAAAATTCACTATTTTTCAAAAAATATTTGAATTTTAGAAATTTGATTTAAAATGTCACAATTCTTGTTCTTGAAATAAAATTTACATTTTGAGTGCATGCATCTAAAATTAATCATAAATTTTTAAGTTTCATTGATTTTAGGAAGCAACTAACTACTTGATACACTCTTTTGGTCTACCATTTTCTATGTACTTACCCAATTATATTGTAAAATATTTTATCACATGAGAGAATAGAGTTATGGTATGTATATTAGTTTTTTGGAAATAAGTATTAACTTTGAGTCCTCTAGTTATTGTTGTTCTATTAGTTGATTTGATGCTTGGTGGATGGAGTGTTTCAATGGATGGAGACAAAGTCATATATTTATGGTTCACCAAATGAAGCCAATTACTCTCAATATTTCTCAATTAAAAATATATATATTTTTAATTTTAATTAAATTTTTAAATTTATTAATCATATAATGTAAACCATTAACAAAGGGCTAACATCACTAATAGTCACATTAGGATAAAAATTCTAAGCACAAAATTTTACAAGTGTTTAGGGTCATTGCCTATTGAAATTGATCCTTCCAATGAACATTACTCTCAAAAACATTTTTTTTCCTTACTCAATAGGCTAATAAAAGAATGAGTCAACTTACAATTATCTAGGGAAACTTTCCTTCTTATTGATATATAAAAAAATAAAAAAAGTTAAGGATGACATGTTCTATCCTATCAAGTGATGATCTCTAAGAAAGGAAGGTAAAATATATTATGCAAATATGTATCTTATCATTTTCTCTATCATGTTAATACTTTGTATACAATTCTATATTATGAAACTATTATTGAAGGTAGATAAGTTACTAGTACTCAACAATACACTTGATCATACATTCAAGTCAATAATATTTGCATACTAATAAATTCATTTTGGTTTTGATGAAAAACTTCACCAACATGATCTAACGAAATAGTTTGAGTTTTTCAAGTGATGCTACTAATATGTGCTCTATTTCTCCCACTAGGAAGTTTTAATTAATGAGAAATTATAACCTAAAAGAATAGTGCTAAGATTTTTGGATTGAAACTATATGCAATCTTTTTAACTTCAATGTTTCGACTCATACTCCATGATCCATCATCAGAATGCTTAGAAAATAGAGAGAAGAGTGTGAGTCAAAAATATTCTCAACACTCTTCTCTCTATCTACAAACCATCCTGATGATGGACCATGGATTAAGAGGAAAAATATTGATGTACAAAATACTACACATAATTTCAATCTACAAATATCAACATTATTTGATCATGGACTATGAAAACTTCACTAATTAGATGTTATCCTTAACTAATTAAATGCATAGAGTCTTGATAATGCATAGAGTCTTGCTATTCTTTGGGATCCAATTACACTTGTTATCTCTAAATGGGTGCAAATTAGAAACATGTTTTTATTGTCATAATTTTATATAAATAGATTTTGATGAAAAACCTTGTTAATTTTACTACTATGACAGTGAGAAAGGTGTTTAGTTGGAGGGCTTAAAGATGATTAGATATCTCTTTCATTAGAGGAATTTGTATCAATATGTATGATCACATACACTTACTTCTACATTATATCCTAGTGGGAAACTTTATTCTACTCTCTTCTTGTTTTGACATTTTAAATTAATATTCATGCATTAAACATTTCTCAATTACAATAAGAATTACTTAGGTATTACATAGTGTTGATTTTCTCATGCCTTTATTAAATACAAATTACTTTTTTAATGAATATAATGTTAGTAATTTATAGGCTTCATATTTGACTTTGTTTTATACATTTATCTTTTAAATTAATGTTTCAAATGTAAATAGAAACTAGCATTTAAGGATGTCTAAATACTAACAAAAGATCAACACACGAGCTATTGTTATATCTTATATCTACTATTTCAAATATATAACAAACAACAAAGGCTCCCATATTGATGCAATATGATAAATTAAACAATTATTTTTAAAAAACAATCAACTAGCTTACATAATCTCCTTCAATAAAAGTTAAAATTTTATACTCTTGTGTAGAAGTTAAGTTTGAGAAAACCTCACTCCAATATTAATCTTTAAAAAATATTAAATATATTATTATTATTATTAAATATCTAATATTATAATTATTAAAGACCTTATATAATTATAAGACATCTCACTAACTAAACAAATTGCTTAAAGCATTATAAATATTATATAATAATAAACCAATTTATTTATATATAAAAAGGACAATTAAGAGATTTTTTTAAATGCACTTTAATGTTAGTGGATGGATTTTACTCAAACTATATCATACAATATGCATAAGACCAAGCTAATTCTTATGTTTATGAATATGATGTTAGTAATTTATAAGTTTCATAATTGACTTTGTTTTATAAATTTATCTTCTAAAGTAATGCTCCAAATGTAATCATAAACTAGTATTTAAAGATGTTTAAATGCTAACAAAAGAAACACACGTGTTATTATTAAATTTCATATATATTATTTGAAATATATTACAAAAAGAAAATCCACCATATTGATGTAATATGATAAGTTAAACAAATATTTTAAAAACAACAATCAACTAGCTTACATAATCTCTTAATGTCTATTCAATAAAAAAGTTAAAATTTTATGCTCTTGTGTAGAAGTCAAGCTTGAGAAAACCTCACTCCAATATTAGTCTTAATAAAATATTAAAAATATTATTATTAAAGACCTAGTATTATAATTATTAACGACCTTATAATTATAAGACATCTCACCAACTAAACAAAATGCTTAAAGCATTATAAATATTATATAATAAAACCCAATTTATTTATATATATATAAAAGGCAATTAAGAGATTTTTTTAAATGCATTTTAATGTTAGTGGATGGATTTTACTCAAATGGTAGCATACAATATGGATAAGACCAAGATAATTCTTATGTTTATGAATATGATGTTAATAATTCATAAGTTTCATAATTGACTTTGTTTTATAAATTTATCTTCTAAAGTAATGCTTCAAATGTAAACAGAAACTAGCATTTAAGTATGTGTAAATACTAACAAAAGATCAATACATGTGATATTATTATATTTCATATCTATTATTTGAAATCTATTAAAAAAGGAAAGCCTCCAAATTGATGTAATATGATAAATTAAACAATTATTTGAAAAACAATAATCAACTGCCTTACATAATCTCCTAATGTCTATTCAATAAAAATATTAAAATTTTATGCTCTTGTGTAGAAATCAAGTTTGAGAAAACTTCACTCCAATATTAATCTTAATAAAATATTAAAAATATTATTATTACTAAGAACTAATATTATAATTATTAAAGACGACATCTCACCAACTAAACAAAATGCTTAAAGCATTATAAATATTATATAATGAAACCCAATTTATTTATATATATAAAAGACAATTAAGAGATTTTTTTAAATGCACTTCAATGTTAGTGGATGGATTTTACTCAAATGGTAGCATACAATATGGATAAGACCAAGTCTAAATGATACTAGCAGTTTGAATCAAAACTTGATAGAGTATACACCACCGTGGTCTAAACTCATCCAAGCATTTTAAATATATTCAATACCAAAATTTCCATACTTGACAGTCAAGAAACTATTGTATTCCCATAGGAGCGGGTCCAGAATTCTAGCTTATACGCCATTGACATAAACAGGACTAATCACTCAAGGAAAGTGATTTGTGAACAGTAATCTCTGATCAGACTAGATAGTTCAGAAACGGCAAAAGAAAAAAGACAACCCAACTTAGATGGTGGGCAAGGAACATGCAGTTATGGGACTGTGCCCATGCAAGCCGACGTTGAAGATGCCACCGGTTAGGTCGGTATATTCTATGTCTTCCTGCTGGCAATTAAATACAATTACTACAATCGTTTTCAAGCTCTTATTAAGGACAAGAATAAGGCTAAGTTTGATAGTTCGATGTGCACTGCAAACAGCAATTTTACACGCAAAAGAGGTCATGGAATAATGACTTTAACTTGACTGGGAAAGTTTGGAAGAGTACAAGAACAAGAATTATACGGCACCGGCACCTGCCCCATATTGAATATGAAAGGCCCAGAAGTTGTTAGAGTTATCTTGGGCACTACGTATATAAAAAAACGTCGTTTTCACAATGTATCCCAGGAATATAGGGCACATGCTCCTCCATTGATAACATTTGAGGCAACTATTGTCTAGACAGGATAATCATTGATATTGTTATTGATTTGTATCTTCTTGGTACTTGTTATTTCTAGTCTTTTGTCGGAATTTGGCAGAGTTTTAGGAGAAACTGTCAAAGAAGACGCCCGAATGGTTTGTAGTCCATAGAGGGCGTTGGGTTTGGTTTGATTTCTTGTGGTTTTCCTTTTGAGTAACGATATTAATCATCTAAGGCTTCATCACACCTCATGACCAGTTTCCATAATTGAACTATGTCGTTTTAGTGTAAGTTGACAAAAGATAAGAGACCCAGTCAATAGAACATCTTGGGCATCACACGAAATAAGAGGGGGCCCAAACTCTTCTTTCAACAGGAGGAGGACTAATAAAATAGTGGGGGGTGGCCTGTAATGGTGGGTGCCTTGGAAGTGTCACCACCTTGGAACATGGTTTGATGTTTTCTAAGAACATCATCTACTTTACCTTACAATGTTTTCTTTAACATTTAAGATATTACTGATTTCTTTTCTTTAAGATATTCATGTTTTCTAGGGATTCTATTGCGCAACTGTCAATTCAACATGTTTGTTTATTCACACAAGCAAAAAAATGTTCAAACGTGAGCATGTTAGTCAATTCTATTTCCTGTAGAATACAGATCTGAATCTCGCAAAAGATTTGATGGGCAATGTTGGTTTGACATAGACTAAAATCTTGAGAAAACAATTGTAAAAATGTTCCAACTCTGATCTGGTGCACCCGTGCGTATAACACGTTGGAAGTTAAGTAATGCATTTCAAAGGAAAAGGAAATTATAGAGTAATTGTAGCTTAGAGAGTCTTTGGAAATGACGAATGGATTTCTAATGAGTGAGCTATTTCTATTAGAATTTGTCATTGTCATGGTAGCTTGTATATTTATAAAATAGAAATGATTATAATGTGGCCAATATAAGTTTATTATATTAGAAATTATTTTTCAACTAAATTATTATAAGTAGGAGGAATGAGTCTCTCAAGATAAAAAATATACATACATATTTTTTTCTTATGTTTTGTCTTGTTTTTAGGGTGTCTCTAGTACAAAAATTAGCTTACAAGTAGCATATTGTCTGTGAATTTAGCTTATACCCTTATCTCTATCATCTCAGTTTTTAGAGTTTCATACTTGATCCTTGGACTAGCCATATGTCACCCTAGATCGAATCTTTGGGTGTAGATCTAATCAAAGTCAATTTTGCAATCACAAATCTAGTCCTTTCATTTTTAATCTAAAATTAAAAATTTTCACTTGCTTAATTGTATTCACTAGTCATTTTGAACCAATATTATGTTAATTTGTGCACTTGATTGTTGTATTTGAAGACATTCCTCCATTCACTTGAAATCATCTAGAGGAGATTCAAGGAAATCTAGGAGAAGAAGGAATCGATTGAGCACATCTACACTTTAATTTGAGTAAAAGGAATTCACTACATAATTAGAGTATTTAGAGCACATTATTTTAGGTCCACTACAACTTTGCTTAGTATATTTTGAATCTTCTCTTAGAGATGTAAAGTGGGTCCATCTAAGGTTTTGATGACGGAGAACTTGACCCATGTGATGTGAAAATTTATAAAGGTTCTTGTAAACATTAGTCCTTACAAGAATTTATATATCACAAATGTGTAGAAAAATAAGTGGTAGACTATGGAAATCAATGAATTTGTATAATGTAAAAGATCACTTCAACACTCATGGGTATTAGTTTTGCAAACAAAGATTTGAACTTGAGTAACAAATAATGAATGTTTTAAATAAGAGATCTTCATCTAAATCATCTATAAAATATAAAATAATGGTGAATCTATTTTTGAAATTTGTTATAAAAAAATTCATGCATCATTAGAGTCCACCTAAGTGATGTTTACAATTTAATTTAATTTTTAAATTTATTAAGTATATTTGTCACAATGACCAACCCAAAATCAATTTTAATTATGTTTAATTACACTTATTTAAATACATCTATTTTAATTAGCATAGATGTATATCAAAGGAACTTCATTTGCTTATATTTTTTGGTATAAAGTAGGAAAAGTGATCCTAGATCCAACTAGGATTAGCCTCTTTTCACTTGACTCCACATTTGAATAAAAACCAACTAGGGTTGATGATTAGCTTGTTGTCAAAATGGAGAGCCAATCTCCTAGGATTTGTGTTAACTTGAGTTGTATAGGAGATAAATTTGATGTGTGTTTTAATAGGTCTATTTGATATATAACCCTAGATTTGAAAACATAATTTATCACACAGACAAAAATGGAAAACCATAGAACAGTTTTTCAAATCTGAGAATGAGATACATAGAGGAACCTATGATTAAAATCCAAGGTTGAATCATAGGGACAAGGGCACTAGTCACCCTAGATTGAGATGCTTCTTTTTTAGATCTAAAAACTTTGAGATGTATGTTGTATTTTGCTCTATGTTTTCTATGACTAGATCCACTGAATCGAAACTTTCGGATCTGATCTACACACATGAAAAGGAGGAGAAAGGTTGTGCTGCATAAGGGCTTTCCTAAGTCAAACCACATTTTGGTATTTCTACCTCCACATATAGTGATTGGTGATGATTAGGAGGGTATACCATGGGTTAGGTACAGGCCAAAACAATCATAATTGATTGAAATGATAAATGATAAATGATAAATGACAATGTTACCTTGATGTGAAATCCTTGATGAAGTGATGTCATACCACAAGTTGCCACAAATATTGATTGATGGATACCTTGATTGCTTGATAGACTTGGAAAAGGTTAGTTCACAAAAAATAATAGATTATTGTAGCTAGCATGTAGAGGATAACTCAATTCTTCTTCATAATTTGGCATTATTGATCATAATAACTCCTTGCACATAATTGTTTCCTTCTTCCTAATGTCTTTCAAACATGATATTGATTGACGAAAGCATTGTAATAATGTTGCTAATTCTTCCCTTGAATTGCTTTGATTGATTTTAGGATGCTCAATTTACTCAATAAAAATGCTAGCTTTTGTTAGAATTAAAATGATAAAAATGATGTGTATTTATATGAAATTCTTTAATTTCTCAAAAATCAAATACTGATAATGATTTTGGATTTTTAAATATTAAAATTTTGAGACCAAAATATTTTAAATTTAGACAAAATAGGTTGGACAGGGGCATTGAGCACCCTAGTATAGACCTATCCTTTTAAGGCCTTAATTTTGATAAATAATTATTAAGTCCTTATTTCTATTTTCACTTTTTACTTTTTGAATATTATTACAAAATGGGAAAATTAAATGCATAATTAGGTCCAAGCACATATGGGGGAGCTAAAAGTAGTGTGAGATTTCCAAGGGTGACAATTTAGGATGCTACATATGGTGAACTAGATATATTTGTCAATCCCTACATGTTTTCCAAAGGGACCATCCTTTTTTGTTAGGTTTATATTTGTAGTTTGTAATTACTTTATCATATTTTGAAAACTACTTTAGGTTTAATTTCACTTATTTATTTCTAGTCCATACCTTTCTTGATCAATTGTGTGACATTATCTTTTCCTACTCTAATCAACCATAGATTTTATTGTAGACTTTAATTTTTAAATATAATATGCTATTAATTATCAATTTTTCAAATTTAAGAGTTCCTTATATTACCTCATCTTATGGTATTCTAAAGCCACAATGTTTTTTTATACCACAATCTACCCAAGACCCCAATCTAGCTATGATCAAACACGTCTCTTTTAAAATTCTACTAAGTAAAAGTTCAAAGATATGTCACAATTTAGGCTAATTGTAGCATCATAAATTATCACCCTTGATAATTTCATACTAGGTTTAGCTCCCCCTATATGCCTAGATCCAATTGTACTTATAAAATTTTCTCATTTTATGGTCATCTCTAGAAAATCAAAATTAAATTGGGAATTAATATTTAATATTCATTTACCAACACAAAAAGCTCCAAAATAGTTATGGACAAGGGCACTGGTGACCTTGTCCAACCTATTTTGGTCCAATTTAAAATATGTTATTTTTAACATTTTAACATTTAAAAATCCAATTTCATTTGTTAATTGTTGGCAATTAATTTAGTAGGAATTAAAGAAATGCATATAAATACAAGTATTTTTTACCATTTGAAATACTAGAGAATATATTGAGCAATTGAGGATCCTAAAAAGTTGACAAAAGATAAGAGACCAAGTCAATAGAACATCTTGGGAATCACATGAAATAAGAGAGGGCCAAAAAGAAGAAAGAATAATAAAATTGTGGGGGGTGGCCTATAATGGTGGGTGCATTGGAAGTGTCACCACTATTGGAACCTTCAAATTTTTAAATTTGAAGTGCCCATATTGAAAAATTTTCCTTTGCACACTTAGAAGTGCACCTACAAAATCTGCCTAAGTGACCTATTTTGGGGGGTCACAATTCAGAGCCAGTTGATTTTCATGCCAAATGAATTGTTTCTCTCCATTCTTCTTACATTAATGTACTCCCTGGTCCGATTTCAAAGCCCCATGATCATATTTGCTATTTTTACCAGGTCAAAAGAAAAATGCAGTTTGTTTAGTTTTACATTTGCATTTCTGACACTGTTTCAAGGTGGTCAACTTTGATCCCTAATATCTCGTAAAGAGTAATGAATGAAGAAAATCTATTTTGCACACATACTCAGTGTACCTAGATGAGTTTATATTTCCAGTGGCAGTCCCCCAGAATATTTTTTGATATTTTTTCAAAGCGATGACTTCAAGAGCCCTGATTGGTGTTAAACATGTGTAGTTGCAGAAATGGTCAATTGAGTAACTTTGAAAAATTGAATAAATTTCACCTCAGGATCCCTTTTTCTGATCTGTTTGTTGCAATCCATTTTTGGGTCATTTTATACATGCCTAGTCAATTTCGCACCTCCAAGATAAGTTCTGATGGGTTCTTTAATTGCTTTTTGATCGCGACATGGCCAAAATTGGTGTCCTAAAAAGTTTCAAAATTTTCAAAATCTAAGGACAACCCATTTATTTTTTTGTTCTAAAACCTCTACAACTCAATTTTCATAAAAAATGGAGGTCATATGATGCATTATTTTAATGCATTTCATGTGTTTCAAACACCTCCTAGGGGCCAGTTTACAAAGGAGGTACTTGATTCTTGATCACTGGGTGAAATTTGAGGAAATGGGTTTTCTCTAAATAATTGATTATGGCTGCACACAAAAATATCAGCTCTAGGGGTCACCGTTTGTGTGCAGTGAAATTTCTTCATTTGGGCTAGAGGTGTAAATAAAATTTTCCCATTTTCTAATGCTTTCAAATGTTAATATTTAAATTTTTTAAAATATTCTAAATGTTGTGCAAATGTGAAAAATGAATTTAGGGCAAACATAAAATATAATTTCAAATGTTCTGAGGAAAAGCAAGTTTAATTCTTGCTTGTAATTTCAAATCAGCGATCAACGATGGTTGTTGTTTCTCATTGCCCATTGCTGATTCGAAGGCTTGTTTCCTCAAGACATTGGTGATGGAGCAATGCTCTGAGCTTCTCATCACTCATCGCATATTTAAGTTTGGTTTTCATTTTAAATGAGTGATGGATCAATATGGCCATTCTGGGGCATAATTTTATGGTTTTTCTATTTGCATCAAAGATTTGGCATATCTTGATCTTCATGGTGGTTCCTTTAAGGGATTTTGGGTGGATTCAAGTGTGTATTGTGCAAAGAGAAATGCTAATCACGTTTTTTTCCTTCCAAAACATTTTTGGGGGTGATTTTGAGCTCAAATTTATTGTTTCAGGTTTTAAATCCATCCTCTGACCATTCCTAATGCTTGGGAAAAGATTTTAAACATGTTTGTGATGATTTTTTGTTTCCAACAGTTGTAAAAATGCCCCTACATCAAGAAAAATAACCTACACATTTTTCTCTTGCCATGGTTGCAAGAAGTTCCATCAAAGTTCCCAGGAAAGTTGCATAACAGAAAACTAAGGATTCCAATGGACAAGAGAAATCTCACTCACTGCGATTTTTTCTCACATCTCCCAGTCACATCAGCAATGGCGCAATGATACCATCCATCGCTATTCTAATTTACATTTCATCATTGCATTTGTGAGGTGTGATGGTTGCATTGTCTTTCTTGTGCATGCCAATAGATATTTAACTTTTCTAATTAAATTTGAGATGTGCGATAGTTGGAAATTTTGTAAAGTACGATGGGACCCGTGGTTGGTATTTAAAACAAAGGTTTCATAAGTTTTGTAACGGTGAAAATGATATGTGTTTGGAAGTAATTAAAATCTAGTGGTGAAATAAATAAAGTGTGCAAGAAAAATATAAGATACATAGGTAATTCTTTATTTTCCCAATTAAATGAATTTTATCCTTCACAAAAACTTTGGCTATAGTTTCTTCATCGGGCATTGCTATTATTTTTCTTACTTCTCTCATTCTACTCGCGATGCGCGATATGTGTAAATCAAAACTTTCACAAATAAAATAAAAATCTTATTTGTTGTTGGGAAAGTTAAAGGTGAAGCATGGGTAAAATATTTTATTTCCCAGGAAAGCGAGTAAAGGATAAATGGACAGGTGAAAATGGGGTTTTAACAGCCAAAGGAAATTAAATGTAAAAAAATAAAATTAGCAGAGTAAAAGGGCTTTCACAGTAAAAGAAGGTTTTTGCAATAGTAGGGTAAAAATGGAAGAGTGAAATACTTTTATGGTGGAATTTTATTCTTTCACAAACAGAATATTATTTTAGCTGGAAGGAAGGGAAAATGATGAGGTATGAAGCTTCTTGAGAGGGAATATTTTATGTTACAAGGAAAACACAAGATGCATGAATCAAAGGGAAAATCAAGCGTGAGGAGCAAGAAAACATAGAGCAGGTTGAAGATTCTTTAGTAAGTAAAGACAGTTATAGATCAAGGGAGCTGAAGATTCCAGTGTCTTTCACAAATGGATTTTAGGGTTTCTTCTTCTTCTTCTATATTTCTTTCTTCTTCTCTTTTGTACATGTTTTGAAATTCTGAATTAGGTGAATAAGGTAGAGTCTAGTGTTAAGTCAAAGTTGTAAATGGAGTATGTAAATTGTAACAGCTTGGTTTTATGAGCAAATGTTAGCCAACTTGTGTAACATTATATTACTATTGTAAAGTTGTCTCTAGATTTGTATACTTTTGATTATATGAATTCAATATATCAAGGATTGTTTGAGTTTGTCATCACAACTTTCCTATGATTGTGTTATTTGGCCATGGTTCTCTTTCAACTAAAGAGTTAAATTGCTTTGATCAAATAATTGTAATCTTGAGTGCACAAGTGGGATTGGTGAGTAGAACTTTATGGTAATAAGAGTGGGTTTGTTAATGCAAGGTATTAACATATTTTAAATCCATTGGTTGAAATTAATTTGCTGATAGGATCTCTATTACGGTTTTATATTGGACTCCATGGCCCATGATTAGGCATTGAACTATCACAAAGCCTGAGACATTTTTAGAAACAATAATTATAAATTTAAATCATATTGCTTATCAGTCACAGTTTGTTTGTGTTTGAGCTCATTTCAATGAATCACATCTCTCATGTTTAAAAGAGGCATTACTGTAGAGGTCAGCCAAGCCTTTAGAGTATTGTGTCTGTTAAGCATATTATAAAGGAGATTCATTTGTTCACTATGTGTTTGATACTTTGGCATAGAAGTATCTGAAAGCACACTATTGGGATCACCATCCCAAGTTTAACAGAGCCTAAAGTGTAGGGGAGAAAGGGGTATTTTATTCACTCTCCCGTTCGTTGGCCATATCAACCCATTGAGTCTAAATATGAGAGAGTGGCTACTCTTCATGACTCATTTCATCTGTTGATTTGGGAACCAACAACCACCTTAGTGTTGGCATATGGCTTCTAGTGTTGTCATTGATGGCAACTGAAGTCATTATTTTGGTTTGTAGATCATCAGAATTTTCTCGTACCAGTAGACAAAGTAGAGAACAAAGTATTATTGACATAAAGCATGAAGACTAGGGTATCCGGGTAGTTTGTCGATCTGTATGCTTCATTGGATCATCATTTTGTTTTGTGGATCACCAAGATAGTTTTTTAAGCATATATGTTACCTTATTGGTATGTTTTGTGATGTTGCATTAATCGGTGTATGAGCTTGGAGATCCGGTAGGATATTTTTTTGTTTATTTGTTCATTGTGGCCGACTTAGTGATATAGCATGTCGCGGATGTATAAGGAGTAATTATTTAAATGTTTGTATGTTAGAGAATTTTGTTTTGGGTCAAAGCTATAGTCTAGCTGAATTGTGTGGGTGCACATTAAAGAATGCTCATGATTTGAGCTGACATGTGAAGAATATTTTGTATTTTATTTGAAGCTGACATATAGCGAAGTTGCATTCTTGCTAGCAGATATATATGCGAGTTCGAGTAATTCATTTTGGTGTGTGTGTGTGAGTGTGTGTATAGAGTAGAGAAAATGTGTGTGCGAATATTAGAAGATCAATTGAGAGAATTTTGCTTGAGCAGAAGAGGATTGTTGTGAATTAATGCAGAGCAGAGCAGAGCTAAGTGCAAAGTCAAACAAGAGGTCTAGAATTTGGTACATGAGCTTCACCAAAACTAAAACTAGGAATTTGTAGATTCTATCTTCTTAGTTCAACAATTTTTTGTAATCCAAACATTTTGTAAGGCAGTGATCCTTCCTTATTTTGAGCAGTGAGCTCTAGGTAGTGTGCCTGAATGCATCTGTATTCTCTTTTTCTTCATACTTTTAATAGAGTATATAAATTGTGGATTAATCCCCACTGTGGTTTTTCCCTTAATAGGGTTTCCACGTAAAAATCTTGGTGTTATGGTGTTTTTATTGTTTCTTTAATGTGCTTGCATGTCTATTTCAGTTTAAATGTTGTGAATGGTTTATGATCAAAATTGAAAATTTAATCTTGTTGAACACTGATTCACCCCCCTCCTCTCAGTGTTCCTTAAGTCCAACAATTGGTATAAGAGCAAGGTTCCTCTACAGAAGTTTAATAGCTTGAGGTGGATCTTGGAATACAATGGACTCTGGTGGTCTTTAACAACAACTTATGGTGGCACTTGATGATCTTGATCAGTCTAAAGCAAAAGTCATGGAATTAAAAGAAAATCTTGTGGATGCCAAAAAATTCATTCAATCATTAAAGGATAAAATCAATGAGTCAAGAGAAAAGAGGAAGGAACTTTGTGATCAGATGAAGCAGAAAGAAAATAAAAGCTTGGAAGATGTTCATCTGAATCAGAACCTAAAAGAAATAACTGAAGAATGTGAAAAACTTGCTAGGAACAATGCTACTCTAAAGATTGAGATGGAATCTGTGGTGATGAAGCTAACTAAGGAGATTGAAGAAATATAGAAGAATGAGGAAAATATGGCCTAGTCTTTAAAAGAAAAATATGAAGAATGCAATAGAGTTAATAATGGATTCATTCAACTGGAGATTGAACTACAACAATCCAGAAATAATGAACAAGAGCTTGAAAGACAGATAGTTATTCTCAGAGATGAACTCACTACTGCAAATGAGTACAAGGAGAAGTTCAGGATCAGTTTTGCTAAGCTTGCTGAGCTGACTAAAGGATAGAAGGATTCTAATGATAAGCGAGGTCTTGGCTATGAGAAAGGAGAAAGCTCTGGATCTAAACATAAGGATTCTAGACAAAGAAATCAAATGAACAAAGGTAGAAGTTATCCGGTAAGACAACCCAATGCTCAAAATTTTAATGGTTACTGCTTTGCTTGTAATAAATTTGGTCATATGGCTTCTTAGTGTAGAAGTAAAATAAATTCAAGCAGTGCATCATTTCTTGGTCGGTGTTTTAGTTGTAATAAGTTTGGTCATAAGTCAATTGAATGCAAAAGTATGTCTGTCAGTGTAAGGAATGTCAAATACTACACTTGTGGAAGATTTGGGCATGTTACTAATCAATGCAAATCAAGAGGAAATCAATGGAATGAATGGTCTAGATAAAGAAATCTAGTGTGCTACATTTGCAATAGATTTGGTCACATTGCAAGATTCTGCAGGAATAGAAACATGGATAGAAGAGGTCCGGTATACAAAGGAAGAATTTCACAGAAAGATGATAAAGGAAAAGGGAAAGTGACTGTAGAAGAAATAAGAGATCAGATGAAGAAAAAATGGATAAAGAAGAGTGAATCTGATGAAGGAAATAAGCTCATACTAGAAGTAGCCTCCGATAATTCCTCCATAAATTGATCTCAAGCCATTGGACTAGGGGGAGTTTTTCAAGAAAATCCTTTGTCCCCCTATCAGTAGTTGGCACTGAAATGTAGGAAATTTTTAGTTGTGCTATTAGTCTACAAATATGTTCGTGATCACTTATGCAGAAAACTGAGATCTAAAAGTTTCGTAGATGAATTCTTCTCTTGTTATCTGAGAAAACAGAGTTGCTAGAACTCCTAGGGTAAAACATTTAATGTGGTAAAAAGGTTAGGTGCGCTAAGTTATAAAAGGGTATTTGGAACCCTCATTTATCACCTTACATTAAAGAAGAACAAAAGGAGAGCCTTTGCAGCATAATTTCGAAGGAGTCAAGTAAATTTTGCGGCGAATTCATCAGGTATTTCAGTTTCTTGTAGAATTTTGAATTTTGTACTCCATAGAAAAACTTATTCGGTACAGAAAGAAAAATGAAGCAAATCAAAGGAATTGTGAATCTGGATGAATATAGTAGTAGAAAGATCAGGGATGTGAGAAATATTTTTCCAGCCGATGAATTGAAGCGGCTTGAAGGTGCAAAACATAAAAGTTTGGACATTTGAAATGAGTCCTTATTTTGTCAACACAGAAGTTGTTAGGTTTATCCTGAACAAACTGAATGAGGATACTCTTATTTTGGATAAAACCTATCTCATTTCGAAAGAAGTGATTAGGGATTCAATTGGATTATGCAATGTTGGGGATATTCCAAAAAAGAAGTTGATTCAGAACAAGGAAGTCGAAACCCTAACCGAAGTGACAGGATATCAAAGGCCTCTAGTAATTTCGACAATCAAAGATTTGATAACAAGGTACATTGCACATGGGATTTCATACAAAATTTTCTTCAGAAACAGGGAAGGCTCAACCTCTGCAGGTGCAATTTACATATCTCATAAAATGATAATGTAGGATCAAGACTTTGACCTGTGTAGTTTGCTAAAAGATCAATTGATGGAAAATGTGCAACTGGAAAAGGATCTAGATTACCCCTTCAGGTTATTTACTTTGATAATAGCTATCATGATGTATTTTCTGAATTTCTTGCCTCAAAATGATAATGTGGTATGGAAGGAAAATGAACTGGTTTGTAAGAAAAAATTTCAACATTCTAATACTCTGGAAAATTGTGAGCAAATTTATGCAAATTTATTTTGAAAATTGTTGGGAAAGTTTGGAGTAATTAGCATTTCCATTTCGGTAAAAGGACTTGAAGTTGGATCATCTTTCGATAAAATAGAAAAGGAAGCAAAAAAGGGCACTAGAATTTGTTGATGACACTCCTCTAGCACACAAGTCTCCAAAATATGAAGGAAAAGGTAAAGAATAGATAATTGTGGATATACCAGATGAAGATTTTGATGAAGACACTCCAAGGGATGACCCAGAATCAGTTGAACCGAATGTAGAAATGGCAAAAGGAAGTGAAGAAGAAGGTGCTTTATTCAAAAAAAAGATACTACAGATTGTTCATGAAAAAAATAGGATGCAGAAGATTGCTGATATATGGTTAGACAAACCCACATATGAGCAGGACCTTATTGAGAGCACTCTAGGAAGTTACTTTGTGCATAACAACATTGGATTGAAAAATTTGCAGAATGTACTTCTTGAAGACTTGATTGAATGTATTAGGGAAACTATGCCCTCTGAGTCTCAGGACAGGAAAGAGGAAGAAATAATTCTACATTTGAAGGAGTAGTTCCGGCTATCCCTTACCAAATTAAAAAGGAAAATGAATTTATTAAGGCAATGTATAAACTCAACAAATAACATCTACAACTATTGTCTTCGTTGGCCTCATGTCGTTGGGAAGTACAAGGAAAAGCTGGAGAAAATTGAAGCTGAGTTAATCAAAATTTTCCAGAATTACATGTTTTAGGATAAAGATGGTGTAGTAAAGAAAAGGATTCATGAGTTGTAGACTAAGCATGCAAAAGTTTACTTTTCCAGAAACACTCTTGTAGACACTTTCTGGAAAGTGAAGGATTTAACTGAATGTGGATTGGAGCAGCTAATTGAGGTTTTGAGGAAAGGAGAAAAGTTAGAAGAAGCGATTACAATTCCAGAATCCCTCATCCAGATCATCAACCAGACATCAAAAAACAACAACTTGATCTTAATCATTAAGATTGTAGTGGATGCCTAGAAGAAATATCTTTCAGAAATGAAAGATAAGTACAAAATCATTTTCTGACTTGTGCAGTAGTTGTAGTTCTTCAAATTTTGATCCTATTTTTGATTAGCAAAGGGGCAGAGAGAAAGTAGGGAAATTTTGTCATCGATGTCAAAGGGGGAGAGAGTGTAGTGAAAAATTCCTTGACATTCATAGGGGGAGAAGTGTTTTGAAAGAAAGTTGTGTTTTGAAATTTTGAGTTTTGGTAGTGTATTTCTGGTTTTGACAATTAGTCATTTTTCACTAAGTGTTTCCATCAATGCCAAAGGGGGAGATTGTTTGCATATGGATTCTAGTGTTGTCATTGATGGAAACTGAAGTCATTATTCTAATTCGCAGATCAAAATTTTCTCATACTGGTAGACAAAGTAGAGAACAAATTATTACTGACAAAAAGCATGAAGAACAGGGTATCTGGGTATTTTGTCGATCTGTATGCTTCACTAGATCATCATTTTGTGTTGTGGATCCCCATGATAGTTTGTTAAGCATATGTGTTACCTTATTGGTATGTTTTGTGATGTTGCATTAATCGGTGTGCGAGCTTGGAGATTCGATAGGATGTTTTTCTGTTTATTTGCTCATTGTGGCCGACTTAGTGAATATAGCATGACATGGATGTATAAGGAGTAATTATTTAAATGTTTCTATGTTAGAGATTTTTTTTTTGGTTGTAGCTATAGTCTAGCCAACTTGTGTGGGTGTGCATTAAAGAATGCTCATGATTTGA
This sequence comes from Sequoia sempervirens, assembly GCA_007258455.2. Classification (NCBI taxonomy): domain Eukaryota; kingdom Viridiplantae; phylum Streptophyta; class Pinopsida; order Cupressales; family Cupressaceae; genus Sequoia; species Sequoia sempervirens. The sequence continues at coordinate 210,502,575 of VDFB02256132.1, read as the reverse complement.
GCCAACATGTGAAGAATATTTTGTATTTTATTTGAAGCCGACATATAGCAATTGAATTCTTTCTAGTGGATATATATGTGAGTTCGAGTAATTCATTTTGGTGTGTGTGTGTGTGTGAGTGTGTGTATAGAGTAGAGCATATGTGTGTGTGAATATCAGAAGATTAGTTGAGTGAATTTTGCTTGAGCAGAAGAGGATTGTTGTGAATTAAGGTAGAGCAAAGCATAGCTAAGTGCAAAGTCAGACAAGAGGTCCAAAATTAGGTACATGAGCTTCACCGGAACTGAAACCAAGAATTTGTAGATGTTATCTTCCTAGTTCAACATTTTTTTGTAATCCAAACATTTTGTAAGGTAGTGATACTTATTTTGAGTAGTGAGCTCTAGGAAGTGTGCCTGAATGCATGTGCATTCCCCTTTTCTTCATACTTTTAACAAAGTATATAAATTGTGGATTAATCTCTATCTTGGTTTTTCCCCTAACAGGGTTTCCACGTAAAAATATTTGTGTTATGGTGTTTTTATTGTTTCTTTAATTTGGTTGCATGTCTATTTCAGTTTAAATGCTATGAATGGTTTATGATCAGAATTGAAAATTAAATCTTGCTGAACACTGATTCACCCACCCCTCTCTCAGTGTTCCTTGAGTCCAATACTTAGAAAATGGTTTGATGTTTTCTAAGAACATCATCTACTTTACCTTACAATGTTTTCTTTAACATTTAAGATATTATTGGTTTCTTTTCTTTAAGATATTCATGTTTTCTAGGGATTCTATTGTGCAACTATCAATTCAACATGTTTTGTTTATTCACACAAACAAAAAAATCACTAAAAAATGAGCATGTTATTAAATTCTATTTCCTATAGAATACAAATCTAAATCTCACAAAATATTTGATGGGAATTGCTAGTTTTCAACATAGAATAAAATATTGAGAAAACAATTGTAAAAATGTTTCAACTCTAACCTGGTGCACCCGTGCGTATAACACGTTGGAAGTTAAGTAATGTATTTCAAAGGAAAATAAAATTACAGAGTAATTGTAGCCTACAGAGTCTTTAGAAATGATGAATGGATTTCTGATGAGTGAGCTATTTCTATTAGAAATTGTCATTGTCATGGTAGCTTGTATATTTATAAAATAGAAATGATTGTAATGTGGCTAATATAAGTTTATTATATTAGACTTATCTTTCAACTAAATTATTATGAGTAGGAGGAATGAGTCTCTCAAAGTAAAAAATATATATTCATATTTTTTTTCTTATGTTTTGACTTGTTTTTAGGGTGTCCCAAGTACAAAAATTAGCTGACAAGTAGCATATTTTCCATACATTCAGCTTATACCCTAATCTTTGTCATCACTAATCTTTAGAGTTTCATACTTGGTCCCTAGCTATATGTTACAAATCTAGTCCTTTCATTTTTAGTATAAAATTCAAAATTTTCACTTGCTTGATTATATTCACTAGCCATTTTGAACCAACCTAAATCATATTATGATAATTTGTGCACTTGTTTGTTGTATTTGAAGACATTCCTCTATTCATTTGAAATCATTTAGGGGAGATTCAAGGAAGTCCAAGACAAGAAGGAATCAAATGAACACACTTAAAATTTAAACTAAGTAAAAGGAATTTACTAGATGTTGGAAGAATGAAGAAGAAACCCTTTAATGTGTTGTCATTTATTCCAACATTATTTGTTGGCAATTTTGTCTAATCAGATAAATAGTTTTGGTGATACCTTGATCCAATAATTTGGTATGGAATTGCTCGTGTTATAAGATCAACTTATGTGGTTACATTATGTTGTTTAGGAATAATAAATACATCTATGATCAATATTTCAATGATTTTGGTTGAACAGGTTGAAAGTTAGAAATGACAGAAGATCGACATACAGTTTTTTGGCTTATACAGTGCTTGATGGTATGTGTAATTTGGTCTACATTCCTCTGGTGTTTGGAATCAAACTTAGCAATTTTCGGAGATGGTTTATAGTTGTCATTACTACATATATTCCAAATAGTGTGTTCTTATATGATCATATGAATGATTGATTTTGGTTAGATTGGTTTATTTTGTGATTAGGTCTAATTTATGGCTGACCAAACACTTGAATATATGCTATGAAGATCAATATGTATTATGGATGTTAAGAGGATCTATTTTAGATCTGTGCCAACCTAAAACAATATTTGCATGATTCGATTTGAGCATAAAGAATTTTTGTTTCAAGTATGAAGCCGACAAAGTGATTTTTAGTTAAGTAAGGCTACATCTAATTAGGACAACCTAATCGATGCATACAGATGTAATAGGCTATATATGTGGAACATTTGTGAGTTGCATAGAGAGATAGTAATGCAATGTGATGTGTGTGAAATATGATATTATGTGAACTTGTGAATTTGTATGTATGAGATTAGTATAAGGGAAAAATTTATTTGAATGTTGAGCGACTGTAAAGCAGAGCAATATTTTGTATGCGGAGCTTCATAGAAATTGAATTCAACACAAGGAAGGTGCATTTTATATCATTTCACACTTTGGTTGTGTAGCCACCTTTGTTTTGTATCTATTTCTAGTAGTAAGCCTTATAAGGATAGTGATCCCTGTAAATATCTTATAACCAGTTATAATATATTGTGAGCTAAGCCTCACCGTAGTTTTTCCCTTTTTGGGTTTTCCACGTAAAAATCTTGGTGTTCATGTGTTATGTGGTGTTGTGATCTCTTTCATGTTTTTATTTATAACTACAGTTAGGTATATGTTTTGATTATTAGTTGGATTATGACTAAATGGTTTAATAGAATATTGATTCACCCCCCTCTCAATATTATGGGTGTTCAACAATTGGTATCAGAGCCTAGTTCCTTTTAAAAAACCTAACAGCTTGAGGAAGATCTTGGAGTTGGAACACATGGTTGATAAAATCTTTCCTATTCCTTTGGAAGAAATTTTTGTAATTGAATATGAAGAAGATGACTACATGTTTCACAAAGAACTTAAAGATTCTCTTGAAGATCTTGATAGAGTTGAAGGTGAGAAAAAAAATATGAAGGAAAGCCTAGGAGAAGCAAATTAATGTATCAAAAAGTTGAGAGAACAAATCAAGAAGTTCAAAGAAAGACACAGAGAAGTTAATGAACAACTGATGAAATAAAATGAAGATATCCCTAAACTAAAAGTGTAAGTGGAAGAAAAGAAGAGAATTGGGGATTTCTTGAATGCCACTATACAAAGAAAGACTGATGAATACACAAAACTTGAACAATAAGTGGTAACCCTAAGATTAGATCTAGAAAGAAAGAGCTCGTGAGGAAAAATTTAAAACAAGTACTACAATGCTTGATGAACTGATTGCAATTCAAAAACCTTATAAGGACAAAGGTGGTTTGTGACTTGAAGAAGGAAAGAATTTAAAGAAAACTCAAACACCTAACAAGGTTGACAGTCAAAAGTGGACTCAAGGCAATGGTAAATTGATCAAGAATCAAAGAAGCAATACTGGAAGACCTCCTATCAGACAACCAAATGCTCAAAGGTACCCATCTTTCAATGGTATTTTCTTTTCATGCAATAAATTTGGACATAAGGCTATGAAATGTAGAAGTAGAATGAATCAAAATGTTGGATCCTTTTCTAGACAATGTTTTGAATGCAAAAAAATTGGACATAGAGCTACAAAGTGGAGAAGTCAGATGATGAATAGATTTAATACTGGTAGAATGTTTTGATCTTTCAATGGCTACTGTTATACATGCAATGTATTTGGACATAAGGCTAAATAGTGCAGATAAAGGATGAATAGAAGTCATTTTCGTCAAAAAATGTTGTATGCTATAATTAAAACAAACCTAGACACATTTCAAGATTTTACATAAACAAGAATGGAAGGCAGACTAATTCGAGATATAGTAAACCTATGATTAAAGTTGATCCTAGAAAATTCAAGAAGGAAATGGAGAAGATTTGGAAAATTAAAGATCAACCTAAGAACAAGGATGAATCAAATGCATGTGTACCTCCATCTGGAGTAGATAATTATTTTGAAACTAAACCCAAACATGGGCTTAGGGGGAGCTATAACAGAGAAATCTAACAACCCCTTAGAAAAATGAGGTGTCAAGTAGTGACATGAAGATATATGATGCAAAATGATATGCTTAAGCTTCTGGAAAAGAAACCGATAGAAAATATGTAAATTTGAAGAATTGTAGAGCATTTTAGGGTTTATAGTGTATCAATGAAGTGTTTACCAACATTTTGGGGATCTAAAGCGTCAAATGTGAAATTAGGGAAGATCAGTAAGGTATAAAGTAAAATTATAAATCATTTCTAATCACTTTTGTACATTTGAAAAAGAGCAAAGTGAATTAAGAAGTGATTGAAGGTGATTCAAACCAAATTGGTTCAAACTCTAGTTCCCATTGAGTGTGAAAAAGGTATTTACAACTATCTATTCTTTGTGGGTTTGTATTAGAAGTGATTTTATAAGAATTTGAATATTTAATTGAGGTTATAATGGCTACAACAATTTTAGTTGCGATCATTCAAAGATCTAGACCAAAGTTTAAGAGGTTTTCATAGAATTTTTTTTGACAATGACCTCGATGGTGCATTTTGGAAGATCCCAATTAAGGTGTTTCCCATTGAGGACACAAGAATCTATATACATAGAAAATTGGATGAGTATGATCACCAAAAACTTAAAAATAAATGGTCTAATGAAGTGACTAGAGATGAATTTTTGGTAAAACTAGAGTATGTAAACCTAGTACAAAAGAAGCTAGACATTTGGAATTGGTGCCCTAACTTTAGCAGTGATTTTGATGCAAAATATGTGAGGATATCCCTAAGTAGAATGCATGATAAATTCATGTGGATAGATATGCCTAGATTAATCTCTAAGGATATAATTAAGGTTGTAACTAGATTATGTGATATCGGACCCGTATTGGTGCTAAAGTCAGTTAAGAATGATTTGGTTATGCACAACTAATTTGTACCACATTTGAAAAAAGAGCACTAAAAACCAAACCAATCACCAATACTGATGAGATATATACATCAATTATGACTGGCCATGTTGGTTATTTTTTAAGAACCAAGCTGATCTTCAGAATTGCCTATAGACTTTACCATTTCCAATAATTAGCAATCTAAAGGGATTGGCCAGTGAACGAGTAAAATATTCAAAACTTTCACTCCTGCACTTTGGACTCTGTGAAACCCAGGAGGGTGATCCCACATTGAATACTCAAGAATTTATGTGACTAATATTTAAATACATTGTAAACAATAGATAATTCTCATATAACCACTCAACAATGTAGTGTATTGAAAAAGTTGGGAACTCCTTTAGCAATATACTACAATTGGAGCATGAGAATAATGAAACTCGACATAAATACAAAGCTAACTCATTTGAAAGATTTGTAAATAAAAGGTGATTTTCTGATGAATTGAACCAAAACTAAATTATGAATATTTTGCTTAAACCAATGCCTTATCCCAAACACAGAGTCAATCTTAACCTATGCAACCTGAGAACAATTTTACACATAGCAACACATAAGCTTCAAAAACACTACATTACAACACTTCCTCATTACATTCTCGACCACCACGTCTTATACATATCCTAACACTTAATTCATATGAGTTAACAACTTCATTCAAGCATATATACTAATTCTTTGAGCTAGTAAGCAAGAATGAAACCAAACATCCACTGGAAAGTAATGGAGACGAACAAAACAATCCTTTATTATATTTATTCATCTCATAGAGTAAGTATAGAGGAGAGAAAATGGACATGAAATTATCACCATTATGTATTGTATTTTCTATCTTGTTATCAAAATTGCATATGCTACTACAAACTCAGAACCTAAGAAAAAACTTAAAATATGCTTTGTATTCCTAGCAATTCACTGTGTCAATTACAATTCAACGAACCCCTGCTTTCAGTCCTTGAATTCCTTCTAATAGAAATGAAGGATAAAAACAAGCTTTGGGCCAGAAAGCACACATGTCACTATTTTATTGGACCGTTGTAACATGTATTCCCTTTTCAGTTACATTTGAGCTCTCAGGTGGTGGGAACATACATGAAATGAAAGTAATCCTCATTTGTTGTTGGAGATCCGATCCCACCTTCAAAGGGAATCAATTTTTGTACAATAGCCCCAAAATATCTTCCTCACGATCAAAAAGTGTTCTCCACGTGCACATTCCAATCAACAAAATTTAAAAAGCATGAAAGAATAAATAAAGATATAAAACTAATTTATCCACATCAACATTTATGCCACCCTTTTCATGTTGAGGAGAGAACAATATATTTTGCAATACTTTAACAAAATCCTAATCTGCACTATTTTTAGGCTATGCATTATTTCTCTCCTATCTATTATTCACCATATTCATTATCATCCCCATATAAGCTTAGTATATTTTTCCAACAAGGTGATGTAATCATCCTCAGTTGGCCATTTTGCATCCAATAGCTTCTACACTTTTACACTATGCTAAGTGTATCTTGCATCAATTGATGCTCTAGCTTCCCTAACAAATACATCCATCCTCATTTCAACTCCTGCCATGTTGTCAATAAGAGGATTCAACATGGAGTAATCAATTTCAGTCAATTTTTCCTTAGCCCGGGGCAACCATTCTTCCAATTCATGCTTCCATTTTGCAAACTCCATAAACTCACCATTGTCATCAAATATTTTAGGCATATCATGCTCTTCCATGTCCCTAAACATCTTCAATTTATTGTCAATTTGCATTCCTAACTTCCCATTGAAGGTTGTTATTTTGTTAATCAAATCAATGGCTTGCAATATCTTAGGAATATGAGTAGGGGCCTCAGGATATTCTTTCATTGTGGAAATAATCTCTTTCAATGTTTTTTTCCTAGTACTCCATTTGTTCCACTCAATTTGAAAAACCATTTGGACCTACAAATACTTAATGTTAGCTTCATGGATTCTCTTGTAAGTTTCCCACACATCATCAATTTTATTGACCAATTTGGCCATTCTATGTTTCAACAAATCTTCAAAAATGTCACTTGCCACCTTAATTGTTTCCAGTTTGGCCTTCTTTGTATTATCCTTTTCCTTCTTTAGCTGATTTTTTAATTCATCAATCCTCAAGGCCAATGTCTCCTTGTCTTGTGTAGACAAGTCTAAAGAAGAATAGGTTGGAAAAGAGATTTTCCTCATAGACTAGCTAGCCTGAATAGTGGCTCTCATCTTGTTTATCTCATCCAAGGCCTTATTATACTCATTCACCAAGGAATCATATTTCTTCTAATAAATTTGTGTTATTTCTACACTAAACATTGCAGCATGAGCAGTTAACTGAGCTTCCTAGAAAAGTATTATATATGTGGCCCTCTTCACCACCAAGGAACCCATACCTCTTCAATAGGCCTAGTGACCTCATGCTTTCCAGTATTGGGTTCCATGGACCATATTTCAAGAGTATGCAACTTCAAACTATATCCAAATCCAAACACCTTGTTTTTGATTTGCTCCTTAGATATAGAAGCCTAAGGGTCTCTTCTTATTGCATCAAGTGCAATAGCTGAGGTGATAGTGCACCCTAGTAATAACATCATTCCACTATCTGAGACAATTTTCCTAGCTTCAATAGGAGTGATAGCTGCAATCTTAGCCATAATCTTTTCTTCCTCTGCCTTCTCAACCTCTTCTTGTTGAACCATAAATTCCTTGAATTCCTTAGATTGCACAAACTCATCGTCCACAAGGAATTAATTACAATCTTTGATCCTAGGATCACCATCATTCCTTTCATCATATTGCCATTGGATAATTCTATCTTGGGAAATTTCTAAATCAAGAGTATCTTCAGTATTAGGGGGAGGTAATTTCTTCTCCACCTCCTCATCATCAAGCACATGTTTAGGCACATGTTCAGCCATTTTTTCTACCTCAATTTCTTGGACATTTGCTTCTTGCACCTCCATAGGCTTCTCTAGAATATCCATAGCATGAGGTTGTTGTTCTAAGAGAGCTTGTGCTCTCTTAGCAGCCTCCTTCACCTTTTCCTTGAAATCACCATTCTGGTAATCCCTTAGCTTTGCAAAATCTCTTTCAAAAGGATTTTCAATTACATCATAAGGGCTTACATAGAAGGCATTCCTCTTCACAATAATCTCTTCAATGTCCATTATGGATGTCATTCCCTCTTTCTAGATATAATAGCTTCATTACTTGTCAAGTTTCTCAATACATCATTTGTGTACAAGAACTGATGATAGATCCCTAATAAATTTTTATCCTTTCTCTTTGCACTCACAAATCCTTCCAAATCAAAAATTCTAACTCATCAATAGGTGTTGGTCTGAGGTTATTCACCATGATTCCAAATTTTTCATACCCCTCTGGGGAAATAACCACAAAGTAAGAAAAATAACATTGGGGGTTCACCATAGTACCCTTCCTAGGCTTTTTGAACATTGCAAAATCCATAAAATCAATCTTCCACATTAACTCCATGAATGGAAAATAGTTAGAGACATACATGGGAAAGTAGTGTGGTGCTACCTTAGATACATAAGCCCTGATTAGAGTATACTTTGGGTGTAGAATGTAATCTACCCAATTATGCTTTGTAGTTGACCCTATCACATCCTTTAGGTGCATGATATTTATGATTTATCCTAAGAACCTCTCAATAGGTGCCACACCCAAACTCTCTAGAATACCAAACTTGATAACATTTGTAAACACCAAATAATTGGAATTGGGACAATCCTGGTCCCAAATATGTGTCCACATTTGGACTGACAGAACATTATTTTGATCATCCCTCAGTCTCAATTTTAACTTTCTTTTCCATCTATGATAACCCTCAAATAAAAGCATATGTATTAATAGAGAATAATGTGGGAAATGTAGAGGGTGAACCTCTTTCCTTAGATTGATAAAATATTTAAGCATATGTTCTGCAAAAAAAATAGCCTAATCAAAACCAGTGTTCAAATTATGAGCTTGTATATCCGCTGCCATCACCAATAGGTTTGTGGCTATCCTTGCCTCAAAATTTCAAGCTAGAACCTAATTCAAGAAGTAATATGTATTCTTAAAATAATCCACAAATTCTTCAGATTCAAAGGGCTCAATATCTTTAGAGAGAAATCTCTCCTTGCTCTTTCTATGTTGAACAAGCAGCCTACTTCTCTATGAAAATCTATAGTGCTCGTATTACCCATATAGATCTATATGCTTGATGTTCATAGTGTAATTGGGATTCAACCCAAATATCTCCATAATCTTATCCCTTTTCACCTAAAGCACTACATTTCCATTTTCACTCTTAATTATTTTGTTTGTGGCATCATAATGCTTGGATAACTCCATCATTACATCCACCTCTACAAATACATTAGGTACCACCAACTTTCCAAGGTTGAGCCTCCATATATAACATGTCAGCTTCTTCGAATGCCTCCTATTAAAAGCATATAAGAACAATTTCCATCCACTCTGAGGCTATTCCAACTCTCCAATTTCACCAGCATTGTCAATTAACCTATTCGTCACAACAACCTGGCCAGGAGGTCTCTTGCCAATTCATGACCCACCCTCTTTCACTTCTCCAGAGGGCCCTTCAATGAATCTCTCTTGATTCTTCTTTGTACTTCTAGACCTTGAGGAAGTCGCAGGGGTAATTGGCGTAGGTATTAGATGTTGTAGGTGGCTCTGGCTTAGCTGTAGATGAAACATCCTAGGTATTAAGCCTTTTAACTCTCTTTTTCTTTGGTTTCCTCTCCAGCCTAATATTGGACTCACTGGGCTCTGAGTCACTTATATTTGCAATGTGCTAAGACTAGGGTTTATAGTTTTCTTGAGCAAAAAGACCTACCCAACTTTAAAACCCAAGACACAACTTATAGAACAAAATACTCCCAAACCTCACACAATATTTATCACCCCAATAGAGGATACTTAATTAATAAATTTTAATCAAATTATCTCCTAAATTCCCCACTATTTTTTAGAATAGCACAATTTATCATTTATAACAAGAAGAGATACAACACTTTGCTTACCCAGGTGAACAACTAGTATTAATGTTGTTGTAATTGATTTTTGGAGTCCTTCACACCATTTCCTCATATTTTGGATTTCTTCTCTGCTCCTGAGTAGTTCCAAATGTGCAAAAAAAATGCTATTCATCTTCTTTATGGTCAGGAAACAAGATGTAACACTATTAATGTTTGATAGAAAGCTCGTGTGAGAAAACTGACATTTAGTTGTTCTCATTTAAAACCTGGTCATTGATCATCTTGCTTTAAAACCACATCAATAGTTCTCCTCTCACCTCGCTACCTTCTTTTCTTCTTTAAATGATTCCCTTAGGATGTTGCGACATTGTCTTTTATTTAAAATCCATTGCTTATTGTTGATACATTTCACCTTCCACAATTCTTATCAGCGATATGAGTATCCACACGATGAGATCTCCACTATTGAATTTATGGCCCATCCTTGATCATGCTCATTTCCCATTATGTATCACTGATTCATGCTTCAAATTCCAGATCATATCAATGATGGGAGATAAGGCGATAGAACAAGATTAAGACACATGCACCTACATGAAAATCAAAGGCACAAGATGCATTGATCACTCACAAGAATAATTCAAATCAGTGAAAGAAAGTTTGAACAAATAACTCCATTGCTCATCGCTATTCTGGGGTTCAAAGTTTATAATAGATTTGTGATGAGCAATGGTAAGTGGTGCAAAGAGTACAAATGGTCATTGCGCATTGCTAATTTACAACACAAGACTCTCAAGTGATTAGTGATATGAAGGAAGCCAACAATAAAACATAGAACATATGTATCATGCATCGCTAATACAATACTCAACATTCGAAACCCACCCACGATGCACGAAACAAAATAAATACTACTCATCACTCATCACTGATGTAAGTTTACATTTCTAAAGCTATCCACGATGAGCAATAAAGGGAAATGGTAGATGAAACTTAAGTGGGATAATGAAGCACATGCTGAAAAGTTGTTTTAAGAAGGGGAGAACCTAGGAAAATGTATAAAAGGCCTTAAAGAACTTAAAACATATTATTTCAAAGGATGTAAAGGCCAAATAAGGTCAATTGATCAACCTTAAAAAATACAAGAATTTTGGACCTAGGAATGGGGGGTTGGTTACTCCATGAGCTCTAATGGCATAAGATGTTTTAGTATGACTGGGGATAGGCGATAGAAGGTCAAAGATGAATTAGAGATTTGGAAAGGACACAAGCCTGAGGATTAATTAGAAAGGATCTCAGGTAACCTTAAAACCCTAAACCCCAAGGAGGGATTCAAACCAAAAATTTGTAGGATGATAAATGGAACCAGAAAAAAATATTCAGGGGTTCCATCAGGCCATGAAATCTACTTCACCAATGGAGAAAACTCAATATCTGTAACTACAATCTATGTTTCCCATGATATGGTAGTAAATGGGAAAGATTATGATTTATGTGAGTTTCTCTAGCAACAACTTCTGGAGAACTTGAATCAGACTAAAATGAATAAATATGCTTTCAAATTTAGAACACCAATTGTATGCTTGTTATTCTACTTTTGAGGGAGCTACCCGGGAGAAAAGATATTATGTGGGACAGAAGCAGACCGGTGGTACACCAATTTTTTGATTATTTACACAATATTGGAGATTATAAAGTCTAGGATAATCCATTGCAGTATTCCAAAATAAAATGTATGAAAGAGAAAGAATTCCTAAAAGTTTAGTGGAGATGTATGCAAATGATATAGCCTTTCTTGTATCCATTGATGAATGCATAATAGAGGTGGTTAAACCTAGAACAATACGAATTGAGCCTCTGGGATATGAGATTGTTGAGAATGAGGCTGAGAAATGTATTGAATTATTGTTAAATAGTCCTAAGGACTCCTCCCTTCCTAGACATGGAAAATATGAGGATAAATCAACCGAAGTATACTTGGAGACCTTAGCACCTGCTAGAACTAGAAGAATGAAAAAATAAGTCGAACAATACTTTGGTATGCATGGCCTTTTGAAAGATGAAGTGGACATATTAAAGGAATTTGCAATAGAAAGGAAAGCCAAGGCAACCGGTGAGTCCTCCAAACCAAGTAGATTAGGAATATCAATTTCCACCCCTGCCTCTACATTTCCAAAATCATTTTGTATAGTTTTAGTTAAAAGGAAGAAGGTGGATCCTAGTGCTCTGGCAATAGTTGATGTTATGAAAGAGGAAAGATGTAACTTTGGTAGCACCTCCTGCTACCTCTGAAAGAAGAAAGAAACAAAAATCATCTAGAGGATAGAACTTAAGTGATGTTGTGGAAGAGGAAATCAAAATTGGTTTGGAAGAAGAACAATTGAAAATAAAAAGTAGTGTTTCCACCAGTGGCGAAGGTGCCTCACAAGAGGCTAGCACTAAATTCAAAAAGGCTAAGGTCAATATTTTGGATACCTCTGAAGAAGAGGAGATAGAAAAGGAGAAAGCAACTTTTACAATACATGTGCACAAAAATCCTAACAAGAAAGAGGAGTTTAGAAAATAGATGAAGGCACAACAAAGCTTGAGAAGAAGAATTCCAAGACTCCTCTGGTAAGAGCTTGTTCACCTATAAATTTGTAATCTTTGGTTAACAATATGTTAGTGCATGATGGTTTATTAGAAGAAAATTTTGAAATGTATGATGAAGTTGATGAAGAAGATAAGAAAATAATTATAGATGTCATCATTCAATATATGATCATTTTGGATGCAAACATGAACATGAAGAATAAGGTGACTAATGTTGTATTGAAAGCCCTAGTAAAAAGAAGGACTAAAGCTATTAAAGCTAAAAAAAAGATAAAAAATGATGCTTTAAATGTGATTGGATCCTATTTATCTAAGTATGACAAGGATACTCTATTAGAAGTATACACTAAGCATTTCAAGGTAAAGAAAAGAGTTACCATTCTTATAGCCAGTGAAAAGGATAGTACAAAAAAGTTGAAATGAGAAACTTTTGATATTGTGAGAGATATGACACTAAAATTTGGGATGATTGTTGCTTCATCATTTGATACAACTCAAGTAAAGGAGCTTGATAAAGATAAAGTGGTGCAACCACAGAAGGAGGGTCCTCAAAGAGAACAATCCAGACCATGCAACAAGAGTCACACAATAGAAGAAACATAAAAATTGGAGGAAAATGAATATTTAAACATTCATATTATCAGAATTCTTGATGACAATCGACCGACAACATCCGGGCTTATAGATCTAGCTCACAAACCTGATACAACATGCTCAAACTACAATATTCCTATATTCTCCTTGATGTGAGAAAAAATCTTACACATCCAATCTATATTAATCTACTTAATCAACTTTTGCTATTCTAATAATCTATTACAATATTTATATCATATCTGCAGATCCAGAATTTTTCACTTCAGCCAAAGATCATCACAATCTCCAATGAAAGAAAATGTAACGCATGCATGAAATAGGTCAGCCTCAAATTTGAATTTCTCCTCAACAGGTGCATAAGATGAAGTGTGGACCTATAATTAAGGTCTGAGACACTCCAAAAAAAAATTCAAATCACACTGTCAAGATCCCCAAGTTATGAGAAAGATCCACAAGTGATCAAACTAGCCGTTAGGCTTGAAAATTATTTTGGTGTCAGTTCAAGAAACTGGCACTAAATCCGGAAGTGATAACTTGCCAAAAAAAGATCCAATCATGCTCAAATCTTGGAATAAGAAAAATGAACATGTCCACGATGTAAACATAGATCCACAAGGTTGGGTGAGAAAATATGATGAATCCACCAACTTGAACTGAACAAGAACTGAACAAGAACAAAAGCTCAAAGAAAATATTTTTGGTTGATGCAAGATTGCAAAGAACCAAGGATGCTCCTGCATCAGACATCTGAGGTTAATGAAAAGTGAGTCCCTCACTTTGCAGGGGCTAAAGGAAAACCAAAACAATCTACCTCAACCTGAGAAATCTAAGAAGAATCCTCCACAGGTCTTCCTTTCCATTTCACAATATATTCTTTGTACTGTCTTCCATGAGTTGTCCTACCATCTCTAATATCCAGAATCTCTTCTATCTCATCTGATTATTGTTAGGAAACTATTTCTCCAATTTTTCTATATTATCCTCACTGACTTTTTTTTCATGGTACTGATGTAGATCTACAATGTTGAATATAGGCGATATACCCATGCCATCTAGTAACTCTACTTCATATGCATTTCCTCAATCAAATTTCTTCAAAATATTATAGGGTCCAAACTTCCTCATCTTCATCTTATTGTATGTGCCAATTCGAAACCTTTCCTTCCTAAAATACAACATCACTTCATCTCCAACTTTGAACTCCTTATGTCTCCTCTTTTCGTCTACTTTCTCCTTATACTTCTGGTTCATATCTTCCAATTGCTCCTTCACTTGAGTATGCATTTTCTTCATATGTTTTGTGAACTCCTCTTCTTCTGCACTCCTTTTATCTTCCATTACGATGTATCACAACTCTGATATACCTCTAGGATGAACTCCAGTAACAATCTCAAAAGGTGTCTTTCTAGTACTCTTGTTCATTGAATTATTGTAAGTAAACTCTGCTTGTGCAAGAACTAAATCCCAACTTCTGGTCTTCTCTCCAACCAAACATCTCAGCAAATTCCCCAAAGTCCTATTTACTACCTCTATCTTTCCATCAGTATGTGAGTGAAAAGTAGAACTAAACTTCAAATTTGTCTTTAACTTCTTCCAAAGTGTCCTCCAAAAGTAACCAACAAACTTTGTATCTCTGTCTAAAACAATACTCCTAGGTAATCCATGCAATCTAACCACTTCCTTGAAAAATAAGTTTGTTAAATGTATTGTATCTGTTGTCTTCTTACAAGGTATGAAATGTGTCATCTTAGAAAATTTGTCCCCCACCACAAATATAGAATCATTACCTCTTTGTGTCTTCAACAAACCAAGTATGAAATCCATACTGATATCCTCCCAAGGTTTCTTTGGAACTATCAAAGGATTATACAATCCAACATTATGACTACTCCCTTTTGCAACTTGAAAAAATTTGCAACTCTGCATAAATTTCCTAACATCCTTATGAATCTGTGGCCAAAAGTAATTCTTACTTACCAATGCTATTGTCTTATCAATTCCAAAGTGTCTTGACAATCCTCCACTATGTTTTTCTTTCACTAAGTTATCCCTCATTGAACTTTGGGGTATACAAAAATTATTTCCTCTGAACAACATATCCTCTTGAATGAAATAATCCAAGCACTGACTCCTATCCTCCAAAATTGGTTCTTTACAAGCTCTCCAAGGTTTTGCAAAATTCGGGTCTTCCTCATACAAGTTCTTCAATTCATCAAAGCCTAATACTTCCACTCTCATCTTTGTCAGTAAATTCCTTCTCCTACTTAAGGCATCAACAAATCTATTTGACTTTCCACTCCTATGTTTCAAAAAAAAAGTATAACTCTACAAGAATTCTACCCATCTCATGTGTCTCTAATTCAACTTACCTTGACTATTCAAAAATTGAAATTTGCTTGATGATCTATATACAAAAAAAACTCCTTAGGCAACAAATAATGTCTCCACTTCTTCAAGGATTGAATTATGGCATAAAACTCCTGGTCATACACTGAATACGTTTTCCTAGCATCATTCAATTTCTCACTGAAATAAGCTACTGGTCTTCCTTCTTGACTTAATACTACTCCAATTGCATTTTCACTTGCATCACAGTCCACTTGAAATACCTTATCAAATTCTAGTAAAGCCAACACAGGTTGCTCAGTCACCTTCTGTTTCAACAAATCAAAACTTTGATCTGCTCTAGATGTCCACCTAATATCCTTCTTATCTCCTCACATTGTTTCTATCATAGGACTACAAATAGAACTAAAATTCCTAATGAACTTCTGGTAGAAGCTAGCCAATCCATGAAATGACCTTACCTCTCCAATGTTTCTCGATGTGGGCCATTCAAAAATTTCTCTTACCTTCTTAGGATCCATCTTCAATCCATCCACAAATATCACAAATCCCATATATACCAATTCTTCCTTCATGAAACTACACTTCTTAATGTTTATCAACAACTACTCTTCTCTCAACCTCTGCAAAGCTTTTCTTATATGCAACAAATGTTCTTCTCTAGTCTTACTAAAAATCAAGATGTCATCCAAATAAAAAATCACAAACTTACCCAAGAATTTCTCCAGTACCTCATGAAAGTACTCGGTGCATTTGTTAGTCCAAATGGAATCACCAACCACTCATACAATCCTTCATTTATCTTGAATGTTGTTTTCCGCTCATCCCCTTCTTAGATTCTGATCTGATGATATCCACTCTTCAAATATATCTTTGTAAAGTATTTAGCTCCACTCAAACAATCCATAATGTCACCCATTAGGAGGAAAAGGAAATCTATACCTCACCATGATCATGTTTATGACTCTAGAGTTTGTACACATCCTTCATTCTCCATCCTTCTTAGGTGCGAGCACAACAAGTACTGCACAAGGACTTAAGCTTTCCCTGATCAAACCCTTCCTCAACAACTCTTGCACTTATCTATTGATCTCTTCATTCTCTATCGGTGTCATCTAGTGTGCTTCTTTATTAGGAAAATAGCTCCAGGAATCAGATCCATGCAATGACTAATACTCCTCATAAGTGGCAATCCATCAGGTATATTATCTAAAATGATCTCCTCATACTCTGTCAACAACTCCTTTATCTCCTTTGGTCATTGTTCTACATGCTTCAAGTCTTCAGCCTTCTTAGGAACCAAGGCATAACACATGTTCTCATGTCTCAATCCATCCAAAAATCTCCTTCCATCAACCAAACAAATTCTAGCATGTTTACAAAACTCAACTTTAGGAACATCTTCCAATGGAAACAAAGTTTTCTTCATCCCATTAGCAACAATGGTATATGTATTCTTCTTTCCATCATGAGTAGCCTATCTATCATACTTCTAAGGCCTTCCCAACAAAACATGGCATACATCCATGGGCATGATATCACACAAAACTTCATCATGGCAATTTCCTATCTTCAATTTCACCAAACATTGTTCACTTACCGGTATCTTATGCTCATCTTGAATCCATGCTATCTGATAGGGCTTCAGGTGTTTCAATCTTTCCAACTTCAATTTGGTCACCATTACTTCAGAAACCAGGTTCTCTGAGCTTCCATTGTCAACAATCACTTTGCAACATTTACCAGCTACCTTGCATATGGTCCAAAACATTCTTTCTTTACGATGGCTCCTGCTCCATCTCACTTTGACACAATAATCTTCTATTCACCAACACTTCTCCATCTTCCAATTTATTAGATGATCCATCATGATCCCCCTCAGTAAAGGTTTTTCTTCTACTATTCTCTATATTTCTACTTGTTTCTCCTTGATTACATTTAAATGCTCTATGTCCTTCTCCACCACATTTAAAACAAGTTCCCTTGAATACTCTTTTCTCTTTTCCTCTATAATCTTTTCTATAACCCTTATCATAGTAACCACCATATCCTCCTCTCTAGGAATATTTTCTATCAGCTCTACGGTACGAATCATCATTCTTACAAACTTCCTTATCTTTATTCTGATCTGCAAAATATCCTCTTCCTCCTCTAGTAAAATTTGTTCCTCTCTAAAATCTTCCACCTCTTCCTCTTTGTCTCTGCTCATGTATTTTATTCAACTTCTCTTCTTCCTTTAGGGCACATTGATATGCATCTTCCACACTTTGTAACTTAATCAAACTGATCTCATCTTGTATAGAATACCTCAAGCCATTCACATATCTGGCCACTTGCTCAATCTCATCCTTCGAATGTCTACATCTAATATTCAACTTATAGAACTCCTCAGTATAATTTGTCACACTTGAATCCTTATGCTTCAAATTTTGCAACTTTGGGAACAAATTGATCTGATAGTCTGCAAGCATAAACTTTTTCTTCAACTTATTCACCATTCGATCCCATGATTTGATCTTCTCATTTCCTCTTCTTTGCCTATCTGTCTACAAATGCTCCCACCAAAGTGATGCATGTCCTTTCAACTTTGTACAAGAAAATTTCACCTTCTTTTCTTCAATGGTACCTTCAAAATCAAAATACTTCTCCATTTCTGCTATCCAATCAAGCAATTCTTCCGAATCCAACTTACCTCTATAATCCGGTGGATTGAAATATGGCTTTGTATTCACTCTAGTTAGGGCTCTTATGAACCTCTCTTCTCCCTAATCCAAGCTAGGTTGATCTTCTCTTCCCCTTTCTTCCTATGTTTCTACCTCTTCATTGCTCACATCATCAACTGGTCAACCTCTCCTCTGGGTCATTTCAACTACATCTAATCTAGCAATAATTCCTCTCAACATCTCCATCATATTTCGGTCTACATTTCCACATGCTCCATTTCCTGTACCATTTATTCTTACCAACATCTTTACACAAGTCCTCAACAGATCTAGGTCGGATCCTCAGTCCACCACCCCACAACAAATATTCAATAGGAGTCCGCGAATTCTAGCGATCTCTCACAGATTTAATCTCACTCTCATACCAATCTAGTGCAACCACAAAAGGAGGGTCCTCAAAGAGAAAAATCTAGACCATGCAGTAAGAGTCGCACAATAGAAGTAACATGGAAATTGGAGGAAAATGCATATTCAAACATTCATATTATTGAAAATTTTGATTACAATCGGCTAACAACATCTGGACTTACAAATCTAGCTCACAGACCTGATACAACATGCTCAAACTATAATATTCCTATATGCTCCTTGATGTGAGCAAAAATTTTACACATCCAATCTATATTAATCTACTTAATCAAAATTTTATATTCCAATGATCTATTACAAGCTTTATATCATATCCGCAGATCTAGAATCTTTCGCATCGGCCAAAGATCATCACAATATCCAATGAAAGAAAATGCAACGTGCACATGAAATAGGTCAGCCTCAAATTTGAATTTCTCCTCAATAGGTACATAGGATGAAGTGTGGACCTATAATTAAGGTCGGGGACACTCCATGAAACAATTCAAATCACACTGTCAAGATCCACAAGTTATTGGAAAGATCCACAAGCGATCGAACTAGCTGTTAGGATTGAAAATTATTCTAGTGCCGGTTCAAGAAACTTCCACTAAATTCGGAAGCAATAACTTGCTAGAAAAAGATCCAATCGCGCTCAAATCTTGGAATAAGGAAAATGAACATGTCCATGATGTAAACATAGATCCACAAGGTCAGGTGAGAAAATACGACGAATCCACCAACTTGAACTGAACAAGAACAAAAATTGAAAGAAAATATTTTTGGTTGATGCAAGATTGCCAAGAACCAAGGATGCTCTTGCATCATAAAGTTACTGGTATAGAGGAAAATATTCCTCCTATAACTAATTTTCCTGTTTTCAAAGAAGATGTAGAAGTAAATGATTATTCTACAGAAGAGACTTCACATTTGGATGTTTTAGGGAATACAGTTGATGATACACATGCTCCTCCAGAGACATTTTCTCCTTCGAAAGACATTGAAAATACAAGTGGTGAAAATAATGAAGACCAAAATAAGAAAGATGCCAATAATAATGTTGAAGATCACCATGACAAGAAAAATAAGGATATTGGAAATGAAGGTGAAAAAAATAAAAATGGAGAAGAAGAAGAAAGTAAAGATGGAAAGAAAAATGATAAGAAGGATTTTGATGATAAAAAAGAGGATGAAAACAAGGAAAAACAAACAAAAAATCCCTTCAAAAAAGAAGAAGAAGAAGAAGAGAAAGAAGAGAACCAAGAAGTAACTAAAGTTGAAAGAAATGAAGAAGAATCCCAAAAGACCATGGATCCATCTAAGTCATTCATAGAATCCTTTGGTAATACACTCAAGGGTCTTTTGATAAGAAAAATAAGGATTCAACCGACCATTCCTCCCAAGTTGATTCAACTCCTATCACATCAAGGATGTGTAGATCTAAATAAGATCTCACCTAATTAGAGGATGGAGCTCAGAGATACTTTTATTGTCTTTGAGAGAAAGGATATTATAGAAACTGATCAGAAGGGGATTGAGCTAATTAATGATGCCATCAAGACTCTAGAGGATTCTACCCTTGGTACAATAGTTGATGATTCTCTAACACCTATTGAGAATTTTAAGTTTATGGTTGAGTCACTCAGGGAGTATACCTCTAATCTAGAGGAGTAGACTACAAAAGAAGTGGAATGAAGGCTTGTAGAGAAAATATTGCTTGAACTATAGGATAAATGTGCAATTTCACATAGCAAGGTGATGAAATGCTTGAAAGATGTGAAGGAATGTGAATATGAAGCTTAGCTATTATTCTTGTATTGCATGAGGTGGCTAGATGCCATTCAAGGCATTAAAGACTTAATGGACTCAATAGAGTCACAATTAGCTAATGCCTTTGGAGCTTATGACATCATAAAAGATAGAAACTATGCCTCCTAGACTGCCATTTCAGACTTGCAAAACAATTTTTCACTTTGCAAAGACATAAAGGGTATGTACAGGATCATCATGGAAAAAACAAGCCCTTAAGTGGCGATGAAAATTCAGAAAAATCAGAGTTAGGCAACTTGACATAAAAATTTGAATAAGTTATCTATATTTTTTACAAAATATGTAAGAATAGAATCTATAGCAAATTGAATGTAGTTTCTAAACTAGTAGGTTTATTTAAAAAAAAATCTATTTGGTGAAAATTTGAAATTTCAATGCAGTAGTACTTAAATTTTAGGGAAAAAAATAAGTAGGTGTCTGTCTGACCACCCTAACCACAATAAAATGATAATATTTTTTTTATAATATTTTAGATATAAGTAGAGGACTCATGTCCCGATGTGATGCATTTTTTTGTAATTTTTTCCAAGTAAATAATTAATTATGAATTTTTATTACAACTTTTAAAAAATATAAAAATTGTATGTCTAACCACCTTAACTTGGTCAAAACTTCATGAAATTCATTTTTTTTAATCCTATAGTATGGGAAGCATATAATGTGACCATGTTTTAGATTCAAAAATGTGATACCATTTGAAAGCTATAGATGTTTTTCAAATTTTAGCCTATCAATCAAGACTTTATTCAGTAATTCAAATAGAAAATGAATAATAATTATTTATTAAATTCAAAGTAAAGCATAATTTATATTGGTGGAAAGATGAGAATCTCCTTTAAAAACCCTTTTTGTTAAAATAATTTTGGGTAAAAAAAAAATCGTGAGCCACATACCCTACACATACCTATCATATCGCCACTTTTTGACCCATCATGATCTTGCACATACCCAAAAGAGGATGTTATAAGGTAGTTTGGACAACTTGGAGACTTGGTGAAGACCAAGCACATTCCAGTTTCAAATTCCCTTGTGGATGCATAAAAGCTTGAAAAGATAAATCCTAATCTTTCTACTCCGAAAGAGGAAGAGGAGAGTTTGGTGGAGTTGGAATCAATGTATTAGGTGCTTGCTGCAGCTAAGAAGAGTTGGGATGAAGGGAAATCTTCTTGGGAAGCCATTCTCAAGGAGTTAAAAGGTGCCTCCACCTTTGGATAATCTTTCTTCATGCTTTTCCTTATATTGTTTTAGTTTCTTTCAATGTTTTCTTTGTACATATAGTCGAATCAAAATTTGGGATAACTCCCTAAGGGGGAGTCAGTACATCTAAATCATTTCTTTGTTGTCATAACCCATTTTTTATTGCATTTAAATTATAATATGATAAAATGAATTATTGAGGAAATTCAATATGTTGAGTGATAAATTTGATATTTTGAAATACTTTGAAGAAAGTTGATTATCTTTTTTACTATGTGATTTTATGAACTATCTTACGCTTTATCATGATTGAATGTTATTGATGAACTATGCAAGTGCAAGTGTGTGCAAATGCAAGAAACAGGTTGAAGGACGAGAACATAGTTGAGGTAGGATCGTTTAACCAAATTGAATGGTAAGCTTGATGGAATTTGGATGCACACACTACAAAATGACATTATGATTGCATTGAAATTTCATATAGAAGATTATATTGATCTAATTCAAAATGATACGATGATTGAAAAAAATAGGCTTGTGGAATGATATACATGTGATTTCTTGTTCAATTGTCTATTTTGATCTCGTGTTTTTGAAATTTAAAAGAAAATGATAGAATGGTTAAACATATGTGTATGTATTTAAAAGGCGTGCTTGAAGGATAAGAAAACCACTTCATTTAAAAATACTATTATTCAAAAAAAAGAAAGTTTATTCTTTATTTGAAAGTGATTAAATACACATATATATAAACATATGCATACTCCTTATAAATTGACTATGAGATTAAGTTGACAAAATATTATTGTTGATTTCAAATAATATCTAAGAGAAGATATTGCAAATGAGTAGTCTGCATTTGAATTGAAGGCCTAGGTATTCAAATGCAGTAGTGGGTGGCTAAATTAAGGACAATTATGAAATGAAATGGCCCCCTTAATGCAATGAATAGGAAAGGGAGAACATGGTTTCCATTTTGGTAGAATGAATTACTTGCAAGGAATCAGGAAGGGGACTAGCAGTGGAGACGAGGATTTAGAGAAGAAGGAAGGCAAGGGATTTGATTGAGCTGGGAAAGAAGGAAAAGAAGCTAAGGAAAAGCCCACGAAATAGATGTAAATCAAAGTTTGTAGGTGTACATGCTTGATTTTTTAGTAAAATCTATTCAAAACTTGTAATTTTCCTTTCATTTTTTCGATTCCATTTCAATTAACTTGGTAAATATTTAGATGTCTATTAAATACAAGTGTATTTTTCTTAGAGCCAGGATTTCATTGCATGAGATTGATCATTTTCCCTGAAATGTTGCAAGGGCCTTTTTGGCCAACCTTTGCATGCAAAAAATCTGTGCATATTCTTCCTAACGAAATGATAGCCGATCATGGTTAGGCTCTTTGTGTTATATTTTTATCATCTCCATTCATTTAGTTCTTGTATTTATGATTAATTATCATTTTCATGGCTAATCGGTCAAATCTAATAGCTAGAGTATTATTTTATTTAAAAAGATTTAAAAATCATTTATCATTTCTCTCTAAGGGAAGCAATAATTTCTCCATTGTTTTCTTCCATTGTTTGTTGTTTCTCTCTATCGGCAAGGTCGAATAGGTGGGTATGTGCAGGATCATCATGGAATAAATAGGCCCTTAAGTGGCAATGAAAATTTAGAAAAATCAGAGTTATGCAACTTGACGTAAAAATTTGAATAAGTTATCTATATTATTTCAAAAATATGTAAGAATAGAATCTGTGGAAAATTGAATGTAGTTTCTAAACTACTAGGTTTATTTTTCTACAAAAAAAATCTATTTGGTGAAAAATTGAAATTTCAATGTAGTATACTTAAATTTCAAGGAAAAAATAAGAAGTAGGTGTCTGTCTGACCACCCTAACCATAATAAAATCATAATGTTTTTTATAATATTTTAGATATAAGTACAGGACTCATGTCCGGATGTGATGCATATTTTTTGTATTTTTTCCAAGTAAATAATTAATTATGAATTTTAATTACA
>VDFB02256132.1:210389905-210478774 GCA_007258455.2 Sequoia sempervirens | reverse complement strand
TGAGGAGAGCTCAAGTAGCTCTGAGAGTTCTGAAGAAGAATATCAACCTCAGCCTTAGCCTATGAGGAGGTCAACACGTGAAAGAAAGCAACCTGATAGGTATGGGTTTTCTTTGTTAGATTCTACTTGTACCTATGCTTTAATTTCTAGCACTGATGAGCCTAGCACTGTGAAAGAGGCATTTAGAATGTCTGATTCAAACTCTTGGTTGGAGTCTGAATCAAGATATGGCATCATTAGAAAAGAATGATACTATGAGTTTGGTGCCATTGCTTAAAGGAAAAAAAGCTATGGGCTGCAAATGGGTATTTAAAAAGAAAATTTGTTTGGATGGCAGTGTAGAAAAATATAAAGTGAGGCTGGTTGCAAAGGTTATTCCTAGGTGGGGAATTGATTATGGAGAAATATTTTCTCCTGTAGCTAATAACATCTATTAGATTTATTTTGTCACTTGCAGCAGCGTATGACTTAAAAATTGAATAGATGGATGTGAAGACATCGTTTCTTCATGGTGATCTTGAAGAAGAAATTTATATGTCCCAGCCAAAGCACTTTGTGGAAAAAGGTAAGGAAAGATTGGTTTGCAAGTTGAAGAAATCTCTGTATGGGTTAAAATAGTCTCCTAGAATGTGGTACTAGAAATTTAACACTTTTGTTTTGTCATTGGGATTTGTAAGATCAAAATGTGATCATTGTGTATATTACAAAGCTGAAAGTGATCAAGTCCTTATTATTGCTCTCTATGTTGATGATATGTTGTTCATAGGCAATAGTAAGCTAATGATTTTTGATCTTAAGTCTTAGTTTTCTGCAAAGTTTGAAATGAAAGATCTTGGTGCAACAGGGTATATTCTGGGAATGGAAATAACTAGGGACAAGGAAAATAGAAAACTTTGGCTGAGTCAGAGTAAGTATATCATGACTATTCTAGAGAGATTTTGCATGACTGATTGCAAGCAGCTAGTTGTTCCAGTTACACAAGGAATGAAGCTATCTGTTGAGGATTGTCCAAAATCTCCTACTGAGATGGAGGACATGACCAATGTACCTTATGCTAGTGCAGTTGGCAGCCTTATGTATGCAATGGTCTATACAAGGCTAGGCATTTCCCAAGCAATGGGAGTTCTTAGTCAGTTTATGGCTAATCCTGGAAGGACACATTGGGATGCTGTGAAGAGAGTGTTTAGATATCTAAAAGGTACTTCAGACTATGCTTTGTGTTACCATGGGAGCTTGGTTGAATCATAGAGGACTCTCAGTATTCGAGGTTAAGTGGATTCTGATTGGGCAAGGGACATTGACAACAGAAGATCCACCAGTGGATATGTTTTCATGATGAATGGTGGTTCAATGAGTTGGATGAGCAAGCGACAAGCTGTAGTTGCTTTGTCCACGATAGAGGCAGAATACATGGCAACTACACATGCCTATAAAGAAGTGATCTAGATAAAATGTTTGTGTTCTAACATTGGTTTTGATGTAGGAAAAATTACTATTTACTGTGACAGTCAGAGTGCTATATGTTTAGCAAAGAATCCTACTTTCCATTCCAGGACGAAACATATAGATGTACAGTATCACTTTGTACGAGATATGGTGGAGGATGGGAAGGTCTCTTTGGAGAAAGTGGATACTATGGAGAATGTTACAGATGCATTGACGAAGCCTGTGAGCATAGACAAATATAGGTGGTCTGATAGTTCGATGGGCCTCTTGGCCCATGAATTTCAATAGTTTTATTATGCTATGCAGTTGTCTGTAAGGTCTTCATCAAGTGGGAGATTGTTGGAATATTTTCCTCAATCCATACTAACATGTAACTCTTGAAAGGAAAAGTCACTATGACATTATTCATGTCTGGGCGACTAACTGTTCTAAATCCACTTGAAATGTTCATGTCGCTGAGATAAAGGTGATGTCTTGCCGAATGAAGTCTATCGCTGTGACCTAGATGTATTCATTGTGACCTTCTGTCGAATGGAGACCTCTGGCCGACAGTATGTTCTTATCAGGTGTCAAAGTAGATGTTGGAGTAGCTCAAGGGCTCAGGGAGAAGTCTCAACAATAATGGAATGTCTCACCGACGGGAGACTTCACTTGGTGCCTTCGTGGTGACACAAATACTTTGGTATGAAGTCTTGGTGACTGATGGAGAGTCTCACTGATAGTCTTTGGTGTGACATATTCACCCAATGAAAGATCTTGGCGAAGTCAAATGTCTTGCCAACTTGGCAAGACATAGGCGCTCAGTATGTGGTCTCGGTGAAAGAAATAAGTCTTGTCGACTGGTGATTGGAGCGATCGGTGTGACTTAGGACTTCGATATGAATTCCTAGTGAAAGTGATGAGTCTCGCCAACTGATTGTTGCTTCAGTGAAACTTGAGGAGACTCGGCGAAACCTTTTGGCGAATGGGAAGTCTTGTCAATTGCAAAGTGGAAGTCGCTGTGACTTGTGAACATCGGTATGAGTCTACCTGATGGAAGAATCTCTTTCCGATAGAAACGCGATGGATTTCGATGGATTCAATATGTCTCATGGCGTTCATTATAACGTCTTGCCGACTGTTGGGATCTATGATGATATCGATATGAAATCTTTGTGGCATCAGGGAGACACTGTTAGTGTCTCACCGATATGCCAACAATGATTGAATGCATTTGACCATCCTATGTGGAGCATTGTGGACCAATAAGAGGAAGCAATTTTTGAATGGATGGAAGTTAAATTTTTGCAACTGTTGCGACGATGGAGTTGAACAGCATGCAGGGAAAAATGAATGCTCAAGTAGAAACTTTCTATGATGTGGCAATGGCAAATAAGGATGAATAAAAGGTAAAAATCAGAATGTGATAAGATAAAAGCAGATCGATTCTGAGTTTGGAAATAATTGAATTGTTGAGAGCTTTTCTGTAACTGGATGAACAGTGAATGAAACTACTGAGAACTAATACCAAAGAGTTGTATCTCTGATTATATGTAATTGTTGTTACTGTAATACAAAGAGATTCAACTTGGTGTGGTGGGTTTTTTCCCGAAAAGGGTTTCCCACGTAAATCTGTTGTTCATTGTCTTTGAGTATATTCTTTGTTTCTGTAAATCTTTCATGTGTGTCTTAATTGGATTATAATTTGAAAATTAAAAATTACTATCTACTTACTTCCCTGTGGTTTTGACGTTATGAAAGTTGCTTCCACACCGTTGCTTTCCTTACAGTCTCAGTGGTTGGATCAAAAATTTAGGATATGTAAGGACTCTTTTCTGATTGTTACTATTATATCAGTGGTTGATTTTGTAGAAAACTACACATTGCAACCACAAAATGAGGTACATTCTTAGTATTACAATTCCATTCAAATTTCTATTTTTTTCCACATAACATTTAGACTTGCACCTGATAGTACAGCTCAGAGGATCGAAAGATAATCAGAGAGTATAATTTTTATATGAGTGATAATAGATCTCACTCGTCCGAGTATGTCCAACATTGTTTCAAGAATTTTTTTGAGTTCTTGCAGGAGCATGATATAGCAATGGGCCAACATCTAATTTGGTCAGATAATTGCACAAGTCAATTCAAGAATGCTCGTATGTTTTATTGGTTGAGTAGAATGCATGTAGAGAGGGGTCTACCTCATATTTGGAGTTTTTTTTAAGCTGGACATGGGAAAGGGGAGCATGATGGAGCAGGTGCATGTGTAAAGAGAGCTCTAGTTAAGGAGCAATTGAAGATTTCAGGAGAAAAATTCAGTGATGCTCGTTCTATTGTTGATTGGTGTAGTTCAACATTGTCATAGGGAGGGACACTTGATCAATAGTGCACATATTCTTTTGGTTTGTTGAGGAGGGTACAGTGGAAGGCAGATTGGATTGTCATACAATCAAAGATTCTTCAAAGATGCATTCATTTCAAAGCTTAGATGCAGGCACATGGACCATTTGGACATGAGAGTTCGCTTGTTTTTTTCAGAGTTGTATTCAGTGCAAGTGGGATCAATGCAAGTCAAGTGAGTGGGTGGATACATGGGTAAAAAAATATCTAACTCCTTTATCTCAAACAATATCTATGACAAATGACACAATGGAAAGTTAAGTTGATTACGACTTGCTTTCAGATCTACTACAGCTAGGACATATTTTTGCAATTGTTGCACCGCAAGGGAATGAAGAGAGATTAGACTATTGGTTGGCTCAATGTGTGCAGGTAAAGCATAAGCTAACACAACCGATGGAAGATGATGATGGTTCCGTGTATCTTACAGGTTCAGTTGTGGTTGCAAGAACTTGGTTGCTAGCATACATGATTAGAAAGAATGGCATACCTGCATTTGAAGACTACGAGAAACACAAAACCATTCTCATGTATTCACACCTTGTTATAGAAACAAATGTTAAGTTTTTGAAGCATCATGCCAGACCAAAGACAAAACAACTATGGGAACTTAGTAATGTTGATCATGAAGCAATATTGGATACTCTTAAGCAAAGAGATGACCCTTCAGGGACACTTGAATAGCATTTTCAAGAATGGAAGGTACAATGCTTATGTTCATTATCATTAAGTTCATTAGTGTTCTTTATTTAATACTGACATTTTATATACTATTGCAATGCAGGTGTCTTTAATAGTGATATTTTGTATGCACTTTTGCAATATTTTTGGAAAGATTGATCATGGACCTGCTGCAACAATAGCCAACTTTGATCCTTTCAAAGAGGTATGTGACAGATTAGAACAATATAGATTGGTTATTATAAGCATCTTTTATAGTTTACATCACCAACTCATCATCATTTAGGTTGTTTAGATTAATATAGATTTGTTAGTCTAAGCATCTTTTCTATTGTGACAATATAGATTTCTCATTTTCCCACTTTTGCGATATTCCTGGCATGATTGATCATGGACCTGCTACAACAATAGCTAGCTCTGATCCTTTCGGAGAGGTATGCGACATATTACAACAATATAGATTGGTTATTTTAAGCATCTTTTATAGTTTGCATTACCATCTCATCATATTTTGTGTCATTTAGAATAATATAGATTGGTTATTCTAAGCATCTTTTATGGTTTGCATCACCAATTCATCATCATTCAAGTTGTTTAGATTAATATAGATTTGTTAGTCTAAGCATCTTTTCTATTGTGACAATATAGATTTCTCATTTTCCCACTTTTGCGATATTCTTGGCATGATTGATCATGGACTGCTGCAACAATAGCCAACTTTGATCCTTTCAGGAGGTATGCGACATATTACAACAATATAGATTGGTTCTTCTAAGTGTCTTTTATAGTTTTCATTACCATCTCATCATATTTTGTGTCATTTAGAATAATATAGATTGGTTATTCTAAGCATCTTTTATAGTTTGCATCACCAATTCATCATCATTCAAGTTGTCTAGATTAATATAAATTTGTTAGTCTAAGCATCTTTTCTATTGTGACAATATAGATTTCTCATTTTCCCACTTTTGTGATATTCCTCACACGATTGATCATGGACCTGCTGCAACAATAGCCAGCTTTGATCCTTTTAGAGAGGTATGCAATAGATTACAACAATATAGATTGGTTATTCTAAGCATCTTTTATAGTTTGCATTGCCATCTCATCATATTTTGTGTCATTTAGAATAATATAGATTGGTTATTCTAAGCTATCTTGATGGTTTGTACAAGTGCTTGTCAGTCCAGAACGTGAACATAATACTATTGTCGAAGACTGTGCCCTGAATGCCTCCAATAGGAAAATTTTGTAAAATTTGAATTCTCAAATTGGAAACAATGTAAAATGGTCATAATTATGTATGGGCATAATCTATACCCAGTGATGTTTTTTGAAATATGGGTCAAATGTCTAGCATTGTATAAAGGGTATGTTTAAAATGTAAAGGGGTCTGTATTTTGGAAACTCATAGGTTTTGTAAAGAGGTTTTCTTTTTTACTTAATTGAGCTACAACCAAAGGTTTTCTTCCTGGTTCTTTCCTGTCGGTATGCTCATTTGAAAAAGGTTTTGTAATATCTCTCATTTATATATAATAAATTATAGTGGTTTACAAATTTTGGTCCTCAAATCCAACTTGGGTGCAACTTCATTTTTAGCAACTTTCATGAGGTTTTTAAGGAAATCAATGTGGATCATTTCAATGATTAAAGTGTTAATATTTTGAGTTTTTGTCTTTATTGAGATCTATTAGTCCTAATGGTCATGTATTAGGAGTTTTTAGGTTTTCGGGTCAAAAAAACATGGAGATCCCAACTTGTCCTAGTTGTTGCTTTGTAGCCTTTGAAGGAAAAATTAGTAAATTTGTTTAGGTACAAGAAAGAGTAGTGTTTTGAACATGTAATGATGCTATTTCAAGCCATTAAGTGAGGTCTTAGTAAAGTTATAAGTGGAAAAGTGCAACATTTCATTATGAGTCATATTAATGTGATTTTTTTTTTGTATTTTGGCCTTCAACGATCATTAAGGTTTCAAAAGTCAGTTAATATTGGTGGTTAAAGGCATTGGGAATTGGATTCCAAGGCATAGAAATGTAATTAAGGCCTTCAAGGGCTCGAGATAGGTTTGGTTGAAGGATTTTTTTTCTTTGAATCAATAAAGTTTCAATTGCTCAGTTCATATTTTACTGTTTTTCTTGTGTTTTATGCCTATGCACAATCCATTCAAGCATTTTTGTATAAAAAATTTATGTAGAAACATTATTACATGTATTGAATTTATTCTAACTTCTTAATAGAGGGTTTCTTTATTCATTTTGTGCCTCAAAACTCATACTTTCTTTAGACGGGTTCTTGAACAAGGGAATAAGAGTATTGCAATTTTAATGGCTTGAATCTCATCCCACCTACTGTGTGCCAATGTGAATCAATGGGATGAGTTGGTAGGGATTAGGAAATTATATTTCAAGAGTGGAAGGCATGGAGAACTGGGTTTTGAAATAAAATGAAGAGTTAAAGGTCTAAAAATGGTGGTTTTTTTTCACTTGAAAATAGAGTTTTTACCCTAGGGTTTGCAAAAATCTCTGAGATACTAGAAGTTTCTTTGTTTTCTAAGCATATTGGGACCTAAATAAAGGTGTATAAGGTGGTGGAAGAGTTTGAAAGGTTGTGGAAGTGCTACATCCAATAAACCCTCAAGAATTACACTAAAAATAAGGGCTTTCTGATTTGATGGTTACAGGTCCATACAAATGGAATCCAATTGCAGAATCTTTGTTTTCTTGAAAATTTATTTGCTGCCTCAAGGTTTCAGGGGTCTGTGTGGTGTTTGAAGGTATGTTGCTTTGCATTTTTGGGCTAATTGAGTAGCCTTTTCAAGGGTGAATGTATAGGAAGTCAATGCTGGTCCAAAGAAGTCTATGTTGTTTCTCATATATGTTGTGTAACTTGGATATGGGTGCTTGAATCAGTCATGTGTTGGTCTGGTGTTTTGAAAAATTGTAGAGTAATTGGACAAAAACTAGTTTCTCACTATTACAAGGGTTTAAGCGGGTTAAAGAGGGAAATGTGTATTTAGTTTCTTGTCAAGTTTTAAGGGAGTTTCAGACTGTCCAAAGAGGTCAGAATAATCTTGTTAGATGCCTCAAATAGGTAGGTTGCAAAGAGTTTGTGATTGTGCCCTTGTGTCTGCATCAATTTTTCACCTAATTTCACTCGGTCCAATGTAGCTCAAAGTCATTTGACATATTTGGTTGCAAAAGAGGACCATCCCTAGCGTAAACGTACCCATCCAGACGTGTTGGAATAGTCCATTTAGTCGTACGAGTTGTAGAATGAAAGTTGCACCACTTTGCAACTTTACAGTACTTGCATCTGGCAACTTTTGCCTCCACTGAAAAGTCATCACCACAGGAAAACCCCTGCAAGATAGAAAAAACTGAGAGAGGGTATTGTAGATGGTCCCAACATGATTCCATAGACTTAGACGAATATTCTATAAGCCTTGCGGTCTGTGAGAAATAGCCCTTCAAAGATTGCTGCCTTTTAGCACTTTTGACTCTTAAGGGAAATCGTCGGTCCAATGTAGCTTAGAGTGATTCAACGTATTTGGGTGCAAAAGAGGACCATCCCTAGCATAAACGTACCCATCTAGATTTTTTGGAATAGTTTGTTTGGTCATATGAGTTGCGGAATGAAAGTTGCACCACTTTGCAACTTTACACTGCTTGGATCTAGTAACTTTTCCCTCCACTGAAAAGTGATCACCATAGGAAAACGCCTCCGAGATAGCAAAAATTGAGAGAGGTTTTTTTAGATGGTCCCAACACAATCCTACAGCCTCAGACGGAGAGTTTGTAAGCCTCACGGTCTCTGAGAAATAGCCCTTCAAAGATTGATGCCGTTTAGCACTTTGGACTCTTAAGGGAAATCGTCAATCTAATGTAGCTTGGAGTGATTCAGCTTATTTGGGTGCAAAAGAGGACCATCCCTAGTATAAATGTACCCATCTCGACATTTTGGAACAGTCTGTTTGGTTGTACGAGTTGCGGAATGAAAGTTGCACCACTTTACAACTTTACACTGCTTGCATCTGGTAACTTTTCCCTCCACTGAAAAGTCATCACCACAGGAAAACGCCTCTGAGATAGCAAAAATTGAGATATTTTTTTGTAGATGGTCCCAACACGATCCCATAGCCTTGAACTGAGAGTCTGTAAGCCTCACGGTCTCTGAGAAATAGCCCTTCAAAGATTGCTGCCTTTTAGCACTTTGGACTCTTAAAGGAAATCGTCGGTCCAATGTAGCTCATAGTGATTCGGTGTATTTGGGTTCAAAAGAGGACCATCCCTAGCATAAACATACCCATTCAAACGTGTTGGAACTATTTTTGGTCGTACGAGTTGTAGAATGAAAGTTGCACAACTTTGCAACTTTACATTGCTTGCATTTGGCAACTTTTCCCTCCACTGAAAAGTCATCACCACAGGAAAACACCTCTGAGATAGAAAAAATTGAGGTTTTTGTAGATGGTCCCAACATGATCTCATAGCTTTAGACCGAGAGTCTGTATGCCTCACGGTCTTTGAGAAATAGCCCTTCAAAGATTGCTGCCTTTTAGCACTTTGGACTCTTAAGGGAAATCATCGGTCGAATGTAGCTCATAGTGATTCGGTGTATTTGGGTGCAAAAGAGGACCATCCCTAGCATAAAAATACCCATTCAGACGTGTTGGAACAGTCTGTTTGGTCGTACGAGTTGCAGAATGAAAGTTGCACCACTTTACATTGTTTGGTCATACGAGTTACAACTTTACATTGCTTGTATCTGGCAACTGTTCCCTCCACTAAAAAGTCATCACCACAGGAAAACACCTCTGAGATAGAAAAAATTGAGAGAGGTTTTTGTAGATGGTCCCAACATGATCTCAAAGCTTTAGACCGATATTTTTTAAGCCTCACGGTCTCTGAGAAATATCCCTTCAAAGATTTATGCCTTTTAGCACTTTGGACTCTTAAGGGAAATTGTCGGTCCAATGTAGCTCGAAGTGATTCGGTGTATTTGAGTGAAAAAGAGGACCATACCTAGCATAAAATTACCCATCTAGACGTGTTGGAATAGTCGGTTTGGTTGTACGAGTTACGGAATAAAAGGTGCACCACTTTGCAACTTTACACTGCTTGTATCTAGCAACTTTTCCCTCTACTGAAAAGTCATCACCACAGGAAAACGCCTTGAGCTAGCAAAAACTAAGAGAGGTTTTTGTAGATGATCTAAATACAATCCCATAGTCTTGAACAAAGAGTCTGTAACCCTCACAGTCTCCAAGAAATAGCCCTTCAAATATTTCTTCCTTTTAGCACTCTAGACTCTTAAGGGAAATCGTCGGTCCAATGTAGCTTAGAGTGATTCAGTGTATTTGGGTGCAAAAGATGACCATATACCTAGTGTAAACATACCCATCCAAATGTGTTGGAATAGTTGGTTTTGTCGTGCGAGTTGCGGAATGAAAGTTGCACCACTTTGCAACTTTACCTGCTTGCATCTTGCAACTTTTCCCTCCATTGAAAAGTCATCACCACTAGAAAACACCTCCAAGATAGCAAAAACCGAGAGAGGTTTTTGTAATGGTCCCAACACAATCCCATAGCATCAAATGGAGAGTCTGTAAGCATCATGGTCTCCAAAAATATCCCTTCAAAGATTGCTACCTTTTAGCACTTTGGACTCTTAAGGGAAACTAGTGGGTAGCAGAGTTAACTTCTTCACAAACTTGGTTTGAAGTAATTTCATTCTTTTTGTGCATTTAAAATGGGTTTTTAAGCCTTCCACCCTAAAAGTTCCCTCTAAATAACTTCAAACACCTTAACTACCTCATTCTTATTCATTTTGTTTTGCAAACAAGCATTTTCATTCCAAGAGGTCGAGCTTTCATTTTTGCTTGTTGGATTAAAAGCGGACCATGACACAACTTTCTTTTTTCAAAAATTGTTCAACATCACTGAACTAAGAATTTATCACACATTTGCAGAGAAACAAAGGAGTACTACAAACTAAAAAACATTACACTTCGGTTCTCACTGACTTGATGTACTCTCCAACATCTCTCTTCTCTCATGTGGAGAGTTAGAACTGCTTGGCCATGCCTTTGCATCATTAGGGAAGATTAGCAATGCATCAAAATCTCCTTTTAGATTAGCAATGTATGGAAGATTCAAAAAGTATCCTTGATATTACAAAAAGGTATGTGTTGATACACTTCGTGTGAACAAGAAGACCCTAAAAGCGACCTCTAAATCACTTCAAACACCTTAACTACCTCATTCTTATTTATTTATTTTGCAAACAAGCATTTTCATTTCAAGAGGCTAAGCTTTCATTTTTGCTTTCAAAGAAAAATCTTCCTATGCCACTGTTACACTACACAAGCAAACCAAGTTTTGTATTGTGGACCTATATTAAGCTACCACTCTCAAGACCAATGTAACAATGATACAAAATAACATTTGAGACTACAAGAAGACATCAAAATGGCTAGTGTACTAAAATAATTCTTATGATTTTTGAAGAATGCTGATAACTCTACTCAGTTGTCTTCTTTTTTCATTATCATACAAATTGAACCTTGGCATCAATAGACTCTGTAGATCAAGCTACCACAATTCAAATTTCAACGATGAATATTTATCATGCATGTTTTAAATGGCATTCAAGTTTATGGTGGTTTTTTTGTTTATATGATGTTATGTGATATTCTAATCGTAATTCATGCATATATATATATATATATATATATATATATAATTTTTACATGTTTTCTCCATTGTTTGGCCCCGGCACTGCAAGTAAATTGCTGCATAGCACGTGGAATGAGGGGGAAGCAGGCCTGAGACCCCTTTAAAGTTTGTTTGAGTGCATTTAAAATGAAATTTTAAGCCTTGCACCCTAAAAGTGACCTCTAAATAACTTCAAACACCTTAACTACCTCATTCTTATTCATTTGTTTTCCAAAAAATAATTTTCATTCCAAGAGGCTAAGCTTTCATTTTTTCTTGTTGGATTGAATGCGGACTATGACACAACTTTCTTTTTTCAAAAATTGTTCAACATCATTGAACTAAGAATTTATCACACATCTGCAGGGAAACAGAGGAGTACTACAAACTAAAACACATTACACTTTAGTTCTCACTGACTTGATGTACTCTCCAACATCTCTCTTCTCTCATGTGGAGAGTTAGAACTGCTTGGCGATGCCTTTGCATCATTAGGGAAATTTTTCTCTTTTTGACAATGTCAAAAGCATGGTTGCATATAGATTAGGAAAAAGAACTTTGATTTTAGATTAGCAATGCATGGAAGACTCAAAAAGTATCCTTGATATTACAAAAAGGTATGTGTTTATACACTTCAAATGTGCAATCACCCTTTCGTTCTTTCAAAGAAAAATCTTCCTATGCCACTATTACACTACACAAGTAAACCAGATTTTGTATTGTGGACCTATATTAAGCTACCACTCTCAAGACCAATGTAACAATGATACAAAATAACATTTGAGACTACAAGAAGACATCAAAATGGCTAGTGTACTAAAAGAATTCTTATGATTTTTGAAGAATGTTGATAACTCTACTTAGTTGGCTTCTTTTTCAATATCATACAAATTGAACCCTGGCATCAATAGACTCTGTATATCAAGCTACCACAATTCAAGTTTCAACGATGAATATTTATCATGCATGTTTTAAATGACATTCAAGTTTATAGTGCTTTTTTTGTTTATATGATGTTATGTGATATTCTAATCATAATTCATGCTTCTAGGCTGCATATATATATATAATTTTTATATGTTTTCTCCATTGTTCGGCCCCTACACTGCAAGTAAACAACTGTATATCGTGTGGAATGAGGAGGCAGCAGGCCTGAAACCCCTTTAAAGTTTGTTTGAGTGCTTTCTTTTCATTTTTTGTGAGTTTTGTTCCAAGTTTCCTCAAAGAAATGTGGTCGTAGAATTCCATAGCAAGCTAATGCAATTGATAGTTGCTCCTAGTTATTAGTTATGTAATGTGAAGTAATTGCATAACTGCTTAGGTTGACTTTGCAAAAATTATATTGTTATTGAAATTTTTTCATCTATCAGCATCTAGTTGTTACTTATGCAATGTGAAGTAATGCTTTGAGTTTGAAAGATGTGCAATGCAATATAATTAGCAATATGAATATAAACTACATAATATTTAACCATTCTTTTTATGTTATTATACATTGATGTTTAACCATTGCTCACTTGATTAAATTTTCAAAGAGTTTAATCATGCACATGAGGAGGAAATTAAATTTTGATTGTCAACTTCTATATATCAAATTATCCAATAATCAAGTGTATGTCCATATACAAAAATGGCATCAACGCCAACTCAAACAAAGTTTTACAATATGTGGCATATGCCATCTCGGTATATATTCAAAAATTATATGCCAAAATGTCTATCTCATCCTAAACTACTGGTGGATCATCAAAATGGAGCCTCTTTGAAGCACTCGTTGGCTCTGAAGGTAGCTACACAAGAAAAATTCAAACCACATTTGAGATTAGTTATACTATATAATTTAAAATTAAATAATTAACATAAAAATCAATATACATTGAATTATAATTGAACTCTAAAATTAAAATCTTGATTACCTGAAATATACGTCTCTTCGAAGGGTCAGGAGTCCTAGAATATACCCCTCTCAAAGAACCAACCAAACCAACTTTTGTAACGTCAATCTATATATGTGAACAAAAACATAAAATTGATCCAAGTTAGCATACAATTGTCAGTAATAAGAACATATTTACCAAGCACAAAATAAAATAAACACATACCTCTTTAGGCTGATCATTTTCTTTATCTCCTTGAGGTGTTTCAACACCTCCTCATTGGGGTGTTCGAATACCTACTCCTTTAGGTGTTGTGACACTTATCAAAAATGATGTATAACTCACAACTACCTATACATAAAAATGACAAGTACATATGAAACTACCAATCTATGTTAATGTATGCATAATCAATAAATGATCTTATAAATCTTCATTCAATCAAATTTGAGTTCAATTACCTTTCCCTTATCTAACATTGTGCCTCCATAGTCTGGAGAGCATCACACCTTGCTCGCACTAGGTGTTTCCTATAAGCAGAGAATAAGATAAACATATAAGTTAATATATAATTTCATTAATGACAATTCAAATGACAAACAAGTATACAGTAAAAAAATGTAAATGAGTAAGTGTGAAAATACATACTGTGTGTGTGTCGAGGCCAAATGAAATGGCCCTAAGGGTGCTATCAGTAACTCATGTGAGCTCCTCCTCAGACAATAACTGTTAAATAGACCATGTAAATAAATATTAGTACTTGATACTATCTCTTATTAATACTCATTAAAAAAAATGCAAGTTATGAATTTACACCTTAAATGTTACTTGTGTAACTATTCCAATGTCCACCTCTCTAACAGGAGAGGCCTCTATAGGGTGTGCTCCACTCCCCTGCGTGTGATCTGCTATAATCTCCACATCCTAGATGTCATAATCAGAAGTGTCTAACAGATGCTCAACGGGTTGTACAATAGAACCCAAGCATATCTGTTGGCACGTATTGCAAATATGTGGCACACAAATATGTGGACCCAAGGAGGATGATGTAGCAACACTGGATCCATCACCAACATCACTAGAATGTGGTTGAGATACTGAAGAAGTATGGGAAACCAAAAGACCACTCAAAGAGCAAATGGCTTGGATAGTTTGTGTGGTTGCATCCTCCGTAATATTTGGATGTTGTATTGGAGGTGGCGGAGGAAGGGGAGGAAGGGGAACATGTGGGTGCCTGACTACTCTAACTGCCCCTGGCCTATCCTAGGGCATACCTCCACCAACGCCCTAGAAGGGTTTAATGTCAAAGTAATTGACATGATTCCCTAACAAAAACTCAGCGTATAATTTTTTAATAAAGAAAAAAGGTACATCAAGATTATTGTTGGGTGGTTTATCAAAACCCATACACCGACAATCCCAAAATTTATCTACTATGCCCCTATGCATGCACCATTTTATAGAAAGTTTTGGTTTGTTAACATTAACTGGAAAACCAGTGTGGGGGCTAATAAATAAAGAGGCTATTTGGGCTTTTGTTATTTGGAGATTTTTCACATCATCATAAGACAATCCACATGCATAATATTCCCTCATAGTTTCTCGCCACGAATGAAAGGCATTATGTTGGGTGGAGAGGGTTTCTACATTTGTAATTATTTCTATCAATGTGGTTGACATATGGGATAATCAAGGGATTTTCTTATAAAAATCACAAATTCCCCTCAATTGCTCTAATTTTTCACCAATTAAGTCTTCAATTGATGGCTGCAGAGGTGGTGGAGCGTTTGGCGTTTCTGCATTTTGATTCTTAGTTGGTGGATTTTCATTCTCAACTGGTGGATTTTTTGCATTCTCATTCTTAGCAGCCATAATGCCTGATTAAATTTAAAAAATAATTAATCTAATTAAAATTAGACAATATAAATGAAAATATTATAAAAATACCCTAGTTTTTAAAAAAATCCAAAAAAACCCTACTTTTTAACAAAAATCTATAAAATTCTCTAATTTTTAATTCAAATACATAAACAACACTATTTTTAAATCAAAATCCATAAAAAAAATTCATTTTTAATCAAAATCCATTAAAAACATTCATTTTTAATCAAAATCCATTCTAAACTCAATTTAAAAAACAAAAATCAATCGAAAACCCTATTTTGAAAAAAAATTCATCAAAAACTAATTGAAATTATACAAATCTCATTCAAAATTCAATCAAAGCAAAGAAAAATCTAAATTCTAACCTGTTCAAATCAGATATTGGTGAAATCGAATATCTGTTGTGTGAAGAACCTCCTAACTGTGCGCCCGCGGGTTGTTTGACTGTGAAATGATTTTGACAGCATGAAAATTGTTTATATATAATTTTTTCAAATTAGATATCCGATCCAAATTGGATATCCGATTTGGAAAACTAGGTTTGGTAATTTCTTTGGAGGTGTGTACGGACACCCAAGCCACCAAAAAGTCAACTAGACATTTTTCATGTTTTTGGGTTGATGAAAGACGTGATTTTTTCCTCATTGCCACTTTTTGACCCATCATGATCCTGCACATACCCAGGTATGTCATACCATATGGGTGCATGGATCTACTAATCATTCATAAAATGATGAACAATTTTTTGTTCTAAAATCGAGTCACATCGTTCCCAAATAACGATGGCCGAATGAATGTCTCATTCCATTTTGTTTAGGTTGGCTTGACCTATAAGATTGATTATCAGAATGCCACTAGAATAAACTTTTAATCATTCTTTAGAATGATTCCTAGCATCATTGATCCCAATAAATGCTTGTTTGTTAGTGTTTTCTAGACATCTTGTATGCATAATATCATTTCCTAAGAATGATACTTGGATTGTTCCTTAAAATAAATACCATGGAAGCTGATGGTTGGCATGCATCTAGGCTTCAGCCTTAGTTGCTGTTAGGATTAAAAGATAACTATCATTCGACAGTTAGTCATTCTTTAGAATGATGGTGGCTTGAATATAAACCTTAAGACTGTCACCAATAGGAGCACAGGTTTCTCCATAACCTGATCAAATAATATAATTGTTCCAACTTTGTATGTGTTTTAAAATGATGAGCGTGTCATTCAATTCCTTACTTTTTACAAAATGATTCTAGAATTGTTCAACTTCTTTTATAACTAAATATACATATGTATTATATCTAGAATGA
Source organism: Sequoia sempervirens (assembly GCA_007258455.2). Lineage (NCBI taxonomy): Eukaryota > Viridiplantae > Streptophyta > Pinopsida > Cupressales > Cupressaceae > Sequoia > Sequoia sempervirens. The sequence goes on along the minus strand of VDFB02256132.1, from coordinate 210,462,481 downwards.
TAGAACTTTTGATTCAATCCATAAGAATGATGGATATGTCATTTCGTATCCTTAACCATGTTTGTACTTTGAGAACTAAGGATTGCTAGGTGAGACTCAAACAAATGATATACTGGTTAACTTGAATCTATTCATGAGTCAAATTGGCACAATAACTTGTAAAATTTGGCAAACAACATTGTTATGATACAAACATTGTTTTAGTATGTGGCAACTATTTCAAAACAAAATTGTTCTTCTTTCTTTGATAAAGGAAATTTACATCTTGTATAATTGTTAGATGATATGACAATCTGTAGCATTATTTTGAATGAAAGTAGTTTGTTATAATGGTATTTATTTCAAAATGTATGCATAAATAAATTAACTTAAGTTGGAACATATATGCGTATGCACATAGACCTCCATCTATGTACATACACATACCTGTGACATACCTTCTTTTGTTACTTATTTAATTCATTTTATTATATAATGAATACTGAATTACATTAAATGTGAACTGGTAGAATACATTGAATGTAATCATGTGATAGTGTATGGAATGAATGGATAATGTATTAAATAAACCCACTTGAATTATCTTTCTAAATTTTATTAAGCTGAGGAATTAAGTAGACTAAATTACTTTTACATTCATATGTGTGTAAAGAATATTCTCCTTGTTTAGTAGAACAACAACACCTAAGTAGACTATAGAACCTCAGGGTAGATGTTGTTAGAGGGTAGATATTTTCTAAGGAATAAACTTATGTTGTTGAAAGTTACCTTCCAGGATGAGTGCCAAAATGGAGTACAGAGGGTATAGGTTTTACTTTATCCAAAACCTATCTTTTTTTGTTGCAACTAAATTTTAATGCTTGGCCAAGCAGTTAGCCCATTATATAGTATGGAATTATATGTGATGACACTCTCTACCATTCCTAGCATAGATCTTGCATTTTTCTGATCATATATAGAGATGCAAGTTGATGTTTGGGAACACACTAGATTGCACCTTGCAGATTGTTCTCTTGCTAAAATTTTCGTGCAGGATCGGGTATTCTTTGAGTAGGAAGAATTACAGGGAAGCGTAAGCTTTGTGGTTGGGAAGTAAAGTACCTAAGCCATGTTCTCATCCACCAAAGGAGGTGAGAATCAAAAGGAAAGCTTGGACTTTTTCATGTTATCAAAGGATTATGATATAACTTTGATGTAAATTGTATATTGTATTGACTTTGTGGCCCAATGAGCCAAGTCAACTCTGATATTGTAATTGACATTTGGAAATGAATATATATTATGACTCATATTTTAATTAGACATGTGTTGCTATGATTGAAAATAACTGCTTAAGTTATGTCTTTCTAAAATTCAATATTCATAATTTATCATTTGCAATTAATATTTAAGTAGTAACTAGAATGGGTTATTACATTTGTACATAAGCATCAAGTTTAATGCCTACAAGTATGTTACTAGAATACCCTTTGTCCTTGTTGTCAAAGGGGGAGAAGTTTTGAGAAGCTGGAAAATGTTTTGGTGCTAGAGTTGTCAAGAAATTGTGTGAAGGAGAAGGTTTTTTGGAATAACAAATGTTTTGGGAGAAGTTTTGATGTATGTCTGAAAGGGGGAGTTTATACATGTTTTTGAAGACAATTTTGAAGTTGAAATTTTTGGATATTCATTTTAGGCACATTTTTCCATCAATGAACAAGGGGGATATTGTTGGAAGAATGAAGAAGAAACCCTTTGATGTGTTGTCATTGATGCCAACATTGTTTGTTGGCAGTTTTGTCTAATCCAATAAACAGTTTTTGGTGACACCTTGATCCAAAAATTTGGTTTGGAATTTCTCTTGTTATGAGATCAACTTATGTAGTTACATTATGTTGTTTAAGACTACTAAATACATATATGATCAAGATTTTAGTGATTTTGGTTGAACAGGATGAAAGTTACAAATGATAGAAGATCGACATACAATTTTTTGGCTTATACAATGCAAGATGGTATGTGTAATCTAGTCTGCATTCCTCCAGTGTTTGGAATCAAACTTTGCAATTTTGGGAGATGGTTTATGGGTGTAAATACTACATATATTCTAGATGGTGTGTGCTTTTATGACCATATGGATGATTGATGTTGGTTAGATTGGTTTATCTTGTGATTAGGTCTGATTCCTGGCCAACCTAACACTTGAATATATTCTATGAACATCAATATGCATTACCAATGTTAATATCTATTTTAGATTCATTTTGACCTAAATCAAGATTTGTACCTTTTTTATTTGAGCACGAATAAGTTTTGTTTCAAGTATGAATTTGAAAAAGTGATTTTGAGTTAAATAAGGTTGCATCTAATTAGGCCAACCTAATCGATGTATGCAGATGTAATAGGGTATATATGTGGAACATTTGTGAGTTTCATAAAGAGATAGTAATGTAATGTGATGTGTGTGAAGGATATGCGTAGGATAATGATGGGCCAAAAAGTGGCGATATGATGGGTATTTGTAGGGTATGTGGCTGACGACTTTTTTTTACCCAAAATTAATGAAATGAAAAGGGTTTTAAAGGAGATTCTCAACTTTCCACCAATATAAATTATGCTTTACTTTGAATTTAATAAATAATTATTATTCATTTTCTATTTGAATTGACTAAAGTCCTAATTGATAGGTTGATTGAAAATCATCTATAACTTTCAAACAATATCATATTTTTGAATCTAAAACATGCGTCACATTCTATGCTTCATATACTATAGGATTAAAAAAATGAATTTCATGAAGTTTTGACCAAGTTAAAGTGGTTAGATGTACAAGTTTTTATATTTTTTAAAAGTTGTAATAAAAAAATCATAATTAATTATTTACTTGGAAAAAAATTACAAAAAAATATGAATCACATCGAGACATGAGTCCTCTACTTATATCTAAAATATTATAAAAAATATTATCATTTTATTGTGGTTAGGGTGGTAGACACCTACTTCTTACTTTTTTCCACGAAATTTAAGTACTGCATTGAATTTTCAAAATTTCACCAAATATATTTTGTTTAAAAAAACCTAGTAGTTTAGAAACTACATTCAATTTGCTACAAATTATATTCTTACATATTTTTGAAATAATATAGATAACTTATTCAAATTTTTACGTCAAGTTGCCTAACTCTAATTGTTCTGAATTTTTATTGCCACTTAAGGGCTTGTTTGGCCCATCGTGATCCTGCACATACCCTGAAATCTAATATTATGCGAACTTCAAATTTTGTATGTGTGAGATTAGTATGAGGGAAGAATTGCTTTGAATGTTGACTGACTACAAAGCATAGCAATATTTTGTATTCAGAGCTTCATTGAAACTGAATTTGTAACACCCCCACCAAGGAACCATAGAGGACATCACTAACTATGTCAAATTAATGTAACATTGGTTTTTTTTTTTTAAATATAGATTGCATAACGTAACATAGCATAATGATCTAAACCTAGGTCCTCTAAGGTTCCTTGACTGCACTACTCACAAAACTAAGAATCAAGATAACCAGAAACATTTCATTAATGATAAAGAGATAACAAGATCGACATAACATTCAAGGTTCATTTTAAAGCACCACATTAAATGATCCTACATTACTTACCTCCATAACATGACAATTGATCATCAACTTTAAAGATCATTTCTTGCTAACTAACATATGCAAGATGTATTACTTTATAGTATTCTTTACAAGAAGAAATCATCAATATCATTACAATAATTACAACAATGTTTCCCCTACAAAATGTGGGAAAAATCCAACAGATTACATTAAAATATACAATTGATATACAATCCAATATACAAATACCTGAAAGGTTTCCTTCTCGGATAGGAACAGGAATTGGAGTCCACAACACAATGAAAAATCTTCACGCAGACAAACATGCAACACAAATACCCAATAGAGAAAAAGCACCAACCTCCCAACCATGTGGAACCCTAAGGTCCACCCCCCGTGCTAGGAGATAACACAAGGTCCCACATCCAATAGATAGTCAAGAAAGCAACAGGCTAACACAATCAAAGGTTACACATGGACTCCAACACAACACTGCTAACATCTCCAACATCACTTACAACATTTACTTCACTGCCAACACTTACAACACTTCCAAACATAGTCACATTGTAGAATGAGGAAATACAACTAGGAAATTCTAGATTGCAATAGGGAGGAGTGTCATCACATAGCTTGATATGGGTTATCCTGGTAGATCTTCCTAGGCCCCGACCCCTATCTTGGGTTGTCCTGCTAGCCTCTCTCGATCCTCGGCCCCCATACAAACTCATGTGGAACCAACATACTTATTATACCTTGCATAACCACCCCATTATTATTTTGGAACAAAATGGGTCCCCCTTTGTTTTGTTTTGTCCTTCATGTCTTGTTTGGGTCTTAGGATTTGTTCGTTTTGCTCCTAAGTCCTTGTTTCCTTTTGTCTTCCGGAAGCAGATCTAGGATGGAAACTGGACTTGGAAATTTGTAATAGTTCTAGTTCCAGATTTGATCCTGGTTCTAGGTCTGCCTTTCTTCCTTGTCCCTTTTCATTTTTTGTCATTCTATTTTGCACTCTCAGGTTTGTTTCTCCCTTGAGTTGTTTGTCATTTTCCTTGCGTTTTGTTTTTCCCAGGAAAAAGTAGAAGCAGAATTGGAACCGAACTTGCAACTTTCTAAATTTCCAGATTTTTTTCCCATTCTAATTTTGACTCCACTCGTTTGCTTTGTGTTGTTGTTTCCATTGGTGTTTGGACTGGGTTCGGGTTTCGTTTCGATCCTGTTTCCCATCGTGTTTGTTGTCCTTGTTTTATTTCTTGTTTCTTGTTTCTTGGTCGGGATCAGAACTGGAACTTGGAACTTTGTATTAGTTCCAATTTTGGTCTTGGTTCCAATTCCACCCCCCTTTTCCTTGTTTTTTTTGTCTTTGTCACAGGACCGAAGCTGGGTTCAAAGTTAGGTAAGGGACTTGTTAAATGTTCTTTATGCTATCTTAGATCGAAGTCCGTGTCCACCCTACTTTTGGTGTTCATGAGGTTAACTGCTTGTTTGCATTGTTTTCTCTACCTCCGACCTACGAAATTAATGGAATTAATTGCAGCCTCCTCACATGCGCGAATTGATTTTAAAATCCTAATTATGTTTAATTGGCTCATTATCTTTGATATTCAAAGAATTTAAACAAACTAGAGCCATAAGAACTTTGAGCTCAGAGTGATTTAATTGCAGAGGCGTGTCGCAGAGTGAATCTTTATCAAGTTTTCGTTTTTCCTTGTGGGAATTTCAAGGTAGGGTTTCTTTTCCCTTCTTTTCTCATTTTTTGTTGTCGTTGCTTTCTCCTATGCTTCCTCATTGTGTTTTGGCACATTCACAAAATCTTCTTCTATGGGTCTTCATTTTTTGCTTGTTTTCTTTTGGTTTGTTTTTGTCTTTTTCTGTTTTCCCGTTCTGTTTTGTTTTCTTTCCATTTGTTGTTTTTTGTTTTTTGTCACTTTCGTGATAGGTGCATTTTTTCGTGCCCTAGTTCTTAACTAGGGTTTCCATTTATTTGTGTTTTTCGTACTTAAATGTTTTAAAATCTATTTGGAAACCCCTCTAATTTCAATTTTGTGTTGATTCTATGATTTCCATGTGGGGTTTGTGATGCCCTATTTTTTTGAGTCAACGTGTCATGCAAACTAGGGTTTGCTCGACAACCTTTACAAAATGTCTTTCCCTAGGGTTAAAATTGGTGTTTGTATGGTTGAGGGGTAGGGTTAAGCCCCTTTGTTTAGTTTTCCTTGTAAACCCATGTGACCCAAGTCCTTAGATTCATGTGACCACGTCTTCAACAAGGTATTTTGTTTCATATTAAAACTGGAGGAAGTGGATTCGGGATAATTTTTGTTCCATTAATGTTTGATTGGGGTTCATTCCCAAAATGATCCTTCTTTCGGTCATTGATGGTTTTGTTCTTCACACTTTCCCTTAAGCAAAAGTGGAACCAGAGTGGAAGTCAAACTTGGAACTAGCGATTAGTTCTGAGTTTGGTTTCTTTTCAATTCTGGTCCCAGTCTCATTTCGGTCCTAGTTCCACTTTGTACTGGAATACTTCCCTGTTCCTTATTCTTCTATAGCTCTGCCTCTGATGAAGTTTGAAGTTTTGCTAAGTATAAACATTGTTTCAAGGAGGTAGAGATAGATGTTGATTGATATATTGACTTTTATGTCTTTTTTTCATCTAATACATGAGTTTATTGCAAAGATTAAGAGTTTTCTAGAGCATCAGAAGAGGCTTCTCAAAGGAGCCAACCTGCAGAAACTTCAAGGCAGGGGGTTAAGCCAAAGAAGATTAAAGTGGAGTAGCTCCCTTACACTTTGAGGTATAAACACAGGGAGGCCACTCTTATTGTTAACAAATTCAATTCTGATTGAGCAGATATCACTGATACCAATTTGGGTGCATTCAATTATGAGGAGTTGCTCTTGGAGACATTTGGTGAAGAGGTAACGGGAAGGACACAAAGGATCATCCAATCTGGACTAGCACATGTTATCTTCCCACTATCAGTCCAATGTCTTGAATTAATAATGACTACAGGTGGAGCCTACAATCCTACCATGAGGCAATGTGTGGATCTACAAGAGAATCTAATTATTGATTTAACACCTCATATGATTAGATTTATGTTCAATGCTCTTGCTCCACAAAATCCCAGACAACTAAATGAAGTAGAAGCCCTTAAGTTATATAGTGATAAGAAGGAGACTAGCAAAACTCATATGAATAAGAGCTAGATGAGAGTTGAGAAAAATTATTTGGAAAAGCTTCCTGATCAACCTAAGAGGGTAGACTTATATAATGAGATCTCTGATATAATAATGATGCTCTCTAGGCTGTTTGGGAAGAGGGATGCCTCCCAATTTAAAGAATGGATGTTCCCATTCATCCAAACTATCCTTGATGGTAGGAAATAATTTGATTGGCCCATGATTGTCTCATATTGCATACATAATCAGATTCTTAGAGTGAGAGAAACTAAGAGTTTATTCATGACCTCTTATGTAGTCTATGTAGCTGCCAAAAGAGGGATCTTTCTAAGACTTAATGCAGTTGGTGTATTGGGAGAGGCTCAATGTAGAAGAATGTATGGGATCACTATGATCAGCTTACTTTGCAGGCCTCAGAGTCACATTATAGGAGGGTTAATGATGCATTTATTTATGTCATCATTAATCGATTAACATGATATGTTGGTTATAGATTGAGTAGAGAGGCCATGGCCTTTATTGTAGAGTGGGGACATTGGTATATCTAATACCCCAGATTTACCTACTTCAGGTTGGCTGGTATTGATGGTCACCCCCATCTACTGCCTAGGTGTTGTAGTAATAGGATTGTCTTGATGGAACTTATCTATCAAGCTTTGAGGGTCAACTTCAAATTTGGTACCAAGCACAAGACTAGTTGTCACAAGTTCCCCATGAAGTTGGGTGAGTATAACTGTTCACATATTGTGGTAGCTAAGGTAGTTTGTGAAGAGTTGATTCATCTAAAATTGGGTTTATACACTTCTAGAAAGCATTTTTATCCTAGACACAAGATGCAAGCCTTGCTTCCCATTGTTTTTGACAAACATTTTAATTTATTGGAGGACTTTTGGATGGATTTAGAAGATGAATATGATCTCCGAAGGAGAAACTATGAAAGGTTTCCTATCCCACTCATGGTTGAGTATGGGATTAAGGAGGACATCCTGAAGACATTATAAGATGATGGGGTAACTTTGAATCCCTAATACAAGGCAGAGAATATAGGCACCAAAGATCTTGATCCAGTGGACTAGAATGTGGAAGAGTCCGTTGACATAAAGCAGATTGCAAGACCAGTTTTGGACAGAAGCATTCAATGGGTGGTCATGAGGATTAAGGAGCTAGAGGCTTAGAATTCAAAGAAAAGAAAGGTTGCAGGTACGACTCAAGGGTACAAGAGGAGAAAAAGAAGAATGGCTCCTAAGGAGCTGCTAGAGTTCTTCCCTCCTAATGCTAGAGAGGAAATTGAAATTCCTGCTCAAGATTCTCCAGAGACACATGAAGAAGAAGTGCAATGAAAGCTGGTGCCTCAACATCTATTGAAGTAGAAGCATCCACTCAAACCCTTGTCAAAGAGCAACCAAGTGAGGAAATTCCTATGGGAACTCTCCATAAGGAAGCTAAGTTATCGAAGGAGAAGGAGCTAGAGATAGAAATTCATGACATTGAGACAGACTTTGAGCCTACCCCAGATGACAAAGAGACTCATGTGGTGGAATCCCTTGATGTAACTAAGGATGCAGGGACTAAACACATACTGACTAGAGAGGACCAATGGAAGTTGTTTGAGGAGGCTGAAAGGGAAGCAAATGTCAAGGCACAAGTGGAGGCACTGGCTAAAGAATAAGAGATTGATGCAAAGGCACAATTTGATGCATTGAAGTAGCAAGAATTGGAAGCTCAGGCCAAGGCTAATGAATTAGTCAAACAGAAGCATCAAAGGGAGCAAGAGCTCAAAATGAAAGAGGAAAGGGATAAGTTGGCTTTGCAACAAAGGATTCATGACCTTGAGGAGAAGGCTGCTCAAAGAAAAGAGAAAGAATCCCTTGATGATAAGTTCAAGGTTGTCGAAGAGGCCCACCAAAGAAAATAAGAGAAAGAATTCCTAGAGAGAGAGGAGGCTACATAACTTTCTCTACATGAGAAGTACAAAGAAGCATGGGACTATGCCGAGGAATTGAAAAGACAAAGGGACCAGATGCTAGGGGAAAAGAAGTTGGAAGAGGAACGCTTGAAGAAGGAGTTTGAAGCCAAAAGGTTGCAAGAACAAAAGGATAAGGAAGAGGTTGAGAAAATGGCACAAGAAGAGGCACAAAGAGAGTAGAAAAATGTGCAAGAGGTTGACTCTCATCCTAAGAACACAATATTGCAACCTTTATCTTCTACCACTACTCCTTCTTTGACACAAATAGCTACTACTCCTACTGCTCCTACATGGTTGAAGCTTGATTTGGAAAAGAAATAGATAGTTCAACCTCAGCCTCTCAATTGGGATGAGATGATGAAAGAGATTGAGAAGGAGAGACCCAAAAAGAAGGCTAGGGTTCTTGACTCCACCAAGCTTATAGACACATGAGAAATTATTGTTGAATGTACAATACCAATGGTGGATAAGAACCAAGATGATATACAAATGACTGATTATCAGTTGGGTACGGTGAATTTGGGAAGACCTACATGGAACCAACAAATGAACTTAATTGATATTTTAGCTTCCTCTACCAAGTCTAGGATGATCAAAGAAAAGAAAAAGAAAGATGAGCTTAAGGCTCAATTGGATCAATTGTATAAGTTTTTAAAAGATGTCTCAACTATAATTTCTCAACAAGTTGTTGCTCCTGAATCCCCAATCTTACTAACAAAGAAGGAAGCCAATGGCTTGTTGCGGATGAAGAGTAAGGTGGGGATGCTAGAAAGATGGATTAATAAGCTCAATTAGGAGGTTGATGAAGTGGTAACTGATAGTTTTAAGATTCATGAAACAAAGCTTGAGTTGGGGGAAAGTTTGAACCAGCATGCTGAAGATCTAGACAAGCAAGATGAAGAGTACAAAGAATATATTAAAAAGCTTAAGGACATTAGCAAAGTTCCTAAGTAGACTCTACTTGAGCAGGCAATTCTTGAAGATGATAATGCCAATTTTATTGAGAAAATTGTGAGGATAATAGGATACAAATCCAAGTCTATTCATGAGCATAAGAATGAGGTTCAAGAGGTGAGTAAAGACTTGAACCAACAGATTGATGAATTAGAGGCAATAGTGGCTATTTTGGTCATTCTAGATACCTCAGTCAAGGAGAGTCTTTCTTTGGAAAAGATGAAAGAAAAGTGGAGCAAAATTTTGAAGAGGTAATGCAAAAAGGGGATGATGGAGAAGATTTTTTATTGGATAGGTTTATGGACATTAGAGAAGAAGTAAAGGCTGCTAGAAGGGAAGTGATCAAATTAAAGGAGTTGCAGGGATTGGTTTCAACAGAGTTAAAGAGGATTAAATTTGAGGATGATTGCTTGGATGGGCCTGATTCGGATACCCTTCAACAAGTGCTCTCTAATTATGATGAGTACATCCTTGAGCATGTAATGCAGAAGTGAGTTGATGGTTGAACACTCTTCACTTGACACAACAGTTCTTCTCTCCTCTTTTACAGGGTTTTGATATGAACTTGACTCCAGTTTGATCCATCAGTTCCATATTCTTCCTTGGACGTCAAAATTTTGTGCAATAGAGCAATCAGTCTTGGAACTTAAGATCAGCAGTTCAGTCCTTCATTCAGTTTTGGTTCCTTGATTGGTGGATCTAAGTTGTTTATTGAGAGAACTTGTGCATGATATGTCTATATGTACTTCTTGGCTCTATTTTGTAAAGGTAAGCTCATTGAAGAAAGATTAGCCACCTGATGATAGCAATAGGAATCATAGTCTTAGAATTTTATAGTTGTTAGCAAGATACTTTGGAAAGTTTAGTTGAACTTGGTTATATTTTGAAATTTTATACATTTTATATGTTGTTAAGTTTTGGAACTTTGGGATAAATTTAATGAATCATATTCAATCTGTATTCTAATGATTTTTTTGTGCCTAAATTTTTTCTATTTGATGGGAAGCAATAAAGGAAACCGGATTCAAGATTATCTCATTGAGTTATTTGTGAATGACATTTCTATTATATATATTTGATCTGTGTTTTGATGATGAGTGAATGATCTATTTTTAGTTTTGAAGTAAAATTTTTAGTGAATGGTTGTGATTGTGAATTAGCACTATGAATGTATGCAGTGGTATAGATTATTCTATGGATTGCGTCATGTTGTGGTTTTGGTTAGGAAAAGAAACACTCATTATTGACATGCATGTCTAGATATTAAGAATTTTTGTTCATGTTCTTCTATTTTAAAGATCTGATCTATCTTTTTATCTTTATTTAAACCCCCCCCCCCAAACATAGGTTAGTTGATCTAATGCAATTTTGTTCCTTATTACTAGAAAAGGCCCCTTGCATATTATAGTTACATTGACCATTGAGCAATATCAACACAATTGAGAACCAACTATTAGGACCTTGGGAGTTAGATTACTATATGTTGTCTTTCTTTTTCAGGAGAAATAGAATAGTGATATTTTGTTTAATGTTGTTGTGTTCTTTTAACCATCAAGAATACCTTTCATGAAGACAAGGCAATTGGTCTTGCGATTTCAAGCCTTCCCATCTCATCTAAAGCCTAAATGAGGACTTGAGCCATGAGTGAGGCATATCATTATCTTGTTTAATGTGAATTATACCCATCCCCCTAATTCATTATTAAGGTTGTCACTAGATTGAGAAACCCTCCAATGGGTTGTCTTGGACACCACTTTGAGTTTTGGCCTCCATTGAGAGCCACTTCCCCTACTTGCAACTAGTAAACCCTACACAGAGCAAGGAATTGACCATCTTCCACAGTCATCACAATCACATGAATCTATACTAGTGCAAGGCATTTACCATTTTGTACACTTATCACAATCACATGAATCCATACAAAGATAGGAGGAAACACCGTAGGGTTTGAGTTCACATAGCCAAACCACTTCATGGTTAAACAACCCTAAGGACCATTCATGCAAATGTAGCCCCTCCCAGGCCTCTGGAAAACAACATACTAAGCACATTTCCCAATATAACCTTAAACATAATTTACACAAATGTCATCCACCTTAATAGTTACATAAACACTTAATCCAAAAGTCAAGACACACTATTTAAAACAAAAATTAATCATAACATTACCACCATGAAGACATTCCTTAAATATGACATTATTTCCACTCTCTCATCATTCATTACAACTTAACCACTTGGTTCAATTTAATAGATTATTTACTACAAATAACTATACTATATCATTGAAAAAACAATCATCTCTATCGAACTAGTTTATACAAAACCCTAATATTAAGATTACAACTTTAAATATAATACAATAATAACCATATTCTAATTAATTAGTTCACATAGCAAAATAATCAACTTTCATTCACAGAGAGTAATCTAGAAATCATTTTTCATTTAACCAGAATCATTAGCTAATCCACAAACCACTCAAGCAAATACTCCATATTATAATAATACTCATAGAACTAACTTTTAAATTAGCATCACCAATGACAGATATTAATCTAGTGAATTTCCTTATCATAATGATATGACAATTAATTGAGATATCTATACACTATTTCCAACACAAATTTATCTAATAAACTTTATCAATTAACCTTCAAGTAAACGAGACTAAGAAAATGTAGATTCACTTTTCTCATTTAGTGAACCCTAACCCTCAATTATCTATTTATGAATTAAATCAATTTGCTTAATTAATTACCCTATTCTTTTGTCTATAACAACTTAATTACTCAATCTACAAATAACTAACCAATTAAGATTATTTTATTAATTAACATTTTTATTTCATCACCACAAATTAGAAAATCAGTCTTTTACTAATTACCATATTATAATATAATATAACTAATCTCTATAATTGATATTATATTTCCATCCTATTCCGAGTTCCAAAATTGCTCATACTTCACATAAAACATTATGATAATTTGCTAATGAGGAAAAACATCAGCATTACCTATCCTAATCAAAAGTGCATTGAATAATTCATTAGAAACAATTTTGATTTTACTTTCTAGTATGTTTCTGAACTGTTATGTAGAAAAGGATTTCTAAAGCTGCTCCAAAAATATAACCCTAAAATAAGTACTTAATTTAACAACTGGTTGTCTGTAAATATCCGGGTAGTTTTTAAAAGTACCAATTGATCAATTTAAACATAAAAAAATAAAACTAAAATGGAGAACACCTACACTAGATTAATTACTGTGGCCTAAATATGATCAACAACTTGTAGATCTTTGATGAGGAGCAAAAGATCAACCAATTTATGATGTAAGAAAATCGAAATCAATCTCTGATCAAAACTATCTAACTAATAAGACTATTAGTAAAGATAAATTATTACCTATCATCTATTAAAGATTTTGTACTCCTAACATATTGTTATATATATATATATATATTATATACCTCCATTTTAATTAATTTATCTTTTGTGCAGGAGAGGGGATAGATGAAACACTCACGCCCTACATTATAGTCTAGTCTATGTAAGGCATTTAACTTGCCCAAGTTGCTGCACTTTCAAGGCATTTGACTTTATGTTGGGCAGCATATTAGAATGGTTTTCTTAATTTTCGTTTGTCTTCTATTTATATCTGATTTTTTGTTTCCCTTTTAATCTTTATAAACTAGGTTACCATTTATTGTGCTGGAGCCTTGATAACTTTGAATCGAAAGTAGGAAAATATTAAGCTATCCCTACCCCAAAAAAATTCGATCTAAATTCTTAATAAATCTAGACTATAAGAGATAATATTTGACAACCCCTTTTTCCCTAGATACTTGACTAGATCATTTTACCTAACTGTTGTGTCCCTTGAATTCTGACAACTGGAAATCAAAATAACTTTTGATAAACTATGCAAAGTCATTGAAAACAAACAAGTCAAGTAATATCTAAAATATTCAAACGTCACTACAAAACTGCATAGATACGTGTATATGAGATAAAAATGCATACCTCAAGCTTATAGAAATATGGAAAAATACAACAATGAAACAACCAAGGAAGAAGTATGCTCATAAAAGGAAACAATATGTGACACCCCTTCGTTTTGATATGTTTTTCTTGATAGTTCTAATACTTTGTTGGACCTTATTTTATATTATAGTTGTTATATTGTTGACAGTGAGGTGATGATAGACTATATGGATGTAATGATACATTATATGCATGGTAATTATGTTTAATATGCTTTATGTTTGCATAGATGCTTACTTGTGATGACATTGCTATATATGCTTATTGTAGTTTAATTGACATATTATCTCATCAGTTGATGTGACATTGTATTGGTGAAGAGAACGGTATTGCATCACTCGCTTGTGAATGCCCTGTGATTTATGTGATTCTCTCTTCACAGTGTGTATGAAGTATTATCTGTATACATGTACAACTTTTGCTTTTGTTGTAGGTTTGCAGGTACAGGATAACGACTTCACCTGGTTTCATAGGTATGAGCGTGTCCACTACTCAATAATAATTATTGGAAGATAGTAACTGAATAATCTTGTTAAACCTTTACCCTAGCACAGTGTGTCGTCAGTCCGTATGTTGGTCATGTTCCTTATCCATGTTGGTCTTGGTATTTTATTTATCATGCAATTTTAAATTGTAAGGATTAAATTATATGTTGTGATTAAGTATTTAATTAATATGGAGATCTTATTATAAATTAATTAATTTAATTTAAGTTATATTATTAAGTAATTTTAATTATTAAGTTAATTGGGAATTAAAATAAATAAGTTATTTAATTATAAATTGGATTAAATAAATTGTTTTTTTAATTTTAAATGCATATTTGGGAAAAGATCTTAGAAATATCTTGGTTTGTTAAAGAAGAGATATTTGTTGTGTGAACTAGAAGTTAGAAGGATTTGTTTTCTTATTGTCTTAAAATTGATTTATGGAAAGATTGATTGAAATTGGTGAAAAGAGGAAGTTGTTTGCATGGGAAAAAAAAGAAAGAGGTTTTTTGGGAAATGAAAGAATTGCTTTGTGGTTTGAAGAAATTGTAGATCTTAGAAGTTTTCTGATAATTCTAGGAATCTACTTTGTGGAAATTCTTGGTTGTGGTTTATTTCTATTCTCTGGGAAGTGGCAATTTTTCTGGAGGAAGCTTTGGCAACATTGGAAAATTGAAGTTACAGAGAAGCTCGAAATCAATCCTCGAGGCAAAGATTCTTCTAGAACAGGTTCTTTAATTGTTTTTGTGAATTTTAATTTGAAAGAGTTATTTAATTATTGTAATGCAAATTGGAAAAGATTGGAAGAGGTTTTCATTATTGTAGAAGTTTTTGGTTTTTAAAAAAGATTTCTATGAAAATTGAACCTCTGTAGAAAACAATTTAGATCTTTTGTGTAAATTGATCATTTCAAATAATTTGATACCAAAGGAAATTATAGATCTCTGTAGAAAATCATCATTTTGTTTTGGTTTTTCCAATTCCTTTTAATTGTCTAGGAAAATGAAAATCTCTAATCTTTCTTGTAGAAAACTTCTTCTATGAAAATTAATTGCCCATCTTGATTAATTGTTTGGATAAATTTATATATAAATATATATATATAGATACATATACATTGAAATATATATGTACATATACATATATATTATATATAAATATTTTATTTTATATGAGGACTATATTTTTCTTGTAGGAATTTTTATTTTGGAAAATGATTTGAGAAATCGTTGTACGACAAATTTACTGTAGTGGAAAAAAAATAATAAAAATGTGTTGTGTTTGGCCAGGGGAAGAAACCCCAACCGCCCACAGGGGTGCGCTGCTGTGAGCAGCGCTGCCCATAGACAACGCTACCTCCCTGTGGAGGCTGACGCAACCAGGGCTGTGTCCCTGCGTATGCTTTGATAGAGATTATTTATTTTATTTAAGTTTTGTTTTATTCGTATATTATATATGATATATACATATATTATATATTATATATGTATATATATATTATATATAATATATGTAATATGATTTATATTGATATATATATTTTAGTTTGTATTTCTTAAATGGATACTTTAAAAAAAAAAACTTGAGGAAATAGTTTTTGATATATAAATGGATTTTAATTTTAGATAAATGAGTTCTTTTATGGTATAGTTGATTTTGTAAATTAAATAATATATATTTATGTGTATATATATATAATTATATTTAAGTGTATATATACATATTAAATATATTTGTTTAATGTTTGATTATTACAATAGATGTATGCAAGCACAATTAGTTAATTAGAGATGATTAATTAGTTTAATAGTGAAAATTGGGTTAGATATTATGTGTGATTGTGAAACTATAGTTAAACTTGTGATATTATTTCATTGTGGATTATTAATGTGAATGGTATTTTGAATAATGTATTTTAGTGTGAGATATTGTTCTATTGGATTTAGGAAATCTGAATAGTAGTGCTTTTAATTAGATGAGATTTTTTATTTTAATTTCTAGTATTTCTGTAATTGGGTACTATGGGGAATATTTATTGTTGAGAAAATATAAGTCTTCTAGATTTTAATTGTGAAAGGGCTGTCACTTCTGTTAGTCATCTTGAGATTTCCTTGGGTAGTGCATGTAGTTGGATTCAGTATTGGACATTTGTAGGGATGTGATCTCTTGTGTTATGTTATTATCATTTTGTGCACTGTCTACCCTTTGGTGTAGAATGAGTTTTTGTGTTGTCTATAGGGGAGTGGCTTTCAACGAGGACTGGGACACAAAGTGGTACCAGGATAACTCGTGTGTAAGTTAGTGTAATCGGTGGAAATTAAATAACCTACTTTAGGGGAATGGGTAGTTAACTTATTTAACTTGATAATTAGCCTCACTCATTGGCTCAAGGGCTTGTGTTAGTCTTGAGATGAGTCGAGAAGGCCTGGAATGGAAAGATAGTTAACTTATCTTCTTGAAAGATAATAAATTTTGCACTAGTGTGCATGTGGGGCTGAAGTTCGTAAGAGGTTACCAAGATAACCCAAGATGGGGGTCGAGACCTAGGAAGATCTCCTTAGGATAACTAGTGCAACCTTTATGATGAGACTCCTCCTATGATGATAGTCAATTGTATTGTATAGTGGTTGTACTTGATTTTGTGATTCTAGAAGCAATGTAACCCTATGTTGTTGTATTTACTAGTATAGTGTTATTTTGTACCTTGCCTATGTCTAGACGTAGTAGGTTAGTCTTAGTTACCTATTACTATCTCCTAGCATGGGGGTTGGTCCTACGGGTACCACCTGGTTAGGTGGCATGCACCTTACTCTGTTGAGTTTCTCTTCATGTTCGTGATGGAAGGATCTTCTTGTTCAAGGAGCTCGTGTTGTTCTATTGATTTGTACTTCTCTTTATTCATTGTAATAGTGGACACTATATATTGTATTCCTTGTTTGTAATCAAGGAGGAACCCTTGTGATGTAGTTGTAACATTATGTATGATCTATTCCTCATTGGATTAAATGGTATATATATTGTTTATATGGTGTTGTATATGTGGAAGTATGTTCATTACTTTTCTTTGTGTTAGATTTATTGTGGAATGGTGAATGCTTTGTTGTATGTTGTTATCATGAGTTAATTCCATATACTATGTTTGAGAATAATTTTGTAAGTTTTGAAATTTCACATGTAGACACGTTGTGTGGCCTAGAGGATGTATGTGTTAGAATAGTTTATTTCACTCGTCATTGTTACTATTTTTTGGAAAAAAATTAGTTGTGCTTCTGCAGTGTTACATTGTCCTCTAGGTTGCAAGACGGGGTTTTACACAATAAGACTTTGGAGGTACAATACTTAGGTCAGGAACAAGAATGTGTCAACCAAGCCTGATCAATAGAATGCAATACAAGGGGCGCGGTATTGAAGATAGGTAAGACATTAGTGATTGGTGTGCTACAAGGACATATAAGCAGTAGTAATTGAATGCTATAGAAGAAAATCAGCATCTACATTGAAGAATGGTTAAGGAATAAAATGATTGCAATAGAAGTCTTTTATTCTATAATAGAAAATCCTAGAATACTAACTATAATGTACATACTCAATTTATTTTCATAAGTTCCTGCCAATGAAATGAGACAATGCCTATACCGAGGACTCAACATCGACTGAATATGAAGTGGAAGAGAGGAGTAGGTAGCATAAAACAAGGTGAAGGGATTGGGATGAAGGAATGTGCGGCTAAAAAACTGGCAGAGAATGCATATAACATTTTAATGACCAATGATAGAAGAAGGGTTCAAATTGAGTTACAAATTAATGTCTCAATCGAAGAAAATATTCTAATTATAAGATTTGATAAAAATGTTATATTTCATGGAATCAAAACATTGCATAAGGAACAAATAAGAGACTTAAGTTGGAATTCATTCTTGTTACACCTATTTATTTTAGCTTTCAGCCTCAAATGTCAATTCCAAAACTCACCCCTTGAAAGTGAAGCTTATTGTAATGCACAAGAAACACGAGTTGAGTTTTGTTCTGATGTTTTGTTGATAGCTTTGGGTTACTCTTCTTTCTTGAGTTCACTAATTTAGTTTCCAGCAATGGTCCTTCCAAACGCCATTTAGGGTATGACTTAGCAAAGTCATTTTGGCAATAACAGACGTGCATTTCTTTATTTCTCCAACTCCAATATGGTTATAGACCTTTGAAGTCTAGAAATCTGACATATGCTTGGTGACCCCTAGTGATGGACTGTTCAAATCTACGCCCTTCCTAAATTTTTCCAGGACCCATAAGCCCATGAAACTCAAGATCCTATTCACTCTAACCACAGGCTCAATAGAGAATGACCAGTGATTGTAAAAATACTTGAATCTTTTTCAACGATCCTCTAAAAAAACTTGCTCTCAATCCCCCCCTCTCAAGCTATTTTGGGACACACATATCTTGATCCCAGGAAATAGTTACAACTAAAAATCCAAGAAGATGAAGCAGTTGTGGGTTTGAATAACAACTGATCCTCCACAAATGAAACACTATGAACATTTGAATGACATGAAGTGTCTAATGATTGCAAAGCTACAAATTAGCCATACCTAACTATGCATTCTCATAACGATTGGAAACCAATAATAATATAAATTTTACATGCTCAACTTCAATCAATCATAAACATATACTGAAATAAAATGAATACAAAGCAGACCACCAAAAACTATCCCAACTAACTAGTTAATTTTAATTTATTCATTCAATAGATAAAAGCATTTCATTAAAATGTCAATTTGGGTAAACATGAAATATTTACAAAATAATAGATACCCAATTTCCACACAAGCGGTAAACCATTTACCATTTATTTATTTACACATTATAGGTAATTAGTTATATAACCCGAATATATAATATTTTATTTATTTAACGTGTTATTATTTATTGATTTTATTTTATTATAAACTATGATTATTTATAAATATATTGATATTTATTTATCAAAGTACCTTTTTACTTAGTAATTTATTTTAATGCATCAAATAACCAAAAGCATTTATCAAACAATTTTAAATGAAATAAACCAAATTCCAATCAATTACCTTAACCCTAACTAGGGTCGAAAAGCAAGACCTCAAGCAACACCAATTGACCACAATAAAACTGACAACACTAACAAGGTATCAGATCAGATACTCATCCTCTTCGAGGATGATGGCTAGGGTAGGGGACCAAGTGTTATCTCCAATCAAATTATCCATTGGGTTTCAAGGCACACTCAGACTTTCCAATTCAAGTGGATTCGATGCCTAGTACCTGCAACTTGTAGTACACAAAACGGTTGTGCATACATAGATACATATAAATAGGCATACACATCATGATAAACCTATCCTTAAACATATATATATATAATAAGTCCTATCCTAACCTTCACACATAGTCTATAAATTCATGATATACAACATCAACTACTTAACATCATTAGTACATACCTTTAAATATCCCTATTATTTTACCTTCATCTTTGAGTTTCGAAGCCAAACTACTTGCACATCTATGGTGAGAATGGATGGGCACTACATAATTTAGCACAAGAAAGGTGCATTTGTATCAGTTCACAATTTGGCTATGTAGCCACCTTTTTTTTGTATTTATTTCTAGTTGTTCAAGTCTTATAAGGACAATGAGTCCTGACAGTGAGCCCCTGTAATATCTTATAACCAGTTATAATATATTGTGAGCTAATCCTCACCATAGTTTTTCCCTTTTTGGGTTTTCTACATAAAAAACCTGGTGTTCATGTGTTATGTGTTGTGATCTCTTTCATCTTTTCATTTATAACTACAGTTAGATATGTTTTTATTATTGGTTGGATTATGACTAAATGGTTTAATGGAATACCGATTCACCCCCCTCTCAGTATTCTGGGTGTTCAACACTACATAATTTTAGAGTATTTAGAGCACATTATTCTAGGTCCACTGCAACCTTGCTTAGTGTCTTTGAATCTTATCTTAGAGATGTAAAGTGGATCCATATATGGGTTTGACCAAGGATAACCTTACCATTGTGATGTGAAAAATTTCTAAAGGTGCTTGTAAATATTAAGGTATGTGCAGGATCATGATGGGCCAAAAAGTGGCAATATGATGGGTATGTGGCTGATGACTTTTTTTTTACCCAAAATTGATGAAATGAAAAATGTTTTTAAAGGGGATTCTTAGCTTTCCACCAATATAAATTATGTTTTACTTTGAATTTAATAAGTAATTATTATTCATTTTGTATTCAAATTATGAATAAAGTCCTAATTGATAGGCTGATCGAAAAACATCCATAGCTTTCAAACGGTATCACATTTTTTGAATCCAAAACATGCATCACATTCTATGCTTTGCATACTATAGGATTAAAAAAAAAATGAATTTCATGAAGTTTTGACCAAGTTAAGGTGGTAGACATACGAGTTTTTATATTTTTTAAAATTTGTAATTAAAATTCATAATTAATTATTTACTTGGAAAAAATTATTAAAAAATATGCATCACATAAGGGCATGAGACCTCTACTTATATATAAAATCTTATAAAAAATATTATCATTTTATTGTGGTTAGGGTGGTCGACAAACACCTACTTCTTATTTTTTCCCTGAAATTTAAGTACCCTGCATTGAAATTTCAAATTTTCACCAAATAGATTTTTTTTTTAAACAAACTTAGTAGTTTAGAAACTACATTCAATTTGCTACAAATTCTATTCTTACATATTTTTGAAATAATATAGATAACTTATTCAAATTTTTATGTCAAGTTGGCTAACTCTGATTTTTCTTAATTTTTTGCAACTTAAGGGCCTATTTTTGCCATGATGATCCTGCGCATACCCATTAGTCCTTACAAGAATGTTTATATCACAAAATGTAGAAAAATAAGTGGTAGACTATGGAAATCAATGAGTTCATATGATCCAAAAGATCACTTTAACACTCATGGATGTTAGTTTTGGAAGCACCAATTTGAACTAGAGTAACAAAATGAATGTTTTAAATAAGATATCTTCATCTAAATCATCTACAAAATGCAAAGTAATAGTGAATCTATTTTTAAAATTTTTTATAACAAATTTTTTCATCATTAGAGTCAACTTAAGTGTTTTTTTTCAATTTTATTTTATTTTTAATTTAGTAAGTACATTTGTCACAATGAGTAACCCTAAATCAAATTAATCAAAATTTTAATTACACTTATTTAAATACATGTGTTTTAATTAGCATAGATGTATATAAAATAAATTTTATTTTCTTATATGTATTGATAAACTAGATATATTCTACAATCCCTATACATTTTCCATAGGGATGATCCTTTTTTTTAGGATTTTAGATTTGTGGTCTGTAAAAGTGTGACACAACTTTGGACTTTCACCCTACTATGCTGTACCTTCTATAGTAGACTTCTTAAGACAAGTGAATTTTCTTATGTATGTTTGCATGGTAAAAATTAGAAACTATTGAATTTGTTAGAATATTTAAGTTTTAACCTAGGGTAAATCATTTTGATTAGTTTTTTCCTGTATTCTCGTATTGGGTGGTTCCTCACCCGTTTGGCTTTTTTCATGGCTTTATAAGCCTGTATTATAATGTATTTTATTGTCTTGGATTTTAATAAAGCTTATCACATATTTGTTATTTCTCGGCTGTGAGGGTTGAGTTGTAGGTTGTTCCTGGGTGATTTGGAGCTTTGCTCCAACATGTTATCAAATTATTTTTTAGGTTGACTTGGTTGTTCCTTCTCTTGATCTGTCACATTTATTAGTTGTGTTTGATCATGATCATGTGATGGATTGCTCTATTTGGAGACTCCCTTCCCCTTCTCAGTTGGATATGGAGTGGCTTCTTCATCACTTGGTGGACTTGTTTCTTCCCAAGGGAAGAGGTGTTGATTGCAGGCACTGGATCATCCTTCTTTAGGCATCCTTCATCAACAATGGAGCTTCTTCATTGTGGGGGGGCTATATAGTCTCTCACTTTCCCTGTTATGGGGGGGCCATTGATTGTATATACATGATGTATGTAGTACTTGGGGGGTGTGATTGATTCCTCCATCCATGCATCATTTTTTGTTTTTTTATTTTCTCTCTTTTGGAGAGGGATTTTTTCCCACTGGGATTTTCTCCTTTTCTCCACTTGTGAGAGTTTTTTTATGCATTGTAAATGGGTACCTAACATGGTTATGTAGTCGAGACCCATATTGCATTTTCTTGCATTTTTGCATCTTCATTCTCCCTAAGTTGCACTAAAGGGGGGGTGTTCGAGTATTTAAGTTTTAACTTAGCATAAATAATTTTGATTAGTTTTTTCCTGTATTCCCATATTGGGTGGTTGTTCACCTGTTTGGATTTTTTCATGGCTTTATAAGCCTGTATTATAATGTATTTTATTATCTTTGCTTTTAATAAAGTTTATCACATATTTGGTATTTTCTCGGTTGTGAGGGTTGAGTTGCAGGTTGTTCTTGGGTGATTTGGAGCTTTGCTCCAACAAAATTGACCACACTCCTTGAACACTAGAATTGTCCACTTGTCCCCCAACTAGGCTTTTGAGTATATATATTTTTCTCATTTTTTTTAATTTATAGTTTAAATGGTTTAGTTAAATTAATTCTTTACTTAAAAATATATAATTTATATTTTTGAAATTTATATAAATTAATAAAATCATAATATTAATTATTAGTGAAATTAAATTTTTTTAAATAAAATTGTCTAGATTAAATGAACTTTTGTGAAATTGTTTCCTTCAAGAAAAGGAATAGTGAAACTAAATTTTGATGGAGCCAATCATGAAAATTTAGGTGCTTTTGGTTTGGCTAGGTCTTAAGGGATTGGGTATGAGGAATTATTATCATTTCTTCTTAAAATTTACAAATAGTGACTAACAATGAGGTGGAAGCTCATGCATTAGTCATGGGACTTATTATTGGAATTCAAATATGAATTTCCAATACATTTATTGAGATAAATTTAATGATACTATTTAATATTATCCATTCATTCCAAGTTGGGAATTTAAAATTGAGAAATATTCTTTGGTTAATATGTGATGTATTAGATTGGATTTTAGATTTATATTGTAAACACTTCTAAAAAGAAGGAAAATACTAAACAGTGGATAGGTTGGCTAACTTTTAATAGCTCACATAAAACAATAATGGATTCAAATTAAATATATTGGGAGATATAATTAAGAACGTTACTAAAACAAATATATTATTACCTAAGTGTTTTCTCATATTTCAAATACATTGTGTTTTGAATATTAGTCAAATTGGTGAGATCATTATGGTCATTATGTGAATATTTTATCAAATGCATTAATGAGTATTGATAATGGAGAATAGCTATTTAATTTTTTAAGGATTATCTATGCAAATTCTTATCCTATCAAACATCTTTATATGTCTAGATATTCCCCTTTATAGAAGATATTCAAGATATGATATTTTCTACTAACACTTTTTTAATGTAGGTTACTATACTGGTAGTTAGAAGCATTGGGAAACACATGAGTAATGAAGAATCAAATAAATTTGTATCTAATTATTGGGAGGATTTTTTAGTTTATTTTAGTAATTGTAAAATATTTATTGTGCTTGTATATTTTTTTTTGGGATTTCTTACATAAATTAGTGTTATCATTCACATAGTTCAAGCGATGATGAAATTTGAATTAGCTATAGGACAAGGATGCATATCTCTATATATCTTGTTTTAATATATCTTTTTAAAAATAAGACATGGAAATAAGTTATTTTTAATTTTTTTGGTCTTCTACTATTCTATTATATTGTCATAATAAACAAAATATTTACTTATAGGGTGTTATTATCTTTATGTAAATTGGAAATATAGAACATAGGGAGATATGTTTAGATAAGTTGAGAAAAAAATCATAATTGAGTCTCCTCTTATGGATAGTGCACTGTACAAGGTCTTGAGACATGTTATTTTAATGGACCTCATAGTGTCACTTGTTCAACATTATGGATTATATCCTATTATCACATTTGATGGATTTTTATGCAATGCTAATAGTTTGGATCTCTAGAAAGTGCCTACATTCAAGGTTGTATTATTCTAAAATATAAAATGAATTATTCTAGATAGTAGATTATGAATAAGAAAATGACTCATGGGATATTCCTAGGGATTTCCATATATATATTTTTGATATAGAAAAAAGTGGATAATTATATCATATTATCCTAGAACACAAGTAAATATAAGATTATTTAGGAACATAAAGTGTGAAAATATTTCTCTAATTTTTAATTATGTAAAATATTTTTTTAATTGTATCCTAGAAAAGAAAACATAAAATGTAAGAGGATGCCATTCTTCTCTACCAAATAAATTTTAAATGGGGGAGAATATAAATTTTGGTATTCATGTTTCAAAAACTATAATTGCTCAATATATGGTCCCGCAAGTCTACCCCTACTTTGAGTTAATTCAAGCATGTGCTAATAGGTATGACTTAGAGAATACATTTTTCTCGGGAGGCAATATCAAAGTGACAATGAACATGGATAGAGTAATATATTTTTTAGTTTACCCATATTCAAGACCCATTCTATTATATCCATAAAAACCTCAAGATCACATGGGACACTAGGAATAGCCAATTGAAGTTATTAAACAAGAAGTTTAAATGGGAAAAATAAATTATATTCATTTTTTCCATGACCATCCCTCTCAATCTAATTAAAAGAATTTTTGGAATGCACACTTAACTATTGAATTTATTCTTGACTTCCACAATGACATGTTAGTCTATTATTTCTAATTGGAATCCCTTGATAAAATGAATATTATAACTTAGGAATTTCCTATATTTATACTTCACTAATATGATTGTGAACTCTAAACATTAATAACTCACTAATTTAAATGCTCAATAGATATTCATATACTCTTATTTCCTTGCATATTTCCTATTTTTTTTAAAATATCTAGTTCTTTGAATCCATCCTTGTAATGAACATAATAGATTAATAAACTAATCTTGTTCCTTTTTTTTTATGGAAAAATGTGTGATCAAAGTATCGAAACTATTTTGATTTCACATAGCCTTTCTTATCACCAATAGTTGTAGACTTGAAAGGTAATGAATGTACTTGACATTTAGCTAGACATGAGAACATATTAAATAATAGAAAAATACCTATCCATTGGTATTTTAGGGTAGATCAGTTGATAATCCTGGATTTATTGAGGAGATATTTTGTCTTCTCAAGTATATATCAAATAGGATCTTCATACTTAAATATATATCAAGCTAATGTTGATTCTATATTTGGAGTTAGGATGAAAAATAAATCTATTTATGACATCCTCTTATCTATTGGAGGGAAAATATGAGTAAAAGAGAATGTGAGAATATTACTATGCTTAATTTGGTATTCATTAGGTTTGATTTGATTGAATAATGATGGAAATATGAACTAGTTGAATTTATAGTAAATTATATTAAAAATTTAAAATATAGTATTGAAACATAGAGAAATGGGGTAACTAATCTTATTCTCCACTATTTCATTCAAGAAAATGAAATCCAAACCATGAAGCAACTATCAACCCAAAAGGTGAGTCAAATCAAGGTTTGAATCAACAATTTCTCTTTTTGCTAGGACAGGGGTCTAGGTCAAGTAGTACTATGGGGAGATAAATTTGAAGTAGCAAAAAAACTCTAAATCTAGATCCACAAGGTACAATGAAGAGATTTATCATAAAATGAAAAGAAATAGTAAATTTTTTGGAAAAACTAAAGATAATAAATGTTGTGCACCTATCAAAACTTGTTGTTTCTGCAACCCTAATAGGGACTCATTTTCCCTATGATGAATGGATCTTGGTAGACTTTCCTAAGAGGCACTGAATTATAAATTATAGCTTATGAAATTTGAAAACCTACTACCCTTGTATCCCTAATAGGGACTCATTTTCCCTATAGTGAATGTGTCCTAGTAGGCTCTTCTAGAAAACTCTAAATCTGAATTTGAAGTTCCAGACCTATAATTCCTTCCTCTAACTTGAAATCCCTACTTTTGGATCTAGATCTATCAATAATATGCAAAATAAATTTGATATTTGTTGGTGGATAGGGGTTTTCCTCGATCAAACGCCAATTTTGGGGTGATCCCACAAAAGCTGGTTTACAATTTTTTGGAGATTCTAATTTTTGCTGAAATCACATATTTTTAGAAAATATAATTATTTAAGCCTTAAAAAGTTCCATTAAAAGAATTCCAATTGAAGAGGGTTTGATCAAACTACCTTAGATCAAACCCCCTTGGATAGAACCCCACTAGTTTTAAACCATGCCTATAACAGAGTCTCCTTTACACCTATGAAAATACTGATAAAAAACCACTTTTGATTTACCTTTTGGGGGATCAAATAAATTCATTTAAAATTTATATTTTGTAAGTATGTAGTCCTTATTATAAGCTTCCCAAAAAGTATAATTTTAAATAAATTTAATTTTATATTATATTTATTTTTTATTTCTTGTGAATGTAGGATTTTCACTGAAAATCAAGCTCTTTGTTCAACACGTAGAAAAATAGAATATTATCAAATTATTTTTTTGAAAAATATGAGTGCATCAGATATTGAAGTCCTTTATCCATAAAAAAAAAAATTGAATTTCGATACTTACAAAAAAAGTTGTGTTATACAGTCCACCTATGCCTGAATTATAATTTGTTTGACTTTGAAACTTTATTAAGGAAAAAATATTCAATAAAACATTATGAAAGCAATTGGAAGCAATCGGTATCATAGTTGCAAATATAAATTCAAAAAATATAATTTTATCCTTTATGGAAAAAAAATTATGTGTTATATAGTGAGCGTCACTCCTTAAAAATGGTGTTTACTAAAAAGAACTAGTTTTTGAAGGAGATGGAAAAAGAAGTGCAATTTGATTCCAAAATTTTTGAAAAAAATATATTTAGAATCTACAGACAAAATTTCAAAAATCACTAGTTTGCATCATCTTCAAATTCCTCGTGGTTTAGCCGCTATAGGTGCTCGAAAGTGAAGATTTAGTTAGAAAAAAATTAGTTCAGTGTCCAGTTTGGCATAAAATTGTAAACCAGTATTGTGGGATCACCCTTTGGTAATTAAAATTTGATGATAAATACAAATTTGAAACATGAAATGTGTGTGCAATCCTAACCTTAAGTGTGTCTAATATTAAGATCTCTAATTATGCAAAGAAACCCTACTCAATTGTGTTAGAATAGGATCCTAGAATGAAACATGAACAATGCATAAGACCTACTCTAGGAGATCCCAAATCCCCTTAATAAGCCATAAATTCTAATATACCTCACTTTAGGCTAAAAATATAATGATTATAGAAGATGGAATCACTTAGGAAACAAGTCATTAGGTTTGGTTGAATCTCATGGTGCTTCTCCCAAAACCTAGAATCCATCTTGATTCTCCATAGGCATCTATCATCACTTTTTCAATAATGCTTGATCTTTGAAAAAAAATTGAGCCTAAAGACTATAATGTTGCTCCAAGACTTCACTCTTTCTCGCTCCTTGAATATGAATGCTTGATCTCATGAAGATTTTCTTAGATTCTTCTCTCTTGAAAACTCTCTCTCTAGTTGAAACATAATGAAAATAACCTTGTATTTATACATAACTTAAGATTAATTCCTAAAATTCAAATATTACAAGATGAAATTGAATTATGGATTTTAAATCATTAAAATACTACCAAAAACATATCCCAAGGGGGGGTCCTAGGTCTAAGTGAGGACCCATTCACCATATGGAAAATGGGTCCTAGCTCACTTACCTAGGACACACTTCCGGCAATGTTAAATGCTATGTGAAAATATGGTCCTAGGACCTAGTGAGGACCCATTCGCCATGTGGTGAATGGGTCCTAGGTAACCTACCTAGGACACACACCTTCCAAAATTAAGTTTTGTGTAATGGAATTTATGAATGTCGAGTTTTATCCCTCAAAATTTGCATTTAATTAGACTTGGATTTGAATTAAAGGGGCCAATTAAGGAAAATTAACCTCAATTAATTAATAAATCCCTAGATTAGTGTGAAAGTGTAAAGATACACTTTACAACACCCTAAGTAAGGCACAATTAAGTCCATTTAATTAAAAAATTCCCTAAACTTAATGTGACTGTGTAAAACACACTACAACACTAAATCAAGGAATAATTAAGCTCATTTTAATATTAATTATTCCTAAATTAAGTGTGAAAAAGGGATACTTTTTTCGACACTACAAGTATAAAAATCATCTATGAATTTTGGATGGGGATTGAATATGATACATACTCTTTGGAAAATGAACATAGTATGTAGATCAAGAGTTATGAGATCCCCTCAAAATACATCCCACTTGAGGAAAGATGTTATGTGAATATATGGATATTTAAACAAAGATAATATGGATCTACTTAAAAAAATCTCTAAAGAACAAAGTATTTGTAGAGGATAAGATTATTTCCTACTAGAAATATAAGAAAAAAACTAAAAAAAAGCATTCACTTGGAGATGTCATTACAAATGAAAAATGGAAAGATCTTTAGAAAGGTAGATATTATTCCATAACTTCTAGCTATGATATGAGTAACATCAAGATAGTAGATACTTTAGGATTCCAAGAATAAGAGGACTAGGTTAATTATTTTAAAGGGGAAAATAATGGCTATGTAGAAGAAATTCCTACATATCGTGTCTCTTATAGTAGTGATTCATGACCCCTTTCTCTACATGTTATATAAGCAAAATATAATCCCCCTCTACTCATAAACCTTAAATATATGCAAGCATTCGGGTAAGAAAATTTAAATAAAGTGATGCAATGAAATCTCTAGAGGTTTAGTGCAGGACCATGATGGGCCAAACAAGGCCCTTAAGTGGTAATGAAAATATAAAAAAAAAGACTCAAGAAACTTCACATAAGAATTTGAATGGGTTATTAACATAATTTTGAGAGTATGAAAGAATAGAACTTGTAGAAAATTGAATGTAGCTTGTAAGATATTAGGTTATTTTTGGAAAAAAGTAAAATGATTTGAAGAAAATTTAAAATTTCAATGCAGTAGTACATTAAAATTTTGGAAAAAAAATGGGTGTTTTTTCGACCACCCTAATCATGAGCAATTTTTTTTTATCAAATCTTTCAATATAAGTAGAGGGCACATGCTCATATGTGACATATATTTTTTTGTAATTTTTTTTGCACGTAAATAATTAGTTATGAATTTTCTAGTAGGAATGTTTAAAAATATTAAAAACCATTTGTTTGGCCACCCTAACTTGGTCAAAATTTTATGAAATTAATTTTTTTTAAACTATAGTTTGTGAAGCATAGTGTGTGATGCATCTTTTAGATTCAAAAAATGTATAACCATTTAAACATTATAGATTTTTTGAATCATCCTATCAATCAAGACTTTACACATGGTGCATGTAGAAAATCAATAATAATTACCTATTAAATTCAAAATAAAGTATATTTTATATTTGTAGAATACTAAAAATTTGTTTAATAAACCCTTATCATTTCATCAAAATTGGATGAAAAAAAGTCATCAGTAGGAAGGGTAAAGTTTGAAAAACCCTTGAACCCTTGTAAACATGTTGGGGATGTTGACTTTCAATTTGGACACCCCCAAGCCAAATCCCAAAGAAATATCGAAGAAAAATAGATATTCGTTATTAATGGATATCCAATAAAAATAGATATCCAATTTTTAAAGAAATGGATATATGTTTCTAATTTAAAAATGGATATCTATTTCTTAAAGTTAAATTTAGTAGATATATCTATTTTTTAACTTAAGAATGGATATCCATTTCTTTTAATAAAAAATATTAATATATATAAATATCACTATAGATTTAAATTTAACATATTATAATATTAATATTAATATAAATATTTAAATATATTTTATATTAATATATAATATAATATATGATAAATTATTATATACTATAAAATATGATATTAATATAATATTACATTTTACTTAATATAAGTATCTAATGTTATATTAAATATAAACATAATATTATATACATAAAAATATATGATAAATTAATATAGACTAGTGTAGTGTAGAAAAAGTATCTCTTGTTTGATATGGGAATAATTAATGATAAATTGGACTTAATGTCACCTTGATTTAGTGTTGTGAATTTTTTTACACATCCACATTAGGTATTGGGCCCTTGTAAACTGAATAAAATACATGTCTTGTAAAGGTGTTGTAAATAAATTTAACACTTTTATAGACTTTTATTAAGTATTTAAGTCTAATAGACCTATTTTTCCTTAATTCAATAATTCAAAATATATTTAATTGCATTCTCACATTAATCTAGAAGGCTTGTAAATTAAACCTACTCCTAATCTACTGTTGTAATGTGTTTTACACATTCACATTGGATGTTGTGCCTTTCTAGGCTATGTGGACCTCAATTTAGTGATTTAGAGTGTATTTAATCACACTTTCATGTTGAAATTTGTGTCCCTATCCATAATTACCCTGTATATCATCATTAATAGGCCCATATGACCCAATATTGTGCATCCTGAGGCTTATTTTGATAAAAAAACTAGACTATATCAACATATAAACCTGATTTCTTCACTCCCTGACATCCCAGTTGGCAAGAGAGCCTATGTGGGACCCATTTGCCACTTTCAGTGAATGAGTTCCATCTAGGTGGGACCCATTCACCCAGGATGGAGAATGAGTCCCATTTGGGCCATTTTCGAGGTTTGAGTAGGAAAGATTAGGTTTTAAATTTAATTTTCATCAATGTCAGCCTTGGGTATCAAATTAATGGGAATTTGAGTAGGATTTCCTATATAAACAAGCTTTTAAACCCTAACTCAAGGTTCATTCATCATTCATTATCCATCTCAAGTCAAGCAAGCGAGGGTTAGGTATTTTCAAGACTTCACAAGATCAATTCTAAAGCATTCAAGGGCAGATTCTTCATCCATTGTTGTAGAAATTCAAGATCCCTCATCATGGAAAGTTTCTACTTGCATTATCTCATGTTCATGCTTGATTATTTTATTTTCATCATTTGGTTTGAACCTCCTGCATGCATGAGACAAAGGTGTGTTGGTTCTCAGGTCTATAAATAGGGCACACAAGTCAGCTTTGCTAAGTTTTTATTTTTTCACATATGCATAGGACAAACCACTAGCATAAAATCGTCTCATCTCATGCCTCTTTTTTGACCAAAATATTATTTTCTCTCTCATTTCTCCTACATGAGATACAATTGACTTCAATGATTTGGCAATCCCTCTCCTATAAGGGTGGGTTTCAGCATGCTCGGTTAATCTTCTAATTAATTATTCAGTGTCTCTTTTATTATTTTCAATTTGATTTAGAATATTTTCTTTCAAATGTTCCTTGAGGATTCCTATGAATTGATGGAGGGGTTTTAGGTTATTCTTGTATAGGAGGCTCTTTGTGAAGGGGTGATTGTGAATTCTCAATGTTTCAAGGTGGAGATTCATTCCCTGAGAATTAGAACAAAGTTTTAATATAAAAACCTATTTCAATTTGCATTCTAAATAAAATTTGAAATAAATAGAATAAAAATACATACCTCTTTGTAATATTCAACCTCTATGATGTGTTGGTGGGATCCTCGTGAAGAGTTGCAAGCTAAGATTGCAAAAAATGGAAGAGATTTGGTGAGCGCGAGTTGCAGAGAAGAAAAATCCAAGCCAAGCTATGGGTTCAACAAAAAATGGAGGTTGAAATATGTTTTTTGGCTTTTAAATCACTTTTTTCATTTGGTGCACTGCAAATGACTTAAAGTCATTTGGTGCACTCCAAATGCCTTAAAGTCATTTGGCATGTGCCAAATGCTCAATTTGGATGTTTTTCTCTCTTTTTTCCAATTTGGCATCAAAATTGTGTCACAGATTGGTGCACTTACCCCTAGGTAAAACATGTTAGGGGATAATACACCAAAGTGAGTACAAAACATAATTGAAAATTCAAGGTATACAATTTGGCTTTATACATTAGCATGATTAGTGCCTTGATTTTTTATTCAAATGACTATTATTATCATCAAAGAAGGATATAAATCCTTATTTAATTAGAGTTATAATGTGATTCATTATCCACTACACAACTTGGTTTATAATGGAAATTTGCAACTTATAATTTCAAGAAAATTTATTCTTAAGGCTCATTCACTTTCATAGAAATTTTCCTTTGGTTCTTGATTCCTATTGTAACTATATTCACATGTGATAAACTATATGAACATTTTACAAATCCCTAATAGTTTTCTAATCTTGGGATGAGTGACCTTAGAACCTTCTCAATCTTAAATTTTAATCCAAAATTGATATTTTATGTGGATTCAATAAACATTAATTTACATTTTATCTCCACACTGATATCCTTGTCTAATAAGGTTCATATAATTCCTAATTAAATGGTGTAAAACCTATAATATACTTGGTCTTTGTATATCTTCTCATGGCTCCTAATTTTTTTCTCTTGGGATATAATCATTTCACTATCATTTTCTACTTTATCTTGTAGGATTTTTATTAACATTTCAATATCATCCATAATTTTGAGGGATTATTACAACTCTCCTTCCACCTAGGAATTTTATTCCCCAATGATTTTTTCTATTTCCAAAATCTTGTTCACTTTTTAATGCATGGAGATGGTTTTGTTTACTATCTTGTTATTTTTCCATCAAACTTATCCAATAATTACATGTACACTTGTATGGTAGATTAATTTTATCTAGTTTTATTTTTAGTTTTAGCATATTTTACTTTTCTACTTGAGTCTACCCACTTGGCACCCCTGAATATTATTCTCTATTTAGATCCATAACTATTAATATTGAGACCTTATCTGAGCTTGTAGCTATTTAAATATGGTTTTGACATGGGAACTATCATTCTCTATATTTAATATCTTTATAATTACTTTTATTAATTATTTAATTAAATTATTCTACCTTTCCTCAATCATTTTTCTTTAGTCATTAGCTTTTGCATACATTATATTTATACCAATAACATGGAATTCATAATCCATCAACTCATGATCATTATTGGGGTCATGTTCACAATGATGATTGATTATTATGATTGATAATATTTTCATCACATCCACTACTTTTTCTAGTGGTATTTCCTCTTTTATCCTTTTAGTATCCATTTTAGCTTGTTGGTGTAACTAGGCCATATAATTTATGAATCCACACATAAAATGAGTTTCAAATGAGATAGCATATGAGAATGTAAATAATTTTGTTTAGGTCCAAATATGGTTTAAAAAGAAGAGGATAATGAATAATTATTCTTGAGGGAGAAATTAGGGGTAGGATAAGCATGAGAGCTTAATTTTGTAGTGATTTAGTTAGGATTTTGTAAGAAGATGAACGTGAATTAGATAATTGGGTCATCAGTTTCTTAAAATTGAATCTTTCCTTGAAGAGCTCATGCTATTTTCAGTCCTTTTGTCAAAGACCAATGGAAATTGTTTGTTTGCAAGGAAACCTATGCAATATTTTCCTCCTTTCTTCAAAAGTCAAGATTTCAACTTCATCCAGTTGCCAAAACTATGTGGATTTCAAGGAAATAGGCTTCAAAAGGAATACAATATTTTTTTATAATATTTTGCTATAAAATACACCCCCATTTAATTTTGAAAAGGATGTAACATAAGATCTAAGCACCCCACACAACATGAAATGGATTAAATGAAATAAGCTTTAATGTAAAACCCACTGACTATACAAACCTAGGGGGTTAACAAACAAATGATTTGAATTTGGAAAAATACTAAAAATCTTTGCAAAAACACAATCTAGGCCATTCTGAGATAATGCTTAGGACTTTTAAAATAACAAATTAGGTTCAGACCTGATTTGGATTACATTTTTGGCAACATCATGGGGTTTTTTCCTAATAAACGTGAAATACTATTGGCCTACTTGTATCCATTGGGAAAAGGAATCAAAGGAGGACTTAAAAAACTTAGGATAGACCTGTAACCCTGCTATTATGAGCACTAACATACAACAAAACTCAGAAAAAGAACAACATACATATGCACTAGCACTTTGAGAAAGGGAAAACTAAAACTAAAACATGTACAAAGAACTTGGAGGAAAAGAAAAGAGAAGAACAATGGTACAATAACACCTTATTGGAAAGTAAATCCTAAAATAATATGGTACATAATGAAAGAATAGAACCTCAATAAAAAAATTTGAGGTGAATCCCATTAACTGGGATTGTCAACTCCTCTCCATCAAGCTTGGACAACTGAAAGGAATTTTTCATTTTAGATCATGTGATCACATAAGGACCATCCCACATAGCATCAAACTTGGAATGTTTTCTAGGTTTTCTCTTCAACTCATCCCATTTGAAAACTAGATCACCCTCCTTAAAGAATCTCGGGGCTTCGTTCTTTTCAAAAGCTCTTTTAATTTGAGCATGATGGATTTCCAAATTTTGCAATACCTTTCTCCTTGTTTCTTCCAACTCCATCAACTCAGCAATCCTAACCTCCATGGGTTCTTCATCCATCATTTCAATATATTTGATTAAACTCAATGTTGGTAACTCAATAGAAATAGGAAGCCTTGCTTCCTTGCCATAAACAAGAAAATAAGGTGAGCTAACTATAGATCTCTTAGGTTTTATCCTATCAACCCATAGAGATAGCTTCAACTTATCATGCCAAGTCCTTTTATTTTCTTCAATTGTCCTCTTAATGATTCAAATCAGATTTTTGTTAGAAGACTTAGCTTGCCCATTACCCTGTGGGTAATAATTGGATAAAGTATTCAAATATATACCATTTTTGAGAGCCCAATCAATCACTTTCAGACCTACAACAACCAAAGCATTATCTAAAACAATTAACTCAGGAACACCAAACCTTGGAACTAAATCTTGATAAAAGTTTAGGACAACAGTCTCATTTGCTTCCTTGAGTGCTACACCCTCTATCCACTTAGTGAAATAATCAGTTGCAGTCAATATCCATTTGTGTCCTACACTAGAAGGTGGGTTAATAACTCTAATGAAGTCAAGCACCCACTACATGAAGGATTGCTTAACTTGTACAAGATGTAATGGTAGAGCTGCTAATCTTTGTTTACCTACAAAAAATGCACACTTCCTGTAGCTTCTCACCCATGAAAATGCATCTTTATATAAGTTAGGCCAAAAATAAATAGCTCTCATAATCTTAAGAGC
This sequence comes from Sequoia sempervirens, assembly GCA_007258455.2. Taxonomy (NCBI): domain Eukaryota; kingdom Viridiplantae; phylum Streptophyta; class Pinopsida; order Cupressales; family Cupressaceae; genus Sequoia; species Sequoia sempervirens. The sequence continues at coordinate 210,426,929 of VDFB02256132.1, read as the reverse complement.
TATTGTACTAGGTGAAAAATGGCCACCAAATTGTCCATCATGAAACTCTTCAAGAATCTTATCAATCTGTTTTGATTCAACACATCTTAACAAAACTCCATGAAAATCATTTCTAAACAAAATACCATCAATAATAACATAAGGAATGGCTTGTAGCCTGAAGTACCTTCATTTTTTGGATTTTTTAGACCTCTTGGACACTCACCAGTCTGAAGGTAACGCACCATTTCTTAAATCCAACTTGTAGGAGGGGCTTGTACAATAGTTTTTTCATCATCATTGAGCACTAAAACAGTCTAATTTTCAACTTCTTGGTTTCTTTCTAAGTTACTAGAAAGCTATTCACATAATCCTTTACCTCTAATCAACTTTGTAACTTTAATTTCTAAATCATATTCCATTACTTTTGTAATCCAACTTGCTCTTTTATCATTCAGATCCTTATTCAACAAAAACTCTTTCACACTAGGATGAGCAACCAACAAGTGTATATTATTATTTGAAAGCATGTATCTAATTTTTTTGAGGCTCCTTACCATAACTAAATTTTTTTTCAACAAATGAATACCTTTTCTCATAATCCTCCAAACCTTGACTGAAAAATGCTATGGGCTACTCTAAACCCTCTTCATTTTGTTGCACCAGCATAGCTGAGATTGTGTCAATGCTACCAAAGGCATACAAGATGAAGTCCTTTTCATAATCTAGATTAATGAGTGTAGGAGCTATTTCTATGGCCTCTTTGATCTCCTCAAAGCTTCGTTTCCCTTCCTTAGTCCAACTGAAACTCACATTTTTTCTAAGCATAGAAGTTAGAGGTCTTAATAGAAAATCAATATTAGGAATAAATCTCCTTACAAAGTTTATCCTTCCTAGAAAACTTTGAAGGGATTTCTTATGAGTTGGTAATGGTAAATCCAAAATTGCACTTACTCTTTCAGGATCTATAGTAATACCATGCTTTGAAACAATATGGACAAGCAACTTACCCTCATGAACAACAAAGATTCACTTTTTTGGATTTAATGAGACACCATACTCCCTGCATCTTTCAAAAATATACCTCAAATGCATGAAATGATCATTAGCATCTTTAGAGGAAATAGTAATATAATCAAGATATACCAAAAAAAACTCTCATATTACCTTTAAAAGGCCATATCCATGGCTCTTTGGAAAGTTTCCCCTACATTAGACAACCCAAAAGGAATTTTTTTGTATGCCATGGTTCCCCACTATGTAGTGAAGGCTATTTTTGAACTGATCCTTCTCCTTAACCAAAATATGATTATAACCTAAAAATCCATCTAAAAGTGAAAATATTTTAGAACCTACAACAAGCTACAATATTTGTTCCATTGAGGGCAGCAGGAAATGATCCTTAAGAGACACCCTATCAAGGTCTCTAAAGTCAACACACAATCTGATTTCACCATTTTTCTTTCTCACAAGGACCAAATTGGACAACCAAGATGTGTGTTTGATGGAAAAAATGATATTGCTTTGAATCATCTTATTTAGCTCAGCCTTCATTAGGTGTTCTAATTTAGGATTCAAAGGTCTTTGTCTTTGTCTAATTGGTTTTGCATCAGGCTGTAACTCTATGGTGTGTTGAGCTAACCTGGGATTAAAACCTTTTAAATCACTATATTCCCAAGCAAACACATCTTCAAATTCTTAACAAAGAAAAACAAAAGCATTTTTTTCTTCCTTAGTTCATATCTTGCCAATTTTTAAAAGTTTACCTTTGAATATCTCAATGGGCTCATAAGGTCCTCTTTGACTAACATGATTATTTTATCCTTCTTTACCTGATCATCTGAGTTAAAGATTAACTCAATAGTCACCAAACCCATTGGCAACTTGTTTGACTTTAGTTGAAGAACTTGATCTCCATACTGTTGTTTCAACTTTTGTTGATTTGAAGTTGAGAACTCAACCTCCTCAATCAAAAACTTACAATTTGTTCATCATTATCAAAAACTTGCCAATGTATGTTATTATCAGGAATAAAGGGATTATGAATACTTTAACATAGTGTTGTACCTGAACATTTTATTATCTCTGCTACAATTTAACTTAGCTCCCATTACAACCAATTTATTAGCCTGTTTATTTAGATTTCTTGGAATAGATAATAGATTAAAGGCATCGAACTCTTCAATTATGTCCCAAACTCTATGTTTATACTTTTTCAACAAATCAGTTTTGGTAACATTGATGTTTCTCACTTGATTCACCACAAGCTCGTTGTTACCAAACACCTACAAGGATTTGATATTCCTCTTTCTTTACCACTCTAACCCATGAATTAGATCCTCATACTCTACTGTGTTGTTAGTACAACTAAAAGAAAAATGAAAAGAAGAGTAGTACTTCTCACCTTCAGGAGAAATTAACATTTCACCTCTACCAGCACCAACTCTACTCCTTGAACCATCAAAGTAAATTTTCCAAAGCTTGTTAGATTGTTGTTCTAACTATTGTTTGTCATCTTTTATCAGATTTGGGACAACAATCTCTTGTTAATGAAACATGTAAATACCCATCCCAACTTGTTTAATATATTTGTAAGGATCCTCTTCATGATTTTCAGATGCCCATTCATCCAAAAACATATTAGGAATATCCTCAATAGGAGTGTTGGCTCAGGAATAGGTTGTTCTTCATGGTCATGGAAGGATACATTTTCATTTATAGAAGATGGGGCATATAGTTCTACATGGTATTTGGCATATGATTTTGCTTTTATGGTAACTTTTGTCCCATATATTGTTCTAAAAAGAAAATGAGTCCAATTAGATGAAAAGTATCCCCCTAATTTTGTAGTGAAATCTCTAGATAAACACAAGGAAAAGTGAGTTGGAAGATCAATGCCATAGATACCTTGTTGGATAGAGAAATTTAGGGAAGCATGTAATGTAAGACTCAAACCCTTGATTACCCCAATTGTGTTTAATTATGACCCGTCTACCTAGAAAATCCCCTTGGAAAGAGGTTCATATGTCAAACCCAACTTATCAACTATGGAATTTGGCATAACCTAGCCACTAGCTCTTGAATCTATCATGCAATTATAGACCAAGCAGTCACCAATGATCAAAGTGACATAAAATGGAGAAGTTTTGGTCTCTTTACCTTTTTGCTCACTATTGTCTTGAGAGTTATTAGCAAAGGAAATCTTAGAATGTTCTTTAGGAGGCTCATTTGACACAAAAAGGTTAGATAAAGCATCTTGCAACAAATCCTTTTTCCCAAGAAGAGACAAAGAATCCCACATTGAAACACTAATGTTATATTTCTTCATATGCTCCAAAATATTAAAAGAAGTTGAGATCACCTTTGGCTAACCTTTTGAAATACCATGTTCATTTTGTGTTTGCAATGGATGACTTATTTTTAAGTTTCTCTTTGCTCACACACTCTAATTTCTTGGAAAAATATAAATGTTTTGTGGAGGTAAAGGCCCACTATTACCTTGTTGGCTTGTAGAAGCTTGATTTTTTTTATTATTAGGTTGTTGTCCTACATCTACAACCCTATTTTTTGACCTTGTGTTAGATGCTATAGAAGTATAAGACTGATTTGGACCTTGTGGATAATTGAATCCGCAAAATTCTTCACCTTTCCAATTCATCAAGGGAACACCCTAATTGCTTTGTTCAAAATGAGGACCTTGCTAATTACAAATTTCTTGCACTGAACTTCGTGAGGCAACAACATTATTTTGAACCATGAGTTCCTAATTTCACATGCTATTGGAGCAAGTTGATTGATTATGAGGCTGGTTACAAGGAAAAAACCAATCACAATCCTGATGCATGCTGTTTTTCATTGGAGCTAACTCCCTAGAAGAGCTAGTTGCATTTGGATTATAGGGTAGAAGGGGTCTTGCATTAAAATTCCTCTTTTGAGCTTGAGGGTCACTTTGATTGGGCAGTTTATATGGTTGATATGGGGCTTGGTATGGTTTGGAAATTTTCTCTATTTGCTTCTTTATATTCACTATTTCATTACCAAAGGTCTTCAATAGACTTGACACATCCTGAAGCTGATTAGATTGAGTTGGTACAATATTTGGTGGTGGTAAAGCTAGCTGGTTTGATGTTGTAATAGGTGGGACAACAACTATAGATGGGGTTTGAAATTGAGTAGGTGGTCGCATTTCAGGGAAAAAGGGCATTGGGGTCTAGGAGCAATCTTACCAGCGTGTATAAGGAAATTTTTCCCCCTTATAACAATCTCAGAAGCTGCTGGTAGAGTATATCCACCCATAGACTGAATCATCACTGAAATGTCACTATTAAGAGATTTAAGATAATACAAAAATGCATAATCATTTGAAGGTATTACTGTGGTTGGAATTCTATTCCAAGTCTTCTGGAAATGAAAGTTGAAATCAGCCATGTGTTCATGTGGAGATCTTTTTTATGGTTGTCAATTGTTCAACCAATGAAAGATGATCAAATTTATCTTCAAATTGTCTATTCAATGCATCACCTAGCTAATCCCATGTAGCAATGGAATTAACAGCCAAGCCCCTAAACCATTGGAGATATTTTCCTTTGAGAGATTCAACTAACAACCTCATTGCAACATTTTCAACTATGATATTATGGACTGCACACAAAGTTGCAACATCTCTAACATGTTCAACAACTATAGTTTGATCCTCTAGTGAAATAAGGAAAAATATTGAGATTTTATTTTGGAATATCATCATGTTGTGCAAGATTCAATGGAATCCCACCATTCAAATGCACAAATGCATAAGGTCTATTTTGAGGAGCCATGTTACTACTGGAATTATCACTAGATCTTGATGAAATTGGACTTCTTGGAGGTGATTTTGCAACTCTAAGAATAGGAGAAGTAGATTGTGTAATTTTTAGATGGGATAGGAGTCCTTCCTCTTGATCTACCCCTTCTTCTAGGTGGAGAAAGTTGTAAATATTCAAATAGGGGTGCACTTCTCCTAGTTTGAACTCTTCTCATATGTTGCATGCACTAGATCAACAAAAACAAAGAGCATGGAATCGCTAGGTATGATCTATTTTGTGATCTCAAGAGGCTAAAATCACTAATGATCATACCAAATAGCAATGAAAATAATACTATAAATGGACTAAAAATTTGTTCACAGTCCCACCAGGCATGCCAAAAATTGTTATCACGTAGGATTGCACCCTAGTTGAGTATGCACTCAACTATCCTGTGTAACATGGAAACATCCTCAAGCTATGGGTTGATTATAGCAAGGATGAATCTCTAGAGTGGGTTGGTTCCCTTTGATGAATCACCTAAACTATAGAAAACTCTAAGGAAAAGGGATTGAGATATTGCTTGAAATTGAAAACTAATTCCTAAGAGGTGATGCACCAAAATATTTGTGTTTAATTGCTACAATATATCACAATATGACTCAACAAAGTTCTAACTTGTTCATAACTCAAATTAAAACATGAAGCACATAAATATTTCATATGAAGGTGTTTGTTTCAACCTTTTGCACGAAGTAAAATAGGTTTCACAACTACAATATGCTAAAATGGATACACAACATAGAACCTGCACTTAAGCATGTATCTTTTGCTAAAACATCACTTGAAAAGGGACAAAATGAAGGTCTAAAAAATTAGATCACAACTAATTCATCTACCAATTCATTTGTAAAATGTGACAAAAGAAAAAAATGAGAAGGAACTATTGTCATCATTTTATTGAATCAAAAGGATTGTTTACAATGCATTTAAGACTGAGTTACAAGGTCAATCTTTTCTACTATGACATTGAAAAGAAAGAAAGAAATAAAGAAAAGCAAGGCCTAGAGACACCTTTATAGAGAAAATAAAATTCTAAATCCATCCTTGATTGATTTGGAAAAGAAAATCAATCATATAGCTTAATTGAAGCTAATTACTGACATTGACTGTTGTAAACTCCTTGAAAACAACTCCTATGTTGAAGGAAACTCCTAACTTTCCAACTTGGTTGCCATCATTTTCTACTATAGACAAATTGATGTGTTTCCATTTTAAAATTTGAATATGTTCTTGCTAAAAACCATTGCCAAAACCTCTAAAAATTAGGCAACTTGCTTAGAGTTGCTGATTTAGAAAGGTTTCCTTGATAAGGAAATCTAACCTTGACATTAAAATTTTGAAAACTGCCTCAAAATGAGCAATTACCCTTTGGAAAACTCCTCAAGTTAGCAACTTGCATCATTTTTATCATTTCAAAATCTGATTCCACACCCAGAGCATAAAAAATGAGCACAACTGGAATTGTAATCAATGAAAATTAATAGTAATCATTTCTCTTCTAGCAAAATATTTGTCATCATTGGATCTCTTGATCACTTTGACAAAAATTTTCTCATGATTCTGGAAAACCAACCCCTGACCCTACAGAGAAAAACATACTTTGATATCTCTCTTTCTTTATAGACTACTCAAGTAGAAAAGTTGTGATTTCACCATGATAGGAAATCACTCAACTATATTCACTACCAATGCTTGACTGTGATCTAATAGTGTACCTTCATTGAATTACCCTGACACTTCTTTGTAAATGATTCACACTTTGCATATTAACTATTGTTTGCTTATCACTGCCTCCTTAAAACATTGCAAACTGTCCACTAAAATTATTTGAAATCTCCAATGTATACGTCCAAAAGTCCCCAAAATGACACTAATACACAACATGGATTCACTTTCTTAAATATTTTAAGTTTACAAACTATCACATGTAATATAAAGTGAAACAAGCAACACAATGGATAGATCTAGCACTCTTCTCAAGGTCTAACAAAATAGATGAAAAGCCAAGAACAAAACACAAGAACTCACAATATATTGTGCATTTGAGACTAGATTGCCACCAATTCCTCTTGATAGTGGTTAGACTCATTGGTTGTAGGTTAATCTTGAGAGATTACTATCCCCTCTCTTTGAATACTTGCCACCTCATTGTCATATTGTCTAAGGGTTATGAATTGAGAACTCAAAATGCATTTTTCTTGTTGTACTATATGCTTGAGATCTCATATGTTGTTTGTTGGTTGTTTTTCAAGAACAAAGCCGATCTTCAAGGAAGCCTATGGAATTTATCATTTCCAATTGTCAACAACCTAAAGGGATTCACCAACAAATGAGTGAAAGCAGTAATGCTTTCCTCCTACACTTTAGGCTCTGCAAGACTAGGGAGGGTGATCCCACAATGTATTTAAAATCTTCTATACCTAATGAATGAATACATTGGAAATAACAAATAAATCTCATATAATATCTCAATAAATGGAATGTAGCAAAGAAGTTGGCTACTCCTTAACAACACTCAACACTTAGAGCATGAGAATGGAAGAACTTAACACAAAATAACAACAATTTTAGTCCATTTAAATGTTTGTTTATAAAATTTATTTGTGGTTAAATTGACCAACAAAATGTGTCATAAACATTCACTTAGATCAGTGCCTTATCCTAGGAATAGAGTCAATCTTAGAACCTATACAATCGAATAAAAATTTAACACATAACATTATTTAAGCTTTGATATTACTGCATTATTACAGTATTTCAACATTGTGTTCTCGACCACAACTTCTTATTGATATCCTAGTACTCAATTTACATGAACCTATAGCTTCACTCAAGCATTTTCTTTAATTCTTTGAATTAAAAGCAAGAACAAAACCACACATCCACTAGAAATCAATGAAGAAAAATAAAATAATCCTTGCTCATATTACTTATAATTCATGAGACAAGTACATAGGAGAGAAACTGACTTGAATTTGCACCATTCTATATTCTATTTCCAGTATTGTTATTAAAATTACATATGCATTGACTGACTCAAAATCTAAGACAAAACTCTAAAATGCTTGCTATATTCCCTTAAAAAATTATCTGTGATAAATTACAAGCAAAAAACCCATACTTTTGGCCTTGAATTCCTTCTTATAGAAATGAAGGAGCATAACAAGCTTCAGGCTAGAAAGTACGCATGTCCCTTTTCTATTGGACCAATACAAAATACATTCCCTTTTTAGTTATATTTTTATTCTCAGATGGAGGGAAATGTTACATGAGACAAAGAATCTTTTCATTTGGCATTGAAGATTATGTCCTGCCTTCCAAAAGGAATCCTTAATCCAATGTAACAATATTCCATGTGCTCCAAAATTGTATCCATGTACCTCAAGCATAAAAGGGAGAAAGGCATAAAATGTAGAAAAGAAGAAGAGACAAAAGACTCTCCACATTTGTATCCTTGTCACCAAATTTAAATTGGGGAGAAAAAATATTTTATCCATACTTTAGAAAAAGCCTAATTTGTACTGGTTCCAAACAATGCATTGTATTTCTCCCATCCCTTACTCACCACATTTGCAGACTTAAGGCCCAAAATTGTGTTCCCAAGTCCACATCACCAAACTTATCATGAATTTCCATAACTGGGATGAGATAATATTCTATAATACTTTAACATAGGCTCAATTTGTAAACTTTCCAATCCATGTGTTATACTCATCCTCAGTTGGCCATTTCATGTCCAACAATTTTTGTACTTTTGTATTGTGCTGACAATACCTTGCATCAATAAAAGCCCTGGCCTCTTTAACAAATGTGTCCATTCTCATTTCAATTCCTGTCATATTATCAATATTGGGGTTCAACATAGAGTAATCAGTGACACTAAGCATTAACTTAGATTGTGGGAGTAAATTTCCCAACTCCTCTTTCCATGTGGTAAATTCCTTCAACTCACCCTTATCATTTAATATCTTGGGCATTCCATGCCCTTCCATATCCCTAAACATTCTCAATTTATTTTGAAGTTGAATCCCTATTTTACCATGGAAAGTAGTGATCTCACTGACCAAATCAATTGCCTTCAATAGATCAAGAATGTTAGTGGGAGATTCTAGATCTTCCTACATTTGAGGCATCATCTCTTTCAATGTTCCTGCCCTAGTGCTCTACTTACTCCACTCAGTCTGGAATGCCTTCTGAATCTGCAAGTATTTCATATTTTCCTCATGAATATTTTTGTACGCATCCCACACATTATCAACTCTATTTAATAACCTTGTCACTCTATGCTTTAACACATCTTCAAAAATGTTATTAGCCACCTTGATTGTTTCCATTTTGGCTTTCTTTGTGTTTTCCTTCTCTATTTGGACTTCTTGTTTTAAACTTTGAATTCTCAATGACAAATTTTATCTGTCCTACAATGATAATTCAAAAGAAGTTGTTGGAGATGGAAAACCATTTTGTGATGTAGCAAGCACCTTGTTATGTTTATCCATCAATTTATTATATCTATCCAACAAATTTTTATAATTACCTTTTGTGATTTGGGTTGTATCTACACTCAACATGGCAACATGCATTGTCAATTGTACAGCCGTAGTAGTAGTCATTTTAGTTTCTTTTTTAACAACCACAACTCCAATCTCATTTTCCATGGACTTTATCACCTCAAGATTCCCAATATTTGGTTCCATGGACCAAATAGCAAGTGTATGCACCGTAGGACTAAAGCCTGAACCAAAAAAATTATTATAAAAAATCTCCTCAGAGACAAAGGCATCTGGATATTTCCTAATTGCATCTAATGCAATGGACGATGATAGTTCCCATCCTGGTAACAAAATAATCCCACTTCCTTTGACAAGGGCTCTAGCATCTTGAGGTGACATGGTAGCAATTTCCTGCATTATCTTTCCCTCTTCCTCCTTCACAACTTCATATTGCAAGGAGAGGTCAAACTTCTCCTTTGCCTCCTCTATCTTCTTTATATCCAAAATTTTCACATGAATAAAAAAATACCTAAATTCTTTTGTCTTAACAAAAGCATCATCACATATAAAGTCATCACAAACCTTTATTCTGACATTGTCATCCTTGGCCAAATCTGCTAGGAGGGACCACTATATTCAAAGCATCCTATTTATCCTCAGGGAATCTCTGATTCACTTCCTCTTCCATGGGAATATGCTCTCCAGACTCCTTAGGAACATGGCTCTCACCTACCTACTCACTTGCTGAATAAGCCACTAATGGAGTGACTGTAGGTTTGTCACCTATCTCCTTTGAATGTACATGGGTGCCTTGAGTAGAAGATTGAGCTGGTTGGCTCCTTATTTGTACCTCATGGTTTTTCTTGGCCACCTTGGCCTTTATCTTAGCTTGTTTTACCTTTTCAAAGAAACTCTTATCATTAAAATCACCAAGCATTAATTTTTCTCCCACAGATTTTTCCCCTATCTCAGAATAAGGACTAACATAAAAAGGATTTTACTTCAACATCCTTTCCTCAATTGAACACATCTTCTTCCATAGACTCTTCCTTGTTGAAACTTCCTCATCAGAAGATAATTTTCTAATTGCATCCTCTTGATAGAGGAATTGATGGTCTGACAACCCCCTTTCTCTTCTCTTAGCAGTAATCACCCTCTCTAGATCACAAATCCTTATGATATCTTGTTTCATTCTATAATGATTTAAGAGAGACCCAAATCTCTCAATGCCCTCCTTTGAAGTGCAAGTGAAAGAGGAAAATCCACAATTAGGGTTCACTAGGGATGCCTTCCTTTATTTTTTGAAGTGCTCCATATCCATGTCATCAAGCCGCCACATTATCTCAATGAATGCTTGTCTATCTAACATATATATGTGTAGCTTGTGAGGTGGCACTAGGGTTCCATAAATTCTAATTGTGGTGTAGTTGGTCATATGGAGAGACCAATCTCCCTAGTTAAATCTTTGCTTAGTGTCCTGCTCATACTCCATGGGCCTTAAAATTTAATTCACACCATGTGAAATTCTATAAATGGGATTCAAGCCCAACTGCTAGAGCACCAATAAATTAAAAACATTGCAAAATAAAGTGTAATCAGATTCAGGACAGTGCACATCCTAGACATGTGTCCACATTTGCACAGGAAATTCATTTTCCATGTTATCCCTCTCTCTCAATTTCATGAAGTTCCTCATTACCTTTCTGCTCTTCCACAACAACAAGTGAATTAACAAAGAATAGTGTCAACATGACAATGGAGGGGTTGCATCTTTCAACTTCATCAAATCCTCATGCAAATGCTCAACAATATAGGAATCATAATTCTGAACCCTATTTTGATACTTATTCTGAATATCAATGGCTAAAACCATTAAAGCAACATCGATGTTAATATCAAACTTCCTATGCAAAACTTGACATAATGCATAATTCGTGTTTTTGAAATAGTCTTCAAAATCATCACAATCAAATGGCTCCATCTCTAGGGGACTAAAAGGCATACCATTCTTCTTCAAGTCATGTCTCTTGTGCCTTGGAAATACATTATTTCTATATCCAAACCTATTTTTCTCATATTCATTGTATAGTTCATGGAACTTGACAGATTCAAAAGTAGAAGGATTCAAATTAAGGGCCTCCACAATTTGGCTTCTTGAAATTTCCAGCATAGGAACAATGTCTAGAAATATTTTGATTGTTCTATCTATTGGATCATTACACCTTCCTAGCTCAGGCATCAGGTCCACCTCCATAAACACATTAGGGCACACCAATTTACCAATTTCACAAGTCCATAAATGATAGGTGGGGTGACTTGTATTTCTTCTTTTAAAGGGATATACAAACATATCCGAACCACTCTTCGATAGTACAACATCACCAATCCCAGAGGTAGAATCCTCAAAATGAGCTGTCAAAACTCCACCAAATTTTCTCTTTCCGACTGACTTAACCTATGCAGCTGGGTCCTTAGGGGCTTTTTCCATAAACCTAGGGTAATCCTTCTTCATAGTTCTCTTCTTTGCAGGTTTTTTAGGTATTTCAGGTTTAGGATTATCATCTTGAGGCTTAGTCCTTTTGACCCTTTTTTGGGTAGGTTTCCTTTTTAGTTTAGCAGAGGACTCACTGGGTTCACTCATCTTTATAGTGCAATAAGAGTATGGTTTGAAATAATAGGGAATTACAACCTAAGTCCCTCAAATTCACAAGGTTTAAACTAAAAATCAATAAATTTAACTTCTCTACCCAAAACCTTACGTGCAATAATTATAATTCCATTTGGACACAAGAAACACATCCCTAAACGCAAACCCTAGTTGTTCACCCAATTCCCAGACTACCCTATGCTACAAATTACTCATAGAGGTCAATAATTCAACTTACCCAAGAAAACCAATAGGTTGTTCTTTGAAATTTACTTTTCCTAGAGCAACAACACCTCTGATGGAAGGGATATTCTACAACATATTATCCACTGCTTGTTGAAGTGTTACAAAGTTATATTCATGTTTCGGTGAAGAGGAACTCCCAACAATACTAAGGCATAGCCTTAGTCCATCACTTTTCGCTATAGTCGATATGGAGATGAGAGTGCCTTCGGCAATAGGCGAAACAAGCGATGGCTCCAGATAATGACAAGTGGCAATATCATAACCCTTTATTCTCAAACCTCATATCACTCATCGTTGTATTTGAAAAAGGAGATGTAACTTTTCTATGATGGCACAATATAAAAGAGAAATTGTATTCATCGCGCTTCCCTGAAGTGGAACTGAGGAACCAAAAGACTTGAGGATATATGCATATCACTCATCATGGTAATTATTCATGAAGATCAAACACTTTCAGTGACATGTGATACAAAGGAAATCAAAGGCTCATTGCTCATCGTTGTAATGAACCTATTGAGTTAAAGGACTTTGGCAATGAGTGATACAAGAACTTAAGTGGCAGAAATATGCTTGTGCATAAAGTTTGTTTTAAAAGAGGGACCGCCACAGGGGAATGTAGGATAAGGCCATAAGAAATATAAAAATCATTTTTGCAAAGGATTTAAACACCAAAAGATTCAAATCTTTCACTTTATAAATATCAAAACCCCTGGACCAAATTAATGAGGGAAGTATTATTTTGATGGGTAAATGGGGAATTCTAACCACAAGGGGCCGATAACACAATGAATTTAAAAACATAAGTCATGAATTGAGTGATCGAGAACCGATGATAGGAGGTCAGCCATGAAAAATAACATTTGCAAAGGGAATAAGACATGGGATTTTTGGAAGGTTTAAGGCACACATAAACCCTAGAACTAAAGAGTGGCATAAACCGTAAGCCCTAAGACATGAAGTAACCATACTTTGAAAACTTTTATCAGTGGAACACAAAAAATTTTTAGGGGTTCCACCATTGTCAACCCCACATCACCTATATACTGTGATTGTCCCCATACACATACCAGTGTCTTCCTTTCTTTCTTATGTTTCCATGGATTACTCAAAGCAGTTAACATTTTACTCCCCATCTATGAAAATCATCAACACTGAAAAGTATGATCTGATGTCTTCCTTAGAGGTTGACAATGATCACTGTCATTGTATTTTGTTTGCACAGTCATCTTTCATTTATGACTATACCCTACAAACTTGACATTTTCTTCTCCTTTGACAACAATCCACCATTTAGCACTGTTATCCCTCATTTTCCTTTTGAGCATTGTCCACTCTATCCTTGTATTGATTAGGGTTGTAAAGCATCATAAACTTTAAGGGTATACCCCCTATTGCCTCCTTCAACACAACAATATGCTCAAACTTTATGATAGCTATTGGATTCTTATCATTGTTTAGGGTTACTTACTACCTTTTCTTCTTCGCTAATGTAATGCCCTAAATTTAACACTCGAAAAAAAGTCAAGGACAAAACACAAATTCCAAATTTCGTTCACTTACGCTTGCCAGACTCTCAAAGTTTGCTACCAAAGCAGACACAACCACAAGACATACAACTCTTGGCCAATCATAAACTATACTTCTTTTAGTTAGATGGCTAAATTGTTTAGACCATCATGGCTAGTTCAATAGGAGACACGAAATTCACATCTTTGGGGTAGACTTAAATAGTCCAACCAAACCAACATGAATCTAAAACATTATATAAGTCCCAAGTCAACAATAACATATATATATATATAGCAATCACAAAAATAATAAAAGAACAAATCCTAGGGGCTAGACCTAGTCCTCGGGGGCTCGTCTTAGACAGCCTTGCCTACGTATATAATTCACAGAGGCACCGTAGTTCAACTACTGGACTTCAACCATCTCACCCATGGTTGGATAGCAAGGGGATAATATCCACAAGGTTAAAAAGATGACCATAGCTCAAACACAATCCTAACCCAATACAGAGATATACACCAGTTCAATCTTATAATAAAAATTAATGTGTTCCATACAAACTACAAACTAAAGAGTGGGTATGCAACCCTTTCTAGGGTTCACTTCCCTAGACAGTTCCATGATCGACTGCCACCCACTTAGGTGAAGCCATGGATCAGAAAACCTGCTAAGGGTATGAACAATTTTCAAAAGACAATTTGTTCATGAACAATACACATCACGCTTACATGGAAATTTATTGGTAGGACATAATATTTTCCTCTCTATAAGGCCAACAATCCCAATTAAGAAGAATGATAAGAATAAAAGTAACAACTGTCATAGTCATTATGATACGTTTAGTCATTGAACTAAAATTGTTTGAAATTATATACCAATTTGATAGACCATAGTTGAGCTTTATGAAATAGATTCTACATATAACAATATAGAAACTCGATTATAACTCAAACTAACAACTTGGTTTCTATGTGAAATGATACAATATAATCATAGTTTAACCATACGGTTTCAAGACAAAATTAGTAGTAATATGAGAATTATAATGATACACGAAAATAAATCCTATTCGAAATAACTTTATTGTTAACTAAAGAATGGATAATAACAACCCCACCCTTTTAACTTCTAAAATTTAAATAAAGGACCTTATATCATGCTCTTACACTGAAACAATGGCACATTTTATTTAAATTAAACTTAAAGAAGGAAAAACATGGAAAGAAGGTACTCTCAATGATAGTAAAAACTTAATGAAAATCCTATCTTACATATTAAGTTGAAATCAATAGCTCATAAGCAACTTGTTCTAGAGGGTTTCCAAAACACCAAGCACAAAGGCAGAAAAAGACAATTCAAGTATAACAAAAAGAGGTAATAGTTCCTATAGAGTCAACACATTTACTTTTATTAAATGAGATATTTAATTGTATGGTTTATACTGTTACAATCATTAGTAATCTAGATATATCATTAGAACATTTACCCCTAATAATGAAGGCAACTAGAAAATATTGGGTGTGCGATGATAATCATCAAATTATTCCAATGTTGAGCAACAATAAAACTTGAGGTTTTATAGAGATACATGCATGAGAATTTTAATGACAATGCAAATTTCACGTTAACTATATTTGATTATTGATTTATAGATTGATCAACTATAAAGTTTTAGAGAATGCTTATTTCTTTCAATAATTTGATGCTATCATAACTTCCTAAAAACCTTATTACTATAGCACATATGATATGCAAAACTTCACCATAAAAAAATAATATCAGAACAACATAATCACAATCCCACTTTATCCTCCTAAAGATTGAATAGAGACTCAATACTATTGTAAGCATACTCAATGACTATTGACAATGATAATGATTATTAATTTAATAATAATAATAAACAAATACTCTAACTAAAATTCTCTAAGGAAAATAAAATTAAAATGTAATTGTAAATCCCACCATTGTGATTATCAAAGGGTTAGAAGGGAGATATTGTGATAGCTCAAAAAGTTTTCAGAGGTGAAAGCATGGCAGAGGCTTCAAGGTCAAGGGCTTTAAATTCAGCTATGGCCAATATCCTTCCTTTTACTTTTGGGTATGGTGGAGTATACCGAAGGGCAGTTGAAACTGTTATTGTGTAAAGTGTAATACATAAAATCTAATACAACACACATATATAAGAATGACAGACTACTTTCTTTGCCCAAGATGATGTCTATTGATTAACTTCACTTCATTACAAATAATAAATATTACTTTATTTTCCATTGGTCTTTTGGTCGTTCACGAATTAATTTGTATTTTATTTCATAGTAAAAACATCATCTATTCTTAAAGTTCATGAAACTGAGTGGCTCAAGCTCATACTTCCCTCATGGTATAAGGAAATCCCTAGTCTCAGTGGGCATGAGGCAAGGTTGTGAGAGAATACATATGACGGAGATTTAAATATGTCCTATGTTCAAACGTACATAAACATCCAATTATTTTATTTAGTGTGTATTATTGTAAAATATTCCTACATTTGCTATAAAAGCAGTAAACAGTTGTGAGTAGGTTACCTCTATCCTTTCACACAAAACTATAACCAATGCTTCCATTTAATAGATAAAAATAAATAGGATTGCTTAATAATGAAATGAATTGCAATAGAAACAGTCTAGCCTCATACAAATTTCTCAAACAAAACAAAAGAACTGCAGACATGGCCATCGAGTTACCTCAAGATTCTGCAAAAAATTGTATCAAGTTGGTTCAAAATCCACACCTTTGATAGCATCCTCTTCCTGCGCCAAAATGGGAGCTTTGCAGCTCAGTATGGACATCGATCAAGCATATAGGCTGAAGCAATTTTGTAAGATGTTGTAGTTACAACTGCTCTAGCAGATATGCATGCAAATGTGGACGCATAGACAAGTCACATGTTCTTTTTGACATTGCACCTCAAGAAATGTGATCTCAGGGACAGCATGCTCCCTACTTGTGCATTTACATGCAGTCACTTGATTGTGCTACATAATCCTCATGAGCTGATCAATCTTCCCGGTATCTAGACAAAAATAGTTGAGTACAATTCAATAAAATAGTGGAGCACAGTTCAGAATGATGGGAATCCATTGTTGGCTGCAAATGAGTAGAAGTGACTGTGAAATCATAACCTTTGCATTCTAGGCATCTCCAACCATTGAACAGAAGCTCCCTTCATGTCTAGACCCTCCTAACCTCTCCTTGAACTTCCCCCGTTTTTAATGCTACATTCCCCTATTTTTATTAACTCATCTGTCTCCTTCACTCGCGTGAATCCTAGCTCCTAGTGTTGCATGAAAGATGAGGAGCTATCATTTTGACAAGGAATCTCTGCTGCCACAGTTCTGAAAATGTGTTAGAAAAAGATAAGGCGTGTGAGTTGTTTTACCCCTTTCAGTCCCTGTCGATGAAAAAGATGAATAAAGCTTCTGTGAATTGCATTTGTCAAGTATCCCAACGATGCCCTCATTTAATGTATTGGACTGAACATCACCGTAAAGGTAGGCATGCCACAGTGAAGTCATTGTCAAGCATTAAATGACCGTCCACTCCATGTCCTTGCTTCTGGCATAAATTCTTAGCCAATCTTCTTTTATGCTTTTCAAATCCTCTTATGAATTGGATTCATTCCTTATTCTCCTATCCAAACATCATCTCCCAAGATAAATTCTTTGGTTTATTTTCAATAAAGATCATCTACTCTACTCGAATCCTTATCCTACATATACACCCATAGCGTAGGGTGGTCTTGCGTTTAGTAGCTTTGAGTGTTGAAAGATTTAATGGCGAACATTTATTTAATTCTATGTATTAACACTAAGATTGCCTCAACATGATTTTAGTTGAAGCTCTTTTTTTTTTGTCTAAGTAGATTCAATTTACTTTCAATGCTTTAACAATATTTATAATTTAACCCCATGTTAATAATAGATACTCTTTTTATTTAAAAGCATTATGATTATGGCATAGATAATATAAGTGTAGTTCCACTCCTTTTTGGAGAAGTTTTATTTTTAGTATAAAATCTTTATGCATTTTAATCGTCTTAATACAAATGGGGTACATTCGAGGGTAGACATTTATTTTTAAACCATAGTAATATTATCGCTTATTATTATTATTATTATTTTACTATAATAATAAGGTTAATATTTAATCAACATTTGAATATTAACAACAATAATGTTAAAAAATAATTATAGTGGGAACATTATTATCCAATTCCCCAATGAACCTTATTGATGATTTATTTGACTTAATAATAATAATATTCTGATTAAATTTACTTCGATGATGATTCTACCATTATTAAACATTCCAGTAATGAAAATCGTTATCTAGTCACAATCTAATTGTTAATAACAAACATTATTATTAACAATTAACTCCAATATATTTGTATATAGATATTCATTTTATTTTAATTATTACTATTATTTAATCAACATTGAATCTTTTAATAGTAACTTTATTATCGTTCCTCCACCCAAACAATAGTAAGACCATTGTCTAACTCTCGATCACTCAATATCATTGTTATGATTGAAATCACATGATCTAAGCATCACTTTATAAATAGATGCTCTCAAGTTTCTAAATAGTTATTATTTGATTATTCAATTGAGTACATGTTATAACAATATTGTTATCTCTCTAGTCACCGAACAATGATAATATCATTATTCAATCGTAGATTAATCCCCCTACTTTTGATATAAGTATATGCACTTCAACATAGTCTATATATACATAGAAAGGTAGAATGTTCTTTATCATTTACTATAATAATATAATTCATATAAATAAAACACATGGCTTTAAAATAGAAATTCTTTCTCATTCCTTGAGCTAATAATTAGCAATATCTCCTTATATTACAATAGGTTATAACAACAACTGATACGATGACCAAACAAACCAAGTATTATCATAACATGCAATTTATTGATGCGCCTATGTACCAGGGATGACCACGATTATTATGGATATGAATTCATGAGTAGTTCTGAAGGTTTCCTTAAAGGTGGGGCCTTACATCCCCCTCCCCTTACTTTAAAATTCCTCCTGGAAGTTACTAAGGGTTGGCACTAAATCTGCATACAAAATCACACATTAAAAACAATCCATTATATTATTGCAATTCTCCCTCACCATATCTCTCATGACTCGATTAAGAAAGAGTAATACACACAATACCATGAATATCCCATTCAAACCCAATACATCCTTGTTTTAACTTAACTCTTAGTTTAACCAACATGTTAATCTAACCAGATTTACTCAAGTATAAACAAAAATCACATTGATGCACACACATAAATCTAAGAAGCCTCGAAGGTTTGAGACTTTAATCTCAATAAATCACACACATAAATCTATTAATCATGCTAATTACATTATCTCCTCTTTTTTTTTTTTGAATGAACTAATCAAATATTCAACTATAAGCACACATTAGGAACATCATTTTTGTGCATTAATCATCCAAATTATCAAAGCAAAATTTTCACAATAGAACCTTTATCTGGTACACTCTCAATACAACAATGTTAACAACTATCCATGTAGTTATAAATTATTAACCATGTAACCATACTCAATAACTTTACCAAAAACATGTATCAACACATGTTTAGCATTCTTGGATACACATAAAAAAAAAATGTTTTGCACCATATCCTTCACTCATGATATTAGTGATATTCTTGTTTTAATGGCCAATCATGTCTTAGATTTATTAACTACACATTTTTTAATTTTTTATTTTTTTTCAAATATGCCCTCAAGAGAATAGTTTACCTTATGATCATGGCACTCATACCGTGTCTAAATGAGTATTAACTTGCATCATTTGTTACTAGTATTCTCCCACACTTCACAGGTATAACACTTAAAATTTATTCACAATTTCACAAGAACACAAAACAATAGAAAGGATGCTCTTCCTAAAGGGGTGTGCCTGTCCTCATACAAACACATCATATACAACACAAGGCTCACACAATGGGGTTGGCAAGGATGGATATTCTTCGATACCACTCGAGGCCCTTCTCTAAGGACTCTTCCATGTAGATAAGAACAATCATAGAACGAGGGAAGTATGAATTAATGACTGTCCCATACCGGTCCCATTCACAATCCCTTTCAAAATAATTCCCCAGCGCATCTACTCCCCTATACGACCTACTAGGGAACCCCCCGGGATATGGCAGTTTATAGATTTCACATTACACCACACATGTCTAAAATTTGCAAACAAGGAGAAAGCCTCAAATTGAGTAACATAAGATCACAAACCAAAGTTTCAATACAACTCTCAAAGAGTATACCATAAATTCAAGAGAAACAAAATAAATATCAATTGTAGCTACATTGCAACATTTCAATCTTAACTTGAAAATGAAATTCAAACAAGTCCTTGAGGAAAATTGAACTATAAAAACCTTCAAATGGCTAAATAGCCTAATAAAATAACTGTAAAATACAGCATTGATGACACATAATAAAATAAAACATCAATCAAGAGTTGAATAATCCATATTTCAACAATAAAATTTGCACATCAAAAACACCATGTGACTTGATAAGCCACCTAAGGGGAGGAGGGGAATGGTGGTTCTCTAACCACATAAGTATAATAGCATGTAATAACTAGTGGTCCCTGACCACATAAATATGAATAACTGGTGGTCCCTGACCACATAAATCTGCATCATTAATGGTCCCTGACCACATAAATATAAGTACCTGGTGGTCCATAAAATTCCATCCTTTACCCAAGGGACATAACATCAAGGAATAGGTTTGCACTATGAACCAACAAGTGTGGCTCTCATATGTGGGGGAGTAGGCTACAGTCAACGTCCATGGTAGGATTACAATGACTCGACATAGATCCTTTGTCAGGATTAGGGACAATGCTCTGAGCTTGTAATTTCCCGATGGGAGAACATGTGCCTCTCAACCCCTATTTACACTAGCTGGCATCGCTCTCCCATAAGGGGGGGAACCAAACACTAGGGGTGCACATTTAACCTACAAATAAAACTAACACAAAAGAATACATCACATTTCATTTCATGGATCATCATCGACACATTTCATGCTTACTCCTTTTTCACAACAAATCGACTACAAAAAATACTCACGAAGGGTACAAATAGGGGATCATACTAGACATCCACCACCCTTATCCCAAGTCAGATACCATGTATCTTGTACTTGGAGCACAACACAATTACTGGTTTCCACATGACAAATCACATAACTTTCAAGAATTCGATCACTACATTCAATATGAGCCAAAGATACACAACATACACTCATTTTTACCACTTAGTCTATCCACAAAAATTGCCACAACACCCAACATAAGCACCAAGGCAAGGTATTAACATCCACAAAGAATACAAAATGTCTTCATTTCCAATTTTCATCTTTTTAAAGCAATAAACCCTTTCCTTTCACATACTTAAACCAAAAAATATTCTATTCTACCAAATGACATACTCATTCATGTTAAAACACCTTCTCAAACAAGGACACCCAAGACTCAAAAATGATACAAAAAAATAGTCCAATTCATTAGCACCACCATCACCACACTCTTTTCATGAAAAATTAACTTGTCCATGCTTTTAATGTTTGCATGTCTAAATAGGAAATAATGAGTTAACATTTATATGTCTTCCTATAACTAATAATGCAATTGAGAACCTTAAATCTCATCAATATATTGCTATCATAATGCACATGCCATCTTAAATCCTAGCCATATCATGAAATGGAAGAACAACATATATTCAAAATTTAGCAATGCAAGGTTTACTAAAGCATTCATTCCCTCACTACCATTTTCATCTATTTACTAGATGCATATTATTCTACTGTCTTGTTTTACCTCAATATTAATTGACTTTATGCACAAGGTCACACGTACATCCTAAGGTAGGAGTGTAGGTTTTGGGGCTAAGGTCTATCACCCAACAATTCATCTTAATCAAACATCTTCCTTTTATATTCACAATATAAATTTATACAAAAGGTGCAGTCAATGGATTTCAAGGCAACATGCCCCATTTGGAAATACTTCATTTCAATAAACACAAGGAAGAATTGCAATTTCAAATCACCCCAAGACACCTAGATTTAGAAATAAGAATTATAGTTTTTTACACTCAGTTATCCTTGATAAGTTCACTATGGGGTAGTATCATAAGTGTCAACGGTAAATGGAAACTCCTTAAATAATTAAATAAAAACCAAGGCCACTAATAGATATTTCAATTATAAAAATAAATAAATTCTTACAAGTCACTCAAAAGTTATTGTCCTAATGCACTTCAAAAATTTCATTCACCTTAATCAATACAATTTCTAACTAATATCATACCATATTCAAATTTGTGGTAGTTAGCTAAGGTCCAGTACACACAATTTCGTATAAGTTATTTAGGGTGGGCTACATTATAACATTCCCTGTCCCAAATCTAATAGTCAATTTTCTTTTAAGGTGATAACTTTCACAAGTATATATTGTTCCTTAAATGAGTGTTAGTCAATGGTATAAAAACACACAACAATAGTGGGAGGTTTTGCATGCCAATTTTAATGTCCCTTGTTAATATCCCCCTTTTTTTTTATCACTTAATTTATCATAACCCACACATAAATTAATTACTCAATCTCAAAATAAAATAACTGGTTAAACAATACTATGGACACTGACTCTTTCAAGTTCAACACTTTCCTAAGTAGGTCAAGTTATTTTCTAGTTACATTACACTTAACCATGACCCATATCATTCCCAAAGTACCCAGTGTTGCAACTTGGCTCTGATACCAAAATGTAATGCCCTAAATTTAACAATCGAAAAACAGTCAAGGACAAAACACAAATTCCAAATTTTGTTCACTTACGCTTGCCAGACTCTCAAAGTTTGCTACCAAAGCAGACACAACCACAAGACATACAACTCTTGGCCAATCATAAACTATACTTCTTTTAGTTAGATGGATAAATTGTTTAGACCATCATGGCTAGTTCAATAGGAGACACGAAATTCACATCTTTGGGGTAGACTTAAATAGTCCAACCAACCCAAAATGAATCTGAAACATTATATAAGTCACAATTCAACAATAACATATATATATATATAGCAATCACAAAAATAATAAAAGAACAAATCCTAGGGGCTAGACCTAGTCCTCGGGGGCTCGTCTTAGACGGCCTTGCCTACGTATATAATTCGTAGAGGCACCGTAGTTCGACAACTGGACTTCAACCATCTCACCCATGGTTGGATAACAAGGGGATAATATCCACAAGGTTAAAAAGATGACCATAGCTCAAACACAATCCTAACCCAATACAGAGATATACGCCAGTTCAATCTTGTAATAAAAATTAATGTGTTCCATACAAACTACAAACTAAAGAGTGGGTATGCAACCCTTTCTAGGGTCCACTTCCCCAGACAGTTCCACGATCGGCTACCACCCACTTAGGTGAAGCCATGGATTAGAAAACCTGCTAAGGGTATGAACAATTTTCAAAAGACAATTTGTTTGTGAACAATACACATCACGCTTACATGGAAATTTATTGGTAGGGCATAATATTTGCCTCTCTATAAGGCCAACAATCCCAATTAAGAGGAATGATAAGAATAAAAGTAACAACCGTCATAGTCATTATGATACGTTTAGTCATTGAACTAAACATTGTTTGAAATTATATACCAATTTGATAGACCATAGTTGAGCTTCATGAAATAGATTCTACATATAACAATATAGAAACCCGATTATAACTCAAACTAACAACTTGGTTTCTATGTGAAATGATACAATATAATCATAGTTTAACCATATGGTTTCAAGAAAAAATTAGTAGTAATATGAGAATTATAATGATACACAAAAATAAATCCTATTTGAAATAACTTTATTGTTAACTAAAGAATGGATAATAACAACCCCACCCTTTTAACTTCCAAAATTTAAATAAAGGACCTTATATCATGCTCTTACACTGAAACAATGGCACATTTTATTTAAATTAAACTTAAAGAAGGAAACACATGGAAAGAAGGTACTCTCAATGACAGTAAAAACTTAATGAAAATCCTATCTTACATATTAAGTTGAAATCAATAGCTCATAAGCAACTTGTTCTAGAGGGTTTCCAAAACACCAAGCACAAAGGCACAAAAAGACAATTCAAGTATAACAAAAAGAAGTAATAGTTCCTATAGAGTCAACATATTTACTTTTATTAAATGACATATTTAATTGTATGGTTTATACTATTACAATCATTAGTAAGCTAGATATATCATTAGAACATTTACCCCTAATAATGAAGGCAACTAGAAAATATTGGGTGTGCGATGATAATCAACAAATTATTCCAATGTTGAGCAACAATAAAACTTGAGGTTTTATAGAGATACATGCATGAGAATTTTAATGACAATGCAAATTTCACGTTAACTATATTCGATTATTGATTTATAGATTGATCAACTATAAAGTTTTAGAGAATGCTTATTTCTTTCAATAATTTGACGCTATCATAACTTCCTAAAAACCTTAATACTATAGCACATATGATATGCAAAACTTCACCATAAAAAAATAATATTAGAACAACATAATCACAATCCCACTTTATCCTCCTAAAGATTGAATAGAGACTCAATACTATTGTAAGCATACTCAATGACTATTGACAATGATAATGATTATTAATTTAATAATAATAATAAAAAAATACTCTAACTAAAATTCTCTAAGGAAAATAAAATTAAAATGTAATTGTAAATCCCACCATTGTGATTATCAAAGGGTTAGAAGGGAGATATTGTGGTAGCTCAAAAAGTTTTCAGAGGTGAAAGCATGGCAGAGGCTTCAAGGTCAAGGGCTTTAAATTCAGCTATGGCCAATATCCTTCCTTTTACTTTTGGGTATGGTGGAGTATACCGAAGGGCAGTTGAAACTGTTATTGTGTAAAGTGTAATACATAAAATCTAATACAACACACATATATAAGAATGACAGACTACTTTCTTTGCCCAAGATGATGTCTATTGGTTAGCTTCACTTCATTACAAATAATAAATATTACTTTATTTTCCATTGGTATTTTGGTCGTTCACGAATTAATTTGTATTTTATTTCATAGTAAAAACATCATCTATTCTTAAAGTTCATGAAACTGAGTGGCTCAAGCTCATACTTCCCTCATGGTATAAGGAAATCCATAGTCTCAGTGCGCATGAGGCAAGGTTGTGAGAGAATACATATGAGGGAGATTTAAATATGTCCTATGTTCAAACGTACATAAACATCCAACTATTTTATTTAGTGTGTATTATTGTAAAATATTCCTACATTTGCTATAAAAGTAGTAAACAGTTGTGAGTAGGTTACCTCTATCCTTTCACACAAAACTATAACCAATGCTTCCATTTAATATATAAAAATAAATAGGATTGCTTAATAATGAAATGAATTGCAACAGAAACGGTCTAGCCTCATACAGATTTCTCAAACAAAACAAAAGCACTACAGACATGGCCATCGAGTTACCTCAAGATTCTGCAAAAATTGTATCAAGTTGGTTCAAAATCCACACCTTTGATAGCATCCTCTTCCTGTGCCAAAATGGGAGCTTTGCAGCTCGGTATGGACATCGATCAAGCATATAGGCTGAAGCAATTTTGTAAGATGTTGTAGTTACAACTGCTCTGGCAGATATGCATGCAAATGTGGACGCATAGACAAGTCACGTGTTCTTTTTGACATTGCGCCTCAAGAAATGTGATCTTAGGGATAGCATGCTCCCTGCTTGCGCATTTACATGCAGTCACTTGATTGTGCTACATAATCCTCATGAGCTGATCAATCTTCCCGGTATCCAGAAAAAAATAGTTGAGTACAGTTCAATAAAATAGTGGAGCATAGTTCAGAATGATGGGAGTCCATTGTTGGCTGCAAATGAGTAGAAGTGCCTGTGAAATCATAGCCTTTGCATTCTAGGCATCTCCAACCATTGAACGGAAGCTCCCTTCATGTCTAGACCCTCCTAACCTCTCCTTGAACTCCCCCCGTTTTTAATGCTACATTCCCCTATTTTTATTAACTCATCTGTCTCCTTCACCCGCACGAATCCCTAGCTCCTAGTGTTGCATCAAAGATGAGGAGCTATCATTTTGACAAGGAATCTCTGCCACCACAGTTCTGAAAATGTGTAAGAAAAAGATAAGGCGTGTGAGCTGTTTTACCCCTTTCAGTCCCTGTCGATGAAAAAGATGAATAAAGCTTCTGTGAATTGCATTTGTCAAGTATCCCAACGATGCCCTCATTTAATGTATTGGACTGAACATCACCGTGAAGATAGGCATGCCACAGTGAAGTCATTGTCAAGCATTAAATGACCGTCCACTCCATGTCCTTGCTTCTGGCATAAATTCTTAGCCAATCTTCTTTTCTGCTTTTCAAATCCTCTTATGGATTGGTTTCATTCCTTATTCTCCTATCCAAACATCATCTCCCAAGATAAATTCTTTGGTTTATTGTCAATAAAGATCATCTACTCTACTCGAATCCTTATCCTACAATGCAATGACGAAGAGATAGTTTGGTGGTGATGATGAGAAAATCGATAATGTAGATATTCAAACCAATTGATTGTACTCTCAATGAGATGAATGTGCCATAAAAATGACATTAATAAACTAGAACCAAGGGTATTAAAAATCAAATATTACAACCATTTGCAAATCATTGAGCAGCCAAAGAGAAAGGAAATAGAGTATAGTAGTGATCGGTGACAATAGGACCAGGAAAGGCGTTTGTTGTTCAAGTATGTACCCAAGTATGAGTTGAAATTCTCATTATCTAAATCCAATTGAATTATCAAGCACAAAGTAGGGTTTTTTCTACGAAATTCATATTATGGAAAGTATGCATGAAAACTCTAAAAACAAGAGACAAAAAATGGGAAACTACTTGATTGATTAGTGCCCTAGTTGTGGACATAGGTCTAGATGAAAGTCACAATTAAACCCTCAAGATGAGAAATTGGAGGATAGAAACAAAGAGGTAGGAGATACATGGACTCCAACTAGTGGATATGATTTATATATATACCACTATAAGAAGATGTACAAACACCAACCAGTCTCCAACCCATGGAGACTCAATTTAGGAATGTTGGTGGTACTTAGTGTGTTCATCAATATAAAATTGATTAAGGCACTTTCCCACAAATATGATCCCCAAACCCATACAATTAAATTGGAAGATGGATCTTCTTTCATCCCTGTTACCAAGAACTATATTTTCATGGTGTTCCAACTAGAAGGAAACACAAATATGAAATTCACGATTACAAATCTCCTACAGGAATACCACAATATGAGCTCTAGTTATAAAAATTGGAGATTTCCATTACACAAGCCCCATAATGAAGGCAACTAGCTTAGGGTATTTTTTGTAGAGACCCTCCATATTTTGTGAACCTATTTGAAGAAGACTTCGAATACACATACTACTTTGTTTTCCAGGTACTTGGTTTGGAGGCCGCCATATTTATGGCCATAGCACCAATGGTCTTAACAGCTGATGTGAAAAGTTAGGATGCCCGAACCCTTGATTATGATAAATACTTAGCCAATGACATTCACAATGCACTTGTTTCTATCAAAAATAATGATGGAGGTATCAAATTCAAGCACTATTCATTATTCAGGCATCTCAATTTTTATGGACAAGTTATGGGAATGTGGAGTGAACATTTAAGAATAAAGGACATATATGATAATGGAAATATCAGACTAGAGCAAATGTAGACAACAATTTTGGATAGTAGATGTGTAAGGTCACACTATTTGTATTTTGAAGAGTATTTTGTGAAACCCTTATAAAAAATCCTGGGTCATCCATATGAATATAGTCTATCGCCTAAAATACAAAGATTCCTCAGACCCAAGGATAAGGATGCAAAAGGGAAGGTCAATCACAATTGGGGTGATTGGTTTTCCTATAATGACTGCATGAAAATTAAAGTGTATGGTTATGATGGAGCACCATTTTTGCTACCTAAAACTTGTCCAAACAGGGTTGCATATTTAGAGATTGTGAGGCAACTAGCTTACTTAGATTTCATTCATCTTAATTGTCATAACAAGCAATACCTTATGCTCGACACATTGTGTTTTGTTGATTTTATAGTGGTTTCTGAAAAGGGGTATGATTTAATTAAAAAAAAGATAGAATATTACAATTTTCCCAAAGGGAATGCAAGGGAGAAATTTGACCCTGAAAATTTTATAAATGATGTCAAAATGAGTCAAAAAATGAAAGGGTATCACCATATACTTTTTGAAGAAGATGATTTAATAAGAAATGTTAATGAACATCACACTACTAGGAAGAGAAGTTTGTACAATAGAGTAATGACAATAGAAGCTTGGAGAACATGCAATAATCCTCTATATGGAGGTGCCTTTCTAGAAATTGAAGATCCCATAAAGAGGTTGGATGCATCAATTTCACATGAAGCAGAATTGACTAGGGACATGCCTCCTTTGGTGTTCTCAAAGAAAAGAACTGAGGATATTGGGGGAATGCAAGCTAAAAGTGAAAATCCACTGTGTCAACTCTCTCCTTAGCCTACACCTAATATTAGCTTTTCTATTGATTCGTCTATTACAAAAGAAGAAGAAGAAGTGGGGAATGATGATGAAGGTCTACAGGTGGTCAAGCCTATAATTGAAACCTATGAGCCTCCCCTGGAAAGAGACATTGTTGTAATAGAGTCCTCAACTAATCTTTTAGATGATGTAAGACATAATGCCAACCAAAAGTTTGTTTCTAGTGATGATTTTGTTAAAACCTCTGATTTTAAGACATTTGTTTATGAGTACAAGGGTAAATTGATTAGGGAAAGGATAAAGGATATCAAACCTAAAAATGGAAGCAAAGTCTTTAAAAGAGTTATAAGAAGAGGTTGATAGAGAAATGGAAGACATTACCCCAGAGAAGGGAAGAATATTGCTAGAAGAGGCAGGGGTCATGCTGCTCCCTGGGTGGGATATGACCTCAGCTATTGTATTTGACAACTTCTAAAGAAGTCAGAATAAAACCCTGTAGTTGAGCACAAAAGGAGTAGATAAAGTATATATTGGATTAGGTTATAACCTAGACAATGCAACTTTGTTAATGTGGGCCTTATACCCACCAAGAAAAAACCTATAATCATTGATGACCCTAAAAAGGAATTTGGCCACCTCCTTGTGCATCAAGTTGGTGATAGTGATCCTATAGAAACAAAAAATTTGATTTTTAATGTTGTTAGGTTCACCAAGGCCTAGAGTGAAAGGTTGGTGAAAGATAATAATATATATACATGACTAAAAATGAGAACCTGAGATAGAAAATAGCCAACTATAAAGATAATTTTCCCTCTTCCTTGAGTACCTACTCACTATTAATAGACAATAATAACAGGGTATTAGAGGCATAGGGTTGAGAGATTCTAGAAGAACAGTGATAAATTGGAAGTAGAGATGGGGTTTATCAAGTTCAATATCATTTCAGAATTGATAAAGAAAAAAGGTTTGAAAAAAATCTCGAGAATGCTAACAAGGTGTGGATAGTTCATAGCAGAACACATGTTTTCCAAGAAATAAAAGGTTACATCTCAAAATGATGCAAAATAAGGAAGAATTAACAACCAAGGAAAATTTTGATGATCAATTGCTCAAAATTTATGATGAATTGATTGATATACATGAAAAAATATTTATCGTGCTAATAGAAGAGTTGGGTGATTTCAAACAACCACTGCACATGGATTTTCCTAATTTTTTTGATGAAAAGGGAGATCTAAAAGGATAGAGCAAATGAAAGAATGAATTGGCTTAGTTTTATTGTTAGAAACCAAGATCAGACATGCAAACCAAAAAACCTTCCACAGAAGAGAAAATCAGAAAAAGAAAAGCTATTGCAAGAGATGTGCAAATAATATTATTCTGGTTTTTTGCTTGCACATATTGGCTTTGAGGGTTTATAGAACATATCTTATTTTTGTTCTGAATATCTATTACATGTGATAGGTGATTGTTTGCAGGTGATTCTTGGGGACTGTGAAGTTGGTTTTTCAACTAAAACTTATCCATGGGAACAAGTACCATAAAGACTTTAGAACATTAACCATAAAAATATGGCCCTCAAATTGAGAAGGATCTGAACCAATGCGGATCAATAACCATAAAATCCCAATATAATGTATGAACCAATGTGAATCTGGTATGTGTCAAGCTAGAGAAATATGTGGCCAAAAGAAACTAAGAAACCATATATAACCCATGCAAGCTGTCATCAAAACAAGATGAAGATCAAAGTGCATGCACACTAATTAGATCATTATGCAAGAAATCCCCCTGATGGAACTTTATCTTAGTTCATTTATTACAATAACCCAATGATTTTAAAAGGAGAGAATGCTAAACATGCATAAACAGAAAATAAAATGATGTAGTACTGAAATGAAGTGAAAATATTCAAATTTCACCCTTCCAACTGCCAAAACATCCAAGTAATCTCCAAAACACCCATCGAGACAAATCTGAAATAATGATCAACTTGGGACAAATATAGAAAAAGTGCATGAACAACAACATAGAGCTCCTCAATACCTTTCCAACGCCGCAAAGAAGGCGAAAAATGAAGATCGTGGCAAAAAGTTACGAGCTCGAAAGCCATAAATGAACATCTGAATTCAAACAGAAATAAATGTAAAAAATAATGAAAAATAAACTACACCATAGGAAAGTTCTCAAAACCATCTTTCCGGCGATATCTCGTTTTCCCAGTTTTGATACCGTATGCCCAAGTTATGCCAAAAAGAAAAAAATTGCTCCTTGAAGGAAAATCAGGACTAGGAGGGGGCATAGAGGGTCATACAGCCGGATGAAATCATGCTGATGTCAACACTTCATGATGTTAAATTTGATGGCCATCTAGCCATCACGGCAAAAAAATTGACGGCTGTCGGGAAAAACCCTAATGCTTGGAATATTCCATAGGAATCTGAGGAGATTCCTTCACCGATTGTTGGAATTTGGAGGGCCTGCCGGGAGGTTGCATGTGCCGACGGTTTCAATGGAGCTGACAAAATATTCCTATAGACGTCATTGCATATGAATAAGTGGCCGATTTTTTGGACGGCCGGTGATGTGGTGGGCCACCAGGGTTTTGAAGGCCCGCCGATCAGCAAGTTGAGGCCACTGGTGGGCTGGATGGGCCCCGCTTCTAATGTGACAAGGCCTGCACAATACAAACTCTGTGCAGGCTTTAAAGCCTTTTTCCCTTTTCAAAAAAACTTTTGCATGATTTTTTTTTATGATTGTTTTCAAAAAAACTTTTTCCTTTAATTTTTTTTTTTATTTTTGATTTAAAAAAAAAAGCTAATGTATTTTTTTTTATTGCAAGAAAAATATTTTTAAAAAACTTGAATTTTTTTTGGATTGCGTGCACAGGGGCCGTATACAGACTATACGACTTTTGAAACAGCAAAAAATTGCCTCAAAAGCTCCCGACGCTAAAATAGGTCAAGTTATATGTCAATTTTCATCTCTCAGACACTCTAGATCTGATGGTGAGGTCTGATCTACCTGCAAATGCACCAAAAGCTTCACAACTCCTAGATCTAGCAAATCTTAAACCCTCATAACTTTGGCATAAAATTTCAGATTTAGGTAAAACAAAAGTCGATCTTTACTTTTTCAATAGCCCTGGACTCGAAAATGAGCTTAGATTTCCTCCAATGTGCGCTAAAAGTGACCATGCAAGAGCACCCAAATAGAGAGACAATCTCAAAGTATGAAACCCTCAAGGAATCCTAAAGGAACTCTGCAATGATTTTCTCAAAAATCTGAGAAGGGGTTGCAAATCAAGGCTCTAATACCATGTTAGAAACCAAGATTAGACATGCAAACCAAAAAACCTTCCACAGAAGAGAATATCAAAAAAAGAAAAGCTATTGCAAGAAGATACATGCAAATAATATTATTTAGGAATTCATAATTACATGAGATGATTTTCTTTAGAAAAGCAAAGTATGCATAACCCTAATCTTATCTTGAGCAACAAGATAGCTCAACAAGATAAGGATGAGAATAATTAACCTAGGAATTAAATTATTACCTAAGTAAAGTTATGCAAGTGTAATTAAATATTAATTACACTAACAATTATCAAAGGCTCTTGACAAAGTAAATGATGAATCAATGGTGGTGGAAAATACACATGCATAGTTGGAGAAAATCTTCACTTTAGAATTTTATATGAAAGACATAATCACCAATGCTAATACATATGCTAGCCAAGACTATATCAAGCATCTTTCCAAGGTCAGCATGTTCATTGCTCGAGCAACATAAGGATCAAAAGTTTCATCAAAGTCACTCAACATTAGTTACACTATTATGGAGAAAGGACCTTGAATAGATCTTAAGTGATCATAGATACCTGACGAAGATTAACGGACTGTGGTGTATCACATATTCTTTGGACTTCATTGTTTCTCCTTGTCAGTTACATTTGTTAGGGTTTTAGTTTATGATTAGAAAAATGTAAATAAAGAGACACCACTTTAGATGTAACAGTCTAAAGTTTGTTGCTTCCCATATATAAAGGGGAACCAAGACTGATTTTTGATCATCATCATTAGCACTCATACATATTTACATAATATAATGCAAAAGGACTTCTGATATGAATTGTATTATCTTGTGAATTAGTATAATGGAGAAGAAAAATTAATCTGGTGGCCAAAATTTTGGTGTTCAATTATTTGTTGATATTAATTCATACATGTTATCTTGTTGTCTCTAGAGTGGTCTTTTCTTGTTATTTGAATTGATTATATCAAGCATATACTTAATTTGTCAAGATACATTTGTTGCCTCTATGTGATTTTCTTGATTGGTTTCTACAAGAAGAGAATTAAAATTACTTTTAATTGGTTTCTTCCCAGAATTAAAATCCTTTTAAATTAATCATCTTAACTGGTTTCCTTCAAATAAGAATTAAATCCTTTCAAATATCATAGTAAATTGGGGAGATATCACTAGGATTTGTAAGAATAGCTTGATAACTGACAACCTTGTACGTTTATACAAGGTATAAACTTCCAAAAGTGCTAAACAATTAGAGTTAAGCCAAGGAGGATCCACATATCAGACACATCTTGACTCCATTTACCCAATAGGAATAGGCACTGATCACATTCATTTCAAAACAATAAGTTTCATATAAACCTTATTCACACATTCAAATTACAAACATTAGGAGTAGGAATAGTTGTGAGTTTTGCATCTATTTCTTGTTTATATGCCATTGTGGAATAGATTTTATAAGTTAAAGAGTACAAACAACCATTAAATCCATAATTTTCTTTATTATCAAAGGTACACCCACCTAGGTCTAGCAGAACCTGAAGTGCATGGAGTTCTAAAAACATATTGGTTGACTTTGTTCGTTAGCCAAAACATTGTAAAGCTGACCATAGAGCTTGGCATCTCTTAGGGTTTGCAATTTGCAATTTTGAGAACCAAAAGGTGCATCATCCCATACACCTATAAGAATCAATAATCC
This sequence comes from Sequoia sempervirens, assembly GCA_007258455.2. NCBI lineage: Eukaryota > Viridiplantae > Streptophyta > Pinopsida > Cupressales > Cupressaceae > Sequoia > Sequoia sempervirens. The sequence goes on along the minus strand of VDFB02256132.1, from coordinate 210,393,510 downwards.
AAAATTTGGGAAAATTTAATTGGTGGAAGCACAAGTTAAGCCTATGCCCTAGTTTGAGGCCTAAACAGATAGTTCCAACAAAAGTTAAGCAGTGTAAAGTTACAAAGGGGTGTAACTTTCATTCTATAACTCGTGTGACTAAATAGACTGATCCAATACATCTAGATGGGTATTTTTAGGCTAGGCATGGTCCTCTTTCACACAAAAACATGTCGAATCAGTTTGACCTACGTTCAACCAACTCAAACCCTTAAGAGTCTAAAGTGCAAAATGATTGCAATCTTTAACAGGCTATTACTCAGAAATCATGACGCTTAGAAACTTTTCATCTAACACTATAGGATCATGTTGGGCCCCTCTACAATAACCTCTCTTGATTTTTGATATATCAGAGGCATTTTCCAATAGTGATAACTTTTTAGTTGATGGAAAAAGTGTCAAATGCAAGCAATGTAAAGTTGCAAAGGGGTGTAACTTTCATTCTACAACTCATGTGACCAAAAATACTATTCTAACACGTCTGAATGGGTATGTTTAGGCTAGGAATTGTTCTGTTTTGCACACAAACAAGGGTATGTGCAGGATCATCATGAAAAAAATAGGCCCTTAAGTGGCAAAAAATTCAGAAAAATCAGAGTTAGGCAACTTGACATAAAAATTTGAATAAGTTATCTATATTATTTCAAAAATATGTGAGAATAGAATCTGTAGAAAATTGAATGTAGTTTCTAAACTACTAAGGTTTAAAAAAAAAAAAAAAACTATTTGGTGAAAAATTGAAATTTCAATGCAGTAGTACATAAATTTCAAGGAAAAAATAAGTAGATGTCCTCCCACCAATTCCTAAACTTACAATAAAATAATAATATTTTTTTATAATATTTTAGACATAAGTAGATGACTCATGTCCGTGATGTGATGGCTATTTTTTTTTGTAATTTTTTTGCAAGTAAATAATTAATTATGATTTTTTTATTACAAATTTTAAAAAATATAAAAAATTATATGTTTGACCACCTTAACGTGGTCAAAACTTCATGAAATTCAATTTTTCTTTTTTAATCCTATAGTGTGTGAAGCATAGAATGTGATGCATGTTTTGGATTCCAAAAATGTGATACCATTTGAAAGCTATAGATGTTTTTCAATCAACCTATCAATCAGGACTTTAGTTGTAATTCAAATAGAAAATGAATAATAATTATTTATTAAATTCAAAGTAAAGCATAATTTATATTGGTGGAAAGCTGAGAATCTCTTTTAAAAACCCTTTTCATTTCATTAGCCACATACCCTACAAATACCCATCATATCACCACTTTTTGGCCCATCATGATCCTGCACATACCCACACACCAAATCAGTCTGAGCTACATTCAATCGTCTCAATCCCTTAAGAGTCCAAAGTGGAAAATGACTGCAATCTTTGGCGGATTGTTACTCAAAAACCACTATGCTTAGAAAATTTTCATCTAAGGCTACAGGATGACATTGGGCCCCTCTATAATAACCTCTCTTAGTTTTTGATATCTCAAAATAGTTTTCGAGTGGTGATGACTTTTCAATTGATGGAAAGTGTCAAATGCAAGTAATGTAAAGTTACAAAGGGGTGTAACTTACGTTCTGCAACTTGTGTGACATAACAGACTATTCTGGAACACATCTATATGGGTAAATTTAGGCTAGGAATAGTCCTCTTTCACACCCAAACATGCTGAATCAGGTTATGTGCAGGATCATCATGGAAAAATCAAGCCCTCAAGTGGCAAAAAATTCAGAAAAATCAGAGTTAGGCAACTTGATATAAAAATTTGAATATGTTATCTATATTATTTCAAAAATATGTAAGAATAGAATCTGTAGCAAATTGAATGTAGTTTCTAAACTACTAGGTTTTTTTTTTTTTTAAATCTATTTGGTGAAAATTTGAAATTTAAATGCAGAGTACTTTTAAATTTTAGAAAAAATAAGAAGTAGGTGTATGTCCTAATTCACCCTAACCACAATAAAATGATAATATTTTTTTATAATATTTTAGATATAAGTAGAAGACTCCATGTTCGGATGTGATACATATTTTTTTGTAATTTTTTTCAAAGCAAATAATTAATTATGAATTTTTTATTACAACTTTTGAAAATATAAAAAATCGTATGTCTGACCACCTTAACTTGATCAAAACTTCATGAATTTTTTTTTTTTTTTAATCCTATAGTATGCGAAGCATAGAATGTGACACATGTTTTGGATTCAAAAAATGTGATACCATTTGAAACCTATAGATGCTTTCCAACCACCATCAATCAGACTTTAGTCATAATTCAAATACAAAATGAATAATAATTATTTATTAAATTCAAAGTAAAGCATAATTTATATTGGTGTAAAGCTAAGAATCTTCTTTCAAAACCCTTTTTCGTTTCATCAATTTTGGGTAAAAAAAATTTGTCAGCCACATACCCCACAAATACCCATCATATTGCCACTTTTTGGCCCATCATAATCCTTCACATACCCATCAGTCTAAGCAACGTTCAACCGGCTCAATCCCCTAAGAGTTCAAAGTGAAAAATGGCTGCAATCTTTGATAAGCTGTTACTCGGAGACCATGACACTTAGAATTTTTTTTTTTGAGGCTACAAGATTGTATTAGGCCCCTCTACAATAACCTCTCTTGGTTTTGATATATTAGAGGAATTTTCACGTGGTGATGAATTTTTAGTTGATGGAAAAAGTGTCAAATACACATAGTGTCAAGTTGCAAAGGGGTGTCACTTTAGTTTTTCAACTCATGTGATTAAATGGAATGTTCTAACATGTCCAGATGGGTATGTTTAGGCTTTGAATGGTCCTCTTTCACACCCAAACATGCTAAATCAGTGTGAACTATGTTCAATCGACTCAATCCCTTAAGAGTCCAAAGTGCAAAATGGTTGCAATCTTTGATGGGTTGTTACTCAGAAACCATGATGCTTAGAAACTTTTTTGTCTGAGGCTATAGGATCATGTTGGGAACCTCTACAATAACATCTCTCAGTTTTTTATAGAGCAAAGGCATTTTCTAGTGGTGATGACTTTTCAATTGATGAAAAAAGTGTCCAATGCAAGCAGTGTAAAGTACCAAAGGGGTGTAACTTTTGTTCTACAACTCGTGTGACCAAATAAACTGTTCCAACATGTCTAAATGGGTATGTTTAGGCTAGGCATGGTCCTTTTTTGCACCTAAACATGTTGAATCAATCCGAGCTATGTTTAATCAACTCAATTCCTTAAGATGGCATGCAAAACAAAGGTAAAGAGAAAGATTCACATGAAAGTTAACAAGTCTGAGTTTTCCACACCAAAAGCATATGATTGCATGAAAGAGCTAAAACATGTGGGTGTCAAAATAGTTGAGGAAAAGGGAAAATATACAAAAAACACTACATTTTAAAGGAATAGAGGAATTGGTGTATGAGGCTCAGGGTTAATCCAAACATCCCAGGCTTCACACCACTTGCATGAACAATCATGAGTGATAGGTTTGATTAATTGATATAAGAATGTTGAGGGTTGATCTATGCATTCTTGGATCCATACCACTTATAGGAAGTCATTTGAAGTGA
>VDFB02256132.1:210334127-210389805 GCA_007258455.2 Sequoia sempervirens | reverse complement strand
CCACTCTCCCATGCTCTACCACCCTAAACCCTCTCCCACTCCCACCCTCTCTCCCATAAGCATACATACATGACACACTAGTATATACATATACATACAAACATACAAACATATCAACAAACATTCAATAAAGTGGCATTTAACTAAAGGAAGACATAACGCGAGCGCGTTATTTTTTGCTAGTAATGCTCCTTGAAGAGGGAAAATGTCAAAAGAAAAATATAACGCGCTCGCGTTATAACGCGCTCTCGTTATAACGCGCTCTCGTTATATTTTGCATTGGGAATCCCCGAGCCTTAGCTTTGGTATTTTCCTTGGAATACCAACCCAAAGACTTGGAGGGCATTCCCAAAGACCAGAGACGTGTTTTTTTCCAAATTCTACAAATTTTCACATAATCGGGTTCGTGCTCACCATCAAGATTGTGTTTGGTTCAATATCAAAAAAATCAAACACATGGGTAATGTTAGCTTCTTTATTAGCTTTCCAACGATGTAAATTTTTTCACTTTCTAACAATGTTAAGCCTTTCATCCATAATTTTTGTTCAGATAAGTCCGCTTTTCTTCAAAAGTTGTTGTTTTGGTATTTAAATTAACCGTTCATCGAAATTTGAAATAAATTACATTTTTAGAAACTAGACTCCATTATACAAATTTAAAAAAAAATAAAAAAATAAAAATCTATTACTTTCAAAAAAAATTAGGGGGAGCACGGCCAAAATTATGCTTTTTAGGAAGTACCCACTTAGAAAATTAATAAAAAATCAAATATTCATTAAAAAATGATTAGAAAAAATCCAGTCCTTATTACATATTGTTATCTAACTTCTAACTGGAGTGATTTTAAAAATACTACAAAAAAGTCCACCGTGCTTGGGTCACACAAGACTTGCTATGTTATGTTTTTCTGATAGAAACAACAACAATTTGTGTGTGTCCCTCTTTTGAACCCCTTAATCTCAACCATTTTCAAAATAAATTAGTAGTTTAGAAAGTAGACTCTGAGCACTGCGGTCCTTGTTTTTGTTCCATCTAAATTTTTTGAGTGTAGCTATCCTCAATTTCACGTCCAAGGTTAGTATTTCCTGATTTCAGAAAAAAAAGTGGCCACTTAAGCCCCTTTTTTGGGAACTATCTTGGTGCACTTACCCATACTTGACATTGTATGCCTACATGACATTTTTGTAAGCCTATATGGCTATTTTGTAGATATTTTATACTTCTATCGACATATATTGATGTATGCCTACATGGCTATTTGGTTAATACAAATATTTTTATTGATGGTGTCAATATTTTCATTATAATTCCAGGCTTCAATAGATATGAGTTACGTGTATTCAAGTGTATACTTTACAACTTATGTGTATACTTTGTGACTTACGTGTATTCCAATGTATACTTTGTGACTTACTTGTTTTGATGTGTATACCTTGTATTCATATGTATACTTTGTATTCATGCATATACTTTGTATTCATGTGTATAATTCATGGCTTATGTGTATTTGAGTACTTGTTCTTCACTTATTCACATGTATGCTTCACTTATTTATGTGTATACTTCACATATTACGTGTATGCTTCATGATTCCAATGCATAATTCATGTGCTCCCATGTATTATTCATGATTCATGTGTATACTTTATGTATTCGCATGTATGCTTCATGCTTCTTGTGTATATTTCACATATTATGTGTATTCGCATGCATGCTTCATGTTTCCAAAGTCTAATTCATGTGTTCATGTGTATTCTTCATGATTCATGTGTTTGCATGTATTCTAGATGATGTCTATCATTTCTCCTGGTCTTTGAGTGTCTTCATTGTAATATGAGATAATATGAACTCACAGTCAAATCCATGAAAAACACAGTCATAAAGCACTTACAATATGAGGACCAACAAGGTCAATGTTTCACAATCATAAGAACTTTAATCATTGTCTTTCATTTTCTCATGGTCTTGATATTTAGCATTTGGTTAGCCCTAGCATTACTCATTGTTGTCCTTCATGGTTTGTTTTGAATATTTATTAATTAATGCTAAACAACTTTACTAGTTGATGTTAAACAACTTCAATATTTCCAAAAATGAGTCACCAAGGATTTATCATTTACTTATGTGCTAATTCAATGATCTATGATACTGAATCAATATAAAAGGGTACAAAATTATATTTCCCACCACTATGGCTTCCATCTAGATCTTATATTCATTATGCAATTGTGTGCATGCTCAAATGCATCTAAAATGGTTATAGGTCAGATTTCACACTCCTTTTATGTTACTGCTAACATGTGGCCCTTGAAATCCATAAGATAATGTTGTAGTAAATGAGCACATTGATTATTTAGATTGTATATTAGTAAAGTGTAATGTTACTTACTCTTGTAAGTAAGAACTATGCTTCTAATCAATTGAACATATCATTAATATGCTTTCTTATGTGCTTCAATTATTGAGTTAGTTGGATGAAAGTAAGAAATTAAATAACTCAAACACACATTGAAAGAGAGATTTAAAAAATATATACATTTAAAATGTGCTTCCTCATTTCCACTATCATCTTGCAAAATTTACAAGTCAATTTGGGTTTTCAAATGCATTGGGGCCTTGTCAAAAACATCTACAGTCCTCTATTAACTTTCCTTCTTGTGGATTACGTGCTTATTCAATCTACTTCTCTCGTGCACTCATCTATAGAGTCATATTATATTCCTAATTTGAAACTGCAACTCACCAACCTCCATATTTGACTTCCAAGGGTTGTACTCATGCTTACACAAGAGCATCTGACTCATAGAAGATTCTAAATTCCTCTCACACAAATATATGGAATAGAAATCAATTCAATAGCATATTGGTCAAATTGGTTCTACCATTTATCTCATTTAGAGTAACATCCACTATAGCCAAACCCATCTAGGTAAGATTGTCTTTTGTTGTGTGAGTTTATCTAAAGCCAAAACCTATTGAGTCAGCTAAGTACCCAATGGAAACTGTCACTTCAAATGACTTCCTATAAGTGGTATGGAGCCAAGAATGCATAGATCAACCCTCAACATTCTTATATCAATTAATCAAACCTATCACTCATGATTGTTCATGCAAGTGGTGTGAAGCCTGGGATGTTTGGATTAACCCTGAGCCTCATACACCAATTCCTCTATTCCTTTAAAATGTAGTGTTTTTTGTAGATTTTCCCTTTTCCTCAACTATTTTGACACCCACATGTTTTAGCTCTTTCATGCAATCATATGCTTTTGGTGTGGAAAACTCAGACTTGTTAACTTTCATGTGAATCTTTCTCTTTACCTTTGTTTTGCATGCCATCTTAAGGAATTGAGTTGATTAAACGTAGCTCGGACTGATTCAACATGTTTAGGTGCAAAAGAGGACCATGCCTAGCCTAAACGTACCCATTTAGACATGTTAGAATAGTTTGTTTGGTCACACAAGTTGTAGAACAAAAGTTACACCCCTTTGCAACTTTACACTGCTTGCATTGGACACTTTTTTCATCAATTGAAAAATCATCACCACTGGAAAATGCCTTTGCTATATCAAAAACCAAGAGAGGTTATTGTAGAGGGTCCCAACATGATCTTGTAGCCTCAGACAAAAAAGTTTCTAAGCATCATGGTTTCTGAGTAACAACCCGTCAAAGATTGCAACCATTTTGCACTTTGGACTCTTAAGGGATTGAGTCGATTGAACGTAGTTCACACTGATTTAGCATGTTTGGGTGTGAAAGAGGACCATTCGAAGCCTAAACATACCCATTTGGACATGTTGGAACATTCCATTTAATCACACGAGTTGAAAAACTAAAGTGACACCCTTTTCCAACTTGACACTATGTGTATTTGACACTTTTTCCATCAACTAAAAAGTCGTCACCACGTGAAAATTCCTCTAATATATCAAAAACCAAGAGAGGTTATTGTAGAGGGGCCTAATAAAATCTTGTAGCCTCAAAAAAAAAAATTCTAAGCATCACGGTCTCCGAGTAATAGCTTATCAAGGATTGCAGCCATTTTTCACTTTGAACTCTTAGGGGATTGAGCCGGTTGAACATTGCTTAGACCGATGGGTATGTGAAGGATCATGATGGGCCAAAAAGTGGCAATATGATGGGTATTTGTAGGGTATGTGGCTGACAAATTTTTTTTACCCAAAATTGATGAAACGAAAAAGGGTTTTAAAAGGAGATTCTTAGCTTTACACCAATATAAATTATGCTTTACTTTGAATTTAATAAATAATTATTATTCATTTTCTATTTGAATTATGACTAAAGTCATGATTGATAGGCTGATTGGAAAACATCTATAGGTTTCAAACGGTATCACATTTTTTGAATCCAAAACATGCATCACATTCTATGCTTCGCATACTATAGGATTAAAAAAAAATAAAAATTCATGAAGTTTTGATCAAGTTAAGGTGGTCAGACATACGAGTTTTTATATTTTCAAAAGTTGTAATAAAAAACTCATAATTAATTATTTACTTGGAAAAAAATTACAAAAAAATATGTATCACATCCAAACATGAGTCTTCTACTTATATCTAAAATATTATAAAAAAATATTATCATTTTATTATGGTTAGGGTGGTCAGACAAACACCTACTTCTTATTTTTTTCCTGAAATTTAAGTACTACTGCATTTAAATTTCAAATTTTCACCAAATAGATTTAAAAAAATAAATAAACCTAGTAGTTTAGAAACTACATTCAATTTGCTACAGATTCTATTCTTACATATTTTTGAAATAATATAGATAACACATTCAAATTTTTACATCAAGTTGCCTAACTCTGATTTTTCTAAATTTTTTGCCACTTGAGGGCCTGATTTTTCTATGATGATCCTACACATAACCTGATTCAACATGTTTGGGTGTGAAAGAGGACTATTCCTAGCCTAAATTTACCCATATAGATGTTTTCTAGAATAGTCTGTTTGGTCACACAAGTTGCAGAACATAAGTTACACCCCTTTGTAACTTTACATTACTTGCATTTGACACTTTTTCCATCAATTGAAAAGTCATCACCACTCGAAAACTCTTTTGAGATATCAAAAACTAAGAGAGCTTATTACAGAGGGGCCCAACATCATCCTGTAGCCTTAGATGAAAATTTTCTAAGCATAGCGGTTTTTGAGTAACAATCCGCCAAAGATTGCAGTCATTTTCCACTTTGGACTCTTAAGGGATTGAGATGATTGAATGTAGCTCAGACTGATTTGGTGTGTGGGTATGTGCAGGATCATGATGGGCCAAAAAGTGGCGATATGATGGGTATTTGTAGGGTATGTGGCTAATGAATTTTTTTTTACCCAAAATTGATGAAATGAAAAGGGTTTTTAAAGGAGATTCTCAGCTTTCCACCAATATAAATTATGCTTTACTTTGAATTTAATAAATAATTATTATTCATTTTCTATTTGAATTACAACTAAAGTCTGATTGATAGGTTGATTGAAAAACATCTATAGCTTTCAAATGCTATCACATTTTTTGGAATCGAAACATGCATCACATTCTATGCTTCACACACTATAGGATTAAAAAAGAAAAATTGAATTTCATGAAGTTTGACCAAGTTAAGGTGGTCAGACATATAATTTTTATATTTTTAAAAATTTGTAATAAAAAAATCATAATTAATTATTTACTTGGAAAAAAATTACAAAAAATTATGCATCACATCTAGTGATCCGGTGGATATTTTTAGTGAAAATTGAAGTGTCTCCATTCTCTCTAGAATCAGCACCATCAGAAAGATCTTGGCATCCTGATTCCAACGCAACTCGAACGGAGCGAAAAGGAGTCCGTTTGTGCAAGTTATGGCCAGTCAAACCTTGGGTCAAACTGGGATCAGGGGGTGTCCAGGAAGCGAAAAAAATGATGTCAAAAGTTGTCAAAGTTGGCGTCATCGTGAAGAGCTCGTCGCTAGCTTTCCAACGCAACTCGTTTCGTCGAAATCCAACATCGTATGCTCAACTTATCAGTAGTCAAAGTTCGTCCAAGGAGTGTTGACTTTTGACCGTACGAGATGCTGACGTCATCATTCCATACTGTACGGACTGTGAAGTGGACCAACCAGAATCCACCATGTGGCATCCATGTCAGCAATGTACGGATCCAATCAGAGGTTGACACGTGGCATTCGTACGCCACGTCATCATCCGAGTCAGCGACACACGTCATCGGCACAGTCAGCGTACAGTCAGCACGTGAGTCAGCAGACACGTCATCGGCTTCGTCATCGGACAGTCAGCACACAGTCAGCAATAGTTGTCATCCACGTCACCTGCGAGGGCCAATTAGTGTTCACCACATGGCACCCTCCAGGTGCGACACGTGGCCCGTCGATTGCTTCTCCTCCGTCGTCGGCGTTTGTTATATTGTTGAGTAAAATGTGTGATCAGCCGGTATGGGACTCGAACTCCCAACCACCCGTGAGTGAAATTACTGGGCGACCATTGCACCAAACCGTCGGTCGTTACCTGAGTATGGTGGCCGTTTGTTTTTGTTGTTAAAATAAATGGAAAATGGCTATTAAAAGCTAGCGGCGGGGATTGAACCCCCAACCGTCAGCTTCATAAAATGGAAAGCCACCGCTAAGCCATCGAATGAACTTTGAGTATTTAGTGGCATCGGTTTCTTTTGTTAAGTTATTAGAAACCGACTGCCTTAAAATCAAATAATCCAACCTTTTAAATGAAAACATAATCCCCCTAAACTGTTAAGGAAGATTTAAATAAATCTTCTAAAGCCCGAGGATGCTAAAAAATAAGGGCTATAATAATATTTAAATTTAATAAGGGGATTTTTAATGATTTTTATGTAAATAAAGGAAGATTTGAAAATATTATGGAGAGATAAGGAATATTTTGTGAATCTTTTGGTTATAAACCAAAATGGGCAAAATGGATGTATAAAAAGGGGTGAAAGGGAGAGAGTTAGGCTAAGTGTGATTTGAAGTGTTTTTGGAGGAGAATTTTGGCTAGGTGTTTTGTCTAAGCGTTTTGGAAGGAATTTCTGGTGAAGCGATAGGAGGCTATTCTGGAGATTTTATTCTTCATTCCTGCACTTCGAAAAGTGGCGTTGTGCAGATAGGGGTGATTTTGTAACTCATTGTACACTTTTTTCCTGGAGATTAATCGGATCAGTCTTACTCCATTGGAGCGGACCCGGAGACGTAGTCACATTGTGGCGAACTCTGTAATCAAACTCTGTTTGCATCTCTCTCTTTCTTTCCCTCACTTTCTTCCATTATGTTATAATCACCTTGTTATTTCTTTCATTTTTGTTATTTCCATAAGTTAATTTTTATGTTATTAACTTGGAATAATCATTGTAAAAGTTAAGCATTCAATACTACAAATAGTCTAGATCCTATACAGATCATCTAGACATGAGTCCTCTACTTATGTTTAAAATCTTATAAAAAAATATTATTATTTTATTGTGGTTAGGGTGGTCAGACAGACATCTACTTCTTATTTTTTCCTTGAAATTTATGTACTATTGCATTGAAATTTCAAATTTTCACCAAATAGATTTTTTTTTAAAACCCTAGTAGTTTAGAAACTACATTCAATTTTCTACAAATTCTATTCTTACATATTTTTGAAATAATATAGATAACTTATTCAAATTTTTACGTCAAGTTGCCTAACTCTGATTTTTCTGAATTTTTTGCCACTTAAGGGCCTATTTTTTCCATGATGATCCTACACATACCCTTGTTTGGGTGCAAAACAAAACAATTCCTAGCCTAAACATACCCATTCAGACGTGTTAGAATAGTCTTTTTGGTCACATGAGTTGTAGAATGAAAGTTACACCCCTTTGCAACTTTACATTGCTTGCATTTGACACTTTTTCCATCAACTAAAAAGTTATCACCATTGGAAAATGCCTCTGATATATCAAAAATTGAGAGAGGTTATTATAGAGGGGCCCAACATGATCCTGTAGTATTAGATGAAAAGTTTCTAAGTGTCATGATTTTTGAGTAACAGCTTGTCAAAGATTGCAGCCATTTTGCACTTTAGACTCTTAAGGGTTTGAGTTGGTTGAACGTAGCTCAAACTAATTCGACATGTTTTGGTGTGAAAGAGGAACATGCCTAGCCTAAAAATACCCATCCAGACGTATTGGAACAGTCTATTTGGTCACATGAGTTATAGAATGAAAGTTACACCCCTTTGTAACTTTACATTGCTTAACTTTTGTTGGAACTATCTGTTTAGGCCTCAAACTAGGGCATAGGCTTAACTTGTGTTTCCACCAACTAAATTTTCAAAATTGATTCTTATAGGTGTATGGGATGATGCACCTTTTGGTTCTCAAAATTGTAGATTGCAAACCCTAAGAGATGCCAAGCTCTATGGTTAGCTTTACAATGTTTTGGCTAACGAACAAAGTCAACCAATATGTTTTTAGAACTCCATGCACTTCAGGTTCTGCTAGACCTAGGTGGGTGTACCTTTGATAATAAAGAAAATTATGGATTTAATGGCTGTTTGTACTCTTTAACTTATAAAATCTATTCCACAATGGCATATAAACAGGAAATAGATTCAAAACTCACAACTATTCCTACTCCTAATGTTTGTAATTTGAATGTGTGAATAAGGTTTATATGAAACTTATTGTTTTGAAATGAATGTGATCAGTGCCTATTCCTATTGGGTAAATGGAGTCAAGATGTGTCTGATATGTGGATCCTCCTTGGCTTAACTCTAATTGTTTAGCACTTTTGGAAGTTTATACCTTGTATAAATGTACAAGGTTGTCAGTTATCAGGCTATTCTTACAAATCCCAGTGATATCTCCCCAATTTATTGTGATATTTGAAAGGATTTAATTCTTATTTGAAGGAAACCAGTTAAGATGATTAATTTAAAAGGATTTTAATTCTGGGAAGAAACCAATTAAAAGTAATTTTAATTCTCTTCTTGTAGAAAACAATCAAGAAAATCACACAGAGGCAACAAATGTATCTTGACAAATTAAGTATATGCTTGATATAATCAATTCAAATAACAAGAAAAGACCACTCTGGAGACAACAAGATAACATGTATGAATTAATATCAACAAATAATTGAACACCAAAATTTTGGCCACCAGATTAATTTTTCTTCTCCATTATACTAATTCACAAGATAATAAAATTCATATCAGAAGTCCTTTTGCGTTATATTATGTAAATACGTATGAGTTCTAATGATGATGATCATAAATCAGTCTTGGTTCCCCTTTATATATGGGAAGCAACAAACTTCAGACTGTTACATCTAAAGTGGTGTCTCTTTATTTACATTTTTCTAATTATAAACTAAAACCCTAACAAATGTAACTGACAAGGAGAAACAATGAAGTCCAAAGAATATGTGATACACCTCAGTCCGTTAATCTTCATCGGGTATCTATGATCACTTAAGATCTATTCAAGGTCCTTTCTCCATAATAGTGTATCTAATGTTGAGTGACTTTGATGAAACGTTTGATCCTTATGTTGCTCGAGCAATGAACATGCTGACCTTGGAAAGATGCTTGATATAGTCTTGGCTAGCATATGTATCAGCATTGGTGATTATGTCTTTCATATAAAATTCTAAAGTGAAGATTTTCTCCAACTATGCATGTATATTTTCCGCCACCATTGATTCGTCATTTACTTTGTCAAGAGCCTCTAATAACTGTTAGTGTAATTAATATTTAATTACACTTGCATAACTTTACTTAGGTAATATTTTAATTCCTAGGTTAATTATTCTCATCCTTATCTTGTTGAGCTATCTTGTTGCTCAAGATAAGATTAGGGTTATGCATACTTTTCTTTTATAAAGCAAATCATCTCATGTAATTATGAATTCCTGAATAATATTATTTGCATGTATCTTCTTGCAATAGCTTTGATTTTTTTTTATATTCTCTTCTATGGAAGGTTTTTTGGTTTACATGTCTGATCTTGGTTTCTAACATGGTATTAGAGCCTTGATTTGCAACCCCTTCTCAGATTTTTGAGAAAATCATTGTAGAGTTCGTTTAGGATTCCTTGAGGGTTTCATACCTTGAGATTGTCTCTCTATTTGGGTGCTCTTGCATGGTCACTTTTAGCACACGTTGGAGGAAATCTAAGCTCATTTTCGAGTCCAAGGCTATTGAAAAAGTAAAGATAAACTTTTGTTTTACCTAAATCTGACATTTTATGCCAAAGTTATGAGGGTTTAAGATTTGCTAGATCTAGGAGTTGTGAAGCTTTTGGTGCATTTGCAGGTAGATCAGACCTCGCCATTAGATCTAGAGCGTCTGAGAGATGAAAATTGACATATAACTCGACCTATTTTAGCGTCGGGAGCTTTTGAGGCAATTTTTTTCTATTTCAAAAGTCGTACAGTCTGTATATGGCCCCTATGCACGCAATCTGAAAAAAATCAAGTTTTTTAAAAGTATTTTTCCTGCAATAAAAAAAATACACTAGCTTTTTTTTTAAAATCAAAAATCAAAAATAAAAGGAAAAAGTTTTTTTGAAAACAATCATCAAAAAAAAATCATGCAAAATTTTTTTTGAAAAGGAGAAAAGGCTTTAAAGCCTGCACAGAGTTTGTATTGCGCAGGCCTTATCACATCAGAAGCGGGGCCCATCCAGCCCACCGGCGGCCTCAACTTGCCGACCGGCGGGCCTTCAAAACCCTGGTGGCCCACCACATCACCGGCCGTCTAAAAAATTGGCCACTTATTCATATGCAACGACGTCTATAGGAATATTTCGTCAGCTCCACTGAAACCATCGACACATGCAACCTCCCAACAGGCCCTCCAAATTCCAGCAATCGACGAAGGAATCTCCTCAGATTCCTATGGAATATTCTGAGCATCAGGGTTTTTCCCGACAGCCATCAATTTTTTTGTAGGGGGGGTATTTTTTTGCCGTGATGGCTAGATGGCCATCAAATTTAACATCATGAAGTGTTGACATCAGCATGATTTTATCCAGCCGTACGACCCTCTTTGCCCCCTCCTAGTCCTGATTTTCCTTCAAGGAGCAATTTTTTTTCTTTTTGGCATAACTTGGGCATACGGTATCAAAATTGGGAAAACGAGATATCACCGGAAAGCTGGTTCCGAGCACTTTCCTATGGTGTAGTTTATTTTTCATTATTTTTCTGTTTAGCTACATTTATTTTTGTTTGAAGTCAAATGTTCATTTATGGCTTCCGAGCTCATAACTTCTTACCACAATCTTCGTTTTTCGCCTTCTTTGCGGCGTTGGAAAGGTATTGAGGAGCTCTATGTTGTTGTTCATGCACTTTTTTCTGTATTTGTCCCAAGTTGATCATTATTCCAGATTTGTCCCAATGGGTGTTTTGGAGATTACTTGGATGTTTTGGCAGTTGGAAGGGTGAAATTTGAATATTTGCACTTCATTTTAGTACTACATTTTATTTTCTATTTATGCATGTTTAGCATTCTCTCCTTTTACAATCATTGGGTTATTGTAATAAATGAACTAAGATAAAGTTCCATTAGGGGGGTTTCTTGCATAATGATCTAATTAGAGTGTGGATGCACTTTGATCTTCATCTTGTTTTGATGACAACTTGCATGGGTTATATCGGGTTTCTTAGTTTCTTTTGGCCACATATTGCTCTAGCTTGACACATACCAGATTCACATTGGTTCATACTTTATATTGGGAGTTTATGGTTATTGATCCGCATTGGTTCAGATCATTCTCAATTTGAGGGCCATGTTTTTATGGTTAATGTTCTAAAGTCTTTATGGTACTTGTTCCCATGGATAAGTTTTAGTTGAAAAACCAACTTCACAGTCCCCAGGAATCACCTGCAAACAATCACCTATCACTTGTAATAGATATTCAGAACAAAAATAAGAGATGTTCAATAAACCCTCAAAGCCAATATGTGCAAGCAAAAAACTAGAATAATATTATTTGCACATCTTCTTGCAATAGCTTTTCTTTTTCTGATTTTCTCTTCTATGGAAGGTTTTTTGGTTTGCATGTCTGATCTTGGTTTCTAACAATAACAACTAAGCCAATTCATTCTTTCATTTGCTCTGTCCTTTTAGATCTCCCTTTTCATCAAAAAAATTAGGAAAATCCATGTGCAGGGGTTGTTCGAAATCACCCAACTCTTCTATTAGCACGATAATTTTTTTTTCATGTATATCAATCAATTCATCATAAATTTTGAGCACTTGATCATGAAAATTTTCCTTGGTTGTTAATTCTTCCTTCTTTTCCATCATTTTGAGATGTAACCTTTTATTTCCTGGAAAACATGTGTTCTGCTATGAACTATCCACACCTTGTTAGCATTCTCAAGAATTTTTTCAAACCTTTTCTTTATCAATTCTGAGATGATATTGAACTTGATAAACCCCATCTCTACTTCCAATTTATCACTGTTCTTCTAGAATCTCTCAACCCTATGCCTCTAATAGGTAGTTCCAACCCTGGCCTCTAATACCCTGTTATTATTGTCTATCAATAGTGAGTAGGTACTCAAGGAAGAGGGAAAGTTATCTTTATAGTTGGCTATTTTCTATCTCAGGTTCTCATTTTTAGTCATGTATATATATTATTATCTTTCACCAGCCTTTCACTCTGGGACTTGGTGAATCTAACAACATTAAAAATCATTTTTTTTGTTTCTATAGGATCACTATCACCAACCCGATGCACAAGGAGGTGGCCAAATTCCTTTTCAGGGTCATCAATGATTATAGGTTTTTTCTTGGTGGGTATAAGGCCCACATTAACAAAGTTGCATTATCTAGGTTATAACCTGATCCAATATATACTTTATCTACTCCTTTTGTGCTCAACTACAGGGTTTTATTCTGACTTCTTCAGAAGTTGTCAAATACAATAGCTGAGGTCATATCCCACCCAGGGAGCAGCATGACCCCTACCTCTTCTAGTAATATTCTTCCCTTCTTTGGGGTAATGTCTTCCATTTCTCTATCAACCTCTTCCTATAACTCTTTTAAAGACTTTGCTTCCTTTTTTAGGTTTGATATCCTTTATCCTTTCCCTAATCAATTTACCCTTGTACTCATAAACAAATGTCTTAAAATCAGAGGTTTTAACAAAAGCATCACTAGAAACAAACTTTTGGTTGGCATTAGGTCTTACATCATCTAAAAGATTAGTTGAGGACTCTATTACAACAATGTCTCTTTCCAGGGGAGGCTCATAGGTTTCAATTATAGGCTTGACCACCTGTAGACCTTCATCATCATTCCCCACTTCTTCTTCTTTTGTAATAGACGAATCAATAGAAAAGCTAATGTTAGGTGTAGGCTAAGGAGAGAGTTGACACAGTGGATTTTCACTTTTAGCTTGCATTCCCCCAATATCCTTAGTTATTTTCTTTGAGAACACCAAAGGAGGCATGTCCCTAGTCAATTCAGCTTCATGTGAAATTAATGCATCCAACCTCTTTATGGGATCTTCAATTTCTAGAAAGGCACCTCCATATAGAGGATTATTGCATGTTCTCCAAGCTTCTATTGTCATTACTCTATTATACAGACTTCTCTTCCTAGTAGTGTGATGTTCATCAACATTTCTTATTAAATCATCTTCTTCAAAAAGTATATGGTGATACCCTTTCATTTTTTGACTCATTTTGACATCATTTATAAAATTTTCAGGGTCAAATTTCTCCCTTGCATTCCCTTTGGGAAAATTGTAATATTCTATCTTTTTTTCAATTAAATCATACCCCTTTTCAGAAACCACTATAAAATCTCCAAAACACAATGTGTGAAGCATAAGGTATTTCTTGTTATGACAATTAAGATGCATGAAATCTAAGTAAGCTAGTTGCCTCACAATCTCTAAATATGCAACCCTGTTTGGACAAGTTTTAGGTAGCAAAAATGGTGCTCCATCATAACCATACACTTTAATTTTCATGCAGTCATTATAGGAAAACCAATCACCCCAATTGTGACTGACCTTCCCTTTTGCATCCTTATCCTTGGGTCTGAGGAATCTTTGTATTTTAGGCGATAGACTATATTCATACGGATGACCCAGGAGTTTTTATAAGGGTTTCACAAAATACTCTTCAAAATACAAATAGTGTGACCTTACACATCTACTGTCCCAAATTGTTGTCTACATTTGCACTAGTCTGATATTTCCATTATCATATATGTCCTTTATTCTTCAATGTTCACTCCACATTCCCATAATTTGTCCTTCATAAAAAATGAGATGCGTGAATAATTAATAGTGCTTGAATTTGATACCTCCATCATTATTTTTGATAGAAACAAGTGCATTGTGAATGCCATTGGCTAAGTATTTAGCATAATCAAGGGTTCAGGCGTCCTGAATTTTCACATCAACTGTTAAGACCATTGGTGCTATGGCCATAAATATGGGGACCTCCAAACCAAGTACCTGGAAAACAAAGTAGTATGTGTATTCGAAGTCTTCTTCAAATAGGTTCATAAAATATGGAGGGTCTCTATAGAAAATACCCTAAGCTAGTTGCCTTCATTGTGGGGCTTGTGTAATGGAAATCTCCATTTTTTATAACTAGAGCTCATGTTGTGGTATTCATGTGGGAGATTTGTAATCGTGAATTTCATATTTGTGTTGCCTTCTAGTTGGAACACCATGAAAATATAGTTCTTGGTAACAGGGATGAAAGAAGATCCATCTTCCAATTTAATTGTATGGGTTTGGGGATCATATTTGTGGGAAAGTGCCTTAATCAATTTGATATTGATGAACACACTAAGTACCACCAACATTCCTAAATTGAGTCTCCATGGATTGGAGACTGGTTGGTGTTTGTACATCTTCTTATAGTGGTATATATATAAATCATATCCACTAGTTGGAGTCCATGTATCTCCTACCTCTTTGTTTCTATCCTCCAATTTCTCATCTTGAGGGTTTAATTGTGCCTTTCATCTGGACCTATGTCCACAGCTATGACACTAATCAATCAAGTAGTTTCTAATTTTTTGTCTCTTGTTTTTAGAGTTTTAATGCATACTTTCCATAATATGAATTTTGTAGAAAAAACCCTACTTTGTGCTTGATAATTCAACTGGCTCTAGATAATGAGAATTTCAACTCATACTTGGGTACATACTTGAACAACAAATGCCTTTCTTGGTCCTATTGTCACCGACCACTACTATACTCTATTTCCTTTCTCTTTGGTTGCTCAATGATTTGCAAATGGTTGTAATATTTGATTTTTAATACCCTTGGTTCTAGTTTATTAATGTCATTTTGATGGCACATTCATGTCATTGAGAGTATAATCAATTGGTTTGAATATCTAGGTTATCGATTTTCTCATCATCACCACCAAACTATCTCTTCATCATGTCACTGTCTTGTCAATGCTTACATTGCATCAAGAGGACAATATTTTGTTTTTACTGATATTTTTGTTTTCTCCTTATATCCTTCTAATCCAAATCAGGTCTAAACCTAATTTTTTATTTTAAAAGTCTTGAGCATTATCTCAGAATGGCCTAAATTGTATTTTTGTAAAGGTTTTCAATATTTTCCCACATTCAAATTATTTGGTTGTTAACCCCTTAGATTTGTATAGTCAATAGGTTTTACATTAAATTTTATTTCATTTAATCCATTTCATGTTGTGTGGGGTGCTTAGATCTTATGTTATCCTTTGCAAAATTAAATCGGGGTGTATTTTATAACAAAATATTATTAAAAAATTATTCCTTTTGAAGCCTATTTCTTTGAAATCCATGTGAGTTTTGGCAAGTGGATGAAGTTGAAATCTTGACTTTTGAAGAAAGGAGGGAAATCTTGCTTAGGTTTCCTTGCAAAAAAGTAGTTTTCATTGGTGTTTGGCAAAAGGATTGAAAATAGCATGAGATATTCAAGGAAAGATTCAATTTTGAGAAGGGAAGTTTTTGTTTGCAACCTCTACATTCCAAAATGGCCACCATTTCTCTTGTTTGTTGCATCACAGAGGAAATTTTCAAAGGTTCTGGGTATTCATCTAAGTTTTACCCAATTAGGATCATGGAGCAATGTCATGGCCACATTTCTAAGCATGTTTATCTTTCATTTGCACGGTTGGTTGTTCCCTTTACCTCTTTTTTGCATTTCCAATCTTCCTAGAGTTTCTTGGTTTCATTTCTGAGTTGCAAAAATAAATGAGAGTGTTCTTGTCTCATATCAATTTCTTCTCCATCTATTTGAAGGCTCTTTTCCTTATACCCACGGGCCAGGGTTTTTCATTTGTTTCTTGAGAATGTTGGTTCATGTTAAGATGCTACTTTTTGTTCTCCATTTTAAGAAAGTGGAGCAACAACCATTGTTAGAAGAGTCTTCATGATCAAAAACCCATGCTAAAGTTACCTTTGGACAACATTCTAATCATTATGCTTTGAAATATAGGGTACCATTTCTGTTAAACCCTTTATTTTCAAGGTTCATGAGGAGGCAACAGTTAAGGAATGGAGATTAAAGTAACTGTGTGTCTAAATGAAGATATAGCCTCTTTGTTAAGGAATGAAAATCAAAGCACTGTGAGGTTTGACAATGTTGTAGTGGCTGTGAGCATAAATTGTGTGGTTTTTTCTGAAGATATTGATGTGATTTCCACTATCAATATAAACAATGTCCAGGTAATTGTAACTATTCAAACCCAATATGATCCCTCACTATCATGAGATGAAGAGAAATTTCATTTATTAGATAATGTTGTAGATTCTTAGGATTTAAATCAGTCATCTTCTTCATGGTCATGATAGGGGGAGGCACAATGTAAAGAGCATACCTTAGGGATATGCACTATGTAGAGAGAAATTTGTAGTTTGATGTCTTTATGGTCAGTCATAGGAAGATTAATGTGACATACAAGAACTATGTAGACCGCAATGAGAAATTAAAGGCATGATAGTAGTCATTTTTGAATGTCATGTGGTGAGCCTCACTGGTTTCAAAACCCTACCTCCATTGACGAAGATATGTGATCAAATCGAGATGGAAGAGACAATTCACTGTCAAAATTGATGGTTGATAGTAGAGATTCTAACCCTTTGTTTAGCCCTTTACAAAGCTTAAAGTAATAAATTGAGGATACATATGAGGGAATTGTCATAAGGTTGGATACAAAAAGTATGGCAGTGTGGTATTAAGCTTGATCTTATGAATATAGAGTTTATTACTTCAAGGTGTATCATGCATGGATGTGTACAATGTCAAGATCCTTAATGTTGGGCACTTTCACAATTATAGGCATGACTTTAAACATAATATCTCAATTTTCATCAGCTAACAGTGTTTTGAGGTTCATAAGAGATTAGAGATAAATGCACTATCAAATTGTTGGAATCTTCATAGAAGTCCACCCTAATGGTAGCCATGCTTAGTACAAACCTATTGTAAAGAGAGGCACAGTCACAGTGTCCCTTAATTTCATAGTACAAGTACAATATTTGAAGTGAAGGGAATCTTCAGAACAAATGATGAATAGTTGGGCATCAATTGTATTAGAATAGTTAGTGAAGAAGAAAAGGCAGTAAGTAACCCTAAACAATGATGAGAATCCAATAGCTATCATAAAGTTTGAGCATATTGTTGTGTTGAAGGAGGTAGTAGGGGGTATACCCTTAAAGTTTATGATGCTTTTGAACCCTAATCAATACAAGGATAGAGTGGACAATGCTCAAAAGGAAAATGAGGGATAACAGTGCTAGAGGTTATAAATGGTGGATTGTTGTCAAAGGAGCAGAAAATGTCAAGTTTGTAGGGTATAGTCATAAATGAAAGATGATTGTGCAAACAAAATACAATGACAGTGATCATTGTCAACCTCTAAGGAAGACATCAGATCATACTTTTCAGTGTTGATGATTTTCATAGATGGGGAGTAAAATGTTAACTGGTTTGAGTAATCCATGGAAACATAAGAAAGAAAGGAAGACATTGGTATGTGTATGGGGACAATCATAGTATATAGGTGATGTGGGGTTGACAATGGTGGAACCCCTAAAAAAATTTTGTGTTCCACTGATAAAAGTTTTCAAAGTATGGTTACTTCATGTCTTAGGGCTTAGGGTTTATGCCACTCTTTAGTTCTAGGGTTTATGTGTGCCTTAAACCTTCCAAAAATCCCATGTCTTATTCCCTTTGCAAATGTTATTTTTCATGGTTGACCTCCTATCACCGGTTCTTGATCACTCAATTCATGACTTATGTTTTTAAATTCATCGTGTTATCGGCCCCTTGTGGTTAGAATTCCCCATTTGCCCGTCAAAATAATACTTCCCTCATTAATTTGGTCCAGGGGTTTTGATATTTATAAAGTGAAAGATTTGAATCTTTTGGTGTTTAAATCCTTTGCAAAAATGATTTTTATGTTTCTTAAGGCCTTATCCTACATTCCCCTTAGGTGGTCCCTCTTTTAAAACAAACTTTATGCACAAGCATATTTCTGCCACTTAAGTTCTTGTATCACTCATTGCCGAAGTCCTTTAACTCAATGGGTTCATTACAACAATGAGCGATGAGCCTTTGATGTCCTTTGTATCACACGTCACTGAAAGTTTTTGATCTTCATGAATAATTACCGTGATGAGCGATATGCATATATACTCAAGTCTTTTGGTTCCTCAGTTCCACTTTAGGGAAGCGCGATGAATACAATTTGTCTTTTATATTGTGCCATCATAGAAAAGTTCCATCTCCTTTTTCAAATACAACGATGAGTGATATAAGGTTTGAGAATAAAGGGTTATGATATTGCCACTTGTCAGTATCTGGAGCCATCACTTGTTTCGCCTATTTCTGAAGGCACTCTCATCTCCATATCAACTATAGCGATAAGTGATGGACTAAGGCTATGCCTTAGTATTGTTGGGAGTTCCTCTTCACCGAAACATGAATGTAACTTTGTAACACTTCAACAAGCAATGGATAATATGTTGTAGAATATCCCTTCCATCAGAGGTGTTGTCGCTCATCGTTGAAGTATGGATATAACTTCAAAGCATTACTGCGGTGAGAGATGGAGTCCAGAAGGTATTGTGAATACATGGATAGCTACTTGTCGTTATTTAGTGATCATTTCCATTTTAAAGCACATTTGTAAAAGCATGGAGTGATGGTCAAGGAGAACCATAGATCATGTTTTAAATCAAAGAGGATCAATGGGTGGAGTTTAAACTAGAATAGCTACTTGTCAGTCCAATCGCATGAGCTATATATCAAACATTAATGGAGAAGAAGCTTGGACAATTCTAAGTCATAAAGAGGGTTGTTGATCATTTTTCTTCCACAATTGAAATTGTTGAGAGATGAAGAACTAGTTAAGTGAAGAAAAGAAGAAGGTGAAGCTCTAGGAAAAGTAAATTTCAAAGAACAACCTATTGGTTTTCTTGGGTAAGTTGAATTATTGACCTTTCTGAGTAATTTGTAGCATAGGGTAGTCTGGGAATTGGGTGAACAACTAGGGTTTGTGTTTAGGGATATGTTTCTTGTGTCCAAAGGGAATTATAATTATTGCACATAAGGTTTGGGGTAGAGAAGTTAAATTTATTGATTTTTAGTTTAAACCTTGTGAATTTGAGGGACTTAGGTTGTAATTCCCTGTTATTTCAAACCATACTCTTATTGCACTGTAAAGATGAGTGAACCCAATGAGTCCTCTACTAAACTAAAAAGGAAACCTACCCAAAAAAGGGTCAAAAGGACTAAGCCTCAAGATGATAATCCTAAACCTAAAATACCTAAAAAACCTGCAAAGAAGAGAACTATGAAGAAGGATTACCCTAGGTTTATGGAAGAAGCCCCTAAGGACCCAGCTGCATGGGTTAAGTCAGTTGGAAAGAGAAAATTTGGTGAAGGAGTTTTGACAGCTCATTTTGAGGATTCTACCTCTGGGATTGGTGATGTTGTGCTATCGCAGAGTGGTTCGGATATGTTTGTATATCCCTTTAAAAGAAGAACTAAAAGTCACCCCACATATCATTTATGGACTTGTGACATTGGTAAATTGGTGTGCCCTAATGTGTTTATGGAGGTGGATCTGATGCTTGAGCTAGGAAGGTGTAATGATCCAACAGATAGAACAATCAAAATATTTCTAGACATTGTTCCTATGCTGGAAATTTCAAGAAGCCAAATTGTAGAGGCCCTCAATTTGAATCCTTCTACTTTTGAATCTATCAAGTTCCATGAACTATACAATGAATATGAGAAAAATAGGTTTGGATATAGAAATAATGTATTTCCAAGGCACAAGAGACATGACTTGAAGAATAATGGTATGCCTTTTAGTCCCCTAGAGCTGGAGCCATTTGATTGTGATGATTTTGAAGACTATTTCAAAAAAATGAATTATGCATTATGTCAAGTTTTGCATAGGAAGTTTGATATTAACATCGATGTTTCTTTAATGGTTTTAGCCATTGATATTCAGAATAAGTATCAAAATAGGGTTTAGGATTATGCTTCCTATATTGTTGAGCATTTGCATGAGGATTTGATGAAGTTGACAGATGCAACCCCTCCATTGTCATGTTGACACTATTCTTTGTTAATTCACTTGTTGTTGTGGAAGAGCAGAAAGGTAATGAGGAACTTCATGAAATTGAGAGAGAGGGATAACATGGAAAATGAATTTCCTGTGCAAATGTGGACACATGTCTAGGATGTGCACTGTCCTGAATCTGATTACACTTTATTTTGCAATGTTTTTAATTTATTGGTGCTCTAGCAATTGACCTTGAAGCCCATTTATAGAATTTCACATGGTGTGAAGTAAATTTTAAGGCCCATGGAGTATGAGCAAGGCACTAAGCAAATATTTAACTAGGGAGACTGGTCTCTCCATACCAACTACACCACAATTAGAATTTATGGAACCCTAGTGCCACCTCACAAGCTACACGTATATATGTTAGATAGAAAAGCATTCATTGAGATAATGTGGCGGCTTGATGCCATGGATATGGAGCACTTCAAAAAATAAAGGAAGGCATCCCTGGTGAACCCTAATTGTGGATTTTCCTCATTCACTTGCACTTCAAAGGAGGGCATTGAGATATTTGGATCTCTCTTAAATCATTATAGAATGAAACAAGATATCATAAGGATTTGTGATCTAGAGGGGGTGATTACTGCTGAGAGAAGAGAAAGGGGGTTGTCAGACCATCAATTCCTCTATCAAGAGGATGTGATTAGAAACTTATCTTCTAATGAGGAAGTTTCAACAAGGAAGATTCTATGGAAGAAGATATGTTCAATTGAGGAAAGGATGTTGAAGTAAAATCCTTTTTATGTTAGTCCTTATTCTGAGATAAGGGAAAAATTTGTGGGAGAAAAATTAATGCTTGGTGATTTTAATGATAAGAGTTTCTTTGAAAAGGTAAAACAAGCTAAGATAAAGGCCAAGGTGGCCAAGCAAAACCATGAGGTACAAATAAGGAGCCAACCAACTCAATCTTCTACTCAAGGCACCCATGTGCATTCAAAGGAGATAGGTGACCAACCTACATTCACTCCATTAGTGGCTTATTCAGCAAGTGAGTAGGTAGGTGAGACTCATGTTCCTAAGGAGTCTAGAGAGCATATTCCCATGGAAGAGGAAGTGAATCAGAGATTCCTTGAGGATAAATAGGATGCTTTGAATATAGTGGTCCCTCCTAGCAGATTTGTAAAATGGGAATATGATGAAGCCAAGGATGACAATGTCTGAATAAAGGTTTGCGATGACTTTATATGTGATGATGCTTTTGTTAAGACAAAAGAATTTAGGGATTTTTTTATTCATGTGAAAATTTTTGATATAAAGAAGAGGATAGAGGAGGCAAAGGAGAAGGTTGACCTCTCCTTGCAATATGAAGTTGCGAAGGAGGAAGAGGGAAAGATAATGCAGGAAATTGTTGCCATGTCACCTCAAGATGCTAGAGCCCTTGTCAAAGGAAGTGGGATTATTTTGTTACCAGGATGGGAACTATCATCTTCCATTGCATTAGATGCAATTAGGAAATATCCAGATGCCTTTGTCTCTGAGGAGATTTTTTATAATAATTTTTTTGGTTCAGGCTTTAGTCCTACGCTGCATACACTTGCTATTTGGTCCATGGAACCAAATATTGGGAAGCTTGAGGTGATAAAGTCCGTGGAAAAGGAGATTGGAGTTGTGGTTGTTAAAAGAGAAACTAAAATGACTACTACTACGGCTGCACAATTGACAATGCATGTTGCTATGTTGAGCGTAGATACAACCCAAATCACAGAAGGTAATTATAAAAAATTGTTGGATAGATATAATAAATTGATGGATAAACATAACAAGGTGCTTGCTACATCACAAAAGGGTTTTCCATCTCCAACAACTTCTTTTGAATTATCATTGTAGGACAGATAAAATTTGTCATTGAGAATTCAAAGTTTAAAACAAGAAGTCCAAATAGAGAAGGAAAACACAAAGAAAGCCAAAATGGAAACAATCAAGGTGGCTAATAACATTTTTGAAGATGTGTTAAAGCATAGAGTGACAAGGTTATTAAATAGAGTTGATAATGTGTGGGATGCATACAAAAATATTCATGAGGAAAATATGAAATACTTGCAGATTCAGAAGGCATTCCAGACTGAGTGGAGTAAGTGGAGCACTAGGGCAGGAACATTGAAAGAGATGATGCCTAAAATGTAGGAAGACCTAGAATCTCCCACTAACATTCCTGATCTATTGAAGGCAATTGATTTGGTCAATGAGATCACTACTTTCCATGGTAAAATAGGGATTCAACTTCAAAATAAATTGAGAATGTTTAGGGATATGGAAGGGCATGGAATGCCTAAGATATTAAATGATAAGGGTGAGTTGAAGGAATTTACCACATGGAAAGAGGAGTTGGGAGATTTACTCCCACAATCTAAGTTAATGCTCAGTGTCACTGATTACTCTATGTTGAACCCCAATATTGATAATATGACAGGAATTGATCTGAGAATGGACACATTTGTTAAAGAGGCCAGGGCTTTTATTGATGCAAGGTATAGTCAACACAATACAAAAGTACAAAAATTGTTGGACATGAAATGGCCAACTGAGGATGAGTATAACACATGGATTGGAAAGTTTACAAATTGAGCCTATGTTAAAGTATTATAGAATATTATCTCATCCCAGTTATGGAAATTCATGACAAGTTTGGTGATGTGGATTTGGGAACACAATTTTCGGCCTTAAGTCTACAAATTTGGTGAGTAAGGGATGGGAGAAATACAATGCATAGTTTGGAACCAGTACAGATTAGGATTTTTCTAAAGTATAGATAAAATATTTTTTTCTCCCCAATTTGAATTTGGTGACAAGGATACAAATGTGGAGAGTCTTTTGTCTCTTCTTCTTTTCTACATTTTATGCCTTTCTCCCTTTTATGCTTGAGGTACATGGATACAATTTTGGAGCACATGGAATATTGTTACATTGGATTAAGGATTCCTTTTGGAAGGTAGGACATAATCTTCAATGCCAAATGAAAAGAGTCTTTGTCTCATGTAACATTTCCCTCCATCTAAGAATGAAAATATAACTGAAAAGGGAATGTATTTTGTATTGGTCCAATAGAAAAGGGACATGCGTACTTTCTGGCCTGAAGCTTGTTATGCTCCTTCATTTCTATAAGAAAGAATTCAAGGCCAAAAGTATGGGATTTTTGCTTGTAATTTATCACAGATAATTTTTTAAGGGAATATAGCGTGCATTTTAGAGTTTTGTCTTAGATTTTGAGTCAGTCAATGCATATGCAATTTTAATAACAATACTGGAAATAGAATATAGAATGGTGCAAATTCAAGTCAGTTTCTCTCCTACGTACTTATTTCATGAATTATAAGTAATATGATCAAGGATTATTTTATTTTTCTTCATTGATTTCCAGTGGATGTGTGGTTTTTTTCTTGCTTTTAATTCAAAGAATAAATGAAAATGCTTGAGTGAAGCTATAGGTTCATGTAAATTGAGTACTAGGATATCAATAAGAAGTTGTGGTCGAGAACACAATGTTGAAATACTGTACTAATGCAGTAATATCAAAGCTTAAATAATGTTATGTGTTAAATTTTTATTCGATTGTATAGGTTCTAAGATTGACTCTATTCCTGGGATAAGGCACTGATCTACGTGAATGTTCATGACACATTTTTTTGGTCAATTTAACGACAAATAGATTTTATAAACAAACATTTAAATGGACTAAAATTGTTGTTATTTTGTGTTAAGTTCTTCCATTCTCATGCTCTAAGTGTTGAGTGTTGTTAAGGAGTAGCCAACTTCTTTGATACATTCCATTTATTGAGATATTATATGAGATTTATTTGTTATTTGTAATGTATTCATTCATTAGGTGCAGAAGATTTTAAATACATAGTGGGATCACCCTCCCTAGTCTTGGAGAGCCTAAAGTGTAGGAGGAAAGCATTACTGCTTTCACTCATTTGTTGGTGAATCCCTTCAGGTTGTTGACAATTGGAAATGGAAAATTCCATAGGCTTCCTTGAAGATCGTCTTGGTTCTTGAAAAACAACCAACAAACAACATATGAGATCTCAAGCATATAGTACAACAAGAAAAATGTATTTTGAGTTCTCAATTCATAACCCTTAGACAATATGACAATGAGGTGGTAGGTATTCAAAGAGAGGGGCTAGTAATGTCTCAAGATTAACCTACAACCAATGAGTCTAGCCACTATCAAGAGGAATTGGTGGAAATCTAGTCTCAAATGCACAATATATTGTTAGTTCTTGTGTTTTGTTCTTGGCTTTTCATCTATTTTGTTAGACCTTGAGAAGAGTGCTAGATCTATCCATTGTGTTCCTTGTTTCACTTTATATTACATGTGATAGTTTGTAATCTTAAAAGATTTAAGAAAGTGACTCCATGTTGTTTATTAGTGTCATTTTGGGGACTTTTGGACGTATACATTGGAGATTTCAAATAATTTTAGTGGATAGTTTGCAATGTTTTAAGGAGGCAGTGATAAGCAAACAATAGTTAATATGCAAAGTTTGAATCATTTACAAAGAAGTGTCAGGGTAATTCAATGAAGGTACACTATTAGCTCACAGTCAAGCATTGGCAGTGAATATAGCTGAGTGATTTCCTATCATGGTGAAATCACAACTTTTCTACTTGAGTAGTCTATAAAGAAAGAGAGATATCAAAGTATGTTTTTCTCTATAGGGTCAGGGGTTGGTTTTCTAGAATCATGAGAAATTTTTTGTCAAAGTGATCAAGAGATCCAAAGATGACAAATATTTTGCTAGAAGAGAAATGATTACTATTAATTTTCATTGATTACAATTCCAGTTGTGCTCATTTTTTATGCTTAGGGTGTGGAATCAGATTTTGAAATGATAAAAATGATGCAAGTTGCTAACTTGAGGAGTTTTCCAAAGGGTAATTGCTCATTTTGAGGCAATTTGCAAAATTTTAATGTCAATGTTAGATTTCCTTATCAAGGAAACCTTTCTAAATCAGCAACTCTAAGCAAGTTGCCTAATTTTTAGAGGTTTTGGCAGTGGTTTTTAGCAAGAACATATTCAAATTTCAAAATGGAAACACATCAGTTTGTCTATAGTAGAAAATGAGGGCAACCAAGTTGGAAAGTTAGGAGTTTCCTTCAACATAGGAGTTGTTTTCAAGGAGTTTGCAACAGTCAATGTCAGCAATTAGCTTCAATTAAGCTATATGATTGATTTTCTTTTCCAAATCAATCAAGGATGGATTTAGAATTTGATTTTCTCTATAAAGGTGTCTCTAGGCCTTGATTTTCTTTATTTCTTTCTTTCTTTTCAATGTCATAGTAGAAAATATTGACCTTGTAACTCAGTCTTAAATGCATTGTAAACAATCCTTTTGATTCAATAAAATGATGACAATAGTTCCTTCTCATTTTTTTCTTTTGTCACATTTTACAAATGAATTGGTAGATGAATTAGTTGTGATCTAATTTTTCAGTCCTTCATTTTGTCCCTTTTCAAGTGATGTTTTAGCAAAAGATACAAGCTTAAGTGCAGGTTGTATGTTGTGTGTCCATTTTAGCATATTGTAGTTGTGAAACCTATTTTCCTTCATGCAAAAGGTTGAAACCAACACCTTCATATGAAATATTTATGTGCTTCATGTTTTAATTTGAGTTATGAACAAGTTAGAACTTTGTTGAGTCATATTGTGATATATTGTAACAATTAAACATAAATATTTTGGTGCATCACCTCTTAGGAATTAGTTTTCAGTTTCAAGCAATATCTCTATCCCTTTTCCTTGGAGTTTTCTATAGTTTAGGTGATTCATCAAAGGGAACCAACCCACTCTAGAGATTCATCCTCGCTATAATCAACCCATAGCTTGAGGATGTTTCCATGTTACACAGGATAGTTGAGTGCATACTCAACTAGGGTGCAATCCTAAGTGATAACAATTTTTGGCATGCCTGGTGGGACTGTGAACAAATTTTTAGTCCATTTATAGTATTATTTTCATTGCTATTTGGTATTATCATTAGTGATTTTAGCCTCTTGAGATCACAAAATAGATCATACCTAGCGACTCCATGCTCTTGGTTTTTGCTGATCTAGTGCATGCAACATATGAGAAGAGTTCAAACTAGGAGAAGTGCACCCCTATTTGAATATTTACAACTTTCTCCACCTAGAAGAAGGGGTAGATCAAGAGGAAGAACTCCTATCCCATCTAAAAATTACACAATCTAATTCTCCTATTCTTAGAGTTGCAAAATCACCTCCAAGAAGTCCAATTTCATCAAGATCTAGTGATAATTCCAGTAGTAACATGGCTCCTCAAAATAGACCTTATGCATTTGTGCCTTTGAATGGTGGGATTCCATTGAATCTTGCACAACATGATGATATTCCAAAATAAACTCTCAAGATTTTTCCTTATTTCACTAGAGAGGATCAAACTATAGTTGTTGAACACATTAGAGATGTTGCAACTTTGTGTGCAGTCCATAATATCATAGCTGAAAATGTTGCAATGAGGTTGTTGGTTGCATCTCTCAAAGGAAAATATCTCCAATGGTTTAGGAGATTGGTTGTTAATTCCATTGCTACATGGGATTAGCTAGGTGATGCATTGAATAGACAATTTGAAGATAAATTTGATCATCTTTCATTGGTTGAACAATTGACAACCATAAAAAGATCTCCACATGAACACATGGCTGATTTAAACTTTCATTTCCAAAAGACTTGGAATAGAATTCCAGCCACAGTAATACCTTCAAATGATTATACATTTTTGTATTATTTGAAAGCTCTTAATAGTGACATTTCAGTGATGATTCAGTCTATGGGTGGATATACTCTACCAGTAGCTTCTGACATTGTTATAAGGGGGAAAATTTTCCTTATACAAGCTGGTAAGATTGCTCCTAGACCCCAATGCCCTTTTTCCTTGAAATGCGACCACCTACTCAATTTCAAACCCCATCTATAGTTGTTGTCCCACCTGTTACAACATCAAACCAGCTAGCTTTACCACCACCTTGAATATTGTACCAACTCAATCTAATCAGCTTCAGGATGTGTCAAGTCTATTGAAGACCTTTGGTAATGAAATAGTGAATATAAAGAAGCAAATAGAGAAAATTTCCAAGCCATACCAAGCCCCATATCAACCATATAAACTACCCAATCAAAGTGATCCTCAAGCTCAAAAGAGGAATTTTAATGCAAGACCCCTTCTACCCTATAATCCAAATGCAGCTAGCTCTTCTAGGGAGTTAGCTCCAATGAAAAACAACATGCATCAGGATTGTGATTGGTTTTTTCCTTGTAACCAACCTCATAATCAATCAACTTGCTCCAATAGCATGTGAAATTAGGAACTCATGGTTCAAAATAATGTTGTTGCCTCACAAAGTTCAGTGCAAGAAATTCATAATTAGCAAGGTCCTCATTTTGAACAAAGCAATCAGGGTGTTCCCTTGATG
The DNA here is from genome assembly GCA_007258455.2 of Sequoia sempervirens. Lineage (NCBI taxonomy): Eukaryota > Viridiplantae > Streptophyta > Pinopsida > Cupressales > Cupressaceae > Sequoia > Sequoia sempervirens. The sequence continues at coordinate 210,361,763 of VDFB02256132.1, read as the reverse complement.
AATTGGAAAGGTGAAGAATTTTGTGGATTCAATTATCCACAAGGTCCAAATCAGTCTTATACTTCTATAGTAGCTAACACAAGGTCAAAAAAGAGGGTTGTAGATGTAGGACAACAACCTAATAATAAAAAAAATCAAGCTTCTACAAGCCAAAAAGGTAATAGTGGGCCTTTACCTACACAAAACATTTAGATTTTTCCAAGAAATTAGAGTGTGTGAGCAAAGAGAAACTTAAAAATAAGTCATCCATTGCAAACACAAAATGAACATGGTATTTCAAAAGGTCAGCCAAAGGTGAGCTCGACTTCTTTTAATATTTTGGAGTATATGAAGAAATATAACATTAGTATTTCAATGTGGGATTCTTTGTCTCTTCTTGGGAAAAAGGATTTGTTGCAAGATGCTTTATCTAACCTTTTTGTGTCAAATGAGCCTCCTAAAGAACATTCTAAGATTGCCTTTGCTAATAACTCTCAAGACAATAGTGAGCAAAAAGGTAAAGAGACCAAACCTTCTCCATTTTATGTCACTTTGATCATTGGTGACTGCTTGGTCTATGATTTCCTGATAGATTCAAGAGCTAGTAGCTAGGTTATGCCAAATTCCATAGTTGATAAGTTGGGTTTGACATATGAACCTCTTTCCAAGGGGATTTTCTAGGTAGATGGGTCATAATTAAACACAATTGGGGTAATCAAGGGTTTGAGTCTTACATTACATGCTTCCCTAAATTTCTCTATCCGACAAGGTATCTATGGCATTGATCTTCCAACTCACTTTTCCTTGTGTTTATCTAGAGATTTCACTACAAAATTAGGGGGATACTTTTCATCTAATTGGACTATTTTCTTTTCATAAAAATATATGGCACAAAAGTTACCATAAAAGCAAAATCATATGCCAAATAACATGTAGAACTATATGCCCCATCTTCTATAAATGCAAATTTATCCTTCCATGACCATGAAGAACAACCTATTCCTGAGCCTAACACTCCTATTGATGGTATTCCTGATCTATTTTTGGATGAATGGGCATCTGAAAACCATGAAGAGGATCCTTACAAACATATTGAACAAGTTGGGATGGGTATTTACATGTTTCATTAACAAGAGGTTGTTGTCCCAAATCTAATAAAAGATGACAAACAATAGTTAGAACAACAATCTAACAAGCTTTGGAAACTTTACTTTGATGGTTCAAGGAGTAGAGTTGGTGCTGGTAGAGGTGAAATGTTAATTTCTCCTGAAGGTGAGAAGTAATACTCTTCTTTTCATTTTTCTTTTAGTTGTACTAACAACACAACAGAGTATGAGGATCTAATTCATGGGTTAGAGTGGTAAAGAAAGAGGAATATCAAATCCTTGTAGGTGTTTGGCAACAGTGAGCTTGTGGTGAATCAAGTGAGAAACATCAATGTTACCCAAACTGATTTGTTGAAAAAGTATAAACATAGAGTTTGGGACATAATTGAAGAGTTTGATGCCTTTAATATGTTATCTATTCCAAGAAATCTGAATAAACAGGCTGATAAATTGGTTGTAATGGGAGCTAAGTTATATTCTAGTAGAGATAATAAAATGTTTAGGTACAACACTATGTTAAAGTATTCATAATCCCTTTTATTCCTGATAATAACATACATTGGCAAGTTTTTGATAGTGATGAACAAATTGTAAGTTTTTGATTGAGGAGGTTGAGTTCTCAACTTCAAATCAACAAAAGTTGAAACAACAATATGGAGATCAGGTTCTTAACTAAAGTCAAACAAGTTGCCAATGGGTTTGGTGACTATTGAGTTAATATTTAACTCAGATGATCAGGTAAAGAAGGATAAAACAATCATGTTAGTCAAATAGGACCTTATGAGCCCATTGAGATATTCAAAGGTAAACTCTTAAAACTTGGCAAGATATGAACTAAGGAAGAAAAACATGCTTTTGTTTTTCTTTGTTAAGAATTTGAAGATGTGTTTGCTTGGGAATATAGTGATTTAAAAGGTTTTAATCCCAAGTTAGCTCAACACACCATAGAGTTACAGCCTGATGCAAAACCAATTAGACAAAGACAAAGACCTTTGAATCCTAAATTAGAACACCTAATGAAGGCTGAGCTAAATAAGAAGATTCAAAGCAATATCATTTTTTCCATCAAACACACATCTTGGTTGTCCAATTTGGTCCTTGTGAGAAAGAAAAATGGTGAAATCAGATTGCGTGTTGACTTTAGGGACCTTGATAGGGTGTCTCTTAAGGATCATTACCTGCTGCCCTCAATGGAACAAATATTGTAGCTTGTTGCAGGTTCTGAAATATTTTCACTTTTAGATGGATTTTTAGGTTATAATCATATTTTGGTTAAGGAGGAGGATCAGTTCAAAAATAGCCTTCACTACATAGTGGGGAACCATGGCATACAAAAAATTTCCTTTTGGGTTGTCTAATGTAGGGGAAACTTTCCAAAGAGCCATGGATATGGCCTTTTAAAGGTAATATGAGAAAGTTTTTTTTGGTATATCTTTATTATATTACTATTTCCTCTAAATATGCTAATGATCATTTCATGCATTTGAGGTATATTTTTGAAAGATGCAGGGAGTATGGTGTCTCATTAAATCCAAAAAAGTGAATCTTTGTTGTTCATGAGGGTAAGTTGCTTGTCCATATTGTTTCAAAGCATGGTATTACTATAGATCCTGAAAGAGTAAGTGCAATTTTGGATTTACCATTACCAACTCATAAGAAATCCCTTCAAAGTTTTCTAGGAAGGATAAACTTTGTAAGGAGATTTATTCCTAATATTGATTTTCTATTAAGACCTCTAACTTCTATGCTTAGAAAAAATGTGAGTTTCAGTTGGACTAAGGAAGGGAAACGAAGCTTTGAGGAGATCAAAGAGGCCATAGAAATAGCTCCTACACTCATTAATCTAGATTATGAAAAGGACTTCATCTTGTATGCCTTTGGTAGCATTGACACAATCTCAGCTATGCTGGTGCAACAAAATGAAGAGGGTTTAGAGTAGCCCATAGCATTTTTCAGTCAAGGTTTGGAGGATTATGAGAAAAGGTATTCATTTGTTGAAAAAAAATTTAGTTATGGTAAGGAGCCTCAAAAAAATTAGATACATGCTTTCAAATAATAATATACACTTGTTGGTTGCTCATCCTAGTGTGAAAGAGTTTTTGTTGAATAAGGATCTGAATGATAAAAGAGCAAGTTGGATTACAAAAGTAATGGAATATGATTTAGAAATTAAAGTTACAAAGTTGATTAGAGGTAAAGGATTATGTGAATAGCTTTCTAGTAACTTAGAAAGAAACCAAGAAGTTGAAAATTAGACTGTTTTAGTGCTCAATGATGATGAAAAAACTATTGTACAAGCCCCTCCTACAAGTTGGATTTAAGAAATGGTGCGTTACCTTCAGACTGGTGAGTGTCCAAGAGGTCTAAAAAATCCAAAAAATGAAGGTACTTCAGGCTACAAGCCATTCCTTATGTTATTATTGATGGTATTTTGTTTAGAAATGATTTTCATGGAGTTTTGTTAAGATGTGTTGAATCAAAACAGATTGATAAGATTCTTGAAGAGTTTCATGATGGACAATTTGGTGGCCATTTTTCACCTAGTACAATAGCTCTTAAGATTATGAGAGCTATTTATTTTTGGCCTAACTTATATAAAGATGCATTTTCATGGGTGAGAAGCTACAGGAAGTGTGCATTTTTTGTAGGTAAACAAAGATTAGCAGCTCTACCATTACATCTTGTACAAGTTAAGCAATCCTTCATGTAGTGGGTGCTTGACTTCATTAGAGTTATTAACCCACCTTCTAGTGTAGGACACAAATGGATATTGACTGCAACTGATTATTTCACTAAGTGGATAGAGGGTGTAGCACTCAAGGAAGCAAATGAGACTGTTGTCCTAAACTTTTATCAAGATTTAGTTCCAAGGTTTGGTGTTCCTGAGTTAATTGTTTTAGATAATGCTTTGGTTGTTGTAGGTCTGAAAGTGATTGATTGGGCTCTCAAAAATGGTATATATTTGAATACTTTATCCAATTATTACCCACAGGGTAATGGGCAAGCTAAGTCTTCTAACAAAAATCTGATTTGAATCATTAAGAGGACAATTGAAGAAAATAAAAGGACTTGGCATGATAAGTTGAAGCTATCTCTATGGGTTGATAGGATAAAACCTAAGAGATCTATAGTTAGCTCACCTTATTTTCTTGTTTATGGCAAGGAAGCAAGGCTTCCTATTTCTATTGAGTTACCAACATTGAGTTTAATCAAATATATTGAAATGATGGATGAAGAACCCATGGAGGTTAGGATTGCTGAGTTGATGGAGTTGGAAGAAACAAGGAGAAAGGTATTGCAAAATTTGGAAATCCATCATGCTCAAATTAAAAGAGCTTTTGAAAAGAACGAAGCCCCGAGATTCTTTAAGGAGGGTGATCTAGTTTTCAAATGGGATGAGTTGAAGAGAAAACCTAGAAAACATTCCAAGTTTGATGCTATGTGGGATGGTCCTTATGTGATCACATGATCTAAAATGAAAAATTCCTTTCAGTTGTCCAAGCTTGATGGAGAGGAGTTGACAATCCCAGTTAATGGGATTCACCTCAAATTTTTTTATTGAGGTTCTATTCTTTCATTATGTACCATATTATTTTAGGATTTACTTTCCAATAAGGTGTTATTGTACCATTGTTCTTCTCTTTTCTTTTCCTCCAAGTTCTTTGTACATGTTTTAGTTTTAGTTTTCCCTTTCTCAAAGTGCTAGTGCATATGTATGTTGTTCTTTTTCTGAGTTTTGTTGTATGTTAGTGCTCATAATAGCAGGGTTACAGGTCTATCCTAAGTTTTTTAAGTCCTCCTTTGATTCCTTTTCCCAATGGATACAAGTAGGCCAATAGTATTTCACGTTTATTAGGAAAAAACCCCATGATGTTGCCAAAAATGTAATCCAAATCAGGTCTGAACCTAATTTGTTATTTTAAAAGTCCTAAGCATTATCTCAGAATGGCCTAGATTGTGTTTTTGCAAAGATTTTTAGTATTTTTCCAAATTCAAATCATTTGTTTGTTAACCCCCTAGGTTTGTATAGTCAGTGGGTTTTACATTAAAGCTTATTTCATTTAATCCATTTCATGTTGTGTGGGGTGCTTAGATCTTATGTTACATCCTTTTCAAAATTAAATGGGGGTGTATTTTATAGCAAAATATTATAAAAAAATATTGTATTCCTTTTGAAGCCTATTTCCTTGAAATCCACATAGTTTTGGCAACTGGATGAAGTTGAAATCTTGACTTTTGAAGAAAGGAGGAAAATATTGCATAGGTTTCCTTGCAAACAAACAATTTCCATTGGTCTTTGACAAAAGGACTGAAAATAGCATGAGCTCTTCAAGGAAAGATTCAATTTTAAGAAACTGATGACCCAATTATCTAATTCACGTTCATCTTCTTACAAAATCCTAACTAAATCACTACAAAATTAAGCTCTCATGCTTATCCTACCCCTAATTTCTCCCTCAAGAATAATTATTCATTATCCTCTTCTTTTTAAACCATATTTGGACCTAAACAAAATTATTTACATTCTCATATGCTATCTCATTTGAAACTCATTTTATGTGTGGATTCATAAATTATATGGCCTAGTTACACCAACAAGCTAAAATGGATACTAAAAGGATAAAAGAGGAAATACCACTAGAAAAAGTAGTGGATGTGATGAAAATATTATCAATCATAATAATCAATCATCATTGTGAACATGACCCCAATAATGATCATGAGTTGATGGATTATGAATTCCATGTTATTGGTATAAATATAATGTATGCAAAAGCTAATGACTAAAGAAAAATGATTGAGGAAAGGTAGAATAATTTAATTAAATAATTAATAAAAGTAATTATAAAGATATTAAATATAGAGAATGATAGTTCCCATGTCAAAACCATATTTAAATAGCTACAAGCTCAGATAAGGTCTCAATATTAATAGTTATGGATCTAAATAGAGAATAATATTCAGGGGTGCCAAGTGGGTAGACTCAAGTAGAAAAGTAAAATATGCTAAAACTAAAAATAAAACTAGATAAAATTAATCTACCATACAAGTGTACATGTAATTATTGGATAAGTTTGATGGAAAAATAACAAGATAGTAAACAAAACCATCTCCATGCATTAAAAAGTGAACAAGATTTTGGAAATAGAAAAAATCATTGGGGAATAAAATTCCTAGGTGGAAGGAGAGTTGTAATAATCCCTCAAAATTATGGATGATATTGAAATGTTAATAAAAATCCTACAAGATAAAGTAGAAAATGATAGTGAAATGATTATATCCCAAGAGAAAAAAATTAGGAGCCATGAGAAGATATACAAAGACCAAGTATATTATAGGTTTTACACCATTTAATTAGGAATTATATGAACCTTATTAGACAAGGATATCAGTGTGGAGATAAAATGTAAATTAATGTTTATTGAATCCACATAAAATATCAATTTTGGATTAAAATTTAAGATTGAGAAGGTTCTAAGGTCACTCATCCCAAGATTAGAAAACTATTAGGGATTTGTAAAATGTTCATATAGTTTATCACATGTGAATATAGTTACAATAGGAATCAAGAACCAAAGGAAAATTTCTATGAAAGTGAATGAGCCTTAAGAATAAATTTTCTTGAAATTATAAGTTGCAAATTTCCATTATAAACCAAGTTGTGTAGTGGATAATGAATCACATTATAACTCTAATTAAATAAGGATTTATATCCTTCTTTGATGATAATAATAGTCATTTGAATAAAAAATCAAGGCACTAATCATGCTAATGTATAAAGCCAAATTGTATACCTTGAATTTTCAATTATGTTTTGTACTCACTTTGGTGTATTATCCCCTAACATGTTTTACCTAGGGGTAAGTGCACCAATCTGTGACACAATTTTGATGCCAAATTGGAAAAAAGAGAGAAAAACATCCAAATTGAGCATTTGGCACATGCCAAATGACTTTAAGGCATTTGGAGTGCACCAAATGACTTTAAGTCATTTGCAGTGCACCAAATGAAAAAAGTGATTTAAAAGCCAAAAAACATATTTCAACCTCCATTTTTTGTTGAACCCGCAGCTTGGCTTGGATTTTTCTTCTCTGCAACTCACACTCGCCAAATCTCTTCCATTTTTTGCAATCTTAGCTTGCAATTCTTCATGAGGATCCCACCAACACGTCAGAGAGGTTGAAGATTACAAAGAGGTATGTATTTTTATTCTATTTATTTCAAATTTGATTTAGAATGCAAATTGAAATAGGTTTTTATAATAAAACTTTGTTCTAATTCTCAGGGAATGAATCTCCACCTTGAAACATTGAGAATTCACAATCACCCCTTCACAAAGAGCCTCCTATACAAGAATAACCTGAAACCCCTCCATCAATTCATAGGAATCCTCAAGGAACATTTGAAAGAAAATATTCTAAATCAAATTGAAAATAATAAAAGAGACATTGAATAATTAATTGGAAGATTAACCGAGCACGCTAAAACTCACCCTTATAGGAGAGGGATTTCCAAATCATTGAAGTCAATTGTATCTCATGTAGGAGAAATGAGAGAGAAAATAATATTTTGGTCAAAAAAGAGGCATGAGATGAGACGATTTTATGCTAGTGGTTTGTCATATGCATATGTGAAAAAATAAAAAATTAGCAAAGCCGACTTGTGTGCCCTATTTACAGACCTGAGAACCAACACACCTTTGTCTCATGCATGCAGGAGGTTCAAACCAAATGATGAAAATAAAATAATCAAGCATGAACATGAGATAATGCAATTAGAAACTTTCCATGATGAGGGATCTTGAATTTCTACAACAATGGATGAAGAATCTTCCCTTGAATGCTTTAGAATTGATCTTGTGAAGTCTTGAAAATACCTAACCCTAGCTTGCTTGACTTGAGATGGATAATGAATGATGAATGAATCTTGAGTTAGGGTTTAAAAGCTTGTTTATATAGGAAATCCTACTCAAATGCCCATTAATTTGATCCCCAAGGCTGACATTGATGAAAATTAAATTTAAAACCTAATCTTTCCTACTCAAACCTCGAAAATGGCCCAAATGGGACTCATTCTCCATCCTGGGTGAATGGGTCCCACCTAGATGGGACTAATTCACCGAAAGTGGCGAATGGGTCCCACATAGGCTCTCTTGCCAACTGGGATGTCAGGGAGTGAAGAAATCAGGTTTATATGTTGATATAGTCTGGTTTTTTTTTATCAAAATAAGCCTTAGGATGCACAATATTGGGTCATATGGGCCTATTAATGATGATATACATGGTAATTATGGATAGGGACACAAATTTCAACGTGAAAGTGTGATTAAATACACTCTAAATCACTAAATTGAGGTCCACATAGCCTAGAAAGGCACAACATCCAATGTGAATGTGTAAAACACATTACAACACTAGATTAGGACTAGGTTTAATTTACAAGCCTTCTAGATTAATGTGAGAATGCAATTAAATATATTTTGAATTATTGAATTAAGGAAAAATAGGTCTATTAGACTTAAATACTTAATAAAAGTCTATAAAAGTGTTAAATTTATTTACAACACCTTTACAAGACATGTATTTTATTCAGTTTACAAGGGCCCAATACCTAATGTGGATGTGTAAAAAACTTCACAACACTAAATCAAGGTGACATTAAGTCCAATTTATCATTAATTATTCCCATATCAAACAAGAGATACTTTTTCTACGCTACACTAGTATATATTAATTTATCATATATTTTTATATATATAATATTATGTTTATATTTAATATAACATTAGATACTTATATTAAATAAAATGTAATATTATATTAATATCATATTTTCTAGTATATAATAATTTATCATATATTATATTATATATTAATATAAAATATATTTAAATATTTATATTAATATTAATATTATAATATGTTAAATTTAAATCTATAGTGATATTTATATATATTAATATTTTTTATTAAAAGAAATGGATATCCATTCTTAAGTTAAAAAATAGATATATCTACTAAATTTAACTTTAAGAAATAGATATCCATTTTTAAATTAGAAACATATATCCATTTCTTTAAAAATTGGATATCTATTTTTGTTGGATATCCATTAATAACAAATATCTGTTTTTCTTCGATATTTCTTTGGGATTTGGGTTGGGGGTGTCCAACTTGAAAATTCAACATCCCCAACATGTTTACAAGGGTTCAAGGGTTTTTCAAACTTTACCCTTCCTACTGATGACTTTTTTTCATCTAATTTTGATGAAATGATAAGGGTTTATTCAACAAATTTTTGGTATTCTACAAATATAAAATATACTTTATTTTGAATTTAATAGATAATTATTATTGATTTTCTACATGCACCATGTGTAAAGTCTTGATTGATAGGATGATTCAAAAAATCTATAACATTTAAATGGTTATACATTTTTTGAATCTAAAAGATGCATCACACACTATGCTTCACAAACTATAGTTTTAAAAAAATGAATTTCATAAAATTTTGACCAAGTTAGGGTGGCCAGACAAATGGTTTTTAATATTTTTTAAACATTCCTACTAGGAAATTCATAACTAATTATTTACTTGCAAAAAAAATTACAAAAAAATATGTCACATCTGAGCATGTGCCCTCTACTTATATTGAAAGATTTGATAAAAAAAAATTGCTCATGATTAGGGTGGTCGAAAAAACACCCATTTTTTTTCCAAAATTTTAATGTACTACTGCATTGAAATTTTAAATTTTCTTCAAATCATTTTACTTTTTTCCAAAAATAACCTAATATCTTACAAGCTACATTCAATTTTCTACAAGTTCTATTCTTTCATATTCTCAAAATTATGTTAATAACCCATTCAAATTCTTATGTGAAGTTTCTTGAGTCTGTTTTTTTATATTTTCATTACCACTTAAGGGCCTTGTTTGGCCCATCATGGTCCTGCACTAAACCTCTAGAGATTTCATTGCATCACTTTATTTAAATTTTCTTACCCCAATGCTTGCATATATTTAAGGTTTATGAGTAGAGGGGGGTTATATTGTGCTTATATAACATGTAGAGAAAGGGGTCATGAATCACTACTATAAGAGACACGATATGTAGGAATTTCTTCTACATAGCCATTATTTTCCCCTTTAAAATAATTAACCTAGTCCTCTTATTCTTGGAATCCTAAAGTATCTACTATCTTGATGTTACTCATATCATAGCTAGAAGTTATGGAATAATATCTACCTTTCTAAAGATCTTTCCATTTTTCATCTGTAATGACATCTCCAAGTGAATGCTTTTTTTTAGTTTTTTTCTTATAATTCTAGTAGGAAATAATATTATCCTCTACAAATACTTTGTTCTTTAGAGATTTTTTTAAGTAGATCCATGTTTAAATATCCATATATTCACATAATGTCTTTCCCCAAGTGGGATGTATTTTGAGGGGATCTCATAACTCTTGATCTACATACTATGTTCATTTTCCAAAGAGTATGTATCGTATTCAATCCCCATCCAACATTCATAGATGATTTTTATACTTGTAGTGTCGAAAAAAGTATCCCTTTTTCACACTTAATTTAAGAATAATTAATATTAAAATGAGCTTAATTATTCCTTGATTTAGTGTTGTAGTGTGTTTTACACATTCACATTAAGTTTAGGGAATTTTTTAATTAAATGGACTTAATTGTGCCTTACTTAGGGTGTTGTAAAGTGTGTCTTTACACTTTCACACTAATCTAGGGATTTATTAATTAATTGAGGTTAATTTTCCTTAATTGGCCCCTTTAATTCAAATCCAAGTCTAATTAAATGCAAATTTTGAGGGATAAAACTCGACATTCATAAATTCCATTACACAAAACTTAATTTTGGAAGGTGTGTTTCCTAGGTAGGTTACCTAGGACCCATTCACCAAATGGCGAATGGGTCCTCACTAGGTCCTAGGACCATATTTTCACATAGCATTTAACATTGCCCGAAGTGTGTCCTAGGTAAGTGAGCTAAGACCCATTTTCCATATGGTGAATGGGTCCTCACTTAGACCTAGGACCTCCCCTTGGGATATGTTTTTGGTAGTATTTTAATGATTTAAAATCCATAATTCAATTTCATCTTGTAATATTTGAATTTTAGGAATTAATCTTAAGTTATGTATAAATACAAGGTTATTTTCATTATGTTTCAACTAGAGAAAGAGTTTTCAAGAGAGAAGAATCTAAGAAAATATTCATGAGATCAAGCATTAATATTCAAGGAGCAAGAAAGAGTGAAGTCTTGGAGCAACATTATAGTCTTCAAGCTCATTTTTTTGTCAAAGATCAAGCATTATTGAAAAAGTGATGATAGATGCCTATGGAGAATCATGATGGATTCTAGGTTTTGGGAGAAGCACCATGAGATTTAACCAAACCTAATGACTTGTTTCCTAAGTGATTCCATCTTCTATAATCATTATATTTTTAGCCTAAAGTGAGGTATATTAGGATTTATGGCTTATTAAGGGGATTTGGGATCTCCTAGAGTAGGTCTTATGCATTGTTCATGTTTCATTTTAGGATCCTATTCTAACACAATTGAGTAGGGATCTTAATATTAGACTCACTTAAGGTTAGGATTGCACACACATTTCATGTTTCAAATTTGTATTTATCATCAAGTTTTAATTACCAAAGGGTGATCCCACAATACTGGTTTACAATTTTATGCCAAACTGGACACTGAACTAATTTTTTTCTAACTAAATCTTCACTTTCGAGCACCTATAATGGCTAAACCATGAGGAATTTGAAGATGATGCAAACTAGTGATTTGTGAAATTTTGTCTGTAGATTCTAAATATATTTTTTTCAAATTTTTTGGAATCAAATTGCACTTCTTTTTCCATCTCCTTCGAAAACTAGTTATTTTCAGTAAACACCCATTTTTAAGGAGTGACGCTCACTATATAACACAACTTTTTTTCCATGAAGGATAAAATTATATTTTTTTGAATTTAGATTTGTAACTATGATACCTATTGCTTCCAATTGCTTTCATAATGTTTTATTGATTTTTTTTTCCTTAATAAAGTTTCAAAGTCAAACAAATTACAATTCGGCATAGGTGGACTGTATAACACAACTTTTTTTGTAAGTATCGAAATTCAATTTTTTTTTGTTGGATAAAGGACTTCAATATCTGATGCACTCATATTTTCAAAAAATAATTTGATAATATTCTATTTTTCCATGTGTTGAACAGAGCTTGATTTTGGTGAAAATCCTACATTCACAAAGAAATAAAAATAAATATAATATAAAATTAAATTTATTTAAAATTATACTTTTTGGGAAGCTTATAATAAGGACTACATACTTACAAAATATAAATTTTAAATGAATTCATTTGATCCCCCAAAAGGTAAATCAAAAGTGGTTTTTTATTTGTATTTTCATAGGTGTAAAGGAGACTCTGTTATAGGCATGGTTTAAAACTAGTGGGGTTCTATCCAAGGGGGTTTGATCTAAGGTAGTTTGATCAAACCCTCTTCAATTGGAATTCTTTTAATGGAACTTTTTAAGGCTTAAATAATTATATTTTCTAAAAATATGTGATTTCAGCAAAAATTAGAATCTCCAAAAAAATTTAAACCAGCTTTGTGGGATCACCCCAAAATTGGTGTTTGATCGAGGCAAACCCCTATACACCAACAAATATCAAATTTATTTTGCAGATTATTGATAGATCTAGATCCAAAAGCAGGGATTTCAAGTTAGAGGAAGGAATTATAGGTCTAGAACTTCAAATTCAGATTTAGAGTTTTATGGAAGAGCCTACTAGGACCCATTCACCATAGGGAAAATGAGTCCCTATTAGGGATACAAGGGTAGTAGGTTTTCAAACTTCATAAGCTAAAATTTCTAATTCAGTGCCTCCTAGGAAAGTCTACCAGGACCCATTCATCATAGGGAAAATGAGTCCCTATTAGGGTTGCAGAAACAACAAGTTTTGATAGGTGCACAACATTTATTATCTTCAATTTTTCCAGAAAGTTTACTATTTCTTTTCATTTTATAATAAATCTCTTCATTGCACTTTGTGGATCTAGATTTAGAGTTTTTTTGCTACTTCAAATTTATCTCCCCATAGTACTACTTGACCTAGACCCCCGTCCTAGCAAAAAGAGAAATTGTTGATTCAAACCTTGATTTGACTCACCTTTTGGGTTGATAGTTGCTTCATGGTTTGGATTTCATTTTCTTGAATGAAATAGTGGAGAATAAGATTAGTTACCCCATTTCTCTATGTTTCAATACTATATTTTAAATTTTTAATATAATTTACTATAAATTCAACTAGTTCATATTTCCATCATTATTCAATCAAATCAAACCTAACGAATACCAAATTAAGCATAGTAATATTCTCACATTCTCTTTTACTCATATTTTCCCTCCAATAGATAAGAGGATGTCATAAATGGATTTATTTTTCATCCTAACTCCAAATATAGAATCAACATTAGCTTGATATATATTTAAGTATGAAGATCCTATTTGATATATACTTGAGAAGACAAAATATCTCCTCAATAAATCCAGGATTATCAACTGATCTACCCTAAAATACCAATTGATAGGTATTTTTCTATTATTTAATATGTTCTCATTTCTAGCTAAATGTCAAGTACATTCATTACCTTTCAAGTCTACAACTATTGGTGATAAGAAAGGCTATGTGAAATCAAAATAGTTTCGATACTTTGATCACACATGTTTCCATAAAAAAAAGGAACAAGATTAGTTTATTAATCTATTATGTTCATTACAAGGATGGATTCAAAGAACTAGATATTTAAAAAAAAAAAGGGAAATATGCAAGGAAATAAGAGTATATGAATATCTATTGAGCATTGAAATTAGTGAGTTATTAATGTTTAGAGTTCATAATCATATTAGTGAAGTATAAATATAGAAAATTCCTAAGTTATAATATTCATTTTATCAAGGGATTCCAATTAGAAATAATAGACTAACATGTCATTGTGGAAGTCAAGAATAAATTCAATAGTTAAGTGTGCATTCCAAAAATTCTTTTAATTAGATTGAGAGGGATGGTCATGGAAAAAAGGAATATAATTTATTTTTCCCATTTAAACTTCTTGTTTAATAACTTCAATTGGCTATTCCTAGTGTCCCATGTGATCTTGAGGTTTTTAGGGATATAATAGAATGGGTCTTGAATATGGGTAAACTAAAAAAAATATTACTCTATCCATGTTCATTGTCACTTTGATATTGCCTCCCTAGAAAAATGTATTCTCTAAGTCATACCTATTAGCACATGCTTGAATTAACTCAAAGTAGGGGTAGACTTGCGGGACCATATATTGAGCAATTATAGTTTTTGAAACATGAATACCAAAATTTATATTCTCCCCCATTTAAAATTTATTTGGTAGAAAAGAATGGCATCCTCTTACATTTTATGTTTTCTTTTCTAGGATACAATTAAATAAATATTTTGCATAATTAAAAATTAGAGAAATATTTTCACACTTTATGTTCCTAAATAATCTTATATTTACTTGTGTTCTAGGATAATATAATATAATTATCCACTTTTTTCTATATCAAAAATATATATATGGAAATCCCTAGGAATATCCCATGAGTCATTTTCTTATTCATAATCTACTATGGAATAATTCATTTTATATTTTAGAATAATACAACCTTGAATGTAGGCACTTTCTAGAGATCCAAAATATTAGCATTGCATAAAAATCCATCAAATGTGATAATAGGATATAATCCATAATGTTGAACAAGTGACACTATGAGGTCCATTAAAATAACATGTCTCAAGACCTTGTACAGTGCACTATCCATAAGAGGAGACTCAATTATGATTTTTTTCTCAACTTATCTAAACATATCTCCCTATGTTCTATATTTCCAATTTACATAAAGATAATAATACCCTATAAGTAAATATTTTGTTTATTATGACAATATAATAGAATAGTAGAAGACCAAAAAAATTAAAAATAACTTATTTCCATGTCTTATTTTTAAAAAAGATATATTAAAACAAGATATATAGAGATATGCATCCTTGTCTTATAACTGATTCAAATTTCATCATCGCTTGAACTATGTGAATGATAACACTAATTTATGTAAGAAATCCCAAAAATAATATACAAGCACAATAAATATTTTACAATTACTAAAATAAACTAAAAAATCCTCCCAATAATTAGATAAAAATTTATTTGATTCTCCATTACTCATGTGTTTCCCAATGCTTCTAACTACCAGTATAGTAACCTACATTAAAAAAGTGTTAGTAGAAAATATCATATCTTGAATATCTTCTATGAAGGGGAATATCTAGACATATAAAGATGTTTGAGAGGATAATAATTTGCATAGATCATCCTTAAAAAATTAAATAGCTATTCTCCATTATCAATACTCATTAATGCATTTGATAAACTATTCACATAATGACCATAATGATCTCACCAATTTGACTAATATTCAAAACACAATGTATTTGAAATATGAGAAAATACTTAGGTAATAATATATTTGTTGTAGTAATGTTCTTAATTATATCTCCCAATATATTTAATTCGAATCCATTATTGTTTTATGTGAGCTATTAAAAGTTAGCCAACCTATCCACTGTTTAGTATTTTCCTTCTTTTTAGAAGTGTTTACAATATAAATCTAAAATCCAATCTAATACATCACATATTAACCGAAGAATATTTCTCAATTTTAAATTCCCAACTTGGAATGAATGGATAATATTAAATAGTATCATTAAATTTATCTCAATAAATGTATTGGAAATTCATATTTGAATTCCAATAATAAGTCCCATGACTAATGCATGAGCTTCCACCTCATTGTTAGTCACTATTTGTAAATTTTAAGAAGAAATCATAATAATTCTTCATACCCAATCCCTTAAGACCTAGCCAAACCAAAAGCACCTAAATTTAGTTTCACTATTCCTTTTCTTGAAGGAAACAATTTCACAAAAGTTCATTTAATCTAGACAATTTTATTTAAAAAAATTTAATTTCACTAATAATTAATATTATGATTTTATTAATTTATATAAATTTCAAAAATATAAATTATATATTTTTAAAGTAAAGAATTAATTTAACTAAACCATTTAAACTATAAATTAAAAAAAATGAGAAAAATATATATACTCAAAAGCCTAGTTGGGGGATAAGTGGACAATTCTAGTGTTCAAGGAGTGTGGTCAATTCTGTTGGAGCAAAGCTCCAAATCACCCAAGAACAACCTACAACTCAACCCTCACAACCGAGAAAATACCAAATATGTGATAAACTTTATTAAAAGCAAAGATAATAAAATACATTATAATACAGACTTATAAAGCCATGAAAAAATCCAAACGGGTGAGCAACCACCCAATACAGGAAAAAACTAATCAAAATTATTTACGCTAAGTTAAAACTTAAATACTCAAACACCCCCCCTTTAGTGCAACTTAGGGAGAATGAAGATGCAAAAATGGAAGAAAATGCAATATGGGTCTCGACTACATAACCATGTTAGGTACCCATTTACAATGCATAAAAAAACTCTCACAAGTGGAGAAAAGGAGAAAATCCCAATGGGAAAAAATCCCTCTCCAAAAGAGAGAAAATAGAAAAACAAAAAATGATGCATGGATGGAGGAATCAATCACACCCCCCAAGTACTACATACATCATGTATATATAATCAATGGCCCCCCCATAAGAGGGAAAGTGAGAGACTATATAGCCCCCCCACAACGAAGAAGCTCCATTGTTGATGAAGGATGCCTAAAGAAGGATGATCCAGTGCCTGCAATCAACACCTCTTCCCTTGGGAAGAAACAAGTCCACCAAGTGATGAAGAAGCCACTCCATATCCAAACTGAGAAGGGGAAGGGAGTCTCCAAACAGAGCAATCCATCACATGATCATGATCAAACACAACTAAGAAATGTGACAGATCAAGAGAAGGAACAACCAAGTCAACCTAAAAAATAATTTGATAACATGTTGGAGCAAAGCTCCAAATCACCCAGGAACAACCTACAACTCAACCCTCACAGCCGAGAAATACCAAATATGTGATAAGCTTTATTAAAATCCAAGACAATACAATACATTATAATACAAGCTTATAAAGCCATGAAAAAAGCCAAACAGGTGAGGAACCACCCAATACGGGAATACAGGAAAAAACTAATCAAAATGATTTACCCTAGGTTAAAACTTAAATATTCTAACAAATTCAATAGTTTCTAATTTTTCCCATGCAAACATACATAAGAAAATTCACCTGTCTTAAGAAGTCTACTATAGAAGGTACAGTGTAGTAGGGTGAAAGTCCAAAGTTGTGTCACACTTTTACAAACCACATGTAATACCCCTCCTCTTACTGTTTGGATTTATTATTTTTCTATGCTTTGGTTTGATACTGTGATGATACTATTATTGTTTGTTTTGGTGGTTTGATTAGTAGACTGTTGGTGATTATGCTTATACACTTGAGGACATGATTATTTCATATGACATCGTGGTTGGTGATATTAGTTGATTTTCAGAATTATATTATGATGCAGTGATTTTATAAATAATGTCATGAGATGAAATGTTAGTTAGAAATGATTGATTTATCTGTTATATTATATTGTTTGGATAGATGTGATGAAGGACAGTGTAGCACCACTCATTCGCGGGTGCCCTGCTACGCTGTGATTCCTTCTCACAATACAATGTTTTGATTTTATATATGTATGCACATGTACACGACTTCGTTTGTATGCAGGGATTGCAGGTACATAGTCTTGATTCCACCTGCTTTGGTAGGACAGGGTGAGCACCAATAGCCCAACGGTTAAATGTTGAAACAGAGGTAACAATGAAGTCATCTCATCCCTTGATGTCAGACCATCTTGTCTAAATGGTTTTGCACATTCTTGTAGTTGTCGTTCTTTATGGGTCATGTTTGTGTTTTGTCATATTTAATTGATGTTGATATTTTATAAATTGTGAATTAGTTAATTAAATGTTGGTAATAATTGTTTATTTTAATGTTAGATTTATTTGTATTTAAATATTTAAATGTTTTATTTAATTTTAAAAAGGTCATGTGTTTTATTAAATGATAATTAAAATATTAAATTATGTTTAATTATTTTAATTAATTATCTGGTTGAGGATAATTATTAGAACAAATTATTTAAATTAATTAGATAGTGTGCTTTGCAAGTAAAGTTGTAAAAACATATATTAAAACAAAAATATTGAAGAATAGAAAAATTAAAAAATAAAAGAATGGAAAAAGTTGTGAAAACGAATGAGAACTGAGATCTAGCTAGAAAGCTTGCTTTTAAAGAATTAATTTATTTTATTTATGATTTTGAAAGCTTTTGGAAGAAAAAAGGTAATATCATTTATTTAATGGAAATTTTTGAGAGTTTTTCACACACAGAGGATTATTGAGACAGGAGTTGTGCAAGTTAATTGTTCTATATTGTTGAGTCTTCTGAAGTTTTTGGAGAAAGATATTTCAATCTTTTGCTTGCTATATTTTGTGGAGAGTTTTAGAAAGGTATTTTCAATCTTTTACTTGTGTTATTCTGGAGAGTTTTCTGAACAAAGAATCGATTCGAGTTCGAGCACGAAATTTTGTAGAGGATATTTCAAAGCAGGAACGAGAAGCTCTGCATAGAGGCCATTGATTCAAGCAGCATCATCAGCTTTTCTCAACTAAGCGCAGGACTCCAGGTTCCACTTGTTTTCTCATTCAGCTTTTGTTTTAGAAAAAAAATAAAAATAAAAATAGTTAGATATGACTTGTGTGAGAAAATAATTTTTTTGATTGAATAGAAAATTAATGATTGAGATTAAACTAGTTCTATAAGCTTATTGTTGTTTTCAATCTTCTTTTAAAAGAAAACTGTATTCTTTGAGAATGTCCAAATTTATCTATATTGATATGAAAAGAAGAATCTATTATTTAAATTCTAGAAACATGTTCTTGTTTTTCCTTAAAATTGTATTTAAGAAAAATAAATCCCCCTCTAGATTAAAAACTATGTTGAAAATATATATATTTATTGTTCTGTGTTCTTCTCTGAAATGAATGTGCTCTGTGTGTACATATATATATATATATATATATATAAATATAAAGTGTTTGTAATTATTGTGTTCTGGTTCGTATCGATTTTTTTTTCCTTGGGCCGAATTTATTCACCTGTCGGGCGTTGTTGGCTGAGAGTTTTAATTTTTTTTTCTTATAAAACAAAAAAATTGCGATAAAACATATTTTTGGGGTTTCGGGGAATGACGGCCGAAGTCGTACCCCACCCCGTCACCCCACTGCCACGGCAGTACTACCGCAGCAGTCCCACTGACTGTTGCACGCAACAGTCATTAGGACTGCTGTGTGCAGTATGGCCGTCGGCCAGTCGGCCAGTGTCCTTATGAGTTGGTTTTAATTTTTTAATATTTATCTACATATATATATATATGTAGTGTAATTTATTTATTTAGTTTTTTTTTATTAAATTATTTCAATTTATAAATAAATGGGTATTTTGTTTAATAAATACATATATATATATGTAGTGTAATTTATTTATTTAGTTTTTTTTTTATTAAATTATTTCAATTTATAAATAAATGGGTATTTTGTTTAATATCACATTGAATATTTATTTATAAAAAGGGACTTTTATTTATCATTTATTATGATGAATAAATAATTTAAATGGAATAATAGTTTTATCCCTTTATGCACATGTATATGTATAACCATTTTGAGACAGTTATTCTTTTGATATATTGTAAATCAGAATCCTATTACTTTGTGATGGTCTGTATTTGGGAAATTAACTTAATCGTTTAATTGTCAATGAATTGGAATTAATGGTGCAACTTTGTAAAATTAATTTGAGTGTATCTCTTCCTTTATGTTTTTTTTTGTTTTGGTTTTAATATCGATGTGGGAACCCTGTTGTTGATTGTGAAACCTTGTTACAAAGGCATGTTTAATTTTTGAATGTTATCCATGTTTTGGGATTGTACTTTTGGAGTTGAAACTTATTGGTTTTATGCTTGGAAGGGTTGAACGGTTTTGTTAAGACTTTTGGTTTCGAGTTATTGCGAGAGGGTAATGCCTCGCATGTTTTTGTTGGAGTATTATGCTTTACATGTTATAGTTCAACCCTTGCCTAGTTTTGGTTTATGTTAAGGTTCTTAGGGAGAGTGGCTCTTCGTGGGCACCGGTGCCTTGGAAAGAGGAAGAGCTCAGGGGAACCCACGTAAGAGTAGTTAAACAAGTGATAACCTAAAAATAGAATTTAGGGGGATGGGTAGTAAAACACACAAGATAATAAACATTGGATTCCTTGTCTATGCATTAGGGCTATCATAGACTAATGATAGACTGAGAAGGTCGTGGTCAGCAAAGTCATAATCTCATCTTCATGAGAGGTTATTGACTCTGCATGAGCTGCCCTATGGTGTCAACGCCTCAAGTAGGAGGAAGGGCTAGGAGATCCATAGATGGGTGTCGGAGCCTCAGTTGGAGGAAGGGCCAAGGGATCCCATGAGAGCTATGCGATGAAACTCTCCACTTGACACCCATTTTCCTTGTTTCTTGTTGCCTTTGGAATTGTGTACTGAATTGTTGTTTTAGTTTTATATGTAATCATGTTCTTTTTATTGTTTCAAATTTATTTGGAATTGTATTTTCAATGTTGTATCAGTTCTTCTGGAAATGTATTTTGAAAGTTGTATGTTTAATGTGTTTCAGATTCTCTTGAGAATGATTTATGAATGTTCTTTGGACTTGTTTAATTGTCATTGCTTTGATTAATCGTGGTGAGTTTCTTATCTTTATCTTATTTCTTGACTCGTGAATGTTGTGGTTTATGTCATAGTAACTTTGAGTTGTATTTGTATTCGTACTATGTTGTTCATGGAGTCGGTTTGACAATCATGGTCGAGTTAACTTCCTTGTCACCTCTGAGCACGGGGGGTGAGTTATTCATAATTCATATGGTTGGGTGGAATGTGCTCCTCACCCATTGGGTTCCCTATCAGCATCCTCTTCTCAGCATATCTGCAGTTGGAGTTGTACCATTGTTCCCTTGTTATTCAGATGTTGGTGTAATTTGTATCATCCCACATGTTTGGGAAATTCATTGTAATTCTTATATCAAAATCTTGTAATGTAATATTATAACAGTGATGTAATAGTTAGGATCATTTATAACTTTCTTAAGAGATTCATATGATTGTATTATGTGGTGTATTAATATTCTTGCTCTTGGTTCATGGATGTACATTTATTCATGGTTATTATAATATAAATGGTTATGTGGTTTGTCATTATCCTTTTTTTCCGTTTAGTTGTTGCGATGTAACCTTGCGTGCCCCAGAGAACTAAGTGTGATAATGTGATGTAATATGTTATGTGATTATGGTTAATGTTATTGCATGTTTAATTTAATTGTTTTTAAAAAAAATTATTTGCATTGTGTGTGTTCTCTGGGGTTTGCACAACGGGCGTTACACCACAAATCTAAAATCCTAAAAAAAAGGATCATCCCTATGGAAAATGTATAGGGATTGTAGAATATATCTAGTTTATCAATACATATAAGAAAATAAAATTTGTTTTATACATCTATGCTAATTAAAACACATGTATTTAAATAAGTGTAATTAAAATTTTGATTAATTTGATTTAGGGTTACTCATTGTGACAAATGTACTTACTAAATTAAAAATAAAATAAAATTGAAAAAAACACTTAAGTTGACTCTAATGATGAAAAAATTTGTTAGAAAAAATTTTAAAAATAGATTCACTATTACTTTGCATTTTGTAGACAATTTAGATGAAGATATCTTATTTAAAACATTCATTTTGTTACTCTAGTTCAAATTGGTGCTTCCAAAACTAACATCCATGAGTGTTAAAGTGATCTTTTGGATCATATGAACTCATTGATTTCCATAGTCTACCACTTATTTTTCTACATTTTGTGATATAAACATTCTTGTAAGGACTAATGGGTATGTGCAGGATCACCATGGAAAAAATAGGCCCTTAAGTTGCAAAAAATTAAGAAAAATGAGAGTTAGGCAACTTGACATAAAAATTTGAATAAGTTATCTATATTATTTCAAAAATATGTAAGAATAGAATTTGTAGCAAATTGAATGTAGTTTCTAAACTACTAAGTTTCGTTTTAAAATAAAAATCTACTGGTGAAAAATTTGAAATTCCAATGCAAAGGGTACTTTTTAAATTGTGGAAAAAAATAAGCAGCTTTTAGTGGCTCGTCCGAATTAATCTGTTCACAATAAAACATAACACTTTTATAAGATTCTTATATATAAGTAGAGGCCCTACGCCCCGATGTGATGCACATTTTTGTAATTTTTTTCCAAGTAAATAAATACCGCGAATTTACCATAAATTTTGGGAAAAATATGGTAAAACTCAGATAAGTCCGGGACTAATCTTTAACTCTAATGCAAAACTTCATGAAATTCATTTTTCTTTTTAACCTTATAGTACGCGCAAAGCATAGAATGATGCATGTTTTGATTCCCAAAATGCGGGATACCGTTTGAAAGCCATGGAGATGTTTTCAACCACTTATCAATTAGGACTTTATTCACAATTTGAATACAAAATGAATAATAAATTTCACTTATTTAAACTGCGCAGTGCCATAATTTATATTGGTGGAAAGATGAGAATCCTTTGGGAAAACCCTTTCATTTCCACCAACTCTGGGTAATAGTCACCAGCCAGCGATACCCCATCATCATATTGCCACTTTTGGCCCATCATGATCCCATTATTATCTTTAATATTTTTTGGCACAAATCTTGAAATTTTTCACATCACAAGGGTGGTTATTATCTTTAATAAACCTAGCGGCGATCCAATTTGCATCTCTAAGATGATCCGAAAGACACTCGCGCGCTGCGGGACCAGGAATAATGCTTCAAATAATTTCCAAAATCATGCTACGGAACACCAAAAACATCAGAGGGTGAATCAAAAGATTCCATTAAAACTTCCATTGCATTTGCTAATCCAACCAATAATCAAAACATATCTAACTGTAGTTATAAATGAAAAGATGAAAGAGATCACAACACATAACACATGAACACCAGGTTTTTTACGTAGAAAACCCAAAAAGGGAAAAACTATGGTGAGGATTAGCTCACAATATATTATAACCGGTTATAAGATATTACTGGGGCTCACTGTCAGGACTCATTGTCCTTATAAGGCTTGAACAACTAGAAATAAATACAAAACAAAGGTGGCTACACAGCCAAAGTGTGAACTGATACAAAATGCACCTTTCTTGTGCTAAATTCTGTAGTGCCCATCCATTCTCACCACAGATGTGCAGGTAGTTTGGCTTCGAAACTCAGAGATGAAGGTAAAATAATACGGATATTTAAAGGTATGCACTAATGATGTTAAGTAGTTGATGTTGTATATCATGAATTTATGGACTATGTGTGAAGGTTAGGATAGGACTTATTATATATATGTTTAAGGATAGGTTTATTATGATGTGTATGCCTATTTATATGTATCTATGTATGCACAACCATTTTGTGTGCTGCAAGTTGCAGGTACTAGGCATCGAATCCACCTGAATTGGAAAGTCTGAGTGTGCCTTGAAACCCAATGGATAATTTGATTGGAGATAACACTTGGTCCCCTACCCTAGCCATCATCCTCGAAGAGGATGAGTATCCAATCTGATACCTTGTTAGTGTTGTCAGTTTTACCTGTGGTCAATTGGTGTTGCTTGAGGTCTTGCTTTTCGACCCTAGTTAGGGTTAAGGTAATTTATTGGCATTTGGTTTATTTCATTTAAAATTGTTTGATAAATGTTTTTGGTTATTTGATGCATTAAAATAAATTATTAAGTAAAAAGGTACTTTGATAAATAAATATCAATATATTTATAAATAATCATAGTTTATAATAAAATAAAATCAATAAATAATAACACGTTAAATAAATAAAATATTATATAGTCGGGTTATATAACTAATTACCTATAATGTGTAAATAAATAAATGGTAAATGGTTTACTACTTGTGTGGAAATTGGGTATCTATTATTTTGTAAATATTTCATGTTTACCCAAATTGACATTTTAATGAAATGCTTTTATCTATTGAATGAATAAATTAAAATTAACTAGTTAGTTGGGATAGTTTATGGTGGTCTGCTTTGTATTCATTTTATTTCAGTATATGTTTATGATTGATTGAAGTTGAGCATGTAAAATTTGTATTATTATTGGTTTCCAATCGTTATGAGAATGCATAGTTAGGTGTGGCTAATTCGTAGCTTTGCAATCGTTAGACACTTCATGTCATTCAAATGTTGACATTGTTTCATTTGTGGAGGATCGGTTGTTATTCAAACCCACAACCGCTTCAACTTCTTGGCTTTTTAGTTGTAACTATTTCCTGGGATCAAGATATGTGTGTCCCAAAATAGCTTGTGAGGGAGGGGATTGAGAGCAAGTTTTTTTAGAGGATCGTTGAAAGAGATTCAAGTATTTTTACAATCACTGGTCATTCTCTATTGAGCCTGTGGTTAGAGTGAATAGGATCTTGAGTTTCATGGGCTTATGGGTCCTAGAAAAATCTAGGAAGGGCATAGATCTGAAGAGTCCATCACTAGGGGTCACCAAGCATATGTCAGATTTCTAGACTTCAAAGGTCTATAACCATATCGGAGTTGGAGATATAAAGAAATGCGCGTCTGTTATTGCCAAAATGACTTTGCTAAGTCATACCCTAAATGGCGTTTGGAAGGACCATTGCTGGAAACTAAATTAGTGAACTCGAGAAAGAAGAGTAACCCAAAGCTATCAACAAAACATTAGAACAAAACTCAACTCATGTTTCTTGTGCATTACAATAAGCTTCACTTTCAAGGGGTGAGTTTTGGAATCGACATTTGAGGTTGAAAGCTAAAATAAATAGGTGTAACAAGAATGAATTACAACTGAAGTCTCTTATTTGTTCCTTATGCAATGTTTTGATTCCATGAAATATAAGGTATCAAATTTTATAATTAGAATATTTTCTTCGATTGAGACATTAATTTGTAACTCAATCTAAACCCTTCTTCTATCATTGGTCATTAAAATGTTATATGCATTCTCTGCTAGTTTTTTAGCTGAACATTCCTTCATCTCAATCCCTTCACCATGTTTTATGCTGCCTACTCCTCTCTTCCACTTCATATTTAGTCAATGTTGAGTCCTTGGTATAGGAATTGTCTCATTTCATTGGCAGGAACATATGCAAATAAATTGAGTATGTACATTATAGTTACTATTCTAGGATTTTCTATTATAGAATAAAAGACTTCTATTGCAATCATTTTATTCCTTAACCATTCTTCAATGTAGATGTTGATTTGCTTCTATAGCGTTCAATTACTACTACTTATATGTCCTTGTAGCATACCAATCACTAATGTCTTACCTATCTTCAATACCGCACCCCTTGTATTGCATTCTATTGATCAAGCTTGGTTGACACATTCTTGTTCCTGACCTAAGTATTGTACCTCCAAAGTCTTATTGTGTAAAACCCCGTCCTGCAACCTAGAGGACAATGTAACACTGTGGAAGCACAACTAATTTTTTTCCTAAAAAAGAGTAACAATGACGAGTGAAATAAACTATTCTAACACATACATCCTCTAGGCCACGCAACGTGTCTACATGTGAAATTTCAAAACTTAGAAAATTATTCTAAAACATAGTATATGGAATTAACTCATGATAACAACATACAACCAAGCATTCACCATTCCACAATAAATCTAACACAAAGAAAAGTAATGAACATACTTCCACATATACAACACCATATAAACAATATATATACCATTTAATCCAACGATGAATAGATCATACATAATGTTACAACTACATCACAAGGGTTCCTCCTTGATTACAAACAAGGAATACAATATATAGTGTCCACTATTACAATGAATAAAGAGAAGTACAAATCCATAGAACAACACGAGCTCCTCGAACAAGAAGATCCTTCCATCACGAATAGGAAGAGAAACTCAACAGAGTAAGGTGCATGCCACCTAACCATGTGGTACCCATAGGACCAACCCCCATGCTAGGAGATAGTAACAGGTAACCAAGACTAACCTACTACGTCTAGACACAAGCAAGGTACAAAATAACACTATACTAGTAAATACAACAACACAGGGTTACATTGCTTCTAGAATCACAAAATCAAGTACAACCACTATACAATACAATCGACTGTCATCATAGGAGGAGTCTCATCATAAAGGTTGCACTGGTTATCCTAAGGAGATCTTCCTAGGTCTCGGCCCCCATCTTGGGTTATCTTGGTAACCTCTTACAAACTCTGGCCCCACATGCACACCAGTATAGAATTTATTATCTTTCGAGAAGATAAGATAACTATCTTTCCATTCCAGGCCTTCTTGAATTATCTCAAGACTAACACAAGCCCTTGAGCCAATGATCAAGGCTAATTATCAAGTTAAATAAGTTAACTACCCATTCCCCTAAAGTAGGTTATTTAATTTCCACTGATTACACTGACTTCCACACGAGTTATCTTGGTACCACTTTGTGTCCCAGTCCTCGTTGAAAGCCACTCCCCTATAGACAACACAAAAACTCATTCTACACCTAAGGGTAGACAGTGCACAAAATGATAATAACATAACACAAGAGATATCACATCCCTACGAATATCCAATACTAAATCCAACTACATGCACTACCCAAGGAAATCTCAAGGTGACTAACAGAAGTGACAACCCTTTCACAATTAAAATCTAGAAGACTTATATTTTCTCAACAACAAATATTCCCCACAGTACCCAATTACAGAAATACTAGAAATTAAAATAAAAAATCTCATCTAATTAAAAGCACTACTATTCGGATTTCCTAAATCCAATAGAACAATATCTCAGACTAAAATACATTATTCAAAATACCATTCCCATTAATAATCCACAATGAAATAATATCACAAGTTTAACTACAGTTTCACAATCACACATAATATCTAACCCAATTTTCACAATTAAACTAACTAATCATCTCTAATTAACTAATCGTGCTTGCATACATCTATTGTAATAATCAAACATTAAACAAATATATTTAATATGTATATATACACTTAAATATAATTATATATATACACATAAATATATATTATTTAATTTACAAAATCAAGTATACCATAAAAGAACTCATTTATCTAAAATTAAAATCCATTTATATATCAAAAACTATTTCCTCAAGTTTTTTTTTTAAAGTATCCATTTAAGAAATACAAACTAAAATATATATATCAATATAAATCATATTACATATATTATATATAATATACATATTATATAATATATATATATATATACATATATAATATATAATATAT
>VDFB02256132.1:210094847-210334027 GCA_007258455.2 Sequoia sempervirens | reverse complement strand
CCCATAGTAGATGAGAAATTTCCCATATGCACCAGAGATACGCTTCTCTTTAAAAAATAATGTCAAGTTCTTTCTGATCTAAGCAACAGCTTCTCAAGGCTCACACATTATTTCCAAGCAGAGTTTCTATTTAACCAAATCTGATCGGATCTTTTCTTAGACCCG
The DNA here is from genome assembly GCA_007258455.2 of Sequoia sempervirens. Lineage (NCBI taxonomy): Eukaryota > Viridiplantae > Streptophyta > Pinopsida > Cupressales > Cupressaceae > Sequoia > Sequoia sempervirens. The sequence goes on along the minus strand of VDFB02256132.1, from coordinate 210,333,862 downwards.
CTATGATACCATGTTAGTTTTAAGATCAGATTTACAAAAAACAGAAACACAACAACACATGAACAATAGAACACAACATATATCCTGGGAAAACCCTCCTTCTTGAGGGAGAAAAACCCAGCCACAATATATCACTTATATATTGAATTGAATGAGCAGCAAATCTGCTTTACAACTTGGCCACACACTAGGCTGATCTGAAGCAATAAGAAATAGCACCTCTCTTAGAAACAATATATACACAATATCGATCTGCTCTAAGAAATAAGATAATCTGCTCTAGAAGAACCAACTCCTTAATGCAATGTGAATGCCTTGATAATAATTGATCTCCTTTGAAGTGCAAACTTGTCTTGAGAAAATAATTGATGATGTAAGAATGAGCATCGCCTTCTTTATATACAAGGTAAGGTGCCTCTTCACAAGCAAGGCGATTCTTCACAAGGGTCGGCCTCATTCAAGAAATATAAATATAAAATATAATTTGCAATATGTAGGCCGCCTGCCTTTAATTAAGGAGAAAATATCTCCTGAAGCTACCAAACACTAACATCGCCACTGCTTAGGCATTGATTTTTAATATCCAATTTTAGTATGCATCTATCAAGCATTACGTAATGTATACGTACAAGGAGTGCATCTTATATTTTTTATAAAATTGTGTTTGTACTTCATAGATATTTTATCCAAGATGCAAGTTTAAAGACTTCAAAGCTTGGAGACTTTGGAACCAAGACTGGGCCATTTACTCAAGGCACACATTGAACGGATTAACTATCATAATCTATTTGATGTTCATCATTATTCAGATGTGATATGAATTTTTTCTTTTGGGAATGATTTGGTGCATATATATTTTAAATTTTTGCATGGCCAGAAAATCACTTCCTGCCCTTATCAAAAGAGTGGCACTCTAACTTAGCAGGTTACAGGCTGAAAAGTACTAGCCATGGCTACATGAAGCTCTGAAGAAGTATCAATGGTAATAAGAGAGACATCTCGTTCATTACAAATTGAATAGACAAATCACAAGGATTTAGAGAAGGCTGATTGGCTAAGTACTTAAAACCAAATGCACTATTGGATGAGCCTTGGGGCATTTATATATAAGAGATGTGAAGCATCCAATGCTATTTCCTTGACAGATTGATCCAATATTTCCCATTTTTCCTTTATTGTGTGTCTCTATGTTTGTTCATGTACCATATTACACCTGATATATTTTCTATATCAAACAGTTTCTTCTAGTTATTCACAAAAAGGAATGTATTATTTTATTTTCAGACTATCATAGGTTACTGATAGTATAAGATGATTGCTGGCAGAAGAATTACTTAAGATGTGCCGAGAGCAAAACAATAGTATCTTCTTCATTTATGACCTAAGGTCATTTTAAGGTAGCTATTCCAACCAACTTAGCCCATGTGTCAACATTCATTAAAACCAAGGTCATTTCCTTACCCTAGCCATTTTGATTTCAATACTCATCTCTGCACTATTCCATGCTTTGCCTTGCTTGTCAAGCTTTAACAAAAATTACTATTTGAGCTGGCATTAGAAAGAAAATGGACAAACCTGTGTGCGCCTTTCATTTTCCAAATCAAGGTTATGTCGCAACTCTCTAGTCTTTGCACGCTCTTTCTCTAGTAACTTTTGTCTCTCAACGTCACGCTCCACTTCAGCAATTCTTTCCCTACATTATACCCAATGAAATTATATTATCATCATTGAAAATCAGGACATATAAAATCATGTACACCAATGTTAGATTAAGCAAAAATATTAAACCTTACAATTAAGTTACCATTCATCATAAAAATAGGAAGTCCAAGAATTGTTTAAATTTATTTTCATCTTTAAGAGTCTTGAAATTTCATTTAATTGGTAATGTATTAAGATAAAAACCTATCAAGATCTTGGAGAAGCTCTATTTCTCGCAGTGCTGTCTCTTCCAAAGTCAGCTGGCGAGTGCGCCTTGCAATGCGTTCTCTTTCTCTCCGAGCTGCTATTTCGGCTCGAATTTCAGAATGCTCCCTGATAAGCATGACAGAAACTTCATGTATCAAAGAAGAAAGAATTGATATCTGAAATATGCATTAAGAATAAAATATATTATGTGCTTTAAACACACTAAAAGATATAATATTGGCCTACACTATATTAAAGCAACCTTTGAGGATATCAAAAAAATTCACCCATCCTTCGGTCAAATCCACCTGTCCATTCTTTTTATTTAGAGAAGTCAATCTCAAAAATTTAAAATGGCATTCAAAGCATTGAGTCAACCACTACTAGCAATTTGAATTTTGTAGAAGTCAGATCTATAATCAAATTATCAAACTCAACATACTCATAATGACATTGGATCATGACAAGAACTATTTGTGTAATGTCCCCTATTTGGTATACTTAGAATTCTGTCCTAAAATCACAATTTCCAAGTAAGAGACATGTTTATTAAATTACAATTTCTGATAGGCTCTAGTTTAACCCTGCAATAATGTTAGCCAATAATCCATAATATAACATAATCAATTGATTATTAGTATTGTTACATCTATTACAATATTTAACATGTATATGCACTGATCTAAATGAGTAATTCACAATGCTGAGTCAGAATTATTATCCCCTCAATAATCCTTCATTGGGGAAGAGTAGAGAAGGAACCTCAGGAGAGTGCTAGGAGTCTTTCCTGCTTAGCAAGGAATCTCTCCCCCTCAATCCTGTACTTCCAGATCTAGGAACCTCAAGAGAGTGCTAGGAGTCTTTCCTGCTTAGCAAGGAATCTCTCCCCCTCAATCATGTACTTCCAGCTCTTCTTCCCATGAACAACTTATAGAGGCCTTAATAATTTATGATCAGATTGATAATGCAATATGAACTACAACTATCAACCATCATAGAGGTTGGAAAGGAAATCACAATAGGGTGCCTGGAAATCCCCCCCTATCTAAGCCCAAGAGTGGACACTCACCCTCTTGGCCACAAGTGGCAGGCACATTGGATATCCAGCATGTGATGGTCTACTTAGATGGTGATCTCGTATCTGCTCCCCTTCCTTGCATTTCCTCTTCCCCTCCATATGATTGCTTAGTGTAAATCAACGAATCAGAATCTATTATCCATATTTATATTGAAGAATCATAATTACTTATAAGACTCAATAATTGCTGCAAGCATTATATATATATATATTTGATTGATTCCAATCTTCCCATAATTGTTTTATATGACTTATATATATATATACATATGTAATGATATTCCATCTGCTGATTATATCTGCTGCTATACTCAGAAGTATATTCAGATTTCTTATCTTTTCCTATTCCAACATTCGATGATTTTCTTCTTTGAAATGGATCTCCTTTTATATCTTTTCTTAATATGAAAGGATGCATCATTTTAGAAGAGAGATATCCTTATAAAAGGATATGTCTTTTTGTTAATACTAAAACACTAATAAAATTGCTGTTTTATATATACTAATTCCAATCGCTAGCCCTTAATCATATAAATCACTGCATTTGTTAGTAATTGCTGTCTCCTTCTTAGGAATCGTTGCTTCTTTTTGTTAGTAACCGCTGCCTTCAAGGACTGAATCACACTTCCCTTATTTTGTCTTATTCACAAATCGGCAATCTTTTGTCTTATTATAAGATCACTTTGTCTCTTCTAGGAAATCATTTTATATTCCTTATCTTTGGCTGCTCCAATATATGTTAAATATATGATCTGTTTCTTAAATCATAGTATCCTGGATGTGTAAAAATTATTTTATTCTTTTTATTAATTTATTTAACTTCTTTATACTGGCCAGCCCAGATTTAATGATATGATTTGCAGGGGCATGACAATTTGTTATTGTTTTATAATGCCTGGACATCTTGAAATATGGTTCTGCGTAATCGTGTCATTCTATAATCAAATTATCAAGCTCAACATACTTGTAATGACATTGGATCAAGACAAGAACTATTTGTTATTGCTTTATAGTGCCTGGATATCTTGAAATATGGTTCTGCGTAATTGTGTCATCATCAAAATCAAAAAGCTTTCAGGTTTAGATAATATAGTTAACAAAGCAATATCTTAACATTAAATAGCACAATGATAAACCATATAAATATGTGAAATGTGGCATTAAACTCTTAAATAATAGTAAAAAATCAATGCACAAATGCAAACCCTCCATAGACGATGTATCTTTAGATAGAGAGAACTTATCTTCTATAACCATTTTCTTGTTTGTGGCTTAGACTCTCTTATATTCTATATAGTTGATAGATTTGACGTACATATACGGTGTACCTAAAGACATTAATCATAAAATAATGTTTCCCATACAACATAGTTATGGTTTATACTTCTGAATCATTGATTATTTTCAATTATCTATGCGCCACATGAATAGTTTATCATAAAGTACGTTTCTGTTGTTAATTCTATCGCTTTCATTGGGTTTCAACTTTGGGGACGAACAGTATGTCGAGTGATTCATGAGCTTAAATCATTTGGCAATTCTTTGAATTGTCAATTAGGAAAGCTTTAGGATATTGTGTTTTATTATATTTATCTACATATTTTGTTAAATAAATAAAAGCATGTGACTCAATAAATGAATGCTGTAATAGTGTGTGATGTATTCCCCATTTATACCACTAATCTGGAGTTTAGGATCAATCCGGAGGGCAACTCGCTAAATAGCTAACTCAAATTGGATTGAATCTTGAATTGAAAAACAACAATAGTATTTGGGAGTTAATTTCAAATAAGCAAATATTTGAATCTCAAAACTCGGCAAATATTTCCTGAATCTTTGGTGATCAATTTTCTCTTCTACCACTTTGAGGGGGTTTTGGCCTCCTCCACTTCCCAAAATGCAAGTTTTCACAATAATGAATTCAATGAAAAGATTAGCTCCTCATTCTTAATTTCTATAATTCCACCTCCAAGCTCACAAAGCCATTCATAAACTTCCTTTCCTATTCACAAGGAAAATAGTCAGTTACATCAAAATGGACCCTCCTCCCAAGATACATTTCCCACTTGAAGAAATGGGAAACTGACTATTGTTACTCAAAGAAAGAGCACTTATTGTAGGGTATTGTAGGGTCACGAGCATCTACCCAAGACCCAAGACATGCAAAACTTGAGAAATGGATTAGTGGAAACTAGTTAGAGCTTTGGATATTCTAATGATGTAAAAAGGTTATTTTGTGGCTGTCTTCTTCACTAGTGAAGAAAAGGAGAATATCTTCTAGGAAGGACTATGGTTCATGGGCAAACTAGGTCTAATGAAGTGTTGAACCCATTCTTTCAATCCCACTAATAATCTTCAAAGCATAGTACTATCGTGGGTACGTCTACCCCTATTGCAGAGTGAATTATGGAATGTACTCTCCCTCTCTGGAATTGGAAAATTCATTGGGGAATATATCACAGCATCATAATTCAATCTTCAATGAAGAATTCTCAACCATGCTTGAATAAGCACATATCCAAACTAAGAGAAACCACTCCCTAGTTGGCTTCACTTAGAGTTGGGAGGAATTTGTAATGTCCCTTTTTCTTAGGCAGTGGTCAGATGCAGTGGTTAGTCTACCAATTGGCCCTCGTAGGCTAATAGAGTGTTCAAGGGACCCTTTTGAGAGTAATCTTTGGCTCTTCAACAGACCCTTTGGTGCTTATTTCAGTATTCTTCAGCTCAGTGTCCCAATTTATTTGTGGTGCGCCTTCCAGAGGCCATTCAGGACCATTTGATGCACACTTACTATTTTTAGTAAGTCACTCGGATGTGTTGCTCATGCTTACTATATATAGTCACTGGTATGGTCAACTGGCAAAGTTTCTATATTTGGAATGATGGTGCAATTATATCCTAGAGTTATATTGGTTAATATTGGACTTATGCATTAAATATTAACAATGTCAAATAACTATGCATTATTAAAAAAATTTAAAAAGGGACTTTATTATAAAGGGGATATAAGTGATTTTGAAGTATACTTTATAATATAAGTTGAAGTATCATTTTAAAAGGGGAGATATAAGTGACTTTTAAAGTATACTTTATATTATAAAGTTGTGCACCAAAATTAAAAGTAAATTGGATGAAATGAAATTTAAATGTGAATTTGAGGTGAAGTTCAAAATTATAAAAGGGCATTTGAAGCTCATTTTATTGATTCATTCATTATTTGAAGAATATTATTTTGATAAGGGTTTTGCTGAAGACTAGAGAGTTTGAAAATCTCAAGCTTTTTGAGGACGAAGTCCCTCAGGAATAACAACTCAGTACAGGAGTGAGAGATCTCCCAAGCCAGCTTGCAGACAACTTCACTAAGAGGTTGTGCTTGTGCTTCAACGAATCTGCAAGAGAGTTTCATATTCAAGGGTTTGAAGGATTTATCAGAATATTGCACATATATTGTTCACCATTGCCAACCAAGGGTTTGATGATTTAATTGCTGACATTTATTGGACACCAAGTTTAGGGTCTGATGATATTCTTTCTACTGTTAATGGTGAAGACCTAATTTGGACTATGCGTGGGTTTTGGGGATTATATAGACTGGATGTTTGGGGAGTTGTGCATAGCATCATTTGTATTTCAAAGAGGCATCTATTTTGCTGTATGACTGATGCAAACTTTATACTTCATTCTGACATCCATTTTCAGAGGGTTTCAAGGTATATCTTACCTGTGAGTTCATGAATTGTAACTCCTATATTTTCTGGGGTATTGTTGTTTTAGATAATAGGGGATATTTTATGAACTGGATTGTCAATATTTTGTGAAAATTCTGAGTATCTAAACTGATAAAAATCTGGAATTTTCAGCTGTGTATTCCATATGTAATGTTTATTTTTTGAGTTGAAAATTATTATTGCAATATCTTCTATTTTGCTGCATTATATTGTTGTATCAAACATTGCAAATATATCACAAAACATTCACCAAAACAAATAAAGACAAAGGCAAATCAGGGGGGGATACTACAAAATTGACTAGAAACAACCTATAGATTATAAAAACAAACCATTTTGTCCAGATTCTACCACAAACATAATCATTTGGCTAGAGTTTGTCAAATGTCACTTTCACAGGAATCATTAGAGACAAAGTGGTAGGAAAAGCGCAAAGCTCAACCTTAAGAAACTATTCAAAAGGAGAAGCCAAAACATACTCCTAACATAGACAAATGTAAAATCATTGCTTACCCCACACCGTCAAGTGAACTCCAATTTCAACCCCAAACAGCAAAGGCTTCATCAAAGGTTTATTTGCATGGGCAACATCCTCAAAGGGATTATGTGAGTGAGACATTCACCTCAAAATCTATTAATCTAGGAGAAGAATGAACATCCTATGCCCATTAAATAATCTTATGCCCAATTCACATTGTTATAATTCTACTCTCTTGTACCTCTATAGTGTTGGATAACAGAAGCCAACAAATGGTGTAGATGATTTGCTCCCACCCAATCTTTCTTCTCATAATTCACACCTTGCTCCCCCTATCCTTCATGTTTGAAGACTCATATGCATGTTGGAAGAGGATTACAAGAGAAGAAATTAGGAATTCAGCATATAATTGAGAAGCTTAGTGCATCCAGCATCTCCCTCAACAAGACCATGCAAACCATCATTGCTTCAAATAAGCCAAAGGTTAACAAAAACAATACATCCTCTCAAAGACAAATGAATTGCCAAATGATAATTTCACATATGAGTACATCCCAATCCACATTTTATTGAAGATCATATCTTGGAATTGCAAAGTATTCCCCTTCATGAGTGGTATGATAAGATTACAAAGAAGCAAGAACTAGTTTATTTTTGCTCCAAGAAATCAAATGTGATTTCCCTAGGTTCACTTACAAGAAGATTTCTCCTTGGGGACCCTTCATTTCATGTTCTCATAATGCCACATATCAGTCCAGAGGGACGGCTATGATTCGGAAGCTAAATAAAAATCATAGTTACATAACTCACCACAAATCGTTGAAAATCGCCGAGTCACAAGATGAACAAGTCTAGTTGAGGCTAGGGGACTTGAGAACCAAGTAATCAATGAGTCTTATCAGACTCATCAAGTTTGCCAAACTTGTCGAACCTAATGAGTCTCGCTATAAAGACTTGGTTGCTTAGCTAAAAGTTAATATCAGGGGAAAATAAAAGTTAAAAGAAAGGCACTCAAACCTCTAATGCTTAAATGATCTCTAATACTCTCAAAAGACATTCATTTCATTTGCAACCACAAGGAAGAAGAAAAAAAAGATCATTGGAGAAAAAACACAATCCATTGAAGCAAAAGTTAGATGGCAACTTCAGCAACAAACATAGGTTGAATGCAACTTGGGTAGGTTTGTGGCAGCCCTTGGTGCATCTAAAGGAGCCTACTATCCATTAGGAAAAGCCCATGTTAATTTCAAACAGCCAACCATCAAGTTGGAGCTAATTTGAAGAGGTGTTTTTTTTAATCTTTTTCTTCTGTTTTTTTATTTATTTTAAATGTCTTCTACATTTGTTTTTTTTTTTCATTTTAGATTCATGCCACATGAAATAAATGCGAGAAAAATGAAGAGAACTCATTTTCCTTTTTTTTCTCTTGTTCATTATGGATATTTTTGTTTTTATCTCCTTTTATGAACAAACCCTAACTATTTTTCCTAATTTTTGTTTATTTTCTAGCTGCAAACCCTAACTATTATCCTTCTTTCTGATTTTTTAATCTTACTTTATCTATAAACCCTAGATGTTAATTTAATTTTCAATTGCTTGTTATTGCAGCTTACTTCAAATTTATAGATTGTTGTATTGTTGCAATATTGTATAGAAGAGAACTCAAATTCATTAGCCCAACACCTGAATACCCTTGTCATATTAGGGGGCATTTAAAACTAATCAAATAAGTCAATTAAAAGACAAATTGTGAAATATGCTAACCAATTTTTCTTGCCGCAGTTTTACGCAATCACCAACACTTGGCCAACTTGATTAGCATTAGCGCCAAAACCAAAACACTATCAAAGCAACTCTAACCAAGAATGCGCCCTAAAACTACTTAAGGATGAGGGGCGGGCATATGGTCAGAGGATCCCTAGGATCTAAACTTGATACAAAAATTGAAATATTCCCCTTAACTTTTTTCTCCAAAATTAAACACACAAACCAGCATCAAACCACTGATTAGCATTAGCTCCAAATGCAAATTAGCATGGAAAGTAACTCTAACCAAGAATGTTCACCAAGATCCCAATGTGGGTGAGGTGATAGCATATGGTCAGAGGATCATTAGGTATAAACTGAACTGAACGTATAATTCATCTGCTGATGTAGGCATCCACAAGCAGTGGGAATACTCCACTTATTTAGTGGGTGAGATTATTACATTGTTAAAGCGGCAAGCCAGCCATTAAATCCTCTCTTCCACTTATTTCGTGGGGGGAAAACAATCCACACAACCACTTATTTTGTGGGGGGAATTTACAATCAAGAAAGATGTTTATTCCAAAACTCAACCACTCAATTGTGCGAGTGTAATCAAGTATAAATTGCAGCAATAAAATGAAATAGCCGTTAGTACTACTAACTAGCTTTACAATGAATATAAATAGCTGGAAATAAGAGAGATAAGCTTCTAGAATGTTTTTTATCCACACTGGCGGTAAACCATCTAGGGGTTAAAATGTTTGCATTAAAATTCACAAGTAAATGCAGCAATTAAAATGACTGGATTAGTACTACTAATTCACAGCCTTACAATGAAAAAAATCTGCAATTTACAAGTGTTACAATGATAAAATCAATGCAAATGTTTTAAGGATGATTTCTACAACTCTAAATCTTCTCAATCACCAAATTACAAGCCAAAATCTGAACTGATATAAATCTGATATGACAAACAGCAAACTGAAAGTATTGAACCAGCAACCCATGACACATCAAAATGCTCAAATCTACTTCAAATCAACTTCAAAGCTCACCAAAACTCAAAGCAGCATTCAAGAAGGATAGACGACCAGCAACCATGAGTTTGTAGGTGCCAAACAATCACCAAACAGCAAGTTCGAAACCCAATACAAGCTGATCATTAATGGTATGGCCCTAGAAAAGGTACGGCCTTCCTAGAAAAATCCACACTTCATCATAAATTCTGATTTTCTACAAATAGCATCGCCCTTAGCATAGAAATGGTTAGCTCAAATACCCATAATGAAATAAAATTTACTCAAGGAGCTGTATACAAAAATCATCTTCAGCTGTATGAAAATCAGCAACACAAAATACTGAAAACATCACCAAATTTCTTCACTTTGATGCTCAATATGTACTTCTGCATGAAGCACATCCCAATAGACCATCCAGGGGACCATAGTTTTAGGCCCGAAGAATGGAGTAAATTTGCTAAGCTTTCCCTTAGCCGGATTCTAGATTTCAAACCAGCAGCATAACTTTGCTTTCCAAAACATAACATAATCAGCACTTCAAACAGTAGCAATATATAAGCTTCAGTTGGCAAATGAAGCAACAAGAACTCTTCAAATTCCAAGAAGTTGAATCACTTCAACTTCCAAAAGGGACGCCACCTTTTTGCATTTTACTTTTTGAAATAATAAAATATTACTCAACCTCCTTTAGGCATCCAACTTCACTTTGCAACAATAAAGCATTTAATAAATCATTAAATGCACAATTGACCCCCTTAATGGCCCCTCTTTTAAAACAACATGAAGTTATTACTCCTAGGAATGGGGTACAAGTAGAAACATGGAATTTGACTAAGTAAACTCAGCTCATGAGAAAAAACCAGAGCCCAAAATAGCGCGATGGGATGCTCTAAGATAACGAGTTGAGCCCCGCTAATAATTACCCAGCTAAAATTAGACTTACTAAAAATATGCCATAAAAATAGTAAGTTTACTTCCAAAACCAACTTGAGAGAGAAAGCATATAACTAATTTTGGAAACAAGATTTAATGAAGTGGAAACCCTAAATTATTTTATCGAGTATATGGATTTCAGGAAATAGTAAAACAAAAGCCGAAGAGTGTATGGCCAAAATGGGGACACAAAAATAGAATGCAACTGGAACTGAAGATAAAACTCAATGCCAAGAATGTGCACTCAAGATCCCATTGAGGGCGAGGTGCTAACATATGGTGGAGTACTAATTACAAATTGAAAGTAAACTTAGGTGGATAACCAGCCATGAAGATTCAAACTATCTAATTCATCCGCTGCGGCGGGCATCCGCTCAGGAGTGGGAATTCTCCACTTTTCAGTGGGTACAATGAGAGTTACAAAGTTTATTCTCCACACTGGCGGTAAACCATCCAGGGGTTAAAGTATTTGCATTAGAAATCACAAGTAATTGCAATAATAATAATGGTTGGATTAATACTACTAATTCTCAACCTTACAATTGAAAGAATCTGCAAATTACAAGTGTTACAACAATAGAATGAATGCAAATATAAGAAGGATGATTATAACAATGTTTAAAACTCCCAAGGACTGAAAATGAGGCCAAAATCTGAACTTAATGAGGTCTGATAACAAAAACTGCAGACTGAAACTGTGAACCAGCAATCAATGAAATCTCCAAAATGAACAAAGCTCTTACCACACTTTGCAAACTTCTTCCAAACTGAAGGCTCTTCAATTCAATGATTAGGCGACCTTAAAGCAAGCACTTTCCATGCTTCAAACTCAGCAAAACACCCAACACGGATTCCAATGCATTTAATGAATGGTACCGCCCTAGGAGAGGGTCGACCTCACTCTAAAAATCAACCACTTCATCATAAATTCTGATCTTGCACCAGAAGGGATGCCACAAGCATACAAATGGAAATAGTCAATACCCATGTGCAAATAAAATTCACCCTTAAAGCTGTATGCAAATTTGCCTTGCAGCCATTAATGAATCAGCAACACAAAACTATGAAAATAACATCAAATTCTCCTCTGAAAGAACTGAAACAAATTGCAAATGTTCTCTAGGAGGTTGGCGCCCAATATCCAATACCAAAACTACGTCAAAACTCAACATACAATTTACCACGAAATCCCAAAGCTCTCTTGAAATGGTACAGCTTGCTAAGAAGGGCGAACTCCAAGATAAATTCAGATACTTCAAAATAAATTCTGAAAATTTGCAATTAGGGGCGCCTATAGCATAGGAATCAATATAACCAATACCCATAAGCAGAATAAAATGATACAAAGAGCTGTATTTGAAAACCAACTTTAGCCATTGAATAACCAGCAAATAATAAACTAGAAAATATCACCAAAATTCACCACGATGAAGCTCTGTATGCACTTCTGAGTGAAGCACACTCCCAATTGACCATCTAGGGCACCATAGTTTCAGGCCTGGAGAATGGTGTAGAAAAGCTAAGCTTCCCCTTAGCCGGGTTCTGAAATCAATTCAGTAGCATTTCGATATCATAAACCAAAGATGCCAAATGAATGAGCAAAGCCTCTCTTTTATAGAGTTAGTGATGACCTTTCAAATTCCCAACATTTCCCTCCAAAGGGACGTCTATTCATCTTTTTGAAATATTTTAATTTTCAAAACACTTTATTCCACCTTATTTAGGCGTCCAAACTTCAAGGCACAATAAACATTATAAAATATCATTTTAATTTCTCCATGAGGCATCCACCCTTGAGTACCACCTTTTAACACAACTTCAAGTCATTACATTAGGCCAAAGGGTCAATTTGGAAACATAACATTAATGACTTGAAATAAATCATTTTATCAAAATGTGCCTTTAAAATGTTGAAAACCAGCTAAACTCCAAATTGATTTGCCCAAAATGGAAACTGAGCTAGCTGTTGATGCAACTGCCCAAGATGGTACTGCCGGAAATAGAACTTACTAAAAATAGTAAATTCTAAAAAGTTGCTCAATGCCCTTGCAAAACATACCACTGCGAAGCTCTCTGAAAACCCAGAAAAACTCCACCAGACATGCATCCGAAACTCTAACATACAAGCCATCAGAACCCCTATAAAATAGGAAACCCTAATTTTACCTCTGACGAGCCTACGGGCTTCCGAAAATAGGCTATCAGTCACTGAAGGGCGTATAGCTAAAATGGGGACATTACAAATTGGCCATCCCATTAACCAGAAAGGAACATAACTCCTCCATGACCTCGAGTTGGCAATTGGAGATTTTACCCAATATAATAGGTGTAAGGGTATAAGAAGTGTCGTTGAAAAATTGGACTATGGATTCCACATCACAAATCACCAAATCTCTTGCAAATTATGGACTCCACTTGTTTAGACTGAAATATGCCAACCAATTTTTTTCTTGAATTACCACAGCACAAGCCAACACTACGCCAAGGGATTAGCGTTAGCCTCAAAATAGAACCAAATGAAATACTCTCAACGCCAAGAATGTGCACACAAGATCCTTTTGCAGGCAAGGTGCTAGCATATGGTGGAGTAACAGAATTATAGCTGAAAATAAATACAACTAGAAACAAAAAGAGGCGGTGATCCAGCCATGAGAGAAATCCGCTCAACCACTCAAACAGTGGGGGGAAGAAAACAACATAATCCAAACTAATTCCTCCGCTGCGGCGGGCATCCACTAAACAGTGGGAATTCTCCACTTAACAGTGGGTGATAAAAAGTAAATACAAATCAGATTCCTCCACACTGGCGGTAAACCATCCAGGGGTTATAATATTTGCATTAGAAAATCACAAGTAATGCAGTAAATAAATGGTTGGATTAGTACTACTAATTCTCAACCTTACAATTAAGAAAAACTGCAAATTACAAGTGTTACAATAGAAGAATGAATGCAAATATGTGAAGGATGAATTTAGCTAGTTCATATAACTCTCAAAGACTGAAATTGAAGCCAAATTCTGAACTTATTGAAGTCTGATAATAAAAACCAACAAACTGAAACTCTAAACCAGAAACCTGTAAAACAATGAAATGCTCATAACTCTTTCAATATACCTCCGAATTGAATGAAACGAAATGCAAAGGCTCTTTGGAGGATAGGCGCCCAAACTCAAACCACAAAACTGCATCAAAACTCAAGATTTTATGTTGCACGAATCCTAATGCACTCTCAAGATGGTACGGCCCTCAAGAAGGGGCAATTTCTCTTGCTAAAATCAAATACTTGGAATTAAATTCTGAAATTCTCCAAATATGGTTGCCATTAGCATAGAATTGCAAGGATCAAATACCCATAACCAAAATAAATTCACATCAAAAGCTGTAAATGAAAAACACCTTCAGCTGTGTATACATCAGCAACATTAAAACTGAAATTCTCACCAAAATTCACCAACTTTGAAGCACAATCTGCTAGTCTGATTGAGAAGCAGCAATAAGACCAACTAGGTGTTGTCTTTCAAACACGAAATTGGATTGGAACTAGGAGGTAAGCATCCCTCAAAGTATTAAACAAGTTGTCATTTCGACAGCATAACATTAGCATAAAAACATTGGATGATGAAAGCTGGATCAAAACTTCTCTTTTATAGAAAAAGAGGTGACTTCTCAAATTCCCAAAACTCCTCCAAGAAAGGGATGCCAAAAGTTCCCTTTTTGAAATATATATATATTTTAATTTGAAATCACTTTATTTCATCACCTTTTGGCGTCCAAACTCCAAGGCATTAAAGACTTTATGAAATATCAAATATTTCCTTTATGAGACGTCCACCCTTTATGACCACCTTTTTAACACAACTTCAAGTCATCTCATTAGGCCAAGGGGTCAATATTAAAACATAACATTAATTGCCTTTAATTAAATGATTTCTCCAAAAATTGCTCCAAAAAGCCAAAATCAAAACCAAACAACTCCTCCAACTGAAAAGGAAACTTACTAAAGAGTTGCCAACTGGACCACTGCCAAAATTAGAACTTACTAAAAATAGTAAATTCCGAGAAAAGCCAAAAACCACCAAGCAAAGGAAACCCTAATTTCATTTTTGATCAACCTACGGATTTCCGGAAATGGGCTATTAGTCATAGAAGAGCGTATGGCCAAAATGGGGACATTACATAGACCTTTGGCCAATCATCATGCAAATTTCTAATACATATTTTAAGCAAGTAACATAATTCCATATGAGAATATATGCACACATGATTTGCAGAAAACATGCCAAGATAGTGGCAACAAACTTCAAAAACTTGAGGATTTTCAAAGTATCGTTTTATGGGGAAACTTGTATTTCTCAAGACAAAATTACAACACTCATGTAAGGTCTTTGAAAATACTTTTGATTAGCTCAAGCATGTTCACAGAAAATTGGAACTACAAGCCAAAACTAGGGACATGGACTTCATCAATCAGCAATGCCCATCGGATTATAAATTGATTTCACAACCATCTTCTCTTCAAATAAAGGACGAAATATTGTGGAGGCTAAATTCACATTGGACATTGTAAGGGAGGCAAAAGCCAACACCAAAATTTTCCATGAATCATTTGTACACCACTAATAGCAAAAATAGGTGCCTTGTATTCACCTACCAAGTGGGAGAGTACTAGACTCACAAACATAGATGCTCGAGCAGGCAACCAATGTTTTTCTTAAGTATCCTCACCAGTCCTCTTGAAGAAAGTACATCTAGCTAAAACAGCATGTTAGAGCACATATCAACTATTGACAATAAGGCTTTTTTCAAAACCATTTTGCAAAAGGAATCGAGGCAAACAGTCTTCCCCTTCTCTAGGGATGAGAGTCTTGGACCAAACAGCTTTCTAATTTTACTAGGAACTTTACAATATAAAAAAAGAGGATCTTCTAAAGGTGTTGGAAGAATCATGTAGCAATATAAATATGGCAATGCAAGTGCTTATCACAAAGATCCAAGGAATTTACAATTGAATTCTTTCAAGCCAATCCTCCTTTGTAATATAGTTTACAAGATCATCTCCAAACGAATTTTGGGTAGCCATTAAAACAGATTTTAGTATGAGAAGAGCAAGCATTATCCTCCTTTCCAAAAGAAAAATTAAAAGGACCATCAAAAAGAAATTAGAGTTTTCCAGAGAATCATCCCCTACATCTTGCAAGGTTTTGGCCACCCATCACTATCATACTAAATGTCCTTATCACAGGTCCCAGCAATCCAATTTGGTAGAAAATTAGCTGTGGGGACAACTTTTTCCATCCAATTATCACTTCAAGGAAGCAGGGTACCATCTAAAGCAAAAAAAAAGAAAAACTTCTTCAAGGATTCTATCTATCTGAAAACTCATGTACAAGTAAATCAAGGAAAGTTTGCTTTCTCTAGAGAAGCCAATGAGATCCCTCTAGAACCTTTGGAAAACCTCTTTATTTCTTGCAAACTAAATATACCACATAATCTTAGAGGAAAATTTCAACCACAATTTAGAAAAAAATTAGATAACATAACAAACAGTACATCGAAATAAAATGTCCCACTAGCTAATAACATTATTTTTACCAAAAAAGTTGTCCAAGTGAGCAAGAAAAAAGTCTGGATAAACTAAGAAAGAGGACATTGAAAAAAAGATGAATGACACACTCTACAAAACCACAAGACTAGACAAGGACTAATATAAGAAAATTTACAAATAGACCCAACACTAAGTCTTTGATGAATATGAAGCCACTTCAAAAAGTACTTCTTAGACTCAAGAGCAGAAGACCAAATCAACTTAAATCTACTAGACCAACAACAAAAAGAATCAGTTAGTCCCCATAGAGAATTGCACTTGTTGGGAAAGATCATTAGAGAAAAAAAGTAGAGAATAGATTTGTTTAGAAGAGACAACCAGCAACCTGCAGCCTCCTATCCACTCTACATCCTACCAAGAATCCTAACCAAATTTCTTATTATCCATGGTGGAAGTGAAACACACAACCTTCTAAATCAACGAACATGTCCTCTTATAGCCAGCAAGTAGGCAATACCCCTTCTTGAGGTGCTCCCAAGAAAATAACCACTCCAATCCAAAAATCCAGTCAAAACTCTTAAGCCCTACGGAAAACCAAAAATTAGCAAAACACTCTCTAATAAGAGCAAGAGGTTTATCATTGAATCTGAGATTCCACCAAATGGATCTAAAGGGTTGAAAAGGCCCTCCAACACCTAAGCAAGCACCATGCCCTCTAGTCAATTCTCAAATCAATTCCCAAGCTTTCCAAATTAAGCCAAAAATGGGGGAGCCTCTAGATCTAACTTAGGAAGAGCCAAAGAGGATATTAAAAAAGTCAAGTCCACTCCAATCAGATTTTCTTTAAGATTGCTAGAGATAATATTGTGCTTAACAAGCAGCTCCCAAGGCTCCTCACTAACTAAAGCTCTGGTGAGCCACTTAATAGCTACAGGGACTCCTTGCAAAAGAGAATAACCAATCTCTCTCCGCTTACCATTCAACCATATGTAACCTTTAATAATCTTGTCCATTTGGTCAATGTGATAAGAGCAAGCTAATAATAGCATGAATAATAAATAGTGAATGAGGACAAGACCTTTCGACAAACCTAAAATCTCCCTACATGTTAGAGGAGGTTGCCCTACCATTTAGAAACTTTATTAGCAACTTTACCACCTAGCCCCACATCTACTTAAATGATGGAAGTAGGGCAAAGGGAACCCCGAGATACCTTGTCATCTTAGAAGGACCACCCCACTCCTATTGCTTCTCTACAATAAAATTGAGAGGGGAATCTAACTAGCCTAGTATAGTAGACTTGTGCATGGTAAATTTACATCCAAAGGAAAGACAATAAGAGAAGCTTGTGGCATGGTTCATGTAACAAGAATAGCCTATTAGTTACCTAATCTCTAGCATCAACTTTAATTACTTGTAGATCTAGTCAATCACTTTTCATTGATAGTTTAATAAATTTCCTAATTCAACCCATAAAACTTTTGCAGCCAATTGCTCACCCAAGAGCTACACAATCAACAATTCAAGAAGGGACATTTCAACTCCAACCTTTGCATCAAACAACAAGAAAATTTTAACTTATTGATCAAACCTCTTGGAGAATCATAAAACCATCTACATGTCCAAGTTTGTCACCTTCAATTCCTATTGTCATCAAGGAAATAGATGATTGTGTAAAGATCCTTACACAAATTTTGAAGCCAAGCTTGCAATATTTCTGATTTTTGGTTTGTTGGCATTTTTTCAAACACTTTACATATAACTTGACACACAGGATTTCTGAATACCAGGGACACTTCCTCAAACAATTTGAAACCTTCAAGAGCTGGAAACAATTAAAATGAACAATACAATTTGTTGTTCCAGAAATCAGAATTACAAAGATGTAGAATGCTTAGTCTTCTAACCTCCAAAGATGCCAAATACACTTGATGTAGTTGCCAAGATGATGTATCAATGTGAACAGCATTAGAAATGGCAGGTTTATTCCTCAATAACAATGTTTATTCCTGAAACACCTCCAAAATGCTAGTCAACAATAAATAATGGTTGGGCGCTATTGAAGTTGATAATGGCCTGTTGCTTAATGAAATATGACCAAGTCTGAATAATTGTAAGATTCTCCAAAACTAGAATTTGCATTTCAACTCTTAGAGATCCGAAACCATTCTCAAACATCCTGAAACTATATAAATGAAGTATAACTTAAAGTACAAGGAAGTAAATGTCCATATGCAAATGTCACTTATGTTGGAAATATTATTGTCACTGATGTCAAAGAAAGATTAATCTCAAGACGTTTTATTGCTGCTGCCAAAGAAGGGTCAATGGAGAAGACATATGCTAAGGAGAGTTAAGCAAAAAGGGGAAATATTTACTATTTTGGGCCAACCCAATTTGTTTCTTCTTTGGCGCCCAATTTATGGCGCCTATATTGATAAATTTGCCCACTTTAATTTGGGCCGACCCTACATAGTGTGGCGCCCCTCTTGGGATTTAAAAGTTCTAAAATAAATTTTAATTATTCCCCAACATGGACAACCTCCTTGGGTGAGGTGAGTGAATAGCTATAAATGCAAGTTGATTTGGGAGGTTAGAAAGCAAGTTTGAAAATGTAAAACCATTCCTATTAAGAGCAAATTTTTAGAAGAAAAGCAGATTTGTAAAGAAAAGGAGCAGATTTTTGAAGACAATATTTGGAGCAGATTTGAAAAGAAGAGAGGATTTTTGAAGAATATATTTGGAGCAGATTTTTGAAGAAGATATTTGGAGCAGATTTGCAAAGAAAAAGAGCAGATTTTTGAAGAAGATATTTTCAAGAAGGCGAACATTTTGTATCTTGCTAATTGAAGAGATTGGTGTATCTTGCTAAGTTGGTGCTTAGAAGCGAGGATTGGTGTCTCCAATGGGTTGGTGCCAACAAAATTGTAAGAGAATTTTATTTTATTTGAGGCTGGATTTGGACAGTAGATCCAAGCAGTCTTTTCTCCGTGGTTTTCTCCTGAACGAGTTTCCACGTAAATCTTGTGTCTCTTAGTTGGTAAATCTTGTGTGATTGTTATTTTCATGGTTGTTGGATTATAAATAAGTAAAAGCTTATTTTATACTGATTCATCACCCTCTTAGTACAAGTGTGTGTGCCCATCAAGTTATACTTAAATATTTATTTCATGTACAGCCCTGCATGATACAACCAGCAAATAACTCATCCAAACTCCCTTGACTTCAGAAATGTCAATATGCTCAAGCCCAACAATGAACTTCACTCAATCTCAGCAAATGTCAATTTATGGCGCCCAGGAATCTGTAATGTCCCCTTTTTGAGCGAGCATTAGAGTTGGTGGTTTAGCCTATAACTAGGTCCTCGTAGGCTAATAATGGTGATTAGAAGACCCCGTTATGGAGATATCTGGTATCTCAATTGGCAGTTTGCAGCATTGGCACCTCCAGATCCTTTGTATATTTTGAGGCTTGGTTATTCAGGGTTTCTAGCTTCATTTGTGTATACTTACTATTTATAGTAAGTCAATGTGTTGATAGAGGCCAACCTTACTATTTATAATAAGGCACCCTGGTTAGCAGTGAATGCAGTGAGCTACCTCCTGGTGAAGTCAGAATTGATTTACGATGATTAATGATGGAGTTATAATATTATAATTATTATTAAAGCTATACTTTAATAATAACTAATTATTAAGTGCATATCATTAATGATTGTTGGCGTAACAACTAACACCTCTGGAGTGCAAGTTGGTACGGACAGCTATGCACAATACGCAATGAGTGCTCTTCAAATTAGGAGGGGAAGCTCCCTTGTTGTGCTGACAAAAGTGCTTGAAAAGAAAAGTAATTTTAACTAGATCCTATATTTTTTTCTCAGTTGTAAGAGGCACAAGGTTTGCAATAAACTTCGAACGTTGCAGCTAAGTATTTTTTGGTTTCACAAGACTTAACTACAACCCAAAACTAAGTAACTTAAACTATCCAATCCCATCAAGAACTCAGAGCATGAGGAAACGGAGCGGGAATGATTATTAGACGATAAACTGGGTACATACTCACAACGTGAAGGCAAGGTGGCACGACTATCTACTTGTCTGAACAGGCTTATTACTCACACACATCACACGATAAACCGAGTACAAATTCTCAACTTGAAGGCAAGGTGGCACAACTATCTGCTCAATCTAAATAAGTTTATTCAATACAAAACACAAAGGATAGCCAACTAGGACAATAAATTGCATAGGCGAGACACGCATACAATTTACAATCGAACTAGCCACTATATCTAACTAAGGCAAGCATTCACCATAATAATTGCATGAAACCCAAGTGGCATAACAATTCATTATCACAATAAATACTCATGAATAGATACAGAACGGGCAATATTACAAGTAAGGTAGGTACAGCATATATTTTTCTCTCATGCAAAAGTCATGTACAAATGAGCAAAAGCTCTTATATATAGACATCGAAAGGTGTAGGGAACCCTAAAATCACCTTGAGTCAACTACAGTCTTACAATGCATGCAAGATTTATTGCTAAACCCTAATAAAGCAAACTATACAGTTAACTGGAAAGCTACCATCAGTTAACCGGTACAATTAATCTAAATGGACAATGTGCAAGCATGCACGTCCTTATTGAAAGCAAGTTAATTGGAACACTACCATCAGTTAACGAAAACCCTAAATACAACTCCAAGTGAACATAGATAATCCCATAATAGACATGCATTAGATGTGACAACGAGTTAACTTGAAAAGATAACGCCAAGTTTAACTCCTGTGTTTAATGTCTATCCTAAGAGGTGGGAACTGAAGTCTAATGGTTGTGATCTCGAGCAACCAATCCCTCAACAAGATTGTTAACTGCATCACTGTCTGGGACACTAATACTCTGCCGAAGTATGCTATGTCTGTGCAACATGTCCTCACCAGCTGAGATCTGACACTGAAGTTCACCTCTGCTCCTAGTTGCTTCATCGAACAACATTGACATGATTGTACGCTGATCCATCTTACAGCCAACGGTCTCCCCACTGAAAATACTATGAACGAGTGCCTGGAGCTCTGACTGTACGTCAGTAAGCTCAACATACGCACCACCCTCAATCTGATACCGGCACGGTATGCGAGACACAAGAGTTTTCACGTACCGGAGTGCACTAGTGACGTGCTCTCTACTCTCAGCAAACTCTGATGCCATCATTTCCTCTATCTTTGCCTTGAAAACCAACTGTGTTTTCCAAGAGTAGATAGCCTCTCTATCTTCTGCATCTGTGACTGATTCATATGCCACACTCAAGTGAGCAATCATAATCTCATCCCGGGGTCTGTTAATCGCCATGTCTCGCTCCTCATCTTGGAGACGTAGACGGAGCTTTCGTGTATTGTACCGTAATTGATATAACTCTGTAAGCACAGAGCGGCCTCTAGCAACGAACTCTTCCTCCCATTCCTCCAAATGCTTGCCATATGTAACCAGGTGATTAAGCTGACCCTGTTCTGCTGGTGGCTCAAGCATCGGCGGAAGTGTGGCGGTAACATCTAACCTGTGTACAAGGCTAGAAATGTACTAGTGAAGTTGTTTGATTTCAGCCTTGAGGGCTGCCTTGTCTTCTTCATCCTTCAACATTCTATCCCTGGCGCTGTTTGTAGCAACCCATAGGAGATCAACCTGTGTCTGGCGAGTGCTACGACCAAGGTTGACTGTGATCACCTCGAAGTCCTGAGCTTCAATCTCATCCAAACTCTTCCCCTCTAGAGGTATGGCAGTCTCGACGACGATCTCCATATCAACATTCCTCTCTATGTGGACCTGTTTCTTGACCCTCTTGTCTAGCGCATCTTGATAAACATGATCAAAGTCTAAATGATCAAGGACATAGGATGGTTGCCTCCGCTTCCTTCCCAGATAAGCTTCAATCCAAGACTGATCTCACCTAATGCCACTGGAAGGATCTGTACTAGCAACGGGAGGCTCTGATGAGAGTCAATATGTAGAGGAGTTGCTGCGAGATGGAGAGTCTAAGTCCAATTCAATATGAATCGGGACTGATGACTGCTTTGGAGCTGGTGTAGGAATGTGAGGCTAGACCTCAGGTACTAGCACACTCTGAACTAGCCTTTGAACTGGCTCCCTGACAGGCTCCGTGTGCATATCAATGGCAAGCACCTTGCCTTTTGAATTGTTAGGTGCTTGACTTTTCTTAGGAGGGTTACTCCTTTTCTTCTGTTTAGGCTTTGACGAAGAAGGTAACAAAGGATCCACCGATGGCAGCTCTGCTCAGGGCACATTTACCCTCCTGGCCTTCTTACTGTCGAGGTAAAGTATACTATTTTGGATAACTCTACTAGACCTCTCCTTTATCAATGCGTACTCTTTGGCGTACCAATCAACTGCCGGCAATGGCTGTGTATCAACCTGTTCTCTGAAAAACTGAGGAAGTACTTCTCCCTCATCATCTGATAAACCTCCCACATCTTCTGCCAAGAAAACAGAAATCTATGAGAGAGAGAAGCGGCCATAACTGCATCTACGCACCTCGAAGTCATCTTCACAATTTTCCCAATAGTCCTCCATAGTAGGCTTATGGTATGCACGACCACCGAGGCGTGTTGTGTAGTGACCCCAAGGATCATAGGCACGTACATCAACAAGATACTTCAGACAATACTTCTCTAGCTCCTGTCCTGCAACTTTGGCATCAACTGTCGTTCTGCACCAATATATTTTGAACTGCATGGGAAAGTTGGCAGCTTGTTTATGCTTGCGGCCAAAATGGCGATGAACATCATGTAACTGCCTCAGGAACTCCATGAAAACTGTCCTATCTGAAGGATAGCATGGAAGCATGGCTGGATTTCCTATAAATCCATATACTTGGATGTAGGTGTATGTAGGGAACTGAATGAACCAGTCCGCCCAATCAACCATCGCTGCTCTAGCAACTGCCGAGATACAAATGTGCAACTCCCGGTCCAAGTTTCTCACTATATAAGTTAGGAAAGCCTCTTGAACACGCTTGAAGTGACGTTCAACCTTAGTGAACTCAAGCTGATTGTAATAGTGATAGACTTTCTGAACACAAAGTATGCCAACCGTGTTTAATCCTCTAAACTGACCTTGGTAGGCGATCAAGTACACGAGGTAAGAACACATGTGAAACTCGTTGGCAACTAGGAAACCAGTGATTTGCTTGTGGAGAACATTGTTGATGAAGGATGCCCAGTCATAATGCTCTTGCCCAGATATGATGCGACCAATGATGTAATACATCCAGGGCTGAAAAATGTTTGCATCTAAATGACCTGAGACACGAGTCAAGAGTGTAATTAGAATTGAGTACTCATCCTTGTACTCACCGCCACCCACGTTGTTTGGCAATTTGTTCTTCTTTTCCTTCAACCATCGCTTTGCCATCTTACTTTGACACTTGTCTATATCACCATTGAATGCATGCTCACACTGCTCCATGGAAATGACCAGATTGCTCGGGTGCTAAGGGATACCAAAACTTCTTTCAACATCCAGAGGCTCGAGACTTGTTGTGACCTTTCCACACATCACCACATTCAAAATGGGGTCCCCCTAATTTTTGCTCCATTCGGGTCTTTTGGCTTTGGTTTTGGGTTTGTCTCTCTTTGTCAGTCCTTTCTGTCTAGTGATGTACTTTCCATTTGACCTAGATTTGAATTTTGGGCAAGTCTGGAGGGCTTTCTGATGAATTAGGTTTACAATCTTCAGGCTACTTTGAGGTCAAATTGAGTTGGCTAATCGAATTCTGAGCTTAACATTGCTGTTAGGATGCTTCAAGTAGGCTCCCATTGAATTTTCACTGAATTCTGACAACTTGCTATTTTTAGTAAGTGCCAATTTGGAGCCTATTTTCTTGGGATTTTCGAATTCTGACAACTGCACTGCATTTAGAACACTTAGAGCTCATCACTTGCAAATTTTGAGCACAAACAGACAACTTACTATTTTTAGCAGTTCTGCCTTCAAGGGCCATTTTCAGGGTTTGCATGTTGGAATTTTCAACACATGTCAACATAATCTTTCTGGGTTTTTTGAGAGCTTCGTGATGATATGCCATTCAAGTCAAACTGACAACTTTCTATTTTTAGCAGGTGCCCGCATGCAAACAAATTTTCTGGGTTTTTCTGGGTTTTTTGAGATCTCTCAGGCAATATTGCATGCAAAAAAGTCTGGCAGTTGGTTGGTCACTTTTTTGAGCACTTACTATTTTTAGTAGGTCCACATTTAGCAGGCACAACATCACTAGCACTTCAACTCTCTGCAATGAACAACATGCAACGAGAACGAGATCAGACGGAGGCCTACAGATGCGCATGTAGAGAAATTAGGGTTTCCCAAAAAGTAGGGCAAAACGCGAGTCACCCAGAAGCAACATCTAGTCACAATCAACATCCTTTAGGCAATCTACTCACAAAATCTGAGCTCATTCTAAGCACTTACTACTTTTAGCAAGTCACTAAAAATAGTAGGTGCATGCAAACATCAGGTGCCAACAGCTCAGTCACGTCACTAGGATCAGGGCAAACCAAAAATCAAGCCTTTCGGAGCTTGAAATCAACTTGAAATGCAAAAATTGCGAAACTTTCTAAAAATAGCAGGTTAGGGCAAGTTAAGGGCATCCTGAACAATCAAAAGAATCACCTCTCAAAACTGCCTCAAGTCTGAAAAGGAGCTTGAAAATCATCTAAGTCTGAGAAATTGGAAGCTCAGGGGTTCTAGTGCGCCCAAGAGCAAACAAGTGGACAAAAATTTTACTAAAGCATTGAAACTTGAAGCTCGGCTAGTGAAATGCGCCTGAGCTTGAGAGGAGGGTCATGAAAAATTCTAAGTGTTGGAAATTGAAAGTTTGACCCCTCTAGTGCGCCCAAGAGCAAGCTAAAAGGTAGAAATTTTTCTAAGTCTAGAAATTAGAAGTAGCCCCCCTCATATGCGCCTAGCATGACAAGGGGTGAGTAAAAACTTTTCTAAGGCATTGTTAATGGGAGTAAGACCCCTCATATGCGCCTTGAATTTAGGAAGGAGTGGGAAATTTGGCTAAGGCATGGAAAATGGAAGCTAGCCCAGCTAAATGTGCCCAACTTGCATGGAGAACTTGGAGATTTTTTTCTAAGTGTTTGAAATTGAAAGTTGGACCCCTTGAAGAGAGAGATGCTTGGAAATTTTGTTAAGTGCTTGAAATTGGAAGTTGACACCTCCAAATGCGCCTAGGTCAAGAATTGAGTGTTCAAATTTTTTCTAAGGCAATGAAATTTGAAGCTCAGCCTAGCATATGCGCCCAACAAGAGGAAATTGATAGAATTTGGCTAAGGCATTGAAAGTTGAAGTACCACCCTTTGAATGCGCCCACCTTGTTAAAGTGGAAGCTTGCCTAGTGAAATGCGCCACAAAATGGAAGTATGGACCTCTATGTGCCTCCAAACCTTGAGGAGATATAGCATGAAGTTTGTCCAAGTATTGAAACTAGAAGCTCCTACCCTTAAATGTGCCTTAGCTAGGAGAGAAGCCTTGAAATTTTTGTAAGGCATTGAAGTTGGAAGTTCACCCTCTTAAAGGCGCCTAAGATGAGGATGGCTAGGGAGAAAACATTTAAGTATTGAAACAAGTAGGCCATGGTAAATGCGCCCAAAGTCAAAGGAGGAGCCTAGAAATTTTTCTAAGTCTGGAAATTAGAAGTAGCCCCCCTCATATGCGTGTAGCATTACAAGGGGTGAGTAAAAAATTTTCTAAGGCATTGTTAATGGGAGTAAGACCACTCATATGTGCCAAGCTTGAGAAGTGGTTGGAAATTTATCTAAGGCACCAAAATTGAAAGCACATAGTGCCAAATACGCCCTTGAGAGAGAATGAAGAGGATGAGTTGAGAAAATTCCTAAGGCGTGTAAAATGAAAGTATGAGGTGGCAAATGCGCCCAAGTTGATGAATGGATGACGAAATTTTTTTAGGGGCATTGGCGCCCAAGGTTGGAGAAGGGGAATAAACATTGATAAAAAAAATTTATTTTCTAAAGGTGAAAAATTAAATGAACCCCTTCGCATAGACACTTGAATTAATCAAGTTGAGAAATATTTTCTAAGGGAAATATTTTTCTTAAAGTCTGTGGGGCCCTGAAAAATGTTTTGAGGGGAAAATGACTTTGCATTGTGATTTTAAATGCTGGAGAAATTTTCCTAAGGAAATAAAATATGCATAAGTTTGAGGGTGGATAAAACTTTTCCTAAGGCGTTTGAAATTAAATTCAAAGCATTGAAGTACGCCCTTGTTCAAAGGAAATTTTTTTTGAAGTACTGGAGTTATTTTAATAAATTTCCCATCAACGTTGGAGTCAACTGAATGCTACATGCAGTCAAGCTGGGAAAGTTCAAATTTTTTCAATGAGGAAGGAATCTCCCGCAATGCAAATTCCTATGATGACTCTATGACGACTATGCATAATCTTTGTGACAACTTGCTAGTCATCCCTCCCGAATCGGAAAATTTCTAAGTGGTGGAGAAGTGGATTAAATGCAACTGCTAAACTAGGCGCCATCTTTCAATTATATAAACTCTAAAGCTATTCATTTTTTCTTCACAAGTTGCAAAAGTGAAATTGTGAGAGTGCTGAAGTAAAATTGTGAGAAGTGCTGAGGCTGAAGTAAGTGCTGGACAAATTCTAAAGTGAGTGAATTGAGTGAAGATTTTTCTAAGTGCTGAAGGTGAAATTGCTAAAAGTAGCTGAAGCTTGGAGTTTGAATTTCATAATCCGAATTCTCGAGGTTTGGAGTTGGTAATTTAGTGCTGAAGAACTTTTATTTTCGAAAGCTAACTTCATATTCCAACCATCTCGTGGTAATTTTATTTTCTAAGTTAGAATTGTAATGTTTGAATTTTATTTTGCAGATGGCTGAAGTTCGAAGGGGAGATGTTGTTGGAACAAGCAAAGTTGGAAATGCAGAGGCAAATAAAGAGAATGCCTCCAGGCAAGCAATCATCAAGCAGCTAAAAAAAACTTTTCTTCTTGAGTCAAAGTTTGTCTCGAAGCTCGGAGGGTTGACTGACACCAACCTTGGTTCGTTCAACCTCGAGGCATTCAAAACGAGAATATACGGGCAGGCTGGTCATCATCCATCAAAGACATCGCACAACATTGTGAGAAGTGGATTGTATGCCGCTGTTGATTTTCCACCAGCAATTCAATGTCCTGAGTTAATAATGGAGTGTGCAAATTATTATAGGCTAGACCACCGAACGATTGTCTCTCCGAACGGCAAGTTACTGGCTAACTTCACACCTGAGGCTATTGGAGAGACGTTCGGGATTCCAGCTGTGGAGAGAATGTTGTACAAGTCATAGGAAAGGGCTAATAAAATGTACCCCTCATCTTTCGAAAGGTGTGCAAAGAGAATTAATACATCATGGATGAGGAAGCCAAAACCTCTTGGCACCAAGTTGCTTAAGCAAATTATCTCAGGGGAGCTGAAATAGGAGTATTGTGATTTAATCATGATGCTCAGCTGGGTGAATGGCAGCCCACAGGCATACACTTTTGAGCCTTGGATGTTCTTCTACATCAGCCTAGTATTGGAGGGAAAAGAGTATGTAGATTGGGCAAGAATGATCAGCGACAATATAGATGAGCAATTCAAAAGTTTGAAAGTTTGAGGAGAACGAGGACATTTTATATGAGCTCGTATGTCATCTATATGCTGGCTCGGATGACGAAGTATAAAGGATTGACATACCAGGAGCTAATTGGATGCGGTCCCAATCAATTTAAAATCCATGAAGCTTGCAAGTAGTTGCATCTAACAAATACCTCCAGCTTCAAGAGAGTGAACAATGCTTTCACTATGCACATCACAAGGACTCTTCAACGGAGAACACAACAAAGAATATCCAAAGATGCACAAAATTTGATTGAAGAGTACAGGTATTGGTTTATCTAGTTCCCGAAGTTCACTTACATAAGGCTGTCGAGGTTCCATTCATACGCCTTTAGATTGCCAAGGTACCCCACGGGCAAAATGGTAATGCTTGAACTGTCTAGGCAACTCATTGCCTACAACAAAATCATAAGGAAAAAGAAGAAAGGAGGACTGCACTTCCCTATCGTTATGGGAAATTCACTTGAGGAGTGCCCATCTTTGCAAGCAGCCAAGGAAGCAAAAGAGGAATTACAATTCTATCACCTCACTCTCCACACCAACCGACAAGACTTTGATCCTCGCAAAAAGATTGGAGCAGTACAGGGTGAAGAATATCGGCACAAGGCTCATGTTGAGGATTTTTGGGCGAATGCAGAAGACGAAACTGAGATTAGGAGGATGTTCTCTAGGTTACCTCTTAAATTGATCAGGGAATGTGAGGTTGTCCAAGTTCCAGACCAAGTGGATGAAGATGTCAATGTTACACAACCCGATTATGAATCAGTGACAGGCACGCTAGTCCCACCACCTGATTGGGTAGAACCGTAGATCACAGACTTGGACACGTTGTCTATGCCAATCTTAACATTCACAAGGAGTTGGGTGGATAGACATGTTCACAGGCTTACGAGCAAACCACTTGCCCTCATGTACAACCTCATGGGCGATCAAAGGCCACCGACATCAACAAGGAAGAGAAAACAGGCCACCCAAGCTACAGAGCCATAGGAGGAGGAACCAATTCAGCCAAAGCCTTGGAGGACGAAGGAAGCATCACCTACACAGCTGTTGACTCACTCTTCCAGCGTACAAGAAGTTTCATTATTTGCAAGTCAGAGGGTTAGAATGAATGAAGAGCAAGAAATGGAGGAAGTCAATTAGCCATTGCCTAGGGAGCCCGGTAGTCAGAGTGCTAATGTTCCTAGGAGTGCTAACCAGCCGAATGAAGATGAGGAAACAGAAATAGACACTTGCCTGGATCGTGCGATTGAGGCAGCCTTTGAAGATGAAAACACTACAAAGCCTGAAGCTCTAGGTTTTGAGGAAGAGAGGCAACACATGGAGATAGATGGGCATCAACCAAATGTTGTTGAAGAGGAAGTTCGTGAAGTAGAAGCAACAGAGGAGTAGCCACTTATCATCTGCAACACTCAGCAAGCTGTTCCAAATTGGCTCACGAGCGCAATAAGAAGAGATCAGGAGGATGACATCAACCCAGCAATAGAGATGGAAGAGCTCCTTAATAGAATAAGCAGGTCACCTAAGAGGAAAAGAGCCAGAAAATACTCCAGGTTTGAGACAAATAAGTCTGGTTCACGCACTCTTCATGTTGCAGTTCCAAGGGAAGAATGTGATCGAGATGAAGCAATGCTTGAAAATTACACAATCACTACAATTGAACTAGGACGCCCTACAGAAGCACAAGTGATTGAAGAAGCTAAAAACTCCTTCCAGGCATTGAAGGATAGACTGCTTTGAAACGGAGAAAAATACAAGAGGCTGAAAAGGGAGCATAAGGCGTTAATTGGCTATGTACAACATCTAGCACATCCATGTGCCCAGGAGAACCCAACGGTAGATTTTCCAACCGAACTTCCACGAGAGTCGGTTAGCGGGCTCGAGGAAATGAAGAGGGCAATTCAGGAAGGAGACAAGTGGGTTAGTAGTGTTAGTGTTGAGGCTGAGAGATTCATTGAGGATCTTGTCTCCTCTTTCCAACATGCTTCCACCATCCTCTCTCGTATGGAAAACATTGAACAAGCATGGAGTGATACTCACATTTTTCAAGACAAGACTATTCCACGCCTAGCTGCTCTAATGCATATGCCAGTGTAGACTTTGATTGAAGGAGGGGTAATTCAGGCTGGAGATAGATATGATTTTCCTAGCTGGTATTCCGCAGCATTCACCAGCCGAGGTTTTTTTGACATGGCAAGGACAGAGTCAGTCAAGATCAGGAAGGCCATGGGAAACATTCAAGAGAGCATCTTCAACACGCTCGAGGCATTGTTCACAAAATGACTAACTCCTGAGGAGGTGACGGTGGATGGTTTGAAGGGCAGATTGCACCCATTCTTTTCCGAAATAAGAATATTTGCTCAAGTTGACTTTGAGAATATCTCCACTTTCTCCGGCATTATTCAAAGCACTCAGGAATCCATCGAGGCCTGGAGGAAATCTTCTATCCGGCAGGAGGAAGCAATTGCCATCCTCGAGTATCAGCTTAATCTTACTCCATCCATTTCTGAGTAGGAAGTTGATGCAGTGCTGGCCTGGTTTGTTGCTTTCGCGGTCAGAGAGAAGAACAATGGGAACAGGATCCTGGACAAGAATCTTCTAGAAGGGTACTGGGCATTAATTTCCCATAGTGGTCAAAGGAGGAATCTGTAATTTTGTGCTCATTAATTGTGCCACTCCTCCACCTTCTAGCAATTACTAGGGCAGAATCTAGTCTAGGGCTGATGTGGCTCAATCTGAGCCGTCCATTGTAATTCAATTTGGACCGTCCATTGAGATTGGCCAGCTATATAAAGGGGACTCCCCCTCATTTGTAATTCATTAGAGATTAGATCATAGATAGACAGACAGAGTAGACATTTTGATAGAGCAGAAAGATAGCTTAGCATTAGTTTGTTAGCATAGTTTGAAGAAGGAAAGTTTTCCTTTGAAATCTTTGTAAAAAATTGTTGTGAATACTCTCTCAATATAAAGAGTTATCATTGATGATGGTTTCATCTTTTGTTGTGAATAGCTAGCGAGGTTTCTTCGTCCTTCTACTTCAAGTAGGACTTAAAGTAGAGTAATTTTCATTTATATGCACGTAGATAGTTGTGGTGATTGATTAAAGCAACTTCGTTTAATCCATACCACTAGCGAGCTTGTTGATGGTAAGTTTGCCTTGTGTGGTCGACTGGAATACCTTTTAAGCTTAACTTCAATCATGATTCATGTGTTGGCATGCATCGTTGTGATGGTGTTATCATGCTGAATTGTGATTTGAAAACTTCTCGCTACTCCTTTGAAGATTGCACCGACTTTGTAGAAGTTGTCCAACACAAGGCAAAGCAAAGTCTGGTTGAAGCTTGCTGAAGTTGATCCCACATCTCGCTCTTAGATAGGACTCAAATTTTCTAATCCCTGCAGCCATTCAATTCAGTATATTTTTGGTTAGTATTAGGAAACTCGTACCTCATTGCCAAGTCATTCGCATCACGTGAAAATCCTCTTTATCGTTAGTCTGTTGTCTTTTGCATCGTAAACTTGTGAACATTTGTGTAAGTCCCCTTGTGAAAACAGCATATCGCAACGAACCAACTGAGTGTACTCTACTGCATTGAAAGAACCTTGGAGTTGAACTTATGATCTCTCTAGCAATCTTAGCATACAGAATACTTTGATCAAGAGAGAATAGAGTAGTTGTTGGACACTTCATTCTGCTGTTTGGTGTAGGTCACAAAACACACATCAACAAGACTGCAAATGACTTGTCCATCTACTGACACTATCTCACGAGTAGTAGAGTTGTAATGCTTAACACAAGACATTATGAACTCAACACAGTGAATGGAGATACGTATGGAAGCGGCCTCAAGTAACCCGGACTGCTGAATGTTCTGAATAATCGAATCTCTGATCTTAACTGGATCTACGATTGCCTCTGGCAGCACCTTCTGGAGATTCGTCTCAACTATCCCAATGAAGTCGTGAGTTAGAACTGATTTGGTCCTGTATTCGAGCTGAGTGTATTGCATTTTGAAAAACTCGCCCGTTGACTGTGAACATGGCTATGTCCTGACAAGATTTCTGGAAAGCTAAAAATACCCTATCGAAGCTAAAAATACCCTGCCGAAGCTAAAAATAGCCTATCGAAGGGCAATTTTCGGTAAAAAAATTTGAGATACAGGTTTTGTCCAGAAAAGAATTCTAAGACAACCCAGAACGTCAGAAATGCAAAAATCTAACTTCTACTCGACCATGCAAGGAATTTTCAGTTGAGAAAATTAGAAACTCGAGAATTGATGCTCTGGTGTCAAAATTTCCTGAAAATTCAAGCACATGGATTTAATTGAGGAAGCTCTGTAAAATCAATCCAGATGAAATAATTTGCCAAAATTTTCCTTTTTTTAGAACATGCAAATTGAATCTGAGAGAATTCTGATGAATTTGAGAGGAGAAAAGACGTTTTTTCTGTGTTCTTCCTTTGCTAAAATCGCCACTTGTTTCTTCAAATTCGCTGATATCTGTGAACTAGTACCTGCAAAAGGAATATTTGATGTTTTTATCACTGACTGCTAACAAAAATCACCCAACTCTAGAGAAAATTCGCCTTTGCCTTGAAGAACTACGAATTTCTAAAGCTGGATGAATGATTAAAATGATGGCGCCATGTTTAAATAGAGTAAATTCACACCATAATGATGACTACAAGATTTAAAAACCTCGACTAAAATAGAATGTTTCTGATTGGACCCCTCTAGTTACACTGACACTGACTCGGAGTATGGATTAAAATAATAATAAAATAATATTCACTTGCCATCACATGCAATTTTGAGAATATGCATCAAAAAGGCACCTCTTTGAAGAAAATCACGATTTAATACTTAAGCATGCAAAATAAATATTAAATATTATTTTATTCAGTTGACAAAACACGTAAAGCACTTGGATGGATTTGGCAACCTTCGCTAATCTTGAAAAGTCCTCATTTGACCTTATAGGCGTCCATTTGCTCAAGAAATGACATTTTTTGCTAATTTCCTACTTTGTAGCTGACTGCAAAGTCATAGTTGACCATATTCAGCACTAATTTCCGGGTGACTGTATGATGCTGAGACCAAGCGGGGATATTCATCGCGAAGCCTACAAAGCAAGGATGAAATGTCTGCTGGGAGCGGCAACTCCAAAATCCAATGTTTAACACCTCAAAAAATTAGGCGCCTTTGATTAAATTGATTTTCAGGCACTAGACTTAGCCATTTGTCCATTCTGCCATCTGACGCTTCAAACTGCTGCTGACAACGAACGATGAACCCTGTTGACTGGATGGTAGGCTCACTGCGTGACTGGAAGTATTCTGCATCCAACGACTGTATGCAAGGCACCTGAAAGCTGCATTAGGGACCCCAAAAGCAATGGCACCCTTGGCCTGAGAAAGCTACACCATTTTGTCAAAAGCGCAACTTTTAACCAAATACCCTACTTTGACCTCTGATATCGGGAGCTGGAGTGCTCCGATTCGCACACCGTCTGTCTCATCACATAGCTAGAACAACTTACAAGAGATGTCTCTGGAGACAACGAAGCAAGAAAACTACTTCTAAGGCCTCAAAGAGAAGGGCGCCTTTTCCAAGGTGAAATGTATGACCAGAGTTGGCCATTTTCTGAGCTGTCCACTTTTCAGCATTCTATTAAGACCTCACACGTATGAGCATTTGTCAAATCCTGGAGGCTAATGGCTAGGCTCGTTGGATAGCTGGAGTAATTCCTCACAAGTCTTGTGAAGACTTCGAAAGCTAAAAACTCCATCTAACAAGCCTAAAGGTTGGGCGCCCCTGGTCTACAGAGGTATAGGTGTGAATACCAAACTTCTCCACCCTCTGATTTACGTGTCCGGTAGAATCATTGCCACGTTCTCTCAAAATGTTGGATTGACTAGCTAACTAGTGTGTTGCAAAGCCAGACTAGAGTATAAAAGATCTTAGGAAGACATCATCTGCAAACTCATTCATCTTAGAGGTCATCTTGAAGGGCACCCCTGCAAACTCATTCATCTCAGGGGTCATCTTGAAGGGCGCCCCTGAGCTACAGGGGCGCTCATTTGCAAACTGACCAATTTCTGCAACATGCAACCACTTCATAAACTCAGCTTCTGATGTCAATTGTCGGAGTTGTAGACCTCGGATGACCTCGCAAGATAGCTCGCCGAATAGCTGGGCTAATTAGGAAGAGAATGAATCTATTAGCAAGCAGAGATAACAAAATCTAGACCTCCATTAAGAAGGGCGCCCCTAAGCTACAGGGGCGTAGATTTTCTTTTTGCCAAGAATCTCCATCTGTTCGCTCTCTGAAATCCCTGTTTTGGCCAGTGAAATGACCTTGCAGGGGTATAACCTTGTTGTGAAATGCTTCTCCATCGTGAAATGCCTTGTTCTGAGTCCCACATTTAGGTTTTGAGCTCTAGTTATTTGCTCAATTGTTGTTAACTGCTGACATGACACTGACCAAAGTCCATGCTTGACTAGCCCAAAAACTATGATTTGACATCATTTTAGCAAGGTTTAGACTCTTTAAGCAAAATGCCTTAATGAAGCAAACAATTTGGTTTGGGTACAACAATGATTTAAGTGGACTTTATTTTAAAGGGGAGATATAAGTGAATAATAAAGTATACTTTATTATTATAAAGTTGTGCATCAAAAAGGAGGGAAAAGAAAATGAAATTAAAGTAAATTAAATGAGATGAAGTCAAATGCAAATTGAATATTATCAAAGGGCATTTTTGGAATTCATGTTATTATAGTTGATCATTTTCTCTCAACTTGGCTTTGTGCTTTGGCTTTGGAAGTGAAATCTAGGGTTTTGCTGAATTTCAATCTTGGAGAACGTAGCCTCTCTTCGATTGTGCTTCCTATAGGTGAGAAAGATCACCCAAGGGTTGCAGTTAATTCGTGGCTTCATACAGAGATCACATCTGAGCTTCATTGGAGAAGAATTTCAGAAGTTTACAAGGGTTGCCAAGCAAATATATTGATCATTATTTTAAGAGCAAAGAGAACTACAAGAGAACAGCAATAAACAGGTGGTTGCCAAGCAAGGGTTTTGGTAATTTAATTGTATGCAGCTTTGCACTAGGCATGGGAATTGGTGATAGTGATTGTTACTGGAGTTTATTATCATTGTTGTTGCTGTTATACTGCTGCAAACTTTATACTTCATTTTGGCACCCATTTTCAAAGAGTTTCAAGGCATATCTTACCCATAAGTTCATGAATTGTAACTCCCAGATTTTCTGGGTATTGTTGTTTTAGATAATAGGGGATATTTTATGAATTGGGTTGTTGATATTTTGTGAAAAATACTAAGTATCTAAGCTGATATAAAAATCTGGAATTTTCAGCTGTGTATTCCCTATGTAATGTTCAGTTTTTGAGTTGAAGTTATTATTGCAATATCTTCTATTTTGCTGCATCATATTGCTATATCAAACACTGCAAATATATCAAAAAACATAAAACCACAAGCAAACAAACATTGCAAATATATCAAAAAACCAGAAAACAAATAAAAACAAATAGGCAAAATTCAAAGCTTAAATATCCTATCAGGGGTGGGATATTACAGAATCAATACCAGTCATTCACTAATGGTGACTGTTGGTAAATATGAACTAGAAAATCCTCACACCCAGCAATGAATAATGTCTTCCCCAACCAAAATCTTTTACATGGCGTCCCATATTCAGCACCTAACACTTCATGTGGGTGGCGCCAAGATTTATAGCAAATGAATATATTTTCCACTTGTAAATCAAAGAACCAATAATTTATCGTTTTCCTACAAACGTTCGATAAATTACTTCAACCATTATGCCTAACTGTGAACTTCGTGTGAATCCACCTTTGAATCCTTTTTGCACACACTGTGACTCTGAATGAATCACATAATATTAGCTAGGGAGAAATCTTTCACCATTGAAACCAATCTTACCTTGGGGTTTTGTCTAAGGCAAGGGAGATGAACAATGTTCAACCTCACAAAGAAAATAGAGTAAAATGAAATATTTTGAATACCCTTCTTCTCCTGCAATTTCCCTTTTATAAGCACTTTTGGAATTTTCCAAAAATTATAATTTAAAATCAACTTTTAGTAATAATCCTTCAACTCCATAAAATGACTTTATTTTATTATTTTCTTTTGAGCCTTAAACTCACTTTAAAAATCACTTTTATAGATAATTAATATAAGTTGCCCATAAGTTCACCTTTTGACAACTTAAAAATTAAATATTTAATATTTTAATTATTTTCCCACGCATCCACCCAAAGTTGGTGAATTCTAATTACGCCAACATACTCTAAAGCTCACTAGAGATCCAACTTAATTAAAATTGATACTTTCCAAAAATATATTATTCCTCCAAGAAGTTTGGAATGCACGTGAAATGTCGAAACTACCCTCAAAAAGAATTAACAGACTCATCTTGATCCCCTGAACACAACATCACTATTTGAACTTCATTCTAAAAAGGTTGGCACTCTCCAAGAAAGCTAGAGCTTTCAAAGATGTTGGAATGACCAAAAAATGGGGACATTACAAATTGTCCTTTGCCACTATCTCAATAGGATCCTCACAATGTTAACCACAAGGCACCACACACTCTTCAAATGATTCACAACATGAACCACACTAGAGATCAAAATTGGAAAAGGACTCAACAACCCAAAATTTACTCAAACTTGTGACTCAACCAAAACTTGGCCAAAAAAAAAAAAAATCTATGTTCCACGGCCTGTCGGGGACGGGGACAAGGACGGGGGGACGGCAGGGGACGCGTTTCCGGGACATTTCCTAAGAGGAAATTTTTAGGGGACGGTAGGGGACGGCGACATACAAAATACATATATATATATATGATTTTTTCAAAATTTATTAATATATTAGAGAGAGAGAGAGGGAAAGAGAGATAGATATGTCAATAAATTAATAATTGATAACAACAATATCGATATGTAAGTAAATCGTGAGAGTAGTACTATAACAGCATAAGAAATGTCATTAAAGCATTATTAAATTTATCACAGCAGTATCAAACATCAATAAAACCATGGTCTATCAATATGAAATATCCAAATGTCTCAAACATGTATCCAAAAGTCTCAAAGTTCAAACATGAAAATCAAAATATTAAATACAACAGTCTATGAAATTAAGCCTCATTCAAGCTATGAATATCCAAAGACTCAGAACTATCTGAGTCACTATCATCCTCTGGCAAAAGTGGAACTAAAAGATTTAATATTTAGTCTTTTTCAGAGTTTAGCCCAAACAATTAAAACATTAAACAGTTGGTGGGCCCCACGCGAAAGAACTAAACCTTTTAAAAATCATTTTTTAATTGTTTTTTAATATATTTTGACTTGCAGCCTGCAGGGGACGGCTAGTCGTCCCCGGTACAAGGAATCGTCCCCAATCCGTACCCAATTCATATTGGGGACGGGGAAACGTCCCCAATCCATCCCCAATCCGTATTGGGGACGGAGAAACCTCCCCAAAGTGAAGGAAATGTTTCCTAGCGTTTCCGATGGATTTTGCATTTTCAGGGACAGCAGGGGGACGTCCCCTTTGCGTCCCCCTGTCCCCGGGACGGCAGGGGACGGGGACGGGGGGTTTTGGGGCAGGGGACGCGTCCCCGTGTAACATAGAAAAAAATTAATGCATTTAGAGAATGCATAAGTCTATTCAAATCATTAGTTTGTTATAATTCAAAGATTACATATGTCATATGACCCTTAGACACTCAATTTTTTCAATTTCAAATTTTCAAATTCAAACAACATATTGTATTAATACAAAATTATAAATAATGATTGTTTAATTGTAAGCAATGGACATATAGCATAAACAACCAATTACAATCTACATCCTCTACTTCCTCCTCCTAGTTTAAGTTTTGAGCCTTGAACTAGAAGGTAATTCAATATCAACATGAGGACTAGCTATTTCCTCAAATATGTCTTTGTCTTCCTCTAATGCATCCACCTCTGCTACTTCACACTTTGTTAATGAGGACCAAATGTATGAAACATGTTTGAAGTTTATTATTACAAATATTTATTTTTCCAATAGCTAAGTCTCTCTTTTATTTGTGCTTTCTATTTTTGTTAGTGTTATTATCTTTTGTACTATTGCACTTTCCAAATAGCAATAAAATTTCGAAAAAAAAAAGGAAAAGAAAAAGAATACATACCTTTGTCAATAGTACTTTGAGCTTGATTCAATCTTCAAAAACACTTTCCAATCACTCCCCTTAGCTCAATTTGCACCTTTGGAAGACCAAATGATCCAAAAAATTCAGTTATTTGAATGCTTCAACACCTAGGTTTTCTTTTTTGACACAAGTGAGTTAGTGTTTGAAGCTTATGAGGCCATATCTGAAACTTGACGATACTTAACAAATGCTCAACAAATACTTGACAAAGAGTCAACTCATGATTCTAGTCACTCTAATAAATTTCAAATTTTGACTTGTGAATGTCAATGATTTTTCTTGCTATGGAGATATTGTGTTGGAAACTACTCTTCTACAATGGTCTCCAATTGTAAGCCAGGCACTAAAACACCACCCTACTACCTCTTCTAGTGGTTGCATCCATAGGATAAGAGGATCAACAATAAATCAAGCTTACTCCTACCTTTCCAGGTATGGTATATCCTTTTTCATTAGGCAAACTTGGAATTCAACAAACCAACGATGAATGCAATATTGCCCATTCATATTCTCAATTGTCAATAACACATGATCCAATGTAAACTTCGTCGCAACTCCAAGATGGACACTTAACAACTTCAATATTGGCACTATCTTCTCCTACTTCATTGTCACCCATAAATTCTACTCTTAAACAAGGGGGGCACCCATACAGTTCATTTTTTATAACTCTTATGCTCAAGTTCCACACCTCAAGATCCAACTCTTCCCCTAGTAAAAGATTATATCCCTAATATCAACATATCATCAATTTGTGGGGGACCTTTTTGACTATTCCATCTCAAGGATATTATAGTCTCAAGTGCTTGAACTTTTCTCATTCATTATTATTTGGAATATATCCATTTGAGGACTTCCTCATCACTATATATGGTTTGCATGCACTTTGCACCTAACCAAATTCAATTTTTTCATAGCTCATTTTTGCAACTACATGATGGTTCTCATTTATCTAGCAAAATGGGGGATAATCCCCACTAAGCAAGGTGGATAGATAAATATAAATCAAGAGAGAGTGGAGAGCTAGAACAGAAATATCAATAGCCAGAAATAAATCAAAATTACTTAACTGTTGGAGTAAGTGTAAAGTACATATAAAAATGAATTAAAATTGGCTGAACAATTTGAACAACTAGAAACATTAGGTAGACAGAAAGAAACATCAAATGTCATTCTCAGATTTCTAGCCTATCTGTACAAGCTCCTCATATGTATATGATCACTTGGAGACATAGTCATATCAAGAATTGGCGTGAGAATGTATATGCAAAACCACTAGAAAATAGCAAGGAAAGGTGTAATGTCCCCTGTTTGGTATACATAGAATTCTGCCCTAAAATCGCAATTTCCAAGTAGGAGACATATTTTAATAAATTACAACTTCTGATAGACTGTAGTTTAACCCCGCAATAATGTTAGCCAATGATTCATAATATAATATAATTAATTGATTATTAGTATTGTTACATACACTACATTATTTGATCTAGATGAGTAACTCACAATACAAGAAGTATAACTATTAATACTTTTGAAGCATACAAGAACTATTAATAACCGTTATTACCAGCTTCACCTTAAACACATCACCACTTACATGTCACGTATTTGTGTCCTCAATTCCTGTAGCCGTTGATGAGTAGACTTCATAGGTGATCCTATCAATACAAAACATTTGTTTTTGATTTTTAAAACATGTATTGCCTGATATAAAAATGCTCTAAACATCACAATCAGAGGCTAACTAACCATAATGGGGTATTTACTGAGAGTAGCATTTCTTACTTGATGAACTTCTTATTGTTTGATGAATTTGGCTACTATTTTTCAATCCTTCTTGAAGTGTGTTCTCTTCCTGTATGAGTTCCAATTCAATTTCTGCCTCTTCCAGTTCCTAAGTCATGATAATAGAAATATAGTCAGATTTTAATTGACAAGGAAGTTAACTTTTACTAACCAACAGTAACACTGGATTAGAAGATTGCCAAGACTATGTTTTCTGCACACAATCATTAGGCTGGAAAATATATACCTTAGCTTCTTTCTCAGCAAATTCTGTGAAGCCATCTGATTTAGATCGAATGGAATTGAGCCTTGCCAGAACCTGTGACATGATATGCATCAGCCATATTTTGACAGTGCAATTATTAAAAAGAATAAAGTCATCAAACCATGAGAAATTCCTTTAACAATGGACCAACACAAAGAGAAAGAATAAATCCTCCATTTCCATACTCTTTGCCCCTTAGAATTCAGCACAATTACAAAAAGACTGTTTGTAAGGAAAATGATAAATCAGGGTTACTGCTACTGAAAATGAAAGTACTATAAGAATCATTGTATATTCAGGATACAAGCCAAAGCAACAAATAAATATGTATGATTGCATGTCTTATTTTGAATCCCTCAAAGTTGCCATCATATTATCTACTGCTCTTGGTAATAATCCATATTGAAAAAGAGAGACTTATATCCATGCCATTACACTTGGAAGTCTGAGAAAGATTGAAAGCGTGTCTAAAACAACACACCATTAAACACATTGTTTAATTGTCTAGGACTATTTGTAGAAAAATAAGAATATATTGTAAAACCAGCAAAGCTACTGTTGCTTACCTATTTCACATCTATCAGCACATCCAAGTTATCCTCAATTTATAGAGTGATACTCAAGACAAATATGTCTGTGGAATGGTCAATGGTTATGTTTTAGCTTATTAATGAAACCAAATTGAGGTAATGCTCTCTCAATTTTTAGGCTAGGAATCACCTCGTATTATTGTTATGAGATCCCTAAAACTTGAGGAATTTTTTTTCAAAAGGGTATAGATCACTTATAATGAAATAAATTTACTATAAAGGTCCACAGAAGAAAATAAGTGATCAGTGGAGCTGCACAAATGTCCAAGGACATTGGATATAAAAGAGAGTGCTTCATGCATTTCAAATAAGAATTTGTACCAAGTAATACATATTAAAAAACTAAGAGAGAGAATAAAATGAGAAACAATTAGGTCCAGAGCTAGATTTCAAGTAATAAAAACTAAAAACTGAGTAACCTTACTTTATTAATTTTGGAAGATCTTTTTCTGAGACATCTCTGTCAAACAATATAGTCTCTCAAGAATGAATAGGGCAAGGAATCTACATACTGAAAGCAAGTTCCCAGTAAACAATGAGATGCTCTGAATGAGCAACATAATGTATCACAGTTCTCAAAGCCAAGAGAGCAAACATGAAACGTTCATCTGATTATCATTGATTCATTCTAATTTATTAACCCTAAGGAAATCTAAAATCAATAGGTAGTTGCATACAGATGTGTCTGACTAGCTATAGAATCCATCATGTAGATGTATATCCTGGAGGTGTTTTGGCATTAGGGGGTCTTTTAATTCAATCCAAGTCAATCTCAAACATTGCTAATGTCCCTTTTGGGGAGAGCAAGAGTAATGGCAGAAAATACAGCTGAAGAGGTCTTTGGATGTCAAATTCAAGTGAAAAACCTTTCCATATATATTATAAACTGAACAAAAAACAAACCTTGGCCAGCATGCTGCATCAAAGAATAAAGTGCTACAAGAGTAAATTGGTGAAACCTATGTTGCTGGTTCTAATTTTGATCTTGGTTTGGTTTGCAGATTCGGTTCATGGATCCGGCAAAAAAGATTTAGGGGTTGGGTTTGTTTTGGGTTTGATTGTACAAAAAAATGTAAAAATCATAAATATATACATATATGTGCAGCCACAATTGCAGTTGCCAATTATATCAGAATATTTTTATTTGCAGCCACAATTCCAATTGCCAATTAAATGTAATGTATCCTTTTGGGATATTCCTAAATTTAGGCCTGCAAAATAATAATAATCACTAAAAACTGATATTAGTAATAACAAGTATAAACTTTATGGTTATATTCAGATTAACAAATAAAATATTATAATATTGAGAGCAATACATCATAG
Organism: Sequoia sempervirens; assembly: GCA_007258455.2. NCBI lineage: Eukaryota > Viridiplantae > Streptophyta > Pinopsida > Cupressales > Cupressaceae > Sequoia > Sequoia sempervirens. The sequence continues at coordinate 210,291,516 of VDFB02256132.1, read as the reverse complement.
CTAAAACATCATAATAGTTAGATCTATAGTTCATAGCATCATTAATACATTTGGATTCAAAATATCTTAACATCATTAATGGTTATTCCAAAGCATATTCCTATAGCCAATCATATTAGGAATTCACTTGAAGTACTTACAAACTGCGATCTCAAGGATGGTTGTCATTGTACTGCGAGAGCATGGGTGGATCCTTGTCCATCCATCTCGGGATGGCGTACTTGAGAAGACCCTCAAGTTTAGGAGCACTCATACGCCTCCCGGCTCACGAGCGCTCCATCTAGGGGTGGCGTACTTGAGAAGACCCTCAAGCCTAGGAGCACTCATCCACCTTCTAACCCACAAACATGGCAAGATCTCAGGTCCACACCATCCCTCAATCCACCTTGGAGGTACTCCATCCTCCTTGATCAAGCCCAGGAGCACTCATTTGCCTCCCATCTCATGAGCATTCCATCTCAGGGGTGGCATGCTTGATAAGATGCATGAATAATGCCTTCCTTAACAAGCTCGGGAGTACTCATACACCTCCCGTCTGACGAGCGCTCCATCTCGGGGGTGGCGTACTTGATGAAGGAAAGGTCGGTACTTCATCTCTCGTGAACTCGAAAGGTTGATCAACCTCCCTATTTGCAAAACACTTTTATAAATTCAAAATAGATTGCTAAAGGAATCTACTATATTAATTGGTAATAAAATATCATTATGCAATTATGATATATATATAGTTATTCTTAATTTACATTCTCAGCTTACTTCCTAATAATATTCTTGTTGAAACAATACTTATCTCCAATAGATATCTTATGTTTCAATTTCTTATTTTCCTTTTTCCAATTTCATTCACTTTATCATCCAATTCCTTCATTCGTATCCCCCAAATGATTTGTTCTCTCCTTTTATATATCCTGAAATGAGAGGGAGTCACACCTCTTCATTGAGGCTTTTACCTTGCAAGGGATACATCCCTTCATAACTTGAGTGCTACCTTTTATGGTTATTTATCTATATGCTGTTTGGTAATTGCTGCCCCTAATAATCTTTAATTATTCTTAGTGGCCCCACCTTTTATATAAATCGCTTCCATTTAATTTATATTCTTTTTCTCTGGGTCGAACACATTCATTCCACATTGATTGTCCTAACTGGGTCGACCTTCACAAGGAAAAGCTATTAATAACGTCAACGCCTAGGGTTTTATACTTAGTGTTGTGATTTAAGGAATAAAACGGGTAATTAAATTAAATAATATATAAATATTAAATAATATAAATAATTATAATATGTACATATGTAAATATAATAATATATAGAGCTATTAGTAATATAATATTATAATAATCATTAAAAATATCTATAGATCCCTACCACATGAAACCAGATCCTAAATCATATTCAAGCCAGACCTAGACCTAATGGCTTGGCCCACGGATTTGGTGATACAAGGTGAAACCATAGTTGAAAAATAAACTTGGCAATTACTCAACCAACCCAAAAGAGTTTAAAACTTGCCACTTAACAAAAACTCAAGGGAAAACTCTACAATAACTCAACAAATCTATCGAACATTTAAAAGAAAATTAAAAATTAAAAATATTCTTCAAAAACACACATATTATTGTATTTATGGAACATATTACTGTTTTTTTTCATGTATCAATCAAATTCACATTTACATACACATCATAGACCAAAAAATGAGTTCAAATTTTCAATACACGTGAACTTCAAGTTTCAATATCAATAAAAATTACAAATCATAAATCTCTCCTACAACTAAAGCTCGGAAAAGTTTGTTGCCAATGTGTGGGTGTCATCAAACTAGATGGTTTAGACAACATCCTCAACACAAGCCAAAAGAAACCTTAGGCATAGGATCAAGTTGTGTATGTGATGAACCAACCCTTGGTGGCTTGCCAAACTTTCCTTTTCCTCCTCATATGCTACCACATCTATTTGCCATTGAATTGAATCCCTTTCCAAATCAGCCATCCCATCAATAGTAAGCAATGGATCCACATACTCAACAACATAATCCAAATATGGATCAACGTCATCAAGGTCAAATGCATGATATATATCTTACCCCTCTTAACTTCTTTTCACGCAATTAAAGGTTGTCACACACAAAGACAAGGTCATTCGTGCACTTTTGAATCAACCTATCACAAATCTCTGTGTACACTCTAAAAAACACATTTTTTGTGCTCACAACCAAAACCACTATAGGGTTGAGATAAAATGCAGATGAAAAGTTTTTGAAGATTCAATATTCTAGCGCCAAAATCTTCCCACCACAAATCTACAAGGACAACATTTATAATTTTGTAAATATTTTAGTAAACTTAAAAGCTAAGTTACTAGTCCTAGTACAAGTGTAGGTATGGATACGGGTACCGAGTATGGCACTTTTTTTCCTTGGGTACAACTATAGGTTCAAATATATATATATATTAAAAATTAAAAATTATATAATATAAAACAATGAGGTCTGTGAGTGGAGAAGGGTTGAGGGGCAATGCCACCAACGGAGTCGAGGGTAGTGCCCCTCATGGGGTTCTAAGGGCAGTGCCCCCAGCAAGGTCAAGGGGCAACACCATTAGTGCATTCCCTATCACAATACAAGGTAGGGTCGAAGGGCAAAGCCCCCACCACAAAGCCCAAATTAAGGCCTTTGAAAACACACAAACCTTCATGACGCACTCCATTTTCACAATTTTATCACTTAAGGGAAAAATTAGGTATGTAAACACTTTTTTGCTTGTAAAAATGTTTTAAAAATGCTTTTAGGTTAGATTGTGTTTTTGAAAAAAATGTTTTTTAAACTTTTTGGGGCCTAGTGACCATGGGTCCCCCCTGGGTTTGCCCAATTCGTCTCGAGTTCACCCAGGTTATAGAAGGACCCATAGGGAACTCAAGGTGCCCGAGTGGTACTTCGGGCAAACCCAAGGCCAAACCAAGAGTAGACCTATACCGATATGGGAGGGATTTCTAGAAAACCCAATAACATAGCTTAAAACTAAAATAAATAGTAAACTTGGAAGCCTGTTCCCCACTCACTATAGAATCAAGTATCTTTAAAAACCGATCACCATTGTCCCATCACTTTGTCCATCTGAGCCCATGGACCTTTGCATCCCCTCACATCCTAACATCCCATTCCCCAAACCCCAAACTCCAAACTTTGCACCTTGAAAGAACATCATTCTGACATGCCAAATGGAAATACATCTAAGCAACATCTTGATTCCCAATTCCCCAATCCTTCTTGCCATTGCATCTTTCAAGTATACTTTTCCCCGGACCCCCGCCATTCAAACAAAGGGTTTCACCTATCACCATGGTCAATCAAGGACACCATTAATGTCAATTAGAATTTGATAAAATGATGGGAACCTTTCAAAAGCCTATTTAGCATGTGTTGGCCCATGTTAGGCCTTCAAACTCCATATAAGGTATGTAGCTTCATCATTTTGCATCATTCAGCCATTTCATCAAGTCTCAACTCCAATTTGAGCACTGGTGTTCAACTATTGGATATGAATGTTGGGTGAAAATCATGTAATCAACTTTTCAACAGATTACACAACTAGGACTTCAGCCACAGCTATGTGAGATTCAATCTCTCCTCTCAGCAAGGGGAGGCGCCCTTCTTACAATTAGAAACCAACTAGAGTATTTACAGAATATTCACATTATTTATGAAGTGGGGGATGCGTGTCGCATTCATCATTCTCTCTTTTTTCAGAGAAGATGTGTGTAATGCTTCACAGCTGAAAACGTTCTTGATTCACAATACTAGAAACTTACCAAAAGCAGTACAACAGATTCCCTACCTTGACAAAGCACAGCTTAGAGATATCAGATAAGATTATAACAAAAGCAAAACAGAAACAAGTAAGGCTCACAAAGGGACAAAGTCGTTTCGTAGTCTTTTCAACTGCAGATTTGTAAGAACAATAGAGTTTGTCGCATTAGAGGCACAAAGTCTTCTTATATGCAGCAATTCATTCGAACAACATGAGAGATTACAAGCTCAAAGTCTTGTAGATCCTTCAACCAAAAGCATTAAAACATAAACACAAATTCAAGTTAGAAATGTGACACAAAGTCCACAAGAATCACTTGAAGTCCTTCAAATTTCATAAACTAATCACCACCAATCTCAATCAAATTCAAGAGACAATTGATCCAACGCAAAGTTTGGTATGCAACTTCTTCCTTTATTGATCAAATTTAGATTCACAAAACATGAACACAAAGTTTCACAATTAGTTGCAAATTGAGCAGCACTTCGTTGCAAAAACTAAAGGATAGCTAATATAATAGAAATCCCTCATATATATAAAGGAGAGGGATGAGCAAATCTAGAAAATCAAAGGAGCAAAATTAGGGAAGTTAGGTGAGCTAATTAAGGAAAATCTCACCTAACTTTGACAAGATGCATAGGGGAAAGCATCAAAAAGTTGAACACTGGGAAATCAAGAATCTTCATGGTTCTTTGCTTGGGCGTGGAAGTCTTCATACTTCATCCTGGTTTCCTGCGTGAACTTCTCATCTGGACCAACGGTGTAATCCACAATGGTGTGAATCCTCATGATCGATCTCATGGCAGATGAGTGAACCTTCTTGCACCTATCAAGATGCGTTTTAAGGTTATCCGATGTAAGCCTTGTATCACAAATGACATCCAGAGAGGCTTCTGAAAAGTCTGTACTGTCAATCAACTTCATGATGGGTTCTCTGAAGATCTGGGATAGTTTTGTGGCCGGCAAGAAGATACGATTTTTCTCAAGAAGCTACCCTGGTAACTCCTTGATTTCTCTTTCAAGAATCACACGATGCCCTTCGACATCTTCCTGTACTTGGTGAAGATCTTTTGTAAGAGACTCAAACACATGAATACGGTGCTTCAAAGATTCTCTTACCTCTATCTATTTTCCTTTGTCGAGAATCACCCCGGCTTCCACCAATTTACTGAGCTTTGCCTGTTTCATTTGTGACCACCACAACAAGCATTTTTCCATTTCTCTACACTCTTGGGAAAGTGCACTCTCCTCCTTATCAAGCTCTGTTTTGAGCTTAGCTATCAGAGTAGCTTTCTCATCTGCAACAATTATAATCTGAGAACCGTGTTCTACAATCTTTTGGACGAAATCATACAACACCCTACCTTTGGAAGCAAACTTCTCAGCTTTCTTGACAGTTGTTGGGTCCTCAACACTTACCATTGCTAACGGTTGTGCATTACTTGTAGATCCTGCAAGTCTCCTCACAACAGTGGCATAATGCTCTACCCTCTGTTTGTACATACTACGAGCTTGCTCCATTTTATCCAGTCTTCTAGCTAGAATATCCAAAGTCACTTGTGCATCCGCCTTTGCACTTTCATTTGTAACTTTACCAAGCTGGACCCTTGTCACTGTGTAATCCTCCATGTTGATGTCTCCTTCGTGAGGTGGTATGCCAATTTTTGCATACTTATGACCAGTGTTTTCAACATTCAACCGCGAGTACACTTTTGCCTTTTTCTTCCCTTTAGCTTTTGGAGGGACTATCTCTTCAAGGTCAAGCTCTTCTAGAGAATTCATCTGCTTCTTTCGCTTCGACACTTGAGATATCAACCAAGGGGGAAGAGAGGTGGTACGAGCTTTTGGATTCACCGTCAACTCTCTTGTCACTGTCTCTTCTAAAGTAGCAACTGGTATTGTGACAATGGGCTCATCATCTATGATAACTGCTCCTGTAGTTTTCACATTGAGTTGATCATGCATTGATTCATTCATGAACCGATTAAAATCAATCTCTAAAGTGATATCATATGATGGCGATGACAAGCTAGGAATAGATGATGGAGGGTTGGATAAAATGTCAACTGTGTATACTTGTCACTAATGGAGTATCAAGTATGGTTGACGCTGCAGGGTTAGGTGAAACACTCACTATAGGTATCACGGTGGTAGGAACAGGTGGTGGAGGAGTGTTCGGATTTGGAGGTATATGAGGAACATTTGAAATCACAGGCGATGATGTTTTGGGAAGTTCTTCAACTACATTCTCAGATGGAGACATAGTTCTTTCTTCATCATGCCTGGGTTCCTGCTGATCAACCTCTTGTCCTTCTGACTCTGGTTCACCTTCAGAATCACCTTCAGACTCTTGTTCATCTTCAGAATCTTCTTCTTCATCAAAGTCAGCTTCTGCTAAAACTTCTTCTTCAGCGGATTGATCATTGGAATCTTCTTGTTCATCGGAATCTATCTCTTCAGAAACAACCCCTTTTTCCTTTGGAGCGAGATGGTTCAAATTCCGTAGTTTCTCCTTCCAGGACGACCAGTGTGTCCTTCTTACCGACAGTGAACTTGATCCTCGGGCCTCTTTGCGAAGAAGTGGGAAGAGTCGCAGATTTGTCTTTCATGCGGAGTTCTTGATGTCAGTTGGCTTCTGCTTCGGATTCCTCTCCCTCAGAATCTGTTCTAAAAGTCTTCATCTCAAAGTCGTGCTTGTGTAACCACTCTACAATGTTAGACAAGATTGGTGCCAATCTGCCCCTAATGCTAGCGCTTTCTGTTTTGGACCATTGAATTGTAGGCAACGACCTTTTGGCTATTTCTTGTTCATCGTAGACAACATTCATGATATCACCAGGATCTGTGAAATCCTCTAGTAAGTCAACAACACCAAGATCTCTGATCTACTGTATGGTTAACCTGCAATAATTCATCTTATGAATGGCCTCTTCATCTCTGCATTCAGCCCAGATGTCCTCAAAATGGTACTTGTGATGATGACCCTTTTGCAATTGCCTCCTGACATCTCAGTAATCAAAATCAAACCTATATCTGTAGGTCCTGATTGTCATGACCTACATCTTTGCATAGACTAATTTGGCTTTTTGTACAGTCTGGATAGTATATCTACCGATTGTCAATGGGAACATGAATCCTCGCTTGTGAATATTCCTCTGTTCTTTGTGCACTAAAATCAGCTATCTGCACATCTCCATGAGAACCCACTTGTCTGAGGGGTATCGTGGCAACATGTAAGGGCAACCAATATAGCACCCTATTCTTAAATAAGTAAAAGTTGGGAATTGTAGAAATATGCATCCAACTTTACTTACCTCCTTATAGGCCTCATCAGATACCCTCTTTCTTTCGAGAGTCGGATCAAAGCTAAAAAGCAAAGGCGCGAAGAAAGCATCAGTAACCCTCCTAAAATGATGAAAGCTTTCTTTCAGTTCCAGTTGATAGAAAAATTTGTACACAGGTGTGGTGTGCCTATTCCCTCTTGTAGATAGACCTAGAAATTGCCTCATCACGGCTGCAGCATACACCAAGTAAGAAGTCATATAGAACTTTAATGTGGACGGCACATTGATCAGCTGTTCAAGTATTTCATCACTAATCTGTTTGCCCCAATCAATGTGAACTTTTTGTCTTCTTATGATTCTGATGTATTCGTACATCCAGTCATGAAAATTGGATGATTCAGGAAACCCCTTCACTCTGCTCAAAAATGTGATCATATCTTTGATATCTTCTTTGAAGTCACTTCGCGAGAGTCCCTTTGGCCATCTGGAAACAGTTTGCCTGGGATTTTTCAACCATTGGCTATTTATCAAGTTTTTAGCCTTGTTGGGATCAGCGTTATAGACTTCCTGTGCTTTTTGTATTGAGATGTCAATGTACTTATCCATCTGTGGAACTCTGAACACAATATCAAAGAAGTCAGGGTCGACCCTCAATATCTCGTGTCCAGAAGAATCAATCACACTTCTATTTTCCCTGATGTAGTGCGATGCAACTTGAAGGACAAATTTTGTATTATGTGCAGCAGTAGGGAACATAGACACCAAATGCAGGTTACTGTGTACAACTGCTCTCATAGAATCATCAAGAGGCTTCTTAGTTCTCTCTGCAAAATCAACTAGGTCTTGATGACCAACCTCCGTGTCTTTTATCTCTTCCACCTTGGAGACCACCACAGTCGGCCGATAAATACCTTGATATTTGTACTTCATTTTATCTTTAGCCCTTGATGACGATGGAGGTTTTCTGGCAGTCATTTGAGAGCAACTGAATTTACAAGCAACAACTTTGAGGACCTTTTGATGAGATTTGAAAAGAGACTGCAAGATGTGGAATCAACAAACGTTAGTCGGAAAACAACATTGGGATGCGTGAAGCGAGCAATGATGTTGAGTAAGCATGAAGCGAGTGACAAGGGACGCAAAACAATGCACAAAGTGGAAGGAACGAGGTTCGGAGCGAAGCTGTCAACTTTTGCAGTGTTAGGAAGAAAAATAGTGAAAAGTGTAAGGGCGCCAAAATTCAGCGCCCTTACACTTGAGCAAAAATGGACTTGGTGCAGAGGCGCTGAATTTTGACACGTCTGCACTTCACTAGTGTTAGAAACTTTTGATGGTCAGTTTCGTGCAAAAGTGGGGAATTTTAGCACCTCTACATCTGAAGCATGAACTTTGAAAAATAATGTGTAATGATTTCTGAAAACAGCGCTTTGACAATTTTGAAGCATGAATTTCCATTATACCAATAATTGCAAAACGTGTAAGAACTTGTCTAATCCAACTGTCGGTGTTTGTTTTGGTTTATTTGTTTTTTGCAATGTTTTGAATATTTTCAAGATATATGCCAGATATGAAATACAATGTATGGAAATAAACTCATTCTAAGCAAACTGAAGCTATCTTGAAAAATAATTTATGGATTGTAATTACAAACAAATAAGCAATATAAACTGGAATATTTTAGTGACAGCAGCTCATAAGGGTTTTATTGATTTTTTTCCACAGTCCCAATTGATTATGAATTTATATTAAAATTCTGGAAAATTATGACAACAATTAAAGAACCTGATTATACATCAATGGGCTGCTCCTAATGTTGATTCTTCACTTCCAATGATGGCTACCAATCTATAAGAATCCTGGTCGCCAAAGCAAGCACTTAGGAATGCACATACAGAAATCTGGAAATGATTTACTGTTGTAGCAGCAGCTTTAATACATTCAATGTGTCCCAGGAAAATGAGTTCTCCAACGCCCAACACACAGCAGTATACTTTAATGGTTCCTACGCCCCTGTCCAAGATGAAATCAGCTCATAAACTAAGGCGTTTTTCCTAGGAGATACCACGCCATTCCTGTATGCTCAATGCAACTAGCAGATTCAACTAACCACAGCCTGTAGAGGGTGGAAAATACGCCCAGCCAACTGAAAAATACAGTTAGATACACCCAGCAACGATGATTCTCAGAATTTGAGATGAAACCCTTCAAAAATTGCTTGAAAACCCCACGTTGAGACTGCTGGTTGGTACGGCTGGCAAGTACAGGGCCGTATTGCCTTAGAAAGAGTGCCAATGATGAAAGTAAAGGCGGCCTTTAGCAATCTTCTGATCTGTAGTGAATATTATGTGAAACCCTCCTGAAATACTTGCAATAATCTTCACAATGAAGCTCAATACTGTAGCGGGTACTGTAGCGCTTCTATTCAAGTCACTATAGTAGCAAACATAAATTTTGCTTTGCAAAGGATTAAATCTTAATCTTCCGCAATCTTCAGATCTGCAAACATATAACCTTGAAACCCTTGAATAATCTTTGAATTTTTCCACCAATATGCTCAAATAGAACACCTGTATGATGCCCTCCTGTATGCCTAATTCAGTAGATATTTCACTACTTCAAAAGGCTACAACAATGGAAAGTTAACGTTCTCCAATGGCTAACTGAATCAGAAACCCTCGGCTTCCTCTCTCAAACGAAAAATCATCAACACCAATGCTCAATCCCCAATGCCCTCTTCTCTTCTTCAATGAATATTTATAATTCTTCATGAGGGTCGATTTTCTCCAAAAAGCTCCATTTAATGAATTAAATTAATAAATGATGTTTCATTTAATATTTCACTTAATTTTTCCATAGTGGGCGCCCAAAATATTTCATTAAATTAATTGACCAAATGGTCCCATCCTCATGACGCCAAGACCCTCAACATTAAGTTAATTTATAACTTAATAATATAAGCTTTTAAATAATTAATGTTTATTTACACCAAATAAACATTAATATCTCCATGAGTACTCATTATCTTTGAGCGTTGTCTGAACTGGGAGCTAAGCTGATGAAGCTGCATACGACCACACACCTTACTAAAAATAGTAAGGGTCCCTCTCTTATCCATACCTGACTTACTATAAATAGTAAGTTGAGCATATGGAGTCCTGGAGACTTCAAACGAAGGCTAGAGCCACTAGTTTCTGAACATTGGAGACGATACAATCCCCAGAAGACCCCCTAACCATCCTCATTAGCCTATAAGGGTCGGAATTATAGGCTAAACCATCCACAAACCTAAGCATGCTAAAAAGGGGACATTACAAAACGTGTTTTGGGGAGAACACTTACATTTTACCACACCGTTACATATTGGTGTAAATGGTGATAAGCTGAAAAACAAACAAAAAACTCAGTTAGCATTTGAAAAGAAAAGACGTGGGAAGAAGGAAACCAATAGACAAAGAAACCACAATGAAAAGAGAAAATGTGTGAGGTTGAGCAACACGCATGAAGACAAGGAAGAAACACGAAAAGGGCAAGAAGAAAACGCCCATGCATCAACACAAAACACCGAAGATAGAAAGGAAAGAAAGAAAACGCATGAGTTAGGAAAAAAAACACATGAAGAAATGGAGAACAAAAACAAACGCATTTACAGATCACCAAGACATGCTCAAAACAAAGCATAAAAACGAAGGAAATAGAGGAGAGGTAAGAGAAACGACTTACCAAGAGAAAAACGATAAAACCTTGTTGGGAGGAACTAAGATTTCTTCAAAACGTATTTTGCAGCTTGAGGAGAGTTCGCCCAGCAAGAAGGAATGGAGATAAAGACCATAAATGATGGAAAGAAAAACATAAAACACCTTTAAGTGCTCATAAAGAACCTAAGTCGACCTCAATAAAAAGTGGCACGAGTTAAGGCAAACTAAATGAAACATGTAAAGGAGGCAAAAAACCACGCCCTAGCCAAAATTGGCCGAGTCTGGGGAAAAAATGCAAAGGCGCTAAAATTCAACGCTATTGCACTTTATAAAAATCACTTAAGTGCAAAGTGTTAATGATATAGCAGCTTCGGTAGCTCCTTCCAGCTCAGCTCCTTCGTGGAAATATAATTGAATGATAGCCATTGGCTATTCAATCTATATTTATTATTATTGTTATTGTTTATCTTCATTTTGTATAGCCGACATGAGAAGATATGAATTCATCTTGATCTGTTATCAAGAAGACATTTAATGCGTGTTCATTATTTGAGGCCGACCTCTTGTGAAGAGGCGTGTATATTCACTCAGGCCGTCATATAATATTTAGGCCGACTTCATTCAACAAGAGATGCAATCTCTTATAAGGCCGACATGAAGGATTAGTTTCACCCCACTCATTTGTATATATATTCAGTTTGTTCAAAAGGGAGGAGATCAGTTCTATCATTTTACTCAAGTGCGAACTTATCTAAGATCATAGTGTGAATACATCTGATCAATCAAGGGTGAACTCATATGATATTCAAGAGCGATTATATCAGTTCAGTGATATCAATCAAGTAGAGTTCAGTTATTCTCATCTGCCTTGCATCATAAAGTGCGGACATATCTGAATGATAAAGTGCGAACATAAAGAGTGAAGAGATCAGTTCAGGCAGTTACACACGTGCGAATATATATTGTCTGATCAAAGAGTGATCATATCAAACAGGCGAAGCTTCAGCTAGCGAATTCTGTCAAGTGTGCTTCAAGTCTGAAAGTATGATCAAATGCGAATGTACTATTCAAGTGCGAATATAATAAGCAAAGTGTGAATTCAAAATACAGGGTGAACATTACACAGTGTTGATCTATCTCAGTTTGAAGACCATCCAGTGCAAGGTGAACATTGCCAGATCTGTCATTTGCCAGGTGTGATTTAACAAGTTATTATCTGTCATTCCATATTACCAGGTGCAGTATATTGGTCTTGTGTTAGACCTCATTGTATTGTGTAAAATTGCCACTATTGCATCAAATATAAGAGAGATCTTTGTTGCTGGGTTTTTCTCCCTCAAGAGGAGGGTTTTCCCAGGGTATATGCTGTGTTATTTTGTCTAATTTCGAATTATTTTTCTGTGCATTTAATCTGTTCACATAAATTTAACACAAAGGCGCTGAATTTTAGCGCTTCTACACTTTCAATACTTAGTCATTTTTTCATAGTGAGTTGGAGCATTGTTTTAAGACACAACTGCACTTTTCCCAATTTCACTAAGTATTGATAGTGAGACTTCGCAAAGGTACTCGTTTCAAAGGTCTTCGTGAGGTGAACATAGGGGGATGCTCAAACTAACTGTTTGAGGCTTTGGAACGCATTTCGAGGTGGCTCGATAATCACCTTGTTTTGCGTGCTTGAACTTCACGAACCTAGGAAACAGACAAGTTTCGTAGGGGGTTATCCATGGAACGAGCGCTACTAGATTCCATGATAACAATGAAGATGAAGATCCTTAGGTTCTAGAGATTAATGGACAAACCCCCATTGGTTTCTTGGAGTTTAGAGGACAAAATCCCTTTGGATTCCTAAGAGAAGCTGCATATGGAGGTTGCATCTACACTTAAAATTCAGAGGATTTCAGTGTTTTGGGCCTTTCAACATTCTAAGTATTTTTTAAAGATATTTGTAATCGTTGTACAGGAAAATATTTGTAATCATTAGAAGAGGAAATGTATTTGAAAGAAATATCTAGTTCCAGCCAGTGTTACATGTGTAAATCTATTATATGTGGTGTGGGTATTTCATATTTTTACAGTTTCTATGATTCTATTGCTAAAATATTTTGGTGGGTATTTCAGATTCAAGTGTTGTACATAAAAATGTAGCTAAGGGTCATTACAACTAATGACATCAGTCTCAACGTATGCCTATATTCTAGTATTGAAAATCTATTTCAATTTCAATGTTGAGTAGAAGGCTTGCCTTCTTCAAGTCAAAAACATTTCCAAGTGCTTGCTAAAATGGTATAACTAAATCGTATTCAGTCATTAGTAATAAGAATAGATCTTTAAACTTGAAATGCCAATAGAAGCTCTCTTTTCAGATGCTGTGTCATCTGTGTCTGTTGAGATCCCTCTTTGTTTATTTTGCTTTGGTGTATCACACAAGCATGTACACCATGAAATTGCATACTTCAGAATCATATCACTTGAAGCAGCTTCAGGCAACTTCAGATTGGATGAAAAGAATCAGATTTTGTTCCTCCCTGGATTTCATCTTAGTTTCAAATATCACAAAGAGAGTTAACAGCACTTTCTGACTCTTTCTTTACTTTTTAGTTTTTATTTAATCTTAAAAACTTATTTTAGTTTATCTGACAAGATTTACTTTCCTTCTTCCTTTCTATTATTTATAATTATGAGCCGGGGTTCTTTCTTTCACCCTTCTGCAATTTTACCAATGCTCTGATGTCAGTAAATTCTCAAACGCATTTCACATGTCCATGTGTGGGGACAACAAAAATGAAAGTAATGAAAACCAGAAAAATCACAAACCTGAAGTACTGATTCACGGACATCTGCAAGATCTGGATTTACTTGTGTACTTTCTGAGCTCCCTTCCAATGCTGCCTTCAGAATCTTGATATTCAACACATTAAATGTTGAGTGAACACAAGGAAACAATACATAAATGAAAAAACACTTATACATCTCTACTAAAGTCTCAGATCAGTACAAAGTTCATATAATAATTAATAAATGTGAAATGCAACAAACCTCTTTGGCTTCCTCCCCATGCTCCTTAAGCTGCAACAGAGCATGACAAACAGCTTTCTCTGCCTGAATGAATGCACCTCCTGGTATTATTTCTGGATGAGATAACAAATAAATATAAAATATAAGATCATCGCCTCAAAATCTCAATGATCTAGAGTAAGGTAATTTAATTCACCGTGTAATTGTGAAGGATGCCATGGCCAAATTATACTCCTAGCAGTAGCAACAGATAAATCAAATACTATTCAAAAGTGAAAAAAAAAAACTTGCAAAATCAGCAGGAAAAAATCGAACTTACAACACAACCTCACATATCCCTCACATATCCCATTTTGATTTTCGCCAATAAAAGACTGAAACTACCACAATCTCACAATTCACCTACTATGGTCAGAATAGGGTGCTAATATAAAGTAACGTTAATGAATGATATCAAGTGACTAGTTAAGTGAGAGACTTATTTTCATTTAAAACTGGTTCCTGGAGTTGTTTGTATTCTAGTCACAAACTTACAAGTTAGTTTACCATGATCAATACCAATTATACCAATGAAAAAGTATTGAATATATCACATATTTTTCCCTCTTTTGTCTGAATATTATCTAGAGTTGTGTTTTATTCTGTCAATATCATATCACAGTGCAAAGCAATGGGTGTATGGGTTTCGGGTTTGAAGGTCTGAGAAGCAAGAAGACTTGAAAGAAGCACAAGTGTTGGGAAATCTCTAGTGGGGAATCAAATTTCCAAGAGGAAACACAAACAAGATTAATGAGAGGGAACGGCCTGAGTTACTATTCCTGTATGGAATGAGATTGCAGTAGTCACATTAAATGCTGACAGATGATAAAGATTGGATAGAAATACAGACAAAATATTTTGAAACAGACAACAACAGAAATAACAGTTCTATAAGAAAATAGATGTATCTGTTCAAGTAAAAGGCAAATGGTTTACTGTAAAACTTCTGAAAAGAAAAAATTTGATGGACAGCTTTCACCTGTTTCAGAGCAGATGTTCTAAAAGACCATACACCAGTCATGAATGCTGTCAAAAAAGGAAGAATAGATTCTCTTTGAAAGGAATAGAGAAATCTGAGCGAGAAGAAAGGACCCTTATTGAGAGGTTCTGTAAATTAATGCTATCCTTTAAAGATGTCCTTATCCCTTTGACTGGTTTACTCACCTATCACAATCTTTCTGAATCATATAATCTCCTAATCCAGGAGGATCTAGCACTTTCACCATCTTTCTGTACAACTAAATTGTCAGCATTCCATGCCACATGAAATCCAAACCGCAAGCTACAAGATCATCCCAACTAAATGTGGTAGTGCTGCAAAGCCCTAATGCTCAACTATGTTGCAAAGTTTCAATAGTGTCAGCCCTATTCAACACAGTTGATGTATTTTCCAAAGAAGGATGGCAAATGGACAGTTTCAATCAACCACAAATCCTTGAAAAAGATCATTGTGAAGAACCACCATCCCCTTCCACAGATATAAGATTTCTTGGACCAGCTCAATAGTGCAAAGTTCTTTATGAAGATAGACCTCAAGCCCATCGAATCCCTATTGAACCCTAATATACACTTGTAAGCAGAGGAAGGCTTGTTTGAATGGTTGATTATACCCTTCAGCTTGTCCAATACTCCCACAACATCCCTCAACCATTTGCTACTTCATTCATTGTTTTGTATCTTGATGCCATATTCTTCTTCAAAAAACATGCAAAGAAAACTTGTGTCAGGTTTAGCAAGTTCCCAGCACTTTGTGGAATTAAAAATTGTATGCAAATTTAGAGAGATAATCCTTCACTATGTAGGAGATCAATCAACTTGGGTTTATCATTGATAAATATGGAGTACATATAGATCCAACCAGTATCTGAATCCATTCAAGAGCGGCCTACATGAAGGCACTCATAGAACTTCACAATTTCTTAGGCTTGGAAAATTTCTATAGAAATTTTGTAGTTAGTTTCTCAAATGTTGCTTAGCGATTGAATGAAGTTACCAAAGGTAAAGCAAAAGAAATTTTTCAGCAGGTCAGCCAAACAAAAAAATTTGAAGAACTAAAATCTAGAATTTGTCATTCAACAAAGTGTGCATTACCTAACCTTTAGCAACTATTCACTGCTTCAATCATTATTATCTAGCTTCATGGCATGCTCACCATCAACAAAACATGCAAAAAACATTTGCATCACATTCAAAAAATTCCTAAATATTTGCAGTCACAAACTATATGCAAATTTTGTCAAATATATTTTTGCCATGCGGAAACACAAAATCTTGGTATATTGTTACCAAATATGTACTGCATATAGATCCGACCAAGATATGTGTCTTTCAAGATGGCTTACAACAAAAACACTCAAAAAATTTGCAATTTCTTAGGGTTTGTGAATTTTGATAAGAAGTTTGTAGTTAGTTTCTGTAGCAACTTTTAGCTTGTCAGAGGCATAACAGGATGCATTTATTGCATAACATAATCTTCAGTGACTGCTTGAAATTGAGACAAATTGTAGTTAGTTTCTATAGCAACTTTTAGCTTGTCAACGGCATAATAGAATGCATTTGTTGCATTACATAATCTTAAGTAACCATTGAAATTGAGACAAGTATGTTTCAGAGTACACCTGGAGCAACCCTCACTCGATATGGTCACCCAGTTGCTTACCACAGTGAGAAACCGACTGCCACAATAAGGAATATGAATGTCCCAAATATGACAGAATTTTAGAATGTTTTCTAGGCATGTAACCAATGGAAGAATACATATTGACAAAAGAATATCATCATCCACACAGTTAACAAACCACTTAAGGTTTTGTAAATGCATAAAAATTGTAACAAGAACTGCATCAAAAATGGTTTGCATACCCCCAACAATTCCACTTGAATAGCATAGATCAATCCCTGATTATTAATGCAAGTTGGACTCTTGTATCACTCAAGACACTTGTGCCTATTGCAAGAGGCAAAACACCAGATCTTGGTAAGAAAAGCTCACTTCAAGAAGGTTGCAGATCATTTTGGAGTAGAAAACACACTCATTGTATTGAAGAAGTATTTCTTTTGGTCACATCCAGGTTAGAGATTGCAAAATATATCAGAATTGTGTATGTGACATGTGTTATCACCAAGCCAACAAACTAGGAGCAAGGAATGTATACTCCTTTGCAAATACCAAGCAGGCACTGGGAATCAGTTTCCGTGAATTTCCCTTTAGAATTACCTGCTACAAGGTAAGGTAATGAATGTATGTATATAGTATAAATTCTCAAAGATGATATTTCCTGTGCCTTGTTAAAAGATTATCTCATCTCTAGAAATAGATAAATTGTACTTATAGAATATATTGGTTCATTTTGGAATACTTTCCACCATCATATGTGATAGAGATACCAAATTCTTGACCAACTTCTAAAAAGCACTTTGGTGAACGATGGACACAAAGATGACCATGCATAAAACATTCCATCATCATATCAATCATTAATGACAAACAAAAGTGGCGAATATTGCAACTTCTCAGAAAGTACAATTCGAAAAAGCATCACACTTGGGATGAAAGTCTTTCATTTGGCATAGCTACAAAAGAGTTCCACACATCTCTACTCACCAACATTGTTTGTTTGAATTTATAATTTTCTATTGATGCCCATTGCCCATTGCTATTGCTTATCCCATACCACCATCAACAAACACAATTCCTCCAACTCAAAAAAACATTTGAAAAAGCAGCAAAATTCATGAGTAGATGCAAACTATTCAGCAAAAGAGCAATTCCAAATACAAGCAGTGCCACATCAATTCAAAGTTCGTGACGTGAAATAGCTTAGTTTGCAAATAGAAAAACATAAAATCCCTTACCACAAAATTCATCCTCTTCAGCATAGCCCATACACCATCACTAAGAAGGTTGGAGACAATCTTCCATCTCATCTTGGTCTTCATCCAGTTTTTAATGCAGGATTCTTGTGCCATTACTTTCTTCCTTTGTTAGACACTCCAGATCTTGGAGAAAAAATTCAGCCAACAAAGTTCAATCCTGATTGCAGCATGCCAATCAAAAGCAGATAATGTCATTGACACCAGGGTCAAATGGACAAAGAATCATGGGATTCCTATCTACCAAAGTGGCAAAGCAAGTTGAGTTTCTTCTCGAAAAAATGCTAAACCAAGACTCAAGTTGCATGGAACTTTCCACGTCTTCCATCATAACTTGCAACAGTGAGGAACACTGAATCTCAAGGAGAGGCTATTGATCCAAGAGAATGTGATACTTTGATCATCTCTCGATACAGCAGCAGTGTTCTACATGACATCCGTCTTCACCACACACTTCAGGATAATCCTAACACCTAATATTCTATGCTGCACAGCTCTGGTAGTGGCAGTCTTGCTCAACAGATTTGTCCTTCAACACATTCAAAGAATGAAAAGAAATAGGGTATACACTAGTGGCATATGAGCAATAGTGTTTCTTGTAATTGCTACGATGTCTCTATGTTCCATCACTTGTAATTTAGTGTAACATAGCTATTCTATGGCATGAGATTAAGTAGCATTAGGAATAGACACCTTCAAGATACACCTAACCTCTCAAATCATCATATAAAACTTTGCATGATACAAAATTGCATTGTAGTTCTTGTATGTTCTCTTGCCTTAGCACTCTGAATGTTGGTATTGTTGCAGTTTGTAAATCCTAAATCGTTTTTGCACATAATACAACTGAGTCCATTTTAGTGTGTTATCCCCCCAGCCACCCCTCTCCACGAATCAACTCTAGATCAGATTGAAAGTTATTGGAGAAAACTGAAGGGCTTTGAAGGTCCTCAAACAAAGTACTATCAGTCATATGTGGATGTACAACAAAAGATCCAGCAAACTGCAAAAATTCTTCATGCAAATAAAAAATCCAGAAATTGTCGAAAAGAATCTGAATAACAATAGAACCTGGTGGCAGTATATAGGTGATTTAGTAGACATATTGTCAAGGTACAGAAGAGAACCCTGGGCTTCTAACAACTCAAATATATATTCTTTTGTTTAGCAAAGACATGGATTCTATTTAAGATACATGTTTCTCTCAAATTCAGAACAGCACCATTTTTCTTTGATGACTAAAGTACATTTGAGCCTAACATATATGATGAAGCAAATGGAAACCAGGAAAGGGCTAGGTGGAGTTTCATGTCTTGATGCAGAGCACAACCTAGGTTATAGCCACATTGTCACCACGAAAGAAGACCATTGAGTTTAAAAGGGTGCAGAGAGCTAAATACAAGGCAGATGGTTCCTTGGATAAGCACAAAGTAAGGTCGCTGACAAGGGAATTTCCACAACAGGCCGCAATAGCATATGGTGAGATCTTTGGTCCAACAGCAAAGATGACCATAATCTGATTGATTGTATTTTTAGCTGCCACTGTTACACCCCGATTGTATAGCTACTAAGATATTAGTACTGCATAGGGTATAAGTGTTTATAAAAGACAATTCTGTGAATGAATAAAATATGTTGCACCTTGTTATCAATATGAGTTTTGTACATTAATGATTGTCTCATTTTTATGTTGTTTCAATTGATGTTATTCATGGTGAAAATATGCATTATGAGGTTAATGAATAATGTTGATATATCTTGTGAAGTTTATATATACTGCTATTGTTGTGAGCAATTAATTGTCGTGAGTTTATGACGGTGGATGCAGGTATGTGAACCATTCCTCCAGGCGGAGGGGAAATATCACTTGGGAGAGGGGCTTGGTCGTTTAACCGGTAATGTTAACTAGTTGAGCATACACACATATCATTATGGGTTTCGAGGAACCAAGTCAAATAAGTTGGTCTTGATAAGTCATCCATAGGCTTTAGGAGTCTGGTTTACTTCTTTGTGCTTTGAGAGTGATGATTGTTTATTTATCAGATTTACTACACTGTGATCCTTGTGTGGAAAATGTGAATGATATATGTTTATAGGTTGAGTGGGTATGTATACACATGTATACATTATGTACACGTATCCATATGTAGAAACATATCAATACACACATATGATAGGCAAACAGATATGCTCATACGTATGTGTCGACATGTATATACATATACATACATATACACAAAGGTATATATGGTTATACACATGTATATACATACACACCCTACCTATCATCTGTGGATAAAAATAATATTGTGATATTATTGTCTAGTAATTTACATGCATATGTATGCATATATGTATATATCGGTGGAGTGACGATATTAAACGATATATACATAGATACGTAAATATATATGTAAATATATATATTTATATATTTTATATAAGGGATAAATATATGTATATATATTATAGTAAGATAGTATATACATATATATAGATATATATATATACATACATTACGAGAGTAATGAAGAAAATATGTATATGTATATATATGAATATATTAATAATTACTTAAAATAAATACATATATAATTATTAATATATATAGTTTAAATATTTTAAAACTCTAAAGTAAAAGAAAAAATTAAAAGATTTGAATCTTTTACTTGGAGTAAATATTATAAAGTGGACTATGGATAAATAAATTGATCTCTTAACTATTGAGAAAATAATAAATCTCAACAAGGGAGAATCGAGCCTTTTTTATTTAAAACATATGCCATAGTGAAATCGAAATATTTGAGGGAAACATTTGAAAAGAGAACAAAATATTTCTGAAGAAGTTCATTTCCCGTGAAATGGCGTGGAAGAGAAATGCATGGAATTTCGGAAGAAAATTTCAAAGAGTTGGAAAGAGGGCGACGCAGCTGAAGGGTATGATGTGTTGCAAGAAGTATCTTGACCAATTCGCTGAAATGATGATTCATTTCCTCTTGAGCACCAAAACTATTTGTTTTCCTGTAAGTGGCGTTTCTTCCTTTCTGAGTTGACCAAGTCTTGATTTGTTGGCTCAAATGAGGTCGATTCACTCTCATTTTTTATGATTAAGGGTTTAGAAACCCACCAGGTTTCATTTTGAATATTTTTGGGCACTTTGTTGTCAATTCACATGCCTCCATTAGTGGAATTCGTTGCATTTTGGGCCTATATATAGACGCCTTGCCATTTAGCGTTTCATCACTTGTGCAATCTGAGTTTATCATTTTCATTGAGCTCCATATCCATTTCTCTGTTTTGTTTGTATTTTCTGTTTTGCTGAGCTGAAAATACAGTGGGTTTTACCAGCAATTGCCATTAACAATTAATATCCCATTTTAAGCTGATAGTGAAGTCATTGTGAGCTATAGTTGAGTAAGAAATTACTAGTGGAATCATAATTGAGAGAAGAGATCTAGAAAGATCATTATAGAGTGAGATTCTATCATAGAGAAGCCATTTTCAGTGTGAAGTCTCTGTTATACTGGAAGCTTGTTTGAGGGAAGGACTGGAAGAACAACTCTGGAAGGAGAAGCTTAATATCAGGAATGAATCTTCTTTAGTTGTAACTTTTATTTGAAGTGTTGTTTTCTTTTTTGTGATTGTTGTTTTTTGTAGTTCTAATAGGATAGAACTATTTTGAAGAACATCTACAAGCAATGCATTGAAGGGAAATTGTGTAAAGGTTTCATTGGAAAAGGGAATGGGTAAAAAGGGATTATATGTGAAAAGAACTTAAGGAATTAGTTAACTTATTTTGCATTAAAGGGAAATAATGGGAAAAGATAAAAAGGAAAGGCTTTATATGCATTTTAAATGAATATTGCATTTTGTATATGATCTTCGTATATGGAGAATACGTAGAAGTATTTATTACCTACTAGGATCGAAGTGATGACAAAACCAAGTATGGTCTTAAGCTTAGGTTAACTGGGATAAGCTAAACATTCCTAGGATAAAGATTTCCTAAAAAAGGAGTTAGGATATAAGACACTTGTTGACTAGCTCATTTCTAAGTAGTTAGTTTGTAGTAGGAAGTTTGGGGTTAATTTATACCCATTGAAGGACATAGCCTACGTATAGAGTAAGGTAGCCCCAAGTCAAATCGGCCCTGAGTAGTGTAAGTGATAGATGACTTACTCAGTCATTTACTGAACTAGAATACTATGGCCATAGTAATGTAATGTACCTACATCCTCTTAGATCGGGCGATGATTACATTATCAGTTCACCGTGATCCAAATGTACATACTAGTTTGGGATTGTAGGATTTACAAGAATCTAGTTACGTAGGACACACCACTATGCTCAATTGGTTAACAAAATCGGTTACTCAACCAATCCTTTCGACGAAGGGAGGGCCATTCATTGAAAAATGAATGTGCGGGGGACCGCATTATAAGTCCATGGTTGGTGAAAAAGCACCCGAGTGATGTTTCTCTTCCACAGCAGATGTCTGAAGAACCAAGATTTGAAAGGGAAGATCCTAGACCGTCTTACTACTATTTGTGCAAAAGTTGTTTAAGCTGTGTATGTATTTTTATGCTTTCATACTCTGTTATTTACTTTGAAAAGGAAAAAGTTATTTTATTATGAAAGGCATTTAATTGTATTTATATAATGTATTTCAATTGAAATGAAAAGAAAATTTTGTTACAGTGTTTATTACTCGTTTACTTTCATTTATAAGTTGTAAAAATAAGGAATTTTTATTTCACGTAAGGGTTAGGTCGTTACAGTCGCTTTATAATTTGGCTAGAAATTGTATCAACGGGATGTCAGGTGAGGATTCCTTAAAGGTTACTTGGATGAAGAAGCGTATATGTATAAGCCACAAAATTTCAATGTTGAACATAAAAGTCACCTTGTATGCAAGTTGCCAGAAGCTCTTTATGTGTTGAAGCAAGCTCTAAGATCCTGGTCCATAAAAATTGATCTTCGTCTTCCAAGATCTCGATATTAAGAAGCCCGTCAAGGTCCAAGTCTCTAATTCAAAAGCCCTGATAATGATATAGGCACTCTAACTGTATATGGACAATTTAATCATCAATGCCATCAGCACAATACATCGGGTAAAATCAGAATAGGCATTCTAGTTTTGACATGAAAAACTTAGGACTCTTACACTGTTGCCTACACCTAAATGGAAACCTTTAGAAAACTAATGATGAAGTTTTCAATTCTCACAGGTATGCAGGAATTTGTTGGAAAAGTTCTAGATGGGTGATTGTAAATAGATTTTTACTCCAAGGGAAGTTCATCTGAAATTATCCACCAATAACAATTCAAAACAGATAGCTGAATTATATTTTCATAAGTTAATGGCCAGCTTCATACTAAGTCACAGCATTTATGTTCCTGTTCGAATTCAGCAAGGAAATAAATCAGAAGCTCATCAGCTGATAAAAATTTGAAAAAAAAAATCATAATCACATTCAAAGTGTATACATTTGTATTTTATTTTATTTTATTTTCAAAATAAGAAATAAATAAACAAGATTATCAATTAAATAGATTTGAAAAATAGATAAGATATCAAAACATATTAACATACTAATAATTTATCATTAATCATAAAATGTTTTAAAATTAAACTCCAAAACTAAATTACAACTTGAAAAATAAAACCTAAAAAAATCTAAAATTTAATAAATTGTCTTAATATAACACTAGAAATAATAAAATCAAATAAATAGAAAAAATAGAATAATAGTAAAAAAATTAAAAAAAAACAAACTAAAATAAAACATCATAAAAATTTAAAACTTAATAAAAGTATTATTCAAAATAAAAGATTAAAATCTAATAAAACCTAACTATTAATAAATTTTAACTAAGATAAAAATCTTTCCTGAATTTTAGTAACGTTATGGAAAAAGCAATGCAAGAAAGAAAAACAGATTCAGCTTTTGATACCAGTAAACAGCAATCACATTCAACTTCTAGAATACAGAAGCCGACTGCAGCAAACTGCATTCAACTCTGAGAATGCAAACAGCAAACAACAGTGATCAACTCCCAAAGTGCAAAACTCAACAGCATAAATCTTTGCTGAAATCTTTGAAACTCATGCAATCACCCTTTAAAATAGTAATCAAATTGTACAAAAATCAGAGACTTCTTTAGCACAACCTGGCAGAGGCAGCAAGCAAATGAAGAGGCAACATGGAATGAATCTTAATTCAAAGAGCACAGTCACAGTTTTAAATAAAAAGAAACAAATTGTAGTTGAAACCTAATTGACACAAATGCTCTTTATTTTGATGAATGTCTTAAATAAATGTCAAAACCCTTAAATTAAAAACTGTTCTGAACAAATTTCCAGGCAAGTTTCAACGAATTTATTGTTTTTAATTAAATTCACCAAATTTCAAATTTTTACAAAGTTTGGTAAAATGTGTGACACAAGAATCACATATCGTACAATCATGAGGCCTGATCTTGGCATTGCTTTCAGTTACATTCCTAGATTCATCAACAGCGCAAAGTTTGAACAGTAAGCAGAAAAAGAAATTATGAGATTTGTGCAGTATGCAGTAGATTTTAGCATTCAATATGACATAAATAATTATTTTCAGCATGTTGGATTTAATGATGTTGATTAGGAAAGATCCACAGAGATAAAAAAAATCCATGAGTAGATAAGCATCTAGCCAAGAATTTGGATATATGTTAGGAAATAAGATGACTAAAGTGCATTTGAGCCTAACATTGGATTAGCAAGATGCGAGAAGCAATGGCTCTTTCTTCCACCAAAGTGAAGTATAAAGCCTCTGTCCTCACAGATTGTGAAACAGGTCCGTTGGGAATGCTGCTTCCTGATTTACAGGTAACTCAAAGTGAAATAACAGTACTTCATTTTAATAAGCAAAGTGTGCTATAAATGGTAAAAACCCTTGGTCCATGTACACTTGAAGGATTTAAAAGTTCCCCATCATTACATCTGGCAGCTTGTACAAAATGAAGAAGTTGACCTGCAATATTGCTTTAGTACTATTCAATTGCAGAGATCCATAAGATAAGGGCGTCCTTGGCTATCTACCTCTACATTATCACCATTAATGGTCATGGGTATTTCTTGGAGCTGGTCTGAATCTAGGGGCAAATAGAGGAATTATGTTAGAACATAATATTATTAGGGGTCATACTCTTATAGCATTTATATATTGTTCTAATATAAAGTTATAAAACATTATGCCTATTATATGCTTTATAAAGCATATACCATTTAATAATTAATAATCTAATAAACTATTAGATTATTAATTATTAATAAATTGTACTTTTGAATAGGTGTGACTAATACCCCTTTAGGTATTTTGTCACCCTTTATTCTATATTTAAGGAGGTTTTCTCTCATTGAGAGGTAAGTCAAATTGGAAACTTAAAGTGAATTCTATCACTATGCAAAAGAGTATTATTGGCCATGTGGAAGTAAGGAGAAGTTGTATCCCCAAGTTCTGTCTATATTTTATAGACAATTATATAAGTGTTTTATAATTATATAATGTTTTATGGAGTTTTTTACCTGGAAGGATTTTCCCCGTGTATATATTGTGTAATGTGTTGAATCTGTGTATCTTGTAATTCTCATTTCATTTATCTTATATTTTATTTGTGATGATTAGTAACCTAAAATCTTAATTTCTAACATGGTATCAAAGCCAATAAGGCTATGCCAATCATTTTTATAGGTGATACCATCGCTCAATACATCTAGGTGTGCCTCTTTTATTTCTTTAAAATCAATCTCAAATTATAAAGAACCGTACATGCTAAAATCAATCTCATCCATCAAAATTCACCTGAGTATTGCTACTAGTTTCATCCATTTATTTAACTAGTTTCCATTGATTATACTTCCTACCAATACCTAATATTCAAACTATGTTATGCATCAGTACCTCCCTCAATTTCTTGAGGACCAAACCCCCTGTTCCTTTTTCCTTTCAGACCTTCATCACTAAATCAACTCAAAGCAGTTATTCTGGCCAATTTTCCTTGGTTTTACTTACTAGTTACTACCAAGATCTCTGAGGTTTGAATTTTATATTTATGTCAGATACTGTAAGTTCAGATTTGATCTTTACGATAACCAATTGATAGAATCTAGATCATTTATTATCTGTACTAAATATGCTTTTTGAATTATAATCCAAAAAAACATAGCAATGCATTTGTTTTAAAAGTGCTAGGGAACATATACCATTCTTAGATTTTGACAAAAGCTCCAGGTTGTCCCATACACTTGGAGGTATAATATCAATATCATCGGCTTCAGAGTAGAGACAGGCACGGGCAAGAACTGATAACCCAAGAACTGTAAGGGGTCCATCTTGCATTGAATAAGAAGGCATACATAAGCCTGGTAGTATAGCATCAACAGAACTGAAAAATGAACGCAATTGATAGCGTTCAGCAAATGGAATGAATCTTTCTAACAACTCCATGGCTTCCTTTCTTAAGGTCATAGATGGCTCACATGCTGCTAAAGATGCTATTCTGTCCCAGGTATTTGCAACCAGTGTTGAAACAACTCCACGTTGGCTCACTCTCTTCACAGTCATGACCATATTCATATGTGCACTTGAGCTTCCTGATGTAAATGAAGATGTAAGCCTCCCAAGTTCTTCATGTTCAACAATCCTACCTAGATGCTGAAGAGCTGTATATCTTTGCTCTGGTTCAGAATGCTCAAGCATTGTACAAAATAAATCAACTAAAGACGATGTAGAACTTGAAAAATCCAGACAGTCTCTTTGAAACAATTTTGACAACCACTTTCCAGTCTGCAACCTCCATGTAACTTTGGGTGCATGACAGCATACAAACCGAAGTGCAGAACATATATGACCCAATACACCATCCAAGGAAAAAGAACTTGGCAAAGACAAAAGATACTCAAGAAGCACAGCTGCTACTTGCCAGCAATGATTTTGTTGCAAAGTCAAAACAGCTTGACCTAGACCTTGAAGAGAATTTTGCCATTCAAGCAAAGTTTGTTCGCTTTCAGATACAAATTGGCAGGATTCATTTCTCTCAATAGCTTTGTTTGAATGAATTAACTCGTAATTTACCAATAAGGATCCAGAGTATAATAAACAAGCTGCTCCTGTCTGTGACAGTTTGCATGTCATTTGAGAGTGAAATTTCCAGCAAATTTCAAGTGTAGGGCTTAATGTAAAAATCAGAGCCTCTAAGCTCTTTGTGAAATCTTCAACATCTGAAATACATGAAAAGTGTTGCAAAGCATTACTACCGGCTTGCTTTGTTCCATGTTCAGTGATATCACCATCACCTGCATTTGTCTGATCCTTCACTTGAAACGAGTTTGACACCATAGATCTTTCTGCTTGTCTTTGAACTCCATGTAGGTCTAGGGTTTTCCTTCCCCTGTCACAAATTTCTAACGCTGATGATTCCTTGCAAATGAAGTCAATTGAATCCTTTTTAGAACAAGAATGTTCATTCATCATTGAAGCACCAAGGTCTCTTAAAGTTTCTTGTACCAGAGAATTGCAACCTTCTAGAACCTTTTGAAATGCACAGAGGTAATTATAGTAAGTAGTTGTTGCTTGGAAACCAGTAAATTTTGCCCACTGTAACAATGACTGCATAAGTTGCCTCCTTCTGGAAATAGATAGATCAGAAAGCATAGATCCAGCAAGAAAAATCAACAATGCACCTTGTGAAATGTTAACCATTGTGCCTTTCTTCTGTTCAGGA
Source organism: Sequoia sempervirens (assembly GCA_007258455.2). Classification (NCBI taxonomy): domain Eukaryota; kingdom Viridiplantae; phylum Streptophyta; class Pinopsida; order Cupressales; family Cupressaceae; genus Sequoia; species Sequoia sempervirens. The sequence continues at coordinate 210,264,033 of VDFB02256132.1, read as the reverse complement.
CCAGATTCAAGCTGATTTATAAGAGCATCGAAGCACAAAGACTCAAAATTCATGCTTGAAGGATCATCCTCTACAAATTTCTCTGAAGCAGATGCTGTTGCAACGGTATAAGAGATAAGAGGCTTTAATGCACTTAGTACTGAATCTAATAAAGGCACATCACAATAGGAACTGCTGCACAAGGACAGCAAGACCTGAATAACCCTTGGTATCTCAGGGATAATAGCTTCCATGTGTTCCAAAACAATTACTTCCAATATGTGAAGTAAAATGCACTTGACATTAGACACCACAACACCTTTCAAAATGTCATCATTGGCATCAACATGTGCATATTGATCTCTATCTAAATCTATGAATGGATTAGAGCACAACTCTGAAAACCAACTCAATATATCTGGAATAGAACAAGGTGGCATTGCCTTTACTTGCAAACAAACAGCTTCTAGCATAATCTCAGCATATGTAAAGAAATGCTTTCTCAATTCTGGAAAGACTACATCCATTTCAGGATAAAATGCATGGACAACACCATCACTATCTAATGAATCTAAGGGATAATTTATGGTAACAGGTTTCTCAAGTTTACCAACATTGAATTCCAGAAAGCAGGCTTCTTGCAATCCTTCATTATCTTTCCCTTTAAATGATTTTTTTACAGATATCAGTTCATCTGAAAAGATGGACAGCAAGCCAGTCAATTGTCGCATGTCTTGGGTGAGAAGCAACCCTCTTTTCTTGTGTTCATTTGCATAACGGGCTAGACCCATCCATCCTATATATCTAACCAAAGGCAGTGGTGAGGATGAGAACTTCGATATTCTATCCATCCATGATGAAACTGGAATCAAATCCCTGTACCAACAGCCTCTTCTGCTATGCATGTAGCCATCCTCCATTATGCCATTGCCACTAGCCACAAACACTATTCTTTGAAGAAGAGCCCACTGTCGCCTGACTCGATGTACTTTTGCTGGTTCTACAGGAGGACTGGTTTCCTTTTGCTCCTGATGAAGAGAAAATAGCAATCTATTCAATCGCTCAGCAGACTGCAAAATTACGTCAACAACATTCTCTGAATGACAAGATACATGTGTTGCTGAATACAGGAAAAACAGAAGACCGTGCAAAAGAACTTCATACATGTTATGCTGCTCTCTTTGTAATTGCCTAACTAAAAATCCACATAGTAGAGACTGATGCTGGCGCACTAGTGTGACAGCATCAGCAGACTGTACATCATCAGGAAAAATTTTAATACCATACGGCCTTTCTTCAAACTCATAATCTATTGATTTATCCTCAAATGACCTTTCATTCAAAGTTGCATTATGAATTCTGCTGTCCCATTGAGCAGCTTGAAGAAGAATATCAATTACAGTCTTGTCTCTCATTCCCTCCAGTTGAGCAATTATTTTCACTCCTGACTTTCGAACACTTAAAGAAGGCTCATCCACAATGATCTCATTAACATGTAATGATGTTGAGTCTTTACTAGCAATAATTCTGTTTGGAAGCTGTTCATTTTCAGTGGAAGCCATCATGAAATATGGGTTCAGATGACACTCTGCTGCTAAAAGCAATGCATCAATTGCAGCATCATGACTTTCTGAGTTTATTTCAGATTGTGCATGCAATTCCTCTGCAAAACGTCTGAACTCTGAGGCCCGTAACTCACGGTCCTGATGATTCACCAGTTGCAAATACTCTCTTTGCAAATCAAAGTATTCATTTGCACAACCAATATCCAGAATTAACTTTTTCTTTTTTATATTGTCTTTTTCCTTAAATAGTTTTCCATCAACCTTCAAATTTACTTGACCAAAGCCCTGAGTTTCAGAAAGATTTCCCTCAAAAGGGCTAGAGAACTTCCTAAGTGATATGTTTTTTAACTCTGCAGGAGCAAAAAGAAGACTGCCATCTTCAGTTGCATCATTCCTTGAATTTCCATCTACCATGTCAGATTTTCCATCCACATCTTCCTCTATACCACTGATTTTACCTACTGTCGTTGTAGGGTAAACAGAAGAAACGGGTAAAAATGTAGACGCCTCATGGTCTGCACCTTTAGTCATTGAACTTTTACAAAGATTGATTCCAGGTGGCAACGGCACATGAGGAGCCAAAATGGAGAGAAGCACACTACACCACATTTATTAAAGTAAGTGCTATGTACATGTACAGAAAACTGCTATTCAAAATTTAGACAAATCATAAATAAGGACATTAAATTTTAAAACCAAGTAATGACTCACAATCTGTATCTGAATTCTATGTACTAGTGAAACGTTAAATAAAGCAACAAATGCACCATGGATAACACCTATATTAAAATAAATACAAGGTGAGCAAGGAATATATTATGGGACAGTAGTCCAATGCCCAAGAATTCTAGTGATATTTGGGCAAAGGGCAAACTGACAGCCCTTTGTAATTTACACAATAAATTATTTATGTGGAGGCGATGAGAATTTTTCCATTGACACAAGTTAGTCAGTAGACAGAAGGAAACCCATATCTGAACCCTAAACATTACCATCCAACCAGGCAGCAGGAGGAAGAAAAAAAGACTTTGAGCTAGTCTTTTTGTGTCATAAGAAAACATCATTATAGAAAGTGGGTAGTCCAAGTAGGAAGAAACAAGTGAGCTTTTAGACAGTTTCTGTGAGAAAGCTCGAGGGAAGAAACATCTTATACCTATATGATGTTATAGCCTGTTTTCTAAAACTTATTAAGAGCTCCAATCTCTTCTAATTGTTATATTTTTTTATTAATGGTTGTATAAAGTGGACCCTCATGCATATTTCATCCCACAATGATGATTACAAAATGGCTTCCCATTTGATATTTCAAAGCTTTGGATGAAATACCTTGGTTCCACAATTCCTCGTCTCCATTCATTCTCCAGAGCTGGTAGGACAGCAGGTCTTTGTACAGCAGTACAAAGAAGGTCCAACGCTATGGCACAAATCTTTTCTTGCTTCTCCAAGAAGACAGTAGAGACATCTCCAAAAGCAATAGTATTCTTTATTGTCGTGATTGCTGGTACTAAAAAGGGCTCTAACATTTCAATAAGAAAAAGTATACTGTGTTTTGCATCCTGCCAAGTTAAATGAGAAAAGAAACTGCATTTACATTCATATTATGGATCCAAATAAATATTAATAAAATGAGCTTTGCCTGCCTCTGTCAAAACAGCATGTATGATAATAGAATGGCCAGCAAACAAACATAAAACTTTAAAAGATAGCTCAGAAAAACCTTAAACTTTGGAAGAAGGTCATCCATATGCCCAGACAAGGCTAGCATTATGTAAATTAAAGCTGCACGGGCATGTGCAATAGCATGTTGAGCATTCTGCAAAATTGAAAAGAAATGGCATGTTAAGGTTTTTATCAAATAAACAAACTGTGGAAAAAAAAGTGAAAAAATTAAATAGAGAGGATGCAGGTAATGAACACATTTTTTTGTTCCCCTACTCATTTTCAGGTCCAACAAGCATTGGTTTTTAATGCACTTTTCTTACAACAGAAGTAAAACGATGACATTTTCTTCAAAAATGGGCAAGCATTTGTTTTTTGACTGGAGTTGATTTTGTCTACATGAGAATATAGATTAAAGAAGTTGAAATTGCTAAATGTTTAACTAAGTCAAACGAAATTTTAGCTCAGATTCTTAAATTGGTCAAATGGATCCAACAAGTCGTCTTCAACCAATAAAAGTTAGGCCACTCCACTGTATAACTAGAATTAGTATCCACCAGTAAAGAAAAATTAAATAGCCATATGTATCCAACTAGCAAAACGAGAAGAAAATATTGCTAATATGGCAAATAGGTAAGAATAGCAAAAAGACCTGACAACTCGCTTAAAGGAGTTCATAATGATAAAATTTCTTCCTCTCCATCTTCCAGATTAAAGGCTTCCAAGTCATTGCCATGATTCCTAACATTTGGATTGACAGTATCATTTCTTCAAAGTCTCAAGAAGTTGGATCTGTAGAGTTTACACAGCAATACCAGATTCTTGTCTTCACGGATGTTTGTTATTTAGCTAAATTTTTAAATACAAGCCAATAATAGTTCTTAAAGTAGTGCCTGACTTTTATCTTTAGAGAGCAAATTAATATCATTGCCATAAAGCTGAAAGGATAAACATCCCAATCTGAACTTTACATTCAAGAAAATGTAAAGGTAAATGTAGTTTTTCAGTACACTGTCTTGTGAGACACAAATCCAGTGTAGCAGACCCCCTTATGCAAGCATTCCACAGAGTGTCCCGAGTTGATCACAAAGCATCAAATTTGATCACTTGGAGCCATGAAGCATGCCTCTCCAAAGACTGTTCGAAATTTGCAAACATAAAAAAGGAGAGACACTATTTAAGATGGTAAACTTCTGTGAGTTACAGATTTGCAAGGATAATGACATCAGTTTTCAAACATCTCCAGCAGGGTGTGTTGTGGATTTTCGAAGTTCCAACAGGTTATTCATTTCTTGCCTGTCATTTACAAAGGATAACAGTAGGTCTTCAACAATCTTGACAAAGTTTCATTCATCACAAGGCTTGTTGCAGCCACCGACAGCAGTTATGTTTGCAGGCTTTCCAAGTGTGAAGCTTCAATTCATTCCATTCTTAAACATATACATCCATGTTATACTCATTTAGCAGTTTTTGAAGTGTTTCAGAAGGGTTTCAAGCTTTGTTGACAGTGTTCAAATATTTGTTGGAGCTCCATCTGCAGCAGCAACAGCAGTTCGGTCAAGCACACCCATAGCAGGTCCTGAATAAGGTTTGACCAAAAGTCTGAAATTTTTAAGACGATCATCCAATACTCATAAGCATGCTAATATGAAGAAGTTGTCAAAGTTCAAACAAGTTCAAAGGGGGTCACATCATGCTAAGAAGCACACCTATGACAGATTGGACCTTAGAAATTCAAAAATCAGAAAGAGGCCATGAAGACTGCTGCGGCAAACCTGTGTGAAAACTGCCCCAAATAATAGACATAACAAAATTTGCTCTCCAAGCATAGCAATGCATGCCATAACAACTGTAGACCAGAAATTTGACAAAGTAAAAAAAATGACCCTTATTAAAAAAGCATGCACCTAAGGGAAGGCACTACCAGAATTTGTAAGAACAAAAGAATGTTCTTTATAATCTGAGTTTGCCCCATGGCTAGCAACTGCCAGAAATTCAAAGCCTAAAATGTGTCCCAAGTTGCTATAAGTGCGCACCTCATAAGGTTTTGTCTGGATTTTCCATACACAAAAAGGAAAACATCTAAATGTGCCAAATGAGTGTCTAGGGCTGTAGAGAAAATTTTAAACATCAAAGAAACACAAGCATTCTGATCTGAAGCGTGCACCCATAGGGATCTGTCCATAAGCAAGTCTTTTCAAACACAAAAAAAAAGTGTTCATTTTCTCTAAAAAGCGTCCCCATGATTCTTGCCCAACAAAAACTTGAAACAAAAAGGTATTAAGTTATTCCCAAGCATGCCCATCATTGTCTTGATCAGATTTTGAAACGCCATAGTTGATGCTCTAATTTTCAGGAGAATAACTGGCCAGCATAAACCCTAGCATGCGCCTCAGTTGTTTAGGGCGAAATTCTTTGTAGCATCATAAAAAGGCCATCATAAACCCTAGTGTGCACCTCAGTGTGGGCAGGCCAGAATTCAGTAAAAACACTGTATAAAATTTAAAAGCAATCAAACAGACCTGGGAGACACACTTAGTCATTTGGATAAATTTTGAAGTTTTGAAGGATCACTTCATGCTATGAAGTGCACCAATAGAAAGGTTTGGGCAGAAGTCTCAAAAGAAAAAATAGGCCAGCAAGATCAGGAACACGTTACATTGATATCTTCGGTCAAAACTTCAAACAACAAAACAAAAAGTGGTCATTCCTCTTTAGGTGTTCTCAGCTGAAAGAGTACAGTTTCTATACAAAAAAGAAAAAGAAAAGTGGCTGTCTATAGGAGCCTCCTGCTGCAAATAGATGCCAAAGTTGATAAAATGTGATGAGCCTAACTGGCTCCAACTCAACCTCTGACTTTTACTGACTTATTTTTGTGTTTTGAATGTTTTAAGAAGAATTTTAGACAGAAGTAGAAGGGGTGCCAAGCATAAAATGTACATAAAACTGAAATTTAAGCTAGATCTGAGAAACTGCTTATGTATTAAGTGTTAAACAACTGCTACAAATAGATCATGAGCAACAAACATACCCGGATACCTCCAAATTATTTAAATAAAGAAATTTTGCACTTGTCAGGCAAGAATGGCTGAAACTGGTGAAATAGCATGCCTGGAGCCTGGATCCACTTTCTCCCACTATGAAACTGGAGAATAATTGCTAAGAAAGTTGGACGCCCAAGATGAAGTCCAAAAATGAGCCAAAAGAGAGGCGCTTTAGCTCCCAGCTTCACACGCCATTCCCAAATGGACACGCCTTTCAAGGCAAAAGTATGGCCTCTAAATGGTGAAGAACAATCTTTATTGAAAGCAGCAAAAAGGGTGAAGATGGTGTCCCAGATCTGTAAGCCCTCTTCTTATTTAAACCTGTAAACTTTTGATTAGAATAACTCTAAAAGCACAGATGAACTCTCGTATGAAGCTCCCACAGTTGCAACCATTCAACCGGTATTCCACAGTCTCACAATCACACATCAATGAAGAATTTTCGCTCTGCAAAGAAGAATCTTCTGAAACCCTTGTCCTGAGACAAAACCATAGAGAAAAATATAACAAGCAATGTCAAATGATCAAAAGTGAGTTTGAATTGCCAATTCTCCCTTATATTTCAAAAAAGCACGCTTTTCCACAAAGTCACACACTTCTTCCAAAAAGCCACGCACTTTTGATATTTAAATACATTATGTATTTAAATACTTTTCAGTAGTTTTTAAATTCACTTTTTAAAGTGAGGGCACCTTTTTGACTTAAGTGATATATTTTATCACTTTATAATATATTTAAGTGGCTTTTAACTTTTATAAAGTCAATTTGACTTTATAATATACCAATAAGTTAAATAATTAACTTAACCACGTAAATATTCATAACTCCCTCCAAACTCAGTATTTTTCCGTGCCGTCAGAAGCTGGCAAACACTGAGCCACAAATGCAATCCACTACTGAAGTGAAGGAGTGGGAATGACAATACCCACCAAAACGGCCACTGACCCCCTAACAAGAAATAGGCTAACTCAACTGCTCCTGAAACTAACTAGAATGGGGACATTACATAAAAACATTAAAAATGGTTGCCTTTGCCATCAAACTGTGAGAACTAAAAGGTTGAAACATACAGAAAAGACAGCTCCATTCCTAAGTGTGCCCTGTATTACAGCAGATGTCTATTTTCAGCAGGAATGATGGAGTGCTAGGACACACCACTGGAGCAGAGTTTCAATCATTATTACAACATCCATGGTTTTCACCAAAATTGCAGCAAATAATCAGCAAGTTTCTTCACATTCATCAGTCATTGCAGCTGGTGATTGAGGAATGTATGTTCATTCGGGTTTCAAATACAGAAGTTATCACAGATATTAAGGAACAATAAGCAGCAGTTTGGAAAGATGCCTAGTGTTGCATGTCATTTTTCCACTATCTGTTCAAAGAGCGTAAAGTATGATGTTCTGAATTTCATTGATGAAGACTGTTTGAAAGTGGCCATATTTCAAGACTTTTAAGATATTCAGTTGTAGAATGGTCTCAGATAACAGTGCTAAGAGTTTCATAATCAAGTATTAGGTAAAAAATCATGCTAAAGATGGATTTTAGCACATCATCTTTGAAAGAGCCTAGAGTTTTTTCTTCATTTTCGCAAAATAATCAGCTAGTTTTTCCCACGTTTTGGAAGCGTTTCTAGCTTATTAAACCCTCATTTCTGCTTGTTATCAGACACCCACAATTTTCCCTTCTTTTTTGAGCGATTATGACTTCTATTTCGGCGCGAACTGGTTGCTCCTGGCATCGCAAATTGCAGCAACAGCTACAGGTTAGGGAAAAAAAATTATTCATTTTCACATTTGGTTTGGTGGCTTCAGTATAAAAAATCTGGTTCGATTCCACCTCTTGAGGCATAAATTAAGCCATAACTTATGAAATAAAACTTTATAGTCCACTAAAGTCCAATGGCCCCTCTTTAAGAACAATGTTGTGCAACAAGGCCAAGGGGTCCTTTTTTATAACCCAAGCTTATATCCCTTTTTTATTAAAAAGCAACTTTAATACTTTAGTGACATATTAACTAAATATAATTCTGACCATGGAGAAAACTCACCCCTTGCCAAGAATAGAAACTCTGCACTGCAGTGCCACCAGGACCAGTTACTAAAAATAGTAAGTGGGTCAAATCACCAACTGGCCAAAATAGAGGACAACGAAAAAAGGGGGCATTACAGTCCTCCCTTCCCAAAGATAGTTTGTCCTTGAGCAATGGCATCAACACTCCAAAAATAACAAGTTGATCCACATTGAAACCAAATAAGATCCCAAGGTCCCAAGTCAGCCTAGGAGTTCTGTAATCATGAGGTAATCTACTGTCCCAAACATGAATGCAAGCTGGAAGGAAGAAATAACAACTATTTGTCACCAGAACACTTATCCAACGCTGAACTGGTTTGCCAATCCTATCATTCCCTTCACCTGGAACCATACACTGACCCAGTCAAGATGCAGAAGATATGCTTTGGAAGATATGCTTCTCCATCCAAATAATGATCTTGTTCAGGATGCAGAAGATGAGAATCAGATGCCTCCTGCTCTGACAAAGTACAAGAAGGTTTTAGCTGAGTCGGACAGGATATATTTAAGCCTCATGAATGTTGAGTTCTGGATTTGACAGAGCACATTCATGCTGTGGACACATTCTGCAAGGATACTAATTTATTGCTTAAAATATGGTTGTCTCTCATCACAAAAGTGTCTTCGAACTAGTGAGAGTCTCCACACTGCCAGTCTTGGACAATGAAAGAAATTAGAGCTGTCCAGCATGCTGAGGTGCTCAGAGGTATCAAATTTCAAGGGAGAGAGATTGTATCTGGTCTGGAGATGCTACCAATGGAACTAGTGAATGTGTCTAGCAATGTGTCTAGCAATGGGGTATACAGCAGGAAATTTTAGAAATGGGGTATACAGCAGGGCAGTTTAGCAATGGAAATCTTCTCGGATAGGTGCAGGTTCAGAGAGCTAGGGTGTGTCTGCGACTCTGAACTTAACTCTGGCACATGTGAGTGTAGTTTTTTGCTGGTGTCGGTCATTTCCTATTATTGCTTCTATCTGTATTAATCTAGTATAAGGTTTTAGGCTTTTTTCTGAGCCTGTTCAAGGGCAGTTTTTTTATGCTATAGTTGCTATGCATATCCTCCCTTCTGCTACACCTGTCTAGAAGTTGTTAATGCAGTTTTAGCATGTTATGAACACTATGTTATAAATTAGCATGATGAACTGACCATTTTTTGTAACTTAAATTCAAAAGAAGTTATCGTGTGATTTAACTTACAATTCAGTGAGAAATTTTATAAGAATGCTAAATGAGACTTGAAAGTAGAGCTTACAATGATAGTAGAAAATGAAGTGTTGGATGTGTGTTGTCTACTTTGCCTGTTTTACACCCTTATAGTTGTACACAATGCCGCAATTCGTGGGCTCTCTTGTAGATGGTTTTGCGACCCATCATTTTATACCAACTGTTTTGTAATATTGCTTCACCATTTCCTATATTAATGTGCCTATAAATCCCCACACATGTATTATGGTTAAGCACAAGTACAAAATATCTTTGTATTGCAAATGAGTTAATATAACAAGTGAGTGCTGTTTTCGTGGTGTTTTTCCCAAAAGGGTTTCCAAGAGTGTTAGAATGTGAGTATGCCATTATTTTCTTTCTACTGCATTTAAGATTCTATTAGCAATGCTTCTCTTGCATGGGTTTATCAGTATTATTTCTCTTCATGGAATACTTAAGGCGTTTTCCACTACAAGTCCAGAAGCAATTTTAGCTAAAGAAGAGAATTAAGCAATTCATGCAAGCAACCTATACTCTACACGGTCACTTTCTACTTTAGTTTGTTTTTAGTGTTTAGCATTTCTTACTGTCAAATGTGTCTAGTCTCTTTGAATTGCATTCATCTGAATTCAATAATACCTCAAAAAAGTCACTTCATGTATATATATATATATCATTTTTTATTTCTATGGTTGTTATAAATGTACATGCCTTGAAATTTGGTTTTGTCATATTTCTTTGCAGCGAAGACTCCATACAATTTTCAATCTAGCATCCATCAATTTATCACATAGTGACATAAATGATAAAACACACATCATTTATTACAAAGTTTGTCTCAACTCATTAAGGAAATAAATGGCAGAAAGACACTAACTTGAATCACACCCAAAAGATCCTCAAGTAGTTCGATTGTGAGATCAACCTGCATTAGGAAAATATAAATACTAAGTACAGATAAAACAATTTTAAGAACAATAAAAAACTCTGATATAAATAAATTATAAAGAAAATCCCACCTTAGCTATCACCATAGGTATCCATGGAGCAAGTGGACCCGAGCAGAGATCCAGCAATACACATGCCGCTCTTGCCTATTAAAGGTCAATCAAGTCAAATGAGGTTTTCAATAGATAATTAATATTGAGAAGAATAAAATGTGTGATAAATAGTTGATTAAAAACAGTTTTCATTTGATGTTCACAAAAAAGACACTCAAATTTCAAAAATTCAACTGTTCACATCGATATCAAACAGATACCTATACATATAATGCTACACCTGTAATATCCTGTTTAATTTATTTTTTTAAAATATATCAAACCCTAGCTGTAATTAATCACAACCTTACAAAGAAATACAAATGGAAATCTGCAATGTAAACCCTTATTTATTGACACTATGTACTGCAATTACAGTTTGTTTCCATCCAGAATGACTTTATATTTATTTCTGAAGTATAAAAGTTAGAACAACAAACTCTAATATACTATTAGCACTTGAACATACACCAGAAATCCTTGATGTTGTTTCAATTTTCCTTTGATATGAATATTTATCAAAATCAGAAATTGTGCAAAGAAATAACAGCAAACTCTAGCATCTGATTTCTTCCAAAAATGCATTTTTCCAACAAAATGTGGTGAAGATATCCTAGGAAGATGGCGATCCAACAGCAGGTGAAACTTTAGGTGAAGATGCTTAATTTGTTGAATAAATCTTTGATTGCCATCTAAAAATTAGGTGATCTCTATGTGAAATCACTCTACAGAATGGTGGGTTTTCATCCTCAGATTAGTTGAACTGTAGCTTCATGCTCCACAAGTAGTAGAAATCAAAATAATAAAATGTCTTCTCAAATAGTCTCCTTCTCCTTGCTTGGCCTCTCTTAAATAGCTTTCCCTCCAAGAGTCATAACTCTTCAAATGTCCTTTGATAAACTTTAATTATAATACTATTAATTAACCCTTCCTTGATTTTGAAAGATTTATCTTGGGCAGCGATGGTATTAATCCCTCAACATGCTAAAAGCCGCAATTGTATTGTTTATAATGTATATTTTCTCTTTAGAAAATGTATGTAAGTTAATGAACTTTCAAAGTTGATAAATATTATAAAGCAAAATCAGCCCAGGCAATTCCGATTTCTGTGTGAAAGTTCTCTCCTTTAAAGCATGAAATACGTAATACAGGTCCCACCAAACTAACTCAGACTTAATTCCCTCTTTTTTCCAGTTTAATTTAGAAAAAGGTACATTACAATGCTCTTATCATATAGTGTGCATAGGGTTATGTGTAGTCAGCTTGTGGCTATCTTAACTCATAATTAAGTTATATGATCATTAATATAGTCTTATATAGGTAGTTAAGTTGACCTGAGTGGTATCCAGGGCATAAGTAGGGTATATAAAGGAGCTAGTCATTTTTATAAAAATCATCATATTGTGAATTGGGTTCTCATTGAAGATATTTGAAGGTTTTCCCCCTCAAAGTGGCTTATCTAATTATTATCAAGTTTTTGCGGCATATTTCTTATTATATTATTCTCTTGTGCAAGTTAATTCATTACAAGTGGTATAAGAGCTTGAGCTTGGCACCTAGAAGGATGGAAACAAGACGCTTTTTTTTTTATTCAAAAGATTTGAAGCAGATATTGCAAACTTAGGGTCTCCACTAAATTTGCTCCTAGGACTACAAATCAATGATTTTTTTGTTAATTCTAGAAGGGTTGAAGAAGGGTGCATTGATCCACCTACAATCCTAAATTGAGGGCATCTAGAGTCATTTTGAGTACATTATTACACTTCTACGTATTTTTCATAAATTCAATCTATTGGATGCAAATTTTGGAACTTTTCAAATGTGTTTAAATTTTTGGAAATCTCAAAGAAAATCAAGTCTGCTCTTTGAAACTTTAATTTTGAGGCCGAAAAAATTCTAATATCATCCAATCAAGGTTTGGTCAATAAAAAAATAGAGATGTATACCATATCCACAGAATAGGTGAGGGAAGAAACTAACAAGATGAAGGAGGATATGCAACACTTGCAAGTAAAATTGGATGCCATGCAAGAAGATATATCTAGCATCCATAACACATTGTCAATTATCACTACTTATATCTAGAATCAATCAATCTCACAACCAAATGTTTCAAGCAATCAAGGTAGGTCATCCAAGTTACCCAATCCATGTTCAAATTCCAACACTCATACAAGACCTTGAAACCTCCTATCAAAGGTGAATATGTGCAAGTTTGATGCCAAGGATCCATTAACTTAGATAAATCAAATGAAGAATTTTTTGATGTACATCAAATTCCAAATGGGAAAAAAATGGCAATGGCTTCCTTATATCTAGAATTAGCATAGTTCCACGGAGTTTTCTGACGGGGGACGCAGGGATGCAGGGACGGGTTTCGAGGGCAGGGGGACGCAGGGACACAAGGACAAGTTTCGAGGGTAGAGGAATGGAAGTGGGCAGCCAGCTCTGAAATACATATAGTACTTGAAAAAATAGTTATAAAAAGATGTATAAGTATAATAATTACAAATGAAACTTTGGCAAACTAGTAAAACTTAGAACTACTAAACTTTGAAGTGAACATTAACAATTTAACATTGAACAATGAAAATGTCGAATTCGAAATTTATATTATATTCAAGATTTCATAATAATGATTACAATAAGTGCAATGATGATAACAAATGTTCAAAATAACAAAATGGAGTGATGTGAGGCCTCTAATCATCCCCAAACTCCTCATCACTAGAATTGTCAGACTCGAACTCCACATGGTCAAGCTCCTCCATACGGATACCAACCAGCCCTATTTGTATAGCATCCTCATCAATTGTGTTAGCTCCTTTGGCTCTACATCCCATCACATTGTTGGACTCTCCTTGTACAAAAGTGTATTGCGGTCAATGAGACACAAGGCACTGTGTATAGCCACAAGCTTCTCTGCTCTCCTAGAGGTAAGCATGTTCCTCTTAAGGGAGTGGATGAAGCCAGAAGTAGACCAATTCCTCTTAGCAGCAGAAGAACCAGAAACGTCAAATAGCAAATGAATGGCTAGAGATGTAGTCAAACAATTCAATCCATGCATGGTCCACCACAAAATTGGGTCCTCCTGTGCCATAGTTCCCCTATCCATCTTGGTCTCCTTAGAATAACCCCTAAGAGTGGCAAATTTTGTCCACTCAATACGAATGATGCTAGCCTATTTAGGATCATACATTTTTTGGATGGCCTTCCTGAACCTTTCCTTCACCTTAGCATCCTTTATAGGTGTAACTCTGCCAAGCCTTTGAATGTACCACTTGGGGTTCAATGCATAGGCAACCATGTGCAAGAGAGTGTTGAGCTTCTCCCATTTCAGATGAATGATTGGATGAATGTGCTCATTGTAGAATACTAATGTGGGGTCCTTCTCTCACACAACAACCTTCATTTGGTCTCGCATAGAATCAATGCAAGAAAGTGTTGAGCTTCTCCCATTTCAAATGAATGATTAGCTGAATGTGCTCATTATAGAATGCTAATGTGGGGTCCTTCTCTTGCACAATAGCCTTCATTTGGTCTAGCATAGAATCAATGCACTCATACACCTCTCCAAGACTAAGTGCATTGGCATCCCCATATATAATCACTTGGAAGACTGGAGTAATGATGGAGACAATATATTTTGCATCACCTCGAGAAAACATCACACTTCACTACATCCTTCACCCTCTTCCTTGCTTTGTCTTGGACTCAAGCCACTGATTCCATTCTACTATCATAACCATTAGTTGTAATGCCTATTGCAACTCCACCATTCTCTCCAAGAGAATTAAATAGGATGCATATCTAGTCTTGATATGTTTCAAGAATTCCATCTTAGAGAAGGTCCTAAAGAGTGCATGTGAAATGTGGTGGTTGCAAATAAACATGTGCACATATCTAGCATCATTGACCACTGCTTTGATCCAATCAATCTCTCCCATGTCCTTGAGTGCACTATACATGGCATGCACACAATAAGGAGTCCACCAAATATGTCTATAAGTTGTCTCAATTAATTTCCTTGCAGCTTTGCACACATAGGCTACATCTGTCACTATTTGGGACTCATTTTGTGGCCTAACCTCCTCAATAGCATCCTTGAGGATCTGAAACTGAAAATCAGCATCATTGTGATGCCCTGAACAATCAACTGTCTCCAATAGGTATGACAATAGTTTTCCCATCAACAAAAACTCTATAAACCAAACTCCTTTGGAACCATCTCATGAAGACGTTGCTCATCCTCTACAAGATCAGGAATGGGCATCTAGTGGGTCCCAAGCATTAAAGTTTCCCAAAAGAATCATATTGTTAGCTATGGAGTATATGGAAATCTCTGGCTAGAGGTCCAAGTAGGGGTCCCTATCAATGTGAATGACTGAAGGAGGTAAGGCAGGAAGATGTAAAACACAATAATGAAGACATCTCGAATAGAATAAGGCCTCCTATGAACTTGGTGTTGGTCTATGGAGCCTAATCATGCTCTAAATTAATATTTTATTTTAATAAAAAAATTTATGTTAATAAATTCAAGTTATTTGAAAAATAGTTTCAAAAATGCCAAAAACTGTCTGTTTTGTAAATAACAAAAACGAGCTATTTGCTTGACTGGCTAGGAATGCAGAAGGTCAAGAGTTAAGGCTTGAGAATGTGTAAGGACACATAGCAACAAGTTGTGTTGCGGGTTTAGGAGAATAATGTGAGTGGAAACACAGTTGTAGAGAGTGTTGCAAGTGTATGTAGCTTGTATTTTGCTAGATATAATAAAAATATTGGACAGTTGTTTTTGTGGATGTAACCCACATTGGGTGAACCGCGTTAAATCTTTGTTTTCTATGTAAATTCATTTTTGTTTTATTTCAGTCATTTGCATTATAATTGGTTAATCTATTACTCCATCCTATCGGTAAATCCCAACAATTGATATCAAAGTTGTGTTGTTTGCCTATTTGGCAGGAGAGATTCAAGCTTGAGTGGGACCAATGTCTGAAGAAGGAAAATTGAAGGTCAAAAAGTTTAACGGCCCGAATTACCAATTATGGAAAATGCAAATGGAAGACTATTTGTATTAGAAAGATTTGTGGCGGCCATTGCAAGGAAAAGCAAAGAAACCACCAACAATGTCAAATGAAAAATGAGAAATTCTTGATAAAAAAGCACTAGGAAGTATCCAGTTGTGCTTGGCACCATCTGTGGAATTTAATATATCCAAAGCAAAAACAACAGAGGAATTGATGCAAACATTGGCAAAATTGTATGATAAACCCTCAGCTTCAAATAAGGTATTTTTAATTAAACGGTTATATAATATGAAATTAGTTGAAGGAGGTTCTATAATAGACTATTTGAATGAATTTAATACAATAACCAGTCAATTAAATTTTGTAAATGTTAGTTTTGATGAAGTCCGAGCTCTCTTGATTTTATGTTCTTTGCCAAAAAGCTAGAACATCTTGGTTATGGTTGTAAGTAACTATGTTTCTGGTTCAAATACATTAAAATTTGATGATGGTGTTGGTATGATTCTAAGCAAGGAGATTCAAAGGAAGAACACAAGTGAGACTTCAACATCGGGTAATGCTTTGAATGTAGAGGACAAGGGAGGATCAAAGGAGAGAGGGAAAAGCCCTAGAGGTCATGAGGGAGATCAAAGAACATAAGGTCTCAATCCAAAGGCAGAAAGGATTGTTGGCACTACGGAAAAATAGGTCACTCGAAGAAATATTGTTGGTCTCGGAAAAGCAGAGGAGACAAAAAACAAGATAATAACAAAGAAGCAAATGTTGTAAGTAAATCAAATGATGATGCTTTAATTCTTTCCTTGGATAATGTTGATGATTCATGGGTAATAGATTTAAGGGCTTCATTCATGCTACGCCCCATATAAATTATTTTCTTGATTATGGCCAAGGAGATTTTGGATTTGTACATTTAGGAGATAATGAACCATGTCAGATTGTTGGAAAGGGGAGAATAAAAATTAAATTGCAAAAAGGAAATCAATGGCTACTACAAGAGGTAAGGCACGTTCCAAAGCTGAGTAGGAATTTAATTTCAGCAAGACAGCTAGGAGATAAAGGTTGCATACTTACATTTACGGCTAAAATTTTGAAGGTTCATAAAGGTGCTTTGGTAGTAGCTAAAAGTGTGAAAGTAGGCACTTTATATTTGTGTACTGGTAATATTGCTCCTTCTACCTTAGTTGTTGTAGGAAAAACTACAACAAAAAAAAGTTGTTGTAAAAACAACTAAAATAGTTGTTGCAGAAACAGCAGCAGTTACAGGAACAATGTTCCAGGTGCAGAAACAACACTATGGCATCACAGACATGGGCATATGAGTGAGAAAGGTATGAAAGTTCTCCATTTTGCCAAGTCTAAAATGTATTAACATGGATTTCTGTGAGAGTTGTGTTTATGGAAAGCAAAAGAGAGTGAGATTTCTCAAAGATGGGAAGCAAAAGATGGATGAGAAATTGGAACTTGTGCATACAGACATATGGGGACCAGCTCAAGTATCTTCTCTTGGTGGCTATCATTATTATGTCACTTTTATTGATGATGCAACTAGGAAAACATGGGTGTATTTCCTAAGAAATCAGATGTATTTGAAACTTTTTTAAAATGGAAAACCTTGGTTGAGAATGAGACAAGAAAAAAACTAAAGTGTCTCAAGTCTGATAATGGAGGCAAGTATTGCAGCAAAGAATTTGAAGATTACTATTCATACAATGGAATTCATAGGCAGAAAATAGTTCCAAGAACTCCACAAGAAAACGGTGTGGCTGAGAGAATGAACAAAACAATAATGGAGCATGCAAGAAGCATGAGGTTGCATGTTGGGCTGCCTTTACATTTATGGGTAGAAGTTTTAAATACTGTTGTTTAATTAATTAATAGAGGGCCTTATGTTCCTTTGGGTTGTGGTATTCCACAGCCCATGTATCTATTGTGGATATTAGAAGAAACCAGTGAAACTCTAGACCACCCCTCCAAAACCATGAACACCACTAGCACTACGAGTCTCATAACAAAAGGCTAAGGCCCAAAAATAGCTAGTTACAAGAGGGAGAGCCTATTTAGCGCTATCATGGATCTCAATGAGGAAGATGAGATCTTGGGGAGTATAAACATCCTAAAAAGTCCTTGGAGAAGACCATATAGCACCATTACAATTCCAACAAGTAATGGAGATGTCACCACGACCTAGCGAGACCTAAGGATCTCAACATGTTGACGGTCTAGGGCATGACCATCTAGGAGGGGGGAAATTACTAATGACAACCCTACAATCCCTAATAACAGCCCACATGTTTTCTTACCTAGTTAAAACCTAAATGCAATATTTTCAAAGCTCTTCCACTTGGGATTGTATGGGATCTACATTAACATGGATTTGTTGTGGAAGGGAAAAGAGTTTCCTTCTTGCTAAAAGAGCTTACAAATATCAAGAGAGTTGTCTACCACTATCCAAGCATTATTGAGGGAGATATCATTCAAGTCCAAAGATTCATGCAAGAATACATGAGCTGCCTATAAGGGATCAACTGGTTTAGGGAGGCCACGAAAACAAAGATTTAGTGCCTTGGTTAGACATGCCTTTTCTTGTTCAAACTTTGCTTGGACAAGCATTTCCACAATTGGAGGTGCTTTCTTACCCTTAACCACTTGTACCCACAAATTTTTTTGGTCAACCTATTTTTGAATAACTATGGTTTCTTGAAGAAGGCATTTGTGTGAATTGGCTTTCTCTAATTGCTTGTTTTTAATTTCGTAAACCACTTCATTAAGTTGTTGAAGGCATGGAGAATCAGTTGGAGTGGTTATGGTTTGTTCAAGTTTGGTATTCCTTGCTACCAAATCAGCAATAATATTATCTTTCTCTTGGAACTGTACTTGGAACAGTGACAAGAGATATTGGATTTCAGAACCTGAGTCCTCAATATTTGATACACAACTATAAATGCTAGCATATTTCAATTTGGACTTCAACACCATGATGAGTTGTTAGACACTCCTACATTAGGAAGAGTTCCATTTAGCTTTGCATATAGCTCTAAATCTATGTTTCTTTTCACTAAAATGTGCCTTGGCCATCAAATAGGCCCATGTAATGTAACCCACACAATCTGCAAGCTTTTGATCATGCTTCCTCTATACTAAACACAACTTTCCACCCACAAATTTTGCATATGCTAGACTACTCACCACAACAGGTTCAAAGAAACAAGCCATGAGCAATTTTAACAAACTACAAATGCTAGTCACAGATTCTACCCTTGCAGATGCAAATTTTTTGGTTGCATTATAACAAAGAAGACACAACTGGAAGTTGCGATTTCAAACTCCAAATCACGAAAAAAATCCTTGCAACTACAAATCTTGAATTTAAAAGCTTTATAGTTGTGCAATTGGAAATCAAGATATTACATTGGCAATAGAATCCAAATCATGGTAGGACAACCTTCGCAACAGATAATAACCAAAGTAAAAGAGATGAAAGAGAAAAAATCTATGCTCCCCCAAGTTTCAAGGATAGAGATAGCAAGGGATGGTAGGGGATAGGGGGACACATTTACATGACAGAATTTTTTTAAGGTCATTTTTTAGGGGACTGCAGGGGACCAATATTTAAAAAATAGGGAAATTTTCAAATATTCATATGATAACATTGATTAGTTATTCATCATAGAAATTTAGAACCTTTGTGAGCATGCATAATTGAATTGGAATTATGATGTTCTATATATATATATGAGCATGAGTTAATAAAGACATGCCTAACTACTATGTATATTTAGATGAGGGATTTATTATTGAAGTTTTTGTGAAGCCTTCAAAACTACATGTTCTACTATAAAAGTCATTAACAAAAGGGAACGGTTCAATAAAAAGACAACTAGTTATGTTCCCATTTGACCTCAGCTAGAATACTAATAGATGGGATCATTCTATGATTGATTAATTTTTTCATTAAGAAAGTAGCATTTTCTGCCAAATATATCTTAACTTGTATTCAATAGTTATAATGATTGTAGCATGCCAACTTTGTCTATGATAGTCCTTGTATACTGAACATATTGTCCAATGCATGAAACAAGATAATACTGACTTCAACTATAAAAATGCAAAGATCTATAACAGGAAATTTGTATTCTGTAGATTTTGTGATCATGATTAATCATTGGTCTATTATTTAGTCTACTAATAATTGAGTCTGCTCTCTTTTATTTGCGCAATTTATTTTTGTTTGTGTTATCATCCTTTGTACTATTACACTTTCAATCTTGCAATAAAAACCTGCATTCTTCTCTCCAAGTGCATGTTGCATTGTTTAATTTCATAGACATACAATCAATCTAGAATTTTGATACACACAAAAGGAGGGCTATTATTGATTCTCAGGGTAATATTTATTTCGTTCTTGATGGTGATTCTACTTCTTGAGGTCCTCTTTTACCAAAAGATATTGTATGAGTGTTGGTTTCACAATTTCTTCTATAGAATAACCTTTTTAGCAAATTTATTTGTGCCAATAATACCACTCATGCTTGGGAGCGCAAAGTGGAAGGTGGAGAAATTCCTCATAGTTTTTGGGTTAGCCCTCCTAAGGTCTCTATCTGATACCAAAATGAAATCAATAAGGATTCCCAAGCTAAGCTTGGGTCAATTACCAAGTCAGCACAAGTTCAATATGCACAAGCCTATGCTGAACACCTTCAACAAGTCATCTTCACCATAAATTCATACTTGATAAATTTCAATTGATATTGTCACTAAGCCAATGATTAGTGAAAAGACCATTTCTTCATATGTTGATAGTAGTTGGAAGATTAGGGCAAAATCTCTCTCAAGAATGAATCTCCAAAGCTGGAACAGATCTCCCCCTCGAATTTTCTTTGAGAGAGAGGCTAAATCAAAGAAGAAACAA
The DNA here is from genome assembly GCA_007258455.2 of Sequoia sempervirens. Lineage (NCBI taxonomy): Eukaryota > Viridiplantae > Streptophyta > Pinopsida > Cupressales > Cupressaceae > Sequoia > Sequoia sempervirens. The sequence continues at coordinate 210,243,533 of VDFB02256132.1, read as the reverse complement.
GTTGTCATTGAAGAACTTCTTAAAGACACTAACATGAAGGATATTGATGTTGAGCAAAATATTGGTAAATTAGTTGAAAAATTAGTGTTGAAACATACATCAAGACTTGAGAATCTTGTTGAGCAGGTGCTTAAACAACAAGCTCTTGCATATAATATTTTGAAGAGTCCTACTAACAACTTCAGCCAACATAACAAAATAAAAATGAGGAATAGGCATCATACAAATAAGAACTAAAATGGTGTTCTAGATAGTACTATTAACCCTCGTCACGGAGATCAACCAAAGATCCAAAAGAAGAAACAACAAGAAGTCAAATTTCATGGTAATCAACAACAACAACCTCAATTGTCTCATATTCCACAATTTGGGTAATTTCAAAGTCCCCTTCCTTTAAACTTCGAAGGAGGGTGGGGGCATTACCCCAAACTACCCAGATTCATTTCCATTCTGCCAAAAGGGTGGTTATAGGGAAATGGAGGATGGATTCAAAATGGTAGTTTAGCATTGGAAAAAAGGAAATCCATCCCATTTGTTCAGAAGCAAAAAGGGAGGGCTTGATCCTATGGAGGTCTACTCGCCGTTGTCCAAAAATTAGTGAGTGGGCTTCCCTCCTTGTTCCTAATGATTGGTGCCTTCTACAGTTTAGTTGTTATCCATGGGCAAGCTAGATGGCTACATCGCAAATTCTATTATTCAAAATCTTTCAAAGAGATCTCTTTATATTGTGGAAAAGGAATTGTTGGGTCCCAACCTCAAGTATATTTTGATCCACCTCCAATGCCTCCTAAAGAAGTTCTTGCTTGTCATCTCAAGTTCAAGTGGTTCTTTCATCCCCAAAACCAGTCTAGTGGCCCTTCTTGGTAGTTTTCTACTAATAATTATGATGATGATGGTCACAATAACCTATTTAAGGTTCCTAATCCTACTTGCAATTCTAAAGAATTTTATCCTCCCTTGGAAGATATTGTTGGTGAAGTAAGACTCTCTTTGAACTCTCGTCTCTCTTCGTTGAAGGTTGAGAAGAACAATATTTTCCCTTAACACTAGCAACAAGCCATCCATCCTCTTAGCGATGATCCATCAAATATTATCCATACTACTAACAAGAACCTCAGCATCACTATTCTCAACAAGGAGTGTGTAGTATCCACCCCAATTTTTTCCAAATTTGCACCCGTTAGCGTTAGACAAAATAACAATGATAATCAACTGAATAAAACTACCCTCCACTTTTTGATCACCCAAATCTCGATTTGGGCAAGGTGAGAGCATAGGGTGGTAAGGTGTACATTGCATTAACTGAAAGCATCCACTTATTCAGTGGGGTGAGTGATAATCAAATAATCAACTAAAAGAAAATACCTTCCACTTTCTGATCACCCAGATCCTGATGTGGGCAAGGTAAGAGCATACGATGGTAAGGCTTACAATTAAGTGCTTATGTAATTAACCACTTGTTCAGTGGGGTGAGTATGAAATCTACAAAACCTGAAATGAAACCTCCACTTATTCGGTAGGAACTACAACTAGCAAAGAAATGCATTGGCGAATAGCCGACCAACCAAAAGAAAGATCCTCTGCTTATTCAATGGACATAACATGAAAGTAAAGAAAACTCATTAGTTTATTTGGCGGGCATAACTTGAAAGTAAAGAAAGCTCATCCACTTATTCAGTGAGAGCGCCACTTAATGATATCAAGTTTCCACAATCCATAATGCTAATTCACTTTGATTTCTGGATTCGATTGTGTAATAATTTTTGTATCAACGTATCAGATCACACTTTGTGATCCATCATCAGGATGAAAAGCAAAGAGCTCAAGGAGAAATGGATAGTTGCAGACCAAGACCATCCTAAATAGACCAGACGAAGAAGGGGAAAGAAAGATGCAAGAGGATCAAGGAAGACAAGACAAAGATTAAAAAATTAAAAAAGAAACTTTATATATACTTCCACACTTACAGACTTACATACTGACAAAAAACCTATACACACAACACTTACAAAAATAAAAAACTACCTACAAAAAACATACAACCAGCAAAATGAACTAAAAGAAAACAAGCAAATAACAACAAACCAAAGCAAATACAAAAGAAAACCAATGAACATAATAAACAATAAACATAAGAAAACCTAAACATACAACCAAAAATATACAATTACCTACATAATCAAACCAAACGGAAGCTTAAGAAAACCAATACAAAATAAAACTAAGAGAACTTATAAATACTTACATAAATGAACAAAAACCTACAAAATCAAACATCCAACCAAACCAACATAGGAAAAGAAGCAAATAACCTATATCAAGGAAATACACAAGAGCACAATTACATACAAAAACATACATCCAAACAAAAACATAAACAAGAACATACATACAAAACTACAAACATAAAACCAAAGAATTAAATAAAATTTAAGAGGCAACACAAACAAAACAAAACAATCCAAATACAACCAAACAAATGAAATAGGAAAATGGACGAAGAGAGAGGATGAGGAAGGATAAAAAAGGAAAAAGAAAAACAACTGCAAACATACCAACTTAGACAAAAACGAGCACATAAAAAATTAAAAATAAGTTCCTACATATACAAACCAACCACCAAAACCATTTATAAGCATGACTACACAAAGACCCATACAAAAATTGAACAAACAAAAACAACGGACTACAAAAACACCAACCAAACCTATAAATATACAAAAACAAGATAACATAGCCATAACCAAAAACCCAAATGAATAAATAAAAAAATTTAAATTACAAACCAAAACTAAACATAAACAAAAACATACAATACCAAAAACCCAAAAAAAGAATCGGTCAAATGAAATAAGAATAAAAAAGGACGGAATGAGAGGATAAGGAAGGACAAAAAAGCAAAAATGAAGGAGTAAACAAAAACAACTAAATACAAAAACCACAAAGACAAAAACAAGCACAAATCAAAATTACAAAAAGACCAAGAAAGACAAAAAAGCAAAAAAATATTTTAAGAAACTATCAAATTCAAAAACAAACATGAATACAAAAACCTAAGCAAACAAATACAAATAAACTTACAAACCTATGAGAAAAACCAAAAACCTACAAACTCAAAATCCCAAACAACAACCAAATAACCACAATTAAACATACCTAAAACTAAAAACCACAAACATAGCCAAACCTACAAAGAAACACAACCAACAAAAACTTAAACCAATAAATAAAATTTAAAATACAACCAAGACCAAGAACCTAAGCAAAAACTACAACTCCAAAAGAATACACTATTCAAAAAAATGAGACAAAAAAGGACAAGGAGAAGAAAACAAACAAGACCATCTAAATACAACCAAAAACTATTAAAAAGGTAAAAAAACCTACAAATACAACTACAAACATACAAACATAAAAAACCATGTACATATACATATATGTACATATGTACATATACATACTTGTACATAAAAACCAAAACCTAACAAAAAATAAAAAAATTTAAAATTAAACCACACCAAAAACATAAAAGGCTACCAAGGAGCTAACAAGAGGAAGAGACAAGGAGTTAACAAGAAGAAGGGGAATGGGGGGATCTAAGGCTGGCTAACAAGGATGCCATGATTGACTCAACCTCCACCCCTCATCACGATTGAGGTTTAATTTCGATGGCCTCTTTGAGTTTCCTTTTGAAGAAATTGTCTTCTTTGAACAAGATTTGGGTGTTTTTCAGGAAAATATGGTGTTTAGTAAAAGAGAAATGATCGGCTAGGGCAGATTTTAGAATCCTCTCATGTCTAATGTCAGCACTATGTTCTTTGATTCTAGTGCTAAATGAGCGGCCAGTTTCACCTATGTAGGGAGCCCCACAGGAAAAAACCACCTTATAGACTCTCGAATCGAGAAAGATATCCTTGGAGTCTTTAAGAGAGGGGATTCGGTTTTTAAGAGTGTCGAAAGGTTTGAAAGCACATCCGAGGCCTTTCTGAGAAGGATCCTGGCAATTTTTTGGGATATGCCATCAATATAAGGGATAGTTTCCACAGGAAGATCAGAGAAGCGGTTGGATTTAACGGAGGAGAGACTTGCTTTGGCTTGGTTAAAGGCTTTGGAAATCTACTTAGAAGAGTACCCATTCATTTTGAAGACATGACACAAATAGCAATAATCAAAAAGCTAATTCACTGATGGTAATACCAAACGGTGTTACAAAGGAGCTCCTTACAATCAATTTTCAAAATGTAATATACTGTTGCTATAATGTGAAAATGCTAAGGAAAACTTGGCATAACACCCCAACATGAAATGAAGTATTCCCCAACAAAATATAACAATTATACCTCAAGGAAATGACCCCCAAAGGACTGTATGAGGTCTGAAACGCTGCTTCTACAGGTCTGATATGAAATTGCAGATCTGATAAAGAAGGGGCAGCAGTCTGAAACACCAACCAGCAAGCTACAAGATGATCACAACTTCATTCCAACCACTCCAAAACAACCCCAAGCACCATAGAATCGTCAACCAAGGCCTAGTGAAACCTAGGCGTCAATATGAAGGCAAGGTTTGCAACCAAACATGAGTGAACAGCAACATCATCAGCAAAAAACCATCAGCCCAAAATGTACAGCCCAGCTGGAGGGGCAACCAGCTCCATAAAATCAATCTCTCCACCTAAAAATCTGAGTTTTTGCACAAGGGGGCGCCCAAAGATGAGAAACCATATGCAACAATACCCACAAAAAGTTAGGAAATCCTCTAATCCGCACATGCAAAACATATGGTACGGCCTAGGGTAGAAATAGAGCAACCAGCAAACTAAAATATCCAAGAAATCACTCCAAATACTCCAAAAACACTACAAATCAATACTCACACCAAAAAGGCATATCTAGAAAACATCATAACAATCCAAAACTGAAAATGAAAGGAAAGCCATCACCAAATAAGCTCAATGATGACGCCTGCAATGGAGCCACACCAATGTCCAACTAGGGAGTGTCTTGCAACTACGAAACTAGAGCCAACCTTGAGGGTTTTCGTCCTCAAAGCCCAAGGATTCTATCACCAATTTGGCAACCCTTTGTTATCATCAAATTGCATAATCCACATGAGAGCAAGAGGGGGTTTTAAATAGAAATTAGGGCTCCAGAAATTCAAACTCCTTTTCCCTCCAAATGGGACGCCCATCTCAAGAAATAATATTTTATTTTAATTTTGCTAAATTTTCCAACTTGGATGTCCAATTTCATGACCACTTTTTAAAAACAACTTAAAGTTGCCATCCTAGGCATCGGGTACAAAGAGGGTCCTTTTTGAACTTTATAACTTAAGTTAAAATATTGCCTTTTTTGAACTCCAAAGATGGTGGATGACTGAACTACCAAAAATAACAGAGCTCAACAACTAAAACTACCACCACTGCCAAAACCGGAAACCCTGCACTGAACTGCTGCCAAGACCAACTACCAAAAATAGCACTTACTAAAAATAGTGTGTCCAAATGCCAAATTAGCCCAAACTAAGAGGCAGCTGAACTTACTAAAAATAGTAAGTGCTAAAAATAGCAATATTGCCCACCAAGGATCTCAGAAAACCCATAAAACACTTTGGCAAACCTCCGCAATTACCCCTTGAAAGTGCTAGCAAGAATCCTTCAAGAATCTTGGAATCCCTTGAAACGCCTCTGAATAGCCTACAGGACTCCAGGAATAGGCTAACAATCACTGAAAAGCTTAGGACTGAGAAGGGGACATTACAAAGTGGTATGTTTTAGAAAGTGTACAACTCCTTAATTCTAATGTTTATGTTGAGGTCCCTTTCGTTTCTTGGGAATGTCTCTTCCTTAAAATGAAGTCTATATCCCTTAAATCTCAAAAGGATAACTTATTAGTAAAGATTTGTTCCACTTCATCCCTTAATTCAAGCCCAACTCTACCAAAGCTTGTATGCTCTACCTCCTACAAAAGATTCACAAGCCTCCCTTAGCTAGTAGATCAATCTACTCCTATTGTAGCTATTTGTTTGAACAAGCATCCCATTGGTTCAATTTTCAGTTATTTCATATCTTAAAGAATCAACAAAACCACTTGATGGATTCAGATCCACTCATTCACAACCTCAGCACTCTCTAATTTCCTTCTAAAGATTTTCTCTTCACTTTTGAGGTTGAAATTCTTTATCCAGCATCCCCACTAATGCAAGGCTTCAAGATCTCAAGTTCATCAATAATGTTTTCCCTCCTCACAAGGTAAATTTCATCCTTAGCCTTGCGGAGTTGGTTCTTAACGGAACATTACTTAGAATTCAATGGAAAAACATATAGGCAAATGAAAGGGGCAGCCATGGGTAGTAACTTTACCATTGTATATGCATGCCCCTTTTTTTGTTTCCTTGAATGGCAAGTATAAGGTGACCATAATATTTATCGGTGACTCCTCTACAAGCATTTAATAGATGATGCCTTCGGTAGTTGGAATGGTTCTCCTAATACTTTGCAGCTCTTCTTCAACACTTATTCTTTTGTCTATTAAAAAATCAAGATCACTACTTGTGTTTTAGTTTATGAGGTTAACATTTTGAACATTGTTGTATACAAGGATCCAAGTTTCAATGCTTTTGGACAATTTAGTACTAGATGTTCTCAAAAACCTCTAAATGTTTATCAATATCTTCACTTTAACTCCAACCACCCACTTCCTCAAAAAAATGGTTTTGTGTGAAAATTGTTTTGTCCTTGATTGCAATTGTTTCTTTTAACTCATTAGCTTCCATTAATGATTGTCGATAAAGCCCAATCTTGGGGAGAAAACTATTTGGTAGCAAGTGAATCTCATGTTTAATGGCTCGCTTTGGAGGTATTACTTCAGACTCTTGGAAATCTAATCAACTGTTGCAAAGGATCATTTATTCTTCAGTGTTCTTTTTAGTAGACATTATGAGAAGTATTGCATTGAACAATTTCATCATCTTGCTCATTTTCCAAAAGAAGCAAAATAGTTTTCCCACTGGCATGTATCAACTTCTTAGCTTTGCAATAGTTCATTACATTTTCCAAGAGCATGAAGTGATACCTCAAAGCAAGCCATTAAACATGAGATTCACTTGCTGCCAAATAGTTTTCTCCCCAAGATTGAGCTTTATCGGCAATCATTAATGGAAGCTAATGAGTTAAAAGAAACAATTGCAATCAAGGACAAAACAATTTTCACACAAAAATATAATACATGTGAACTTAAATAATACAATATATTATCACATCTACATTTCCAAGCTGATCCCCATTTGCTTTACCAATCATTATGTTATTTCTTTGTGTGTCATAATCTGTTATATCTTTCTCATATGAATTCGTACTTTGTTCGAGAAAGTTGCAAAATTCCATGAGATTAAGCACAAATTTGTTCACCACCTTCATGCTCAAGGTTACCCAATCCATTTTCTCCTTCCCATCTTCATGAAGGTTAATTTTGAGGACAGCTCATCTTTGTTCCAAACATCTCTTTCTAAGACCAATAAAATTTGTCCTCCTAAGGCCTCTCTGGTCACTAAGTTGAACAACAATGAGTTGAACCATATTGGTTGTTTGTTGTTGTGTTGGAGAAATTTTTGTTCCTTACAAAGCTTCCTTGTAAAGAACAAATTATAATCTCATTTTGTATGCCCTCCAAAATCCCCTCTAGAACTCCAATGACATGTTTCTCATTGTATTTTATCCCCTAGACCAGCCTAGGTGAGGTAACCTTCACTTTTAAATGTTTTTTCTTTATTTTTGTCCTTTTATATCACATTTTTTCTGATATTTTTTATTTGGGCCAACTCATCTCTTTGGGTTATGACCTTTCAAAAGGACATCAATGAAACCTTTGTATAGAAGCTTCACTCACTCTCTCATTTGTAATTTTTCACACACTCTACTGATCAGGACCTAAAGTCCAAAATGCGTTCAAAGTTTATCAATACAAATATTTCCTTTTGCCAATAATTGAGTCTCCTCTCTTTTATTTGTGAAATTTATTTTTGTTTGTGTTATCATGCTTTGTACTACTACACTTTCAATCTTGTGATAAAGATCATGATTTTGTAGATTTTCCTTTTCTTTTTTTTTGTAAATCTTTGATGGGCATGTCATAAACCAAACAAGAATTGAAAGGTAGTAAGTATATTTTTTTTAAGTAATTTAAATGTGCCTAGATACATTACAGAATGGCTTGCCATCTCCAAGACAATTGGGGAATGTCTAGATGTCCCCTAGTCGTCCTAGAGACAACTAGCCATCCCCAAATGTACCCAGGAATCCCCTAAAATAATTTGTGCATACGGAGGACATTTCTGATTTTTTTGCAAAATAGGGGAGGGGTTGGGGACATTTCATACCCATCTGAAAGCCCCCAAAACATCCCCTATGGGAGATGAGGTCATATTTAGCAAGAGACGTGTCTCAAGGGAGCATAGGAAAAAATACTAATAATCCTATGCAAGAGAAGCAATGCTTAACAAAATTTTAAATGCAATAGAAAGAATATAATAGCGCACATTATAACAAGTGAATTTTCCCTAGGAAACCTCCTTGGGGAAAAAGTTAACAAAAATAGCACCCACTTACTTTATTAACTCAACCATTCACAAAACAATAAGACATTTAACTTTTGTGCTTAACCATGTTCCATGTGCAAGTATTTATAGATACAATGGTATAGGAAACTGCTAAACAATATTACAATACAATGGTTAGAAAAACATGGACCTAAAAACCACCTATATGGGCCCAAAAAATTCATCCTTCAAACCCCTCATGGGGGGTTGCTACCTCCCATAACCCCCAACCAAGAACATACCCCAAACCCCACCATTGTGGCAAGGTGTACAGTCTATAACAAGTGTAAAAGATGAAAAGTATACAACATATTTCCAACATCCTAGACGTTACATCCCTAGAGACCGATGTTCCAACAAGAGAATTCCTTCTACTATTTCCCTCCTTGCTTTCATCGATCTTCACTATTGCTCTGATGCTTGCCACTTTTCCCGACATTGCACTCTAGAATTTAAAAAATCATGTTTAGCCTATATTTCTATGATTTATATAATACTTATATTTGAAAAATATTAAGCTTTAGATTATTATGATTTTGTATTTTTTATTTTGTAAGGCCTTTTCTTTAACATTTCTTCTTCTTGACTTTGTTGAATTTCCCATTCTATATCAAGCAAGTCCCTCAATTTTATGAGAGTTGCCCTGAAAAGGGGAGGTAAGAAGTCACCTATCCCAAAGAATAAAGGGCATCATCTTTCTTTGTAGACATCAAAATGGATTTGTGTTGTACACATCTGGATTTCAACAAAACAGATTTGTGTTGTACATTCCAGAATCTATGCTTCTTTTGAAGCCATAGAAACACCACTATAGACAACTGGATGGGATAAAAGAGACTGTTGCTTTAGATCTATGATCTCACTGCTCCTCTGCTCAATTTAGCCAAACGCTTTGAGGGATACAAGAGCACCCATACATATCTACAGAAATTTATCTAGCCTACCTCTTTAACTTCTAAGCTATTTTTAGCAAAGGTCTTCTGTTCAAATCTTTGGATGCTTGCGAGTGTGGCTATCAATTAATTTTAAGCATGTATTTCAAGGTTGACTTACAAGAACTTTCCAAGGTTGTGACTCCTTCCTAGCATTTATAGTCAAATCTTAAGTTCCAAGTCACCAACAGCACTATGCTTTCAATTTTCACCATCCACAACTCTAGTTTTAAATAGTAAACAGTTACCTAAGAAGATGCTTTTTACCATAGTTTGCAAACTCTTCGGACTCGCCACAGACTCGGGAGTTCGTGGCCTAGCCGAGTCGACTCGCCACGGACTCAGGAGTCGAGTCCAGGAGAGTCCTGGGTCGGGACTCCCAAGTCCGAGCTCAGGACTTGGCCGAGTCCTGAGGTCGGACTCGGGAGTCCCGACCCAGGACTCTCTTGTGCGGCCGAGTCTTAAAATGGGTTAAAAACCCATGTTTCTTTTTCATTTTTTTTCATTTTAACACTCTCAATTGTGAAAAACAAGTCTGCAAATTGATTTGGGGTTGATTGAAGCAAGGAGAACAAACTAAAAAGATCAAAATAGAGCCAGGTAAGTGATCTAACAATTCTTTTTTTTTGTTTTCTTGCATTCAAAATCAAAAAAATCAAGAAAAATAAGGGGAAATGCTGCCAAATTTTTTTCTATTTTCCTTAATAGCCTAATTCTTATTGTTTCTAGTTTGGTTTTGCATTCTTTTTCTTTTGCAAATGTTTGAAACTTTGAAATTTTGAATTACGTTTATTTGCTGATTTTTTAGCAAACCCTAGCTGATTTTTTTTTTCCATGTTGAACTTGAAACAGTAATGTCGTCTTCAAATCCAAAGGGATTGAAAAAAGACCCTGCATGGAAGTATGAAATTCCAGCAAATAAAAAAGGTGAAGTGACATGTAATGAATGCCAGAAATGGATGACAGGAGGAATAAACAGATTAAAATACCACCTTGCTAGAATACCTGGGCAAAATGTGGAGGGATGCAAGAAGACTACTCCTGAGATTATTAGAGAGATGAAGGCCCTTCTTGCTGAATATGAGCTTAAAAAAGAGGGAAAAACAAAAAACAAAGGATGCCCTAGCAGCAACGATGAGTGGATCCCAATCCCATTCTACACCATCTATGCCCCATGGTGCTGCAAGTCCAAGCTTCCGTGCTCCACATTCATCTTTTGGTGAGAGTCCTGATGGTTCATTTTCTACTGCTAGTGCTAGTCAGGGTCCTTCATCAGGACCAAATTATTTTATTCCACGTAATGTTCCAGGAGCACAACCTTCACTTGAAGGTACCAGTTGGAATAAGGAAAAGCATCAAGAAGCTAGGATGGCTGCTGCAAACTTTTGGTACTACAATAATCTACCTTTCAATGTTGCAAACAGCCCATATTGGGAAGGTTTGGTGAACGCCCTTACAGTTGCAGGAAAGGGGTTTAAGACCCCATCATCTAGAGATTTGAGTGGGCCATTGCTAGAGGAAGCTGTAAAGAATACACGGCTTGTGGTTGATGAGCAAAAAAAATTTTGGCGAAGAAAAGGTTGCAGCATTTTATCTGATGGGTGGACAGATGGACGAAATAGAACTCTCCTTAACTTTTTAGTGGCCTCTAATGGTGTATTGGTGTTTGTAAAATCAATAGATGCCTCCCATGAAGTTAAAAATGCTAAGAATTTATGCAATCTATTAGATGGGGTGGTCCAGGAGGTTGGAGTTGATAGTGTTGTCCAAATCATCACGGACAACGCAGCTGCATATGTAGCTGTAGGTAGACTAATTATGGAGAGGTATCCCACAATTGCATGGTCTCCGTGTGCTACACATTGCTTAGATCTATTGCTAGAGGACATTGGGAAGATTTCATGGGTCAAAAGAGTGGTTGAAGATGCAAACAGTATTACAAAATTTATCTACAACCATACTTGGGTGCTTTCTTTGATGAGGAAATTCACAAATGGCAAGGACCTTGTGCGACCTGGAGTGACACGATTTGCTAGCCACTTCCTCACATTGCAAAGCATTCTTGATGCCATTGGTCATCTCAAGCAAATGTTCGTGTCCGATGCTTGGAAGGAGTCCTCATTTTCCAATAGACCTGAAGGGGAGAGGATTGTTGCCATAGTTTTTGATGAGACATTCATCAAAAATGGAGAGGAGTTGATGGGGGTAAGTAGCAATGACACAAAAAAAAATTATACATGATAATCTATTGGCTGTTTTTATTTTTTGAGGGGTTAATTTTGTTATAATTTAACATTTGTTTTCATTTTTTTAGGTGACAGAACCTTTGGTGAGGGTTCTCCGTATGGTGGATGGAGATGGCATGCCAATGGGTTTCATCTATGAGGCCATGGATAGGGCCAAAGAGGCCATATCACGTTACTATGGCGGCAACATAAGGAAATATGAAATCATATGGCGCATCATTGATCGGAGATGGACACACCAACTCCACCAGCCGATTCATGCCTTTGCCTACTTCTTGAATCCGAAGTTCTACTTCTCGGACACATTTAAAGCGGATGAGGAGGTCATGGAAGGTCTTGTCATATGCATTGATAGGATGGTGCCTGATCGTGAGCTGAGAGATAAAGTGCTTGATGAGTTGGAGGTGAGATTTGTTGCATCTTATTTATGAATTTGCAATGTCGATCCTTGACTATCTATGAATTTTCTATATTCGATTTACTTTTTCTTTTATCTATTCAAGGTCTACAAGGGTGCAGAGGGGAGACTCTTTTCCTCCCAGCAAGCAATTGAAAGGAGAGGAAAACAACAACCAGGTAAAAAATGAAATTAGAAACTTGATTCTTACATATAGATTGTTTACTTTATTCTTATTTCTTAATACTTATATTTTTTAAACATGTTTTTGTAGATCTATGGTGGGAGAACTATGGTGCTAGCACACCAAATCTTCAAAAGCTAGCCATACGTGTCTTGTCACAACCATGCAGTGCTTCTGGGTGTGAACGCAATTGGAGTTTATTTGAGAACATTCACACAAAGAAGAGGAACAGGTTGACTCAACAGCGCCTAAATGATTTAGTTTTTGTTCGGTACAACCTTCGCCTTCGAACTAGAAAGGTGGAAGGTGTTTCACACGAGTCCATTGACTTGGATACATTGATCCATATGGTGAATGGACTATTGATGAACAAAATGATGAGGCTAATGTCTTCCTTACTGATGAGGATCTTGCTGAATTAGAGAGAGCAGCAGCAGAAGAAGAAGAAGCAGCAAGATTGGATGCCATGGAGGACAACGAAGACACATTTGAATATCATGTTTCCCCTGTTCGATCTCCTAGTCCTCGTTCGGATACTATAGCACGGGCACCTTCTAGTTCTAGGCCTCCAAAATTGAGTACCATTGGGAGGGGAAAGAGGAAGATGTAGATTACATGTGGTTGTTAATGTTTTCCTCTTTTTGACATGATTATATGTAAACATTTATAAACTTATGATGCTGTTATACATTGAAACTATGAGTATTTGATGACTATGAATGATGAAATTTCAATTATTGAGTGTTTGATGATCATATGACATGTGTAATCTTTGAATTATGAGTGTTTGATAATCAAATTAGGCTCTTATGTTCTCTAAATGCATTAATTTGTTCTCTAAATGCATTAATTTGTTCTTGTTTTTTTGTAAAACTACGGTTTTTTTTTTTGCCGAGTCCTAGCCGAGTCTTTTCCCGAGTCCGAGTCATATTTTTGGGCTGCCGAGTCCGCGGCAAGTCCAAGTTTGCAAACCATGCTTTTTACAGCAGTCAAGATAACTTATGATTAGAATTTTCTTTCCAAAGAACCACAAGATTAAAGGGCCACTCATGATACATTTATGTTGAAGTGGTTCATCATAGCGTCCATAACCTGTTTTGATATCAACAGTTTTAACAAAGTATTTTAATGGAGAACCCTATTACAGTTCACTTAATTATATCTAGTACTGATATGATCAATAGAAATCAAGTCATTTGAAGATTTGTGTTGTATTTAAATTTAAAGTTTATTTCTATTTCAGTTTAAAAGAATATTAAAATACAAGCTAAAACCCACTCATGAGATTTTACGATAAGAAGAGTGAATGTACAAACATGTGCAGGTGAATAGGACGATAAATAGCCTGCACAGGCATCAAGTAGAGGCTGATACGATGATGAGGATGAAACCGCTGCGATCTGGCCAATGAAAACATTCATAGAAAAGTTAATGGGACTTTATTTGTTTATTGAAAAATATCCACTTTTTTATTTAGTATTGATTTGACTTTCATAATTCTAAGAAGTTTACAATAACAACTGCATGGATTATTATTTCTGACCTGTGTTAGAGAATGCTGCACCAAAGGATTTTGCCACTGCCAGAAAGTCTCGTCAACTTGATCTGAATTAGAGGTACTTCCAACAGCAGGACGAAGGGCTGCAAGCATAACCTTTCAAGCTTGTTATCCAACTTTCAGAAAGGCCAACAGTTGAAGTATCATGATAGGAAAATATTGAACACATAAACATGATCAAATTTTCATACCTGGAAGCATTGCTTGTATCAATGGCAATGCAGGCAGAAGGTCTGTCTTAGTGTCACCCAACCTGCGACATATAATTGGCTGAAATATTTTAAAGATGACAAGTTAGTTTGCTTAGCCATCAAAGAAATCATGACACTAGAGTAACTATGGATTGTCAAAAACAGTAACTTAACAGTGAAAGAGAGAAATAAACTATATGAATGTCTACATTGACCAAAAAAAGGTCAATAGGACATAAAAAGTGCATAATTTACAATAGAGACATACCCAGCTAAGAAGACCCTATGTTCAGAAAAATTACTAAATATTAACATCAACTGAGTAAATTCCAAACAATGTAAGCCATCCTTTTAACATTCTTAGCTGGAAAATTTTATCCAAGGATCAACAGTGCACTAACTATAATCTGCAACTGATTAGTAAGTCAAATTTGACCACTAATCATAATGTTTTATTTATAAGAAAGTTGCACAAACCTGTGAGGAACAAGCATAAAGAATGTGAAGTAGTCCCTCTTCTACAGCAGCAACATCTAACACATTTGAGATATTGACATCATACATGTCCTCCTCAAAGATTTTAAATTCTTCACCAAACAGATGTGAATAGTCTGTTATTGGAGTTTGACCAACCACTTCTACTTTAGCTGTCACATCCTCAGATCCAGACAATGGCATTGACTCAGTAAGAGGCGATGACACTTCCGGTGCACATCCAGGTGCTGTAAGTTTTCGTAATAGTCTAGCAACCTGATAGATTGTTAATGACCTTAGACATTACAGTGAATAGACACTACATAGAGAAATTAATGTGAAACAGGATATTGCAAAAAAGAAATAGAAAGACAAAACATAAAACTTTTTATCCATACTGATCGGCAAACATTTCCAAGGTGGTTATCCTTGTAAGCTTTTCTGAGCAACAGGAGAACTGCATCAGGACGGAAAACCAACGAGCTTGCAGATTGTTGGGTATTAGGTACTGGACCACGTAGTCTCCTTGGCTGGGCCTAAAATTAAGAAAAGAATGAATACAATTATTTTTCTTACAATTGTTTGTAACTGGATTCAAATTTTTAAAATATGTGAATTGTGAAACGTTAGCAACAGTAGCATAATAAATTAAAAAATGATGATTATAGAAAAGCCATAGAAACTAGATGATACTTGCTTTGAAAAAATAAAGTAAGATGAGGTTGTAATATGAATATTATTTCAACAACTGAACAAGTGTAAAGAAAGTGCAGAGAGAATTATTTCTCCATTGTCTTCTCTTCACTTCAATTAGAATCAATATTTCTCGATTCCCAAAGTGTGTAATAATTCTACCCGAAATTATCACATGAATCTTAGCGTCTTTACATTTGGTGAGCTAGAAAGATGACATGACATCAGATAGCCACTCAGAGCTACTTTGGATACAGGACTTTTAACTGCTTCTTGCGGGGAATGCCAATTAGTTAAATTTTCCCTTTACAAAATATGCATTCATAATTAAGCATTTGTTGGGAAGTAATTCCTACAAGTGTATGAAAGAGAATTATAAGGAGATACAGAGAACAATATGTAACTCCATTAGTTGTTTGGTTCAACATGGATAAGACAAATATATTGTATCAATTGACTATTCACAAAATTACAAGAATGCCATGCCATGTGCACATCACCTTGTCATACCTTTCACGTAAACACCTGTGATAATGACTCAACATAGGATTCTGTTGACTAACCCCCAAGTTGCAGGAAAAGGGATCAGATTTCAACATTTCACATTTCTGAAACAGGAACATAGGCTCAAAACATCTTGGAAATGACCAGAAACTCCATGACATTTTGTATACATTTCTGGGGCCCTACATTCCTTGATAGAAATTAGTTAAAAGAAAACAAAAACAAAATGTAGAACTGTAAACTAAACCGGTACCCCCTCCCCACTCAAACTCGCCTTCTCCTGGGCACCAACAGCAGTTCTAATGGTCATTAGAATAGTATAACTGTAGATGATGTCAGAGGTGAGCAATATGATCCAGTTAATTTGTTCTAGTCTCTGGTTTTCTAGACTGTGAAACAATATAAGATCTTGATTTGTATTTTCAGATTGTGACCTATGTTTTCATTTCAAAGGTCTAAAATCATCTCAATCTACTTTAAAATTTTCATGAATAACATGTTCATGTTTTCTTTTTAGGGAGGTTGCTATTTACATTTTTTTAACATATGCTTCCTTGTTATTTCCCTCCCAGGGTCCTCAGAAATTCAGTGTTTCCTGGTAAACTTGAATATACCTAGTTTCATTTTGAAAAAGGATCAAATATATTGATAAATGGGAAAGAGTAATACATCATCAACCAGAACAAGGCTCACAAGTGTAAAAACTGGTGAAAACAGTGCTGGAGAAAATGTTCACCTAATCTGTACAACACTTCAGATAGCAAATAAGGAAAGAAAAAAAATCAATACCAACGAGAATGTACATGTCCAACCATAAAGAATTAGTTCTCAAACGACTAAATGTTTTAGAAAACAAATAATCTCCAAAATCTCTAATAAGTAATATGTCAATCAAAATTACTTTCCTTCCAACTAGCTTGCTGAGATCAAAATCGGCACCGTTAAACTTATCATGTGTTTTGGTTTTCTTCCTTAGTGTCAAAGTAGTATTACTTGCCTAATGATTCAAAATATAACTATGAATATAGAAATTTTCATGATTGTTCAACTACACCTTCCTCCACTTCGAACATAGTTAATTAAAGAGAACCCCAAAACATTGAGGATTGAAGTAATCCTTTCATCACACTTGTCCCTGATATCCAGTGCTTTCCATTGTATACTGACCCCAAGTGGAGACTACATCACATGTCTGGGGATGGAAAAGGTTGATAATCTTTCTGGCTAGAGCAAACAGCAAGATTGAGCTGGAGAGACTCTCAGCTCTTAGAAGTTCTTATACAGAGAAATAGTTCCATTAATGACTTTATTTTCTTGCAGCCTAGACTTAAAACCTTTCATTGATATTGTGAAGCATGCAAAATAAATAGGGAATAAATTCCTACAATCCATGAAGCCCTCATTTTATGCCCAAATTAACTTAAACATATGTAGGAATCAAGTTCAAACTTAAGAAGCAGGTTTATTGTGCTTGCTTTTATAACATCCAGAAAAAAATATGCAAGCAATTTAAATAGTTTTGCAAATAAACTAATAGAGTGCTTCATGTACAAAATAGCAACCATAATGAAAATGAGCACATGAATACATGGTTTATAGCTCACCTATGCTATTTGACCAAAGCAGGAATAGAAGCTAAAAACAATCATACAACAAACAAAACTAAAAACTAAGAAAAAGAATACAAATTTTAAAATGCATTTCAATTATCAAAATTTTCAACAGTTGAGATAATGTTCGTTCAGAGTTAAATTTGATCATGAATGTGTTTGTTATCAAACCTTGAACACCATTGAATTAGCAAGTCTCAATATAAAGTATGGGCCATATCACTATCATTTCAAGTTCAACCAGTTTTGCTTCAAGAAGATGACGACAATAAATATCCTTCAATCATGAATCAATTGCCAATACTTTGAGGTAATTTCAAAGATAAGCATCCTTAAAATTATTCAACATTTCATTAAACCTAGAATCAACCAACAAAGTTATAAAACATCTTTCACCAAGCCATGTTAAAATTATTTTTTCTTTACCTACATATGATGCAATACCCATTTTAAGAAACAACATTTTTCATTGAAACATCCACTCAACAATATCCTACCAAGGTACAGTAATCTTGAAAATATAAAGCAAGAAAAGAGATTCTCTAATTGGAAAAACACATTCCTCACAATAAAGAATCATCCATAACAACAAGATCACCTGAAAATTTGAAGATATAGTAAGAATGCCTTGGTTGCTTCTCACTGGGTCCATATCAAGCGTTCCACCCGCAATCTTTGCACTTTCCCTGAAATTTCAACAAAAATATTAATTCCACAACTTCAAAAGTATCACACAAAAAACAACAAAAGGCTGAAATGAAACCAAGACAAAGTACTTACTAATGCCTACTAATAAATAGGAAGAGTTAACAGGAAAATATTTCATTTACAAATTTCACAAAGACAAGACAACGAAGCACTTAAGGCATCTCCAAATTAGAGATAAAATAATAAAATAGAGCAATGTTGGCGTAAAAACTAAGACCTCTGGAGTGCAAGTCGGTATGGACAGCTTTGCACACTACGTAATGAGTGCTCTTCAAATTAGGAGAAGCTCCCTCGTAGTGTTGGAATGCGTGGAAAAGAAAAGTAATCTAACTCCTATCTTTTTGTTCTCAGCTGGAAGAGGCACAAGGTTAAGAAAACCAAGAACGTTTGTTCATGATAATACAGCTTCATACGATTTTTTCCAGCTTATCAAATTAAATGATAGCTTCCAGCTATTTAATTTATATATTGTTATGAGAAGATGCGCCTTACTTCATTTAATTGTTTATCATATCTTGGCCGACTTGATAAGTGAATTATTTAATTTGTAATTTATTCTCCTTGTGGCCGACCTTGTTCTTGAAGAGATGCGACCTCTCCCAAGCAATGTATAAATACAAGATCATTTGTTCTCATTTGGACATCAAGCAAGTTCGATTCATTCCTATATTCAAGTGCGAATAATATCTTAGAGTAGATTGCGATTTTCTCCAAGTGCGATTTCCTTCAAGAGCAGGTCGAAGTTCTTCCAAGAGCAAGTTCTTCCAAGAGCAGATTTTGATATACATGGAGAGCAGATTGTAATCTGCATTTTGCATCTAGAGTTGATGCTCTTTCTTGGCCTTGAGTTCGGCCTTATTGTACAAGACAGTGTTGATTCTTGAATAATATATAAGTGATATATTGTTGCTGGGTTTTTCTCCCTCAAGAGGAGGGTTTTCCCAGGGTATCTGCTGTGTTAATGTGTTTGATTTTTGAATTAAATTCTGTACATTAATCTGATCACTAAATTTAACATGGTATCAGAGCGGGTTTGAGAGGATCGTGATCAGATTTGTTTCTAAACAGCGATACTCTATTCTCTTCTTTGTTCATTTTTCTCATTAGTCAAGATGGTGAACGGTTTGAAGATTGAGGATAGACTCGAAGAGCATCAAACTTCACATCATGGAGATTTAGGATCATGCTTACCTTGTGTGAAAATGACTTGAGTGAGTTTGTCGAGTCTAGTGTTCCTGAACCTGAGGAAGAAGATGAGAAGTTGCAGTGGGTGAAGAAAGATATTAAGGCAATGAAGATATTGGTTGATTCCGTTAAGGATCATATTGTTCCTATCGTCTCTAAGTTGAAGACAGCAAGAGATATGTTCAAAACATTGGAAGAAATGTACGAAATCAACAATACCAGCCGAACACTTGCACTAAAGCAACAACTACACCATGTGAAGATGGCGAAAGGAGAATCCATGATTGCATACTTCATGAGGATTTCAGATTTGAGAGATCAGCTCTCGACAATCGGGCATATGGTTGATGACAAAGACTTGACTATGCTTGCTCTCAATGGTCTACTTTTGTCTTGGGAATCCTACATTCAGGGAATCAGTGCAAGATCAAAATTGCCTAAGTTTGATCGCCTAAGATCAGATTGCATTCAAGAAGAATCAAGGTTGTTGGCAAGAGGCGTTGGTCAAAGTTCAAAGAATGAAGACATTCATGTTCTCGCCTCCCATGCTTCAAAGAATAAAGGAAAAGATGGAAGGCAAGGATTTTTCAAGAGGAATCGAGATAAGGGAAATGATGATGCACCTCCCTCCAAGAAGAAGAGAGACATGTCCAAGATTCAATGCTTTAGGTGTGATAAGTTTGGGCACTTTGCTAAGCATTGTCCAACTAGACCCAAGCAACAAGCCACAGTTGCAGATGTAGATGATGCCTCTCAGCAGAAGTATTCATGTGAATACTTGTTCTATTCAGCTCTAACAAGCAATGTACCTACAGACACCAACACTTGGCTGATCGACAGTGGTGCTTCTCAACACATCACTGGATTTAAGAAGCACTTATCAAGTTTGATGGAGAAAGAATTTTCCGAACAAGTCATTATTGGAAATGATGCTGGCTATTCCGTGAAAGGGATTGGAACCTCTAGTCTACATTTGGATTCTGGCATCACACTTCAGTTGAGAGATGTTTTGTATGTTCCAGGAATCAAGCGCAATCTTATTTCTATTTCAGCCCTAGAAGATGAAGGATATCAAGTTGCCTTCTCCAAAGGTAAAGTTCTTGTGTGGATGGAGAATTCCAGTTTCAAGGAAGCTCAAGTAATTGGTGTTAGACATGAAAGCCTCTATAGGCTATGTACGCATCCTCTTCAAGCATTAGTTCATGATTCTTCAAGTCTATGTGAACTATGGCATCAAAGATTGGCGCACCTCCACTTCCGAGCCTTACCTATCATGGAGAATATGGTCATGGGACTTCCCAAGTTCAATCAGGAGCATAAAGGAACTTGCAAGGGATGCGCTATGGGTAAGAATTCAAAAGCCCCATTCCATAGTAGAGAAAATAGATCTAAGTGCATTTTAGACCTTATTCATTCTGATTTGTGTGGACCTATGTCTGTTCCGTCTTCGAGTGGATTCTTGTATTATGTTTTGTTTATTGATGACCACTCTAGGAAGACTTGGATTTATTTTTTGAAATCTAAAGAATCTGAGGAAGTGTTAGGAAGGGTTTAAAGAGTTCAAAGCTTTGGTAGAGAATCTTTCTGGTAAAAGAATTAAGGTCTTCAGATCTGACAATGGAGGAGAATACACCTCTAGTTGCTTTCAAGATTTTTGTATTGATGCAGGGATTAAGAGGGAGTTTTGTGTCCCCTATAATCCTCAACAGAATGGTGTTGCAGAAAGGAAGAACAGGACGATCGTGGAAGCAACGAAGGCCATGATCCATGACCAAGATTTGCAAACTTTCTTATGGGCAGAAGCTTCTAGGATGGCTGTGTATGTTCAGAACAGAAGTCCTCACAAGGTCTTGGAGAATATGACTCCGGAAGAAGCCTTCACAGGGAAGAAGCCTGAAGTCAGTCATTTGAGGATCTTTGGATGTCCTGTCTATGTTCATGTTCCAAAGGAAAAGAGAACAAAGTTGGAACCTTCTGGCAAGAAGGGAATTTTTGTGGGCTATAGCGAGACATCAAAAGCCTACAGGATATACATTCCTGGACAGAAGTTGATTAAGATCAGTAGGGATGTCACATTCAAGGAAGATGTTGCATTCAAGAGATCCAGGGGCATTCATATGGAGATCGATAATGAAGAGTCTTCTCAGGATATGGAAGTTGACCATACTCCTGAGATTCAAAGGGAGACTTCCGAACCAAAGGAAGATGTTGATCCAGTTGAGCCCTTGGAACCTACTGATGGGCCTACCAATATTGTGCTTAGAAGAAACAGACATCTTTGGGCTAGACAAACTATGCAAGAGGCTGAGAGATTTGCAGCTCCTAGAGGTACATTCAAAGAAAGTAAAAGGCCACATAAGTTCTCCAGTTATGTTGCTTTGATGAGTCAGATTATTGAGTCTAAGCCTTCTAGTGTGAAGGAAGCTTCCAGTCAACAAGTTTGGAAAGATGCTATGACAGAGGAGTACCAATCAATTCTCAAGAATGATGTTTGGGACATTGTTCATAGACCCAAAGGAAAATCTGTGGTATCTTCGAAATGGCTCTTCAAGATTAAGCATGCAGCTGATGGGAGCATAGAGAAGTACAAGGCAAGATTTGTGGCTCGTGGTTTTTCTCAGAAAGAGGGAGTTGATTATGAAGAAACATTTGCTCCTGTTGCTCGCTACACTTTTGTCAGAACCATCATTGCCATTGTTGCATCTAGAGGATGGAAGATTCATCAAATGGATGTGAAGACAGCTTTTCTAAATGGTGTGATAGAGGAAGAAGTTTACATCGAGCAACCTGATGGGTTCGAGGTACATGGAAAGGAGTCTCATGTTTGCAAGCTGAAGAAGGCCTTGTATGGTCTTAAGCAGGCTCCTCGTGCATGGTACGAAAGGATTGATCATTACCTATCAAGTTTGGGCTTCTTGAAGAATGATGTTGACTCTAATCTATACTTTAAGGTAATTGATGGTGATGCATTGATTTTGGTTTTATATGTTGATGATTTGATCCTTACTGAAGAAGATCACCTGATTCTCAAATGTAAGGAGGAGTTGGCCTCTGAATTTGAGATGAAGGACCTTGGGCTCATACATTACTTCCTTGGCTTAGAAGTCTGGCAGAAACCAAATGAGATGATTTTGAGTCAAGGGAAGTACACCATTGATGTACTTAAGAGGTTTGGTATGATGGATTGCAAATCCATGTCTACACCCATGGAGACCAACCTACATAAATTGAAGGAGGTTGCAGCTAGTTCAGACTTAGTGGATCCTACATTGTATAGACAACTGATTGGGTCCTTGATGTATCTAGTTAACACTAGACCTGATATTTGTTATGCAATGAGTGCACTTATCCTGTTCATGTGTGAACCGAGACAGATACATCTTGTTGCAGCTATACATATCCTGAGATACTTGTGTGGCATAGTTGGATATGGGTTGAGATATACTTCAGATGCTGACTTGGAGTTACATGGTTATACTGATTCTGATTTGGCAGGATGTGTTTCAGATCGGAAGAGTACCTCTGGATGTTGCTTCAGTTTGGGTACTGCTATGATATGGTGCAGCAAGAAGCAATCATCTGTGGCATTGAGTACAGCAAAGGCAGAATACATTGCAGCTTGTATGGCAGCTCGGGAAGCAATGTGGCTTCGTAAGCTCCTTGCAGGATTGTTTGGACAATCAATGGAGCCTACTATCATTCATTGTGATAATCAGAGTTGCGTGAAGCTTTCTGTCAATCCTGTGTTCCATGACAGAACCAAGCATGTTGAGATCAAGTACCACTATATTAGAGATATGGTACTACAGAAGACTATACAGTTGAGCTATATCAGCACTAATGAGCAGACGGCAGACATTCTCACCAAGCCTCTCTCTAGGATAAAATTTGTGCACTTTCAAGATAAGCTTGGTATGGCGGAGAATCCAGCCTTGATTGAGAAAGAGTCTCAATATCAGTGAGCCTTGTTTAATGAGTTCTTCTCTGTGTGAGAAGTTCAAGGTGAAATCCCTTGTTAATGCATTTTTCTCTGAGACGGAGGAATTTGAGGTGCAAGCCCTTGTTAATGCATTTCTCTTTGAGATTTGAGGTGAAAGCCCTTGTTTCCACCCGCTGAGAGAGTCATGGTGGATGTCATGTGTGTCACTCCATGACATATCTTGTACTTGTGTTTCACCCTCTGGGAGACCCATGGTGAAAAGTCATGTTGAGGTGACAACATCACGTAAGTGATGAACACTTGTACACACCATAGTATGGTTGTAGCCATTATGGTTGATATCATGTTGAGGTGATATCTAATATCACAATGAGGTGATATTCTTCTTTTCACATTTGGTTGTAGCCAATGTGGTAGACATCACGTTGAGGTGATATGTCTTGTGCAGCTGGAAGTTCTCTCCCTAGTTGAGAGGGAGTGTTGATGATAATACAGCTTCGTACGATTCCTTCCAGCCTATCAAATTAAATGATAGCTTCTAGCTATTTAATTTATATGTTGTTATGAGAAGATGCGCCTTACTTCATTTAATTGTTTATCATATCTTGGCCGACTTGATAAGTGAATTATTTAATTTGTAATTTATTCTCCTTGTGGCCGACCTTGTTCTTGAAGAGGTGCGACCTCTCCCAAGCAATGTATCAATACAAGATCATTTGTTCTCATTTGGACATCAAGCAAGTTCGATTCATTCCTATATTCAAGTGCGAATTATATCTTAGAGCAGATTGCGATTTTCTCCAAGTGCGATTTCCTTCAAGAGCAGGTCGAAGTTCTTCCAAGAGCAGATTTTGATATACATGGAGAGCAGATTGTAATCTGTATTTTGCATCTAGAGTTGATGCTCTTACTTGGCCTTGAGTTCGGCCTTATTGTACAAGACAGTGCTGATTCTTGAATAATATATAAGTGATATATTGTTGCTGGGTTTTTCTCCCTCAAGAGGAGGGTTTTCCTAGGGTATCTGTTGTGTTATTGTGTCTGATTTTTGAATTAAATTATGTACATTAATCTGATCACTAAATTTAACACGTTGCAGCTAAGGATTTTCTGGTTTCACAGATCATTAACTACAACTAAACTAACTACTTTAAATCTATCTAGTTCCCTCAAGAAAACATAGCATGAGGAAATGGAGCAGGAATGTTCTATACGATAACTTCTAAGACCGGATTTCCAAGGAGGTGACGACACCTTTCCGAGGCGTAGGCTGAAAGAAAAGTTATTGGCAACGACATCAAATGATGAACTCTACTTCTGAATTCCCAAGGAGATGATGACACCTTTCCGAGGTGTAGACATGAAACAAAGCTCATTTACACAATAACAACAAACGATAAGTCTTAATTCTAAATTCCCAAGGAGGTGACGACACCTTTCCGAGGTGTAGATATGAAATAAGCTTATAATCACAAGAACACAAGACAATGGTCATCCAACCAAAGTGAACAAATACAGAATAGCAATATTATAGGCAAATCTAGCTCAACATATATTACTATTGTATGCAAAAGTTATGTACAAATGAGCAAAAGCTCTTATTTATAGACATCCAAAGGTGTAGGGAACCCTAAAATCACCTTGAGTCAACTACAGTCTTGCAATGCATGCAAGATTTTATTACTAAACCCTAATAAAGCAAACTATACAGTTAACTGGAAAGCTACCATCAATGAACTGAGACATCTAATCTAAATAGACAATGTGCAAGAATGCACGTCCTTATTGAAAGCAAAGTTAACTAGAATGCTACCATCAGTTAATGAAAACCCTAATGAAACTCCAAGTCCTGCGAAAAATCTTCGAAGATAAGATAGACATGCGTGCATGGTCCCAACAAAGAGAGCTGAAGATCAAAATTGAGTTCTAATCGCATGCTCCTGATTTTGTCCTCGCAGACAACTGCAAGTTCTAACTGACTGATCACCGGCTATTATCTCGAGCAACCAACCCCTCCACGAGGTTGTTGACTGCATCACATCTAAAGCACTTACATGTCTCAACTGTCAATTTACCACTTGTCAGCAACTTGAGCAATCTTGGAAATCTTTGCACACTCAAACTAGCACCTCACTGATTGGTAACTCTGGCGGCCGTAACTGAAGTGACGGCCACTGTTTCTTCTGCAGCTTGACACTTTTCACACTTTTCTCTATGGAAGAGTGTTGCGTGATGAAACTGCGAAGTCTGACTGGGAACCCTCTGGTTGTGAGAAATGCAAACGAACTTGCTACACACAAAATTCCAACGGTATCAACCCTCTAAACTGGCCTTGGAAGACAATCAGCTATACGAGGCATGCAACCATATGGACTTGAGTGACCATGCCTGTTAACCCTCTGAATGCACTTGATACAAATCGGTGTTAACTTTTCTGATGAAATCATGAATTAAAACCGATTTGGTCTTGAATTCAATTTACGTGAACTGCATTCTGAAAAACTCGCCTGTTGACTATGAACACGGCTATATTCTGACAACTTTCTCCAAAAGTTGAAAGATCACTTGTTGAGGCTAAAAATAGCCTCTATCGGAGGGCAATTTTCGCCAAAAATTCTAAGACATGGGTTTAGTCAAGAAAATGATTCTAAGACAACCCACAATGTCAAAATTGCAAAAAAACGCCATTTAGCTTGACATGTAAGAGTTTTTCCGAAAAAAGCAATTGGGGGCAGTAGGGCCTATGAGGGGCAATTTTCTCAAGAAAATCTGAAATATGGGTTTTGTCCAAAAGATGATTCTAAGACAACCCACAACGTCAGATTCGGAAAAATTTGACTTCTACTCCACCATGCAAAGGAATTTCAGTTGAGAAAATCAAAGCTTCGAGAATCGATGCTTTGGAGTAAATTTTCCTGAAAAATTCTAACACATGGGTTTTGTAGAGGAAGCTATGCTGAACCAACCTAGATGATTTGTTTTGCCAAAATTTGCTGAATTCTCGAACATGCGAAAGAAATTAAGACGAGAAATAGAAGAATTTAAGATAGAAGATAAAAGTTTTTAATGCTTTTCTTCTGCTAAAATCGCCATCTTGTCTTGATGTCTATTGATTAATCTGGACTTGTACCTACAAGAGAATCTATAAACTGATATCTTCGATGCATTTGAATGTTGAATGCTGAAGAATTCGCTCACAAAAGTGAGAAAATTCGTTTTGGTCTTCAACTGTGTGAGAGAAGAATGGACACCATCTTGAATAAATGGAAGAATTCTTTGCATAATGGTGCCACTCTCAACTTTAAACCCTGACTAACAAAAGAAAGGTTTTGATTGGACCCCCTCTAGTTGAACTGCGACTGACTTGAAATCTCGGATTATAGAATAATATTTAAAAATTCAGTGCCTTCTCACATGCGATTTTAATATTTAATATTAAAAAGGGCGCCAATAATAAATTATTCAAGAAAATCGCCACCTTTCATGCTGGCATGCAAAAAGTCGAATTTAATATTATTTTTGGTAAATTAGCAAGGATCTCAGCATACTGATTCCAAAAAGTCAAAAATTAACTCTCCAAGTGTTCATTTGCACAAGTTATGAGATTTTTCGCTAACTTCCTACTTTATAGCTGACTGAAAGTTACAGTCGCCCCTGTTCAGCTCTGATTTTTGGGTGACTGAGTGATGTTATGACTGATTTGAAATATCCACTGCGAAGCTTGCAGAGCAAGGATGAAATGTCTACTGGGAGTTGCAACTGCTAAAATCAACGTTTGACACCTCAAAAAATTAGGCGCCCTTGATTAAATTGATACAAGGTTTCTAGACTTAGCCATTTCTCCGTTTTTCCATCTGGCGCTTCAATTTGCCACTACCGGTGAACGATGAACCTTGTTGATTGGATGATAGGTACATTGCGTGACTAGAAGAATTTTGCATCCAATGACTATATGTAAGGCACCTGAAAGCTGTGTTAAGGACCCCAAAATCAAAGGCGCCCCTAGCCTGTGAAGGCTCAAACACCATTTTGTCAAAAATGTAACTTTCATCCAAATACCCTAGTTTGACCCCTGACACCGGGAGCTAGAGTGCTCCAATTCGCACACCGTCTATCTCACTGCATAGCTAGATCAACTTAAAAAAGGTGTCTCTGGAGGCGACGAAGAGAGAAAACTACTTCTAAGACCTCAAAGAGAAGGGTGCCTTTTCCAAGGTGAAATGTACTCACTATACTTAGTCATTTTTGAACTATCTTTACTTTTCAGCGTTCCACACTGACCTCGCACGTACGAGCGTTTACCAAATCCCGGAGGCTAATGGCTAGGCTCATTGGATAGCTGGAGTAATTCTGCACAAGTCTCGTGAAGATTGCGAAAGCTAAAAACCCCATCTGGCAGGCCTAAAGGTTAGGCGCCCCTGGCCTACAGAGGTACAGGTGAATATTACTATATTTCTCCACCCTCTGATTTACGTGTCTGGTAGAATCTCTGCCACGATCACTCAGAATGTTGAATTGACTTGCAAACTAGTGCGTTGCGAAGCTAGACTAGATTAGAAAAGATCTCAAGAAGACCACATCTGCAAATTCATTCATCTGAATGGTCATATTGAAGGGCGCCCCTGGGCTACAGGGGCGCAGAAACTACAAACTGACAATCCTCTGTGACATGCAACCTCTTCGTACCTTCAGCTTCTGACCTCGACTACCAGAGTTATGCAACTCGGATGACTTCGCCAGATAGCTCATCGGAAAGCTGAGCAAATTTTGAAGAGATTGAGTGCATTTGCAAGCAAAAGCAACAAGATCTGGATCTGCTTTTTGCTAAAAATCTTCATCTGTATCTGTCTTTGTAAACCCCTTTCTCACCACTGAAATGACCATGCAAGGGTATAATCTCATCGTGAAGTGCTTCTCCATCATCACATGTCTCGTTCTAAGTCCCAGGTTCAAGTTCTGAGCTCTAGGTACTGACCAATTGCTGCTGACGACTGACATGACACTAACCAAAGTCCATGCTTGACTTGCCCAAAAGCTGTATTTTGACATCATTTTAACAAGGTTTAGACTCTTTTGAACAAAATGCCTTAATGAAGCAAGAAATTTGGTTTGGGTACAACAAGCAACAAGAAATATCCCAAACCATGTCAAAATGATTGTGACGTTTTATCCTGCCATATCATGATAATACCAAGGAAATGTAATCTTGAAATATAAAAAAACAAATATTTTGATGGACAAAACACTCTCCTCTCTACAAAGAATTTTCTATAACAAAAAGCTAACAGGAGAATATTTCATTTACAAATATAATGAAGACAAAAAGCACTAAATGTGTATAAAATTTGGAAATAAGATAATGAAATAGAGGAACATACAAGAGACTTTATAAAACATGTACATTCTATTGTATAAACTAGTGAACAACCAATTTGTTTGCTTATCTCCATGAATAGTAAATTTCCAATTTTACTGTCCAAGTGATGGTGGTGTAATGGTAATGGAGGGTACCCATAACAATGTGAATCAAAAAGGATTCTTTTATAAGCTCAAAAATGCATGTCAAGTGTGGATCTAGTCTTGTTACTATATTTTTCAGAATGCTGGAAACTGATGTTGTAGCACAAAAGGAAGGGCAAAGGATACTAAAAACATCACCAAATAAAAAATAACCATGGACATTAACAACAATAAAGCATGATTAGATAGAACAGGCCTCAAGAACATTAGGTAGTTGGAACCCATCAAAACTCCAAAGACTCAAGGCAAGTGTAGAGGAACACTTTCAAAGAATTGATAACAACTGTTAAAAGTCTGCAAAGTGTGTTACATAGAAGCCTATAAGCAAAAAATAGCTAAACAAATGACAATTTGCAAAAACCCATTCATCTACTAGAAATTGAGAGTGACCATGTCAAAAAAATATGCACTATAATGTGAAATGGAGGAAATCGAAGCTCAAATCCTTTCAATTAGACTCACTGGATTAAGGCATAAGGCCAACTAAAAATTTGAAATACTTTGTCTAAAATGGCAATGTAGCAAAGAGCTTGTAATTTGTTTGAATTAAGAAGCCTTATCTAAAGCAACAAATGGTAGGTTAAGAAACAGTAAATAGAAAGAGAGACCATACATACTTCATGAAGCCATAACCATAAATTTTAGGAGATTGCCCTTTCACGAAGCACCATTTCAAAATAAGGAAAGGACTTACAAACCTTCAGCAAACCAAGGACAAAAGACTATTTCCAAAATGTTCTTAACTCAAAATCTTTCCCTTACAAAAGAGATCTTCTCACTCACAGAAAGCACCAAATAATCCTATTACAAAAAAAAGGTGCTTTACTGTTATGCCCCTAACATCGTAGCAATTTTAGGCTAAGCATACAAGTTTTTAAAAGTTACAAGCACCACAATTTCGTTCAGTTTACACCATTGCAATGACTATTCCAACAGGTTTCATATTATATTAAAAACTAGCATCAAGTTCACAAACCAAGTGAAACCACAAGCTAAGACTAGAAGTCATAGTGTAACAATAGTAAGGCTAAAAGTCTTAGTGTAACAAAAGTAAGACTAGAAGTCATTATGTAAAAACAATATTGAATAAGAAAAAATTCGATTTGCATCAATTTATTATGAAGACAAATTTTACAAAACATACAAAGGCATGCATGTATTTACTCATTACCAACTTTTGAATATGCTTCAGTAAATAGAAGTGAAACATGATTTTCTGTGTGTCGAGTTTCAAATTATTTCTCTCCAATCCTAACCTTTCTCTAAGTCCAAAGTATGGAATGTAACCAAATCAAAAGACCTAGACATATTGTACTTACACCTACCAAAATCAAACTCTTTTTTACTTATGGGTGAAAGTTGAAGCACTATAACCTTCCCAACAAAACAGACTCCAAATGTGTAGGCAGGTGCTTCCAAGGAGGAACAGTTTGTATTAGAGAGGGCGTTACCTGATTTTTCACACCCTGGATTTTTGTAATGTCCCCAATTTCCGAATAGTCACCACTGAGACAACTTAATTAATTAAATATTAAATGTCCTAAAATAATATTTAATGGCCATTTATATTTAATTAATTAATAAACCATTAAAGTGACTTTATTAAATAATATGCTCAAATATTAAATAAAGTTACTTTACGTTCGCAAAATATTTAATATTCAAACATTAAAAAGGTGAAAAAAGGAATTCATTGTATCTTTTTGGAAAATTTTATTATCGGGAATTTGGAGAGCTTGGCTTTCTGGAAACTTGAGGACTAAAACCCTCAGGTTTAGTGGATTGGACGAAAACCCAAATCCATTAACAGGTGAGTTCATTGCAAGACTTGCATGGTGTTTAATTGTTGAATTGATTGATTTTGGGAAATTTGTGGAATCTATCATAAAAACAAGTTTCAGTTTCATCGGATATCCAATTGAAGGTTTTCTGAATAAATGTGTTCAGATACATTTATTGAATTAATTATTGCTATGCCTCGGAATGAGTACAGTATTATGATTTTAGTGTTGAAGGGTTGATACCATCCTGGGTGATGCAGCCAGTTTATTTAATGATTGGCTTTTGTAGTCAGGAATCTATATATATCAGAACTTTTGCTGGCTCATGTTTTGAAGTTGCTAAATATTATTATTATCTGGAATAAGGTTGGGTTTGTGTGAACATCAGCTCCACATTAGAAAAATTTCCACCAGCATCGAAGAAGTGCCGACTCCTTAGCAGCTAGCACGAACCCCTTTATTTTCAGCCCAGCCATGTGGCTTGACAGGAAGGCACATCAAACACTCCTGATAGAGCAAGTATATCAAAAAAAATAAACTTGGACAAATTACCTGGCACCACCATCTTTATAACTTTTGTCCCATTAAAGTTATCGCAGGTCCTTGAAATTAGCTTAAAATTCTAAGCTACCATAATAAGGCTATATGAATCGATATACATTGTGAAAGCAGCTGCCAATCTTGGAGTGACATGGAAGGAATGAGTCTATAAACTAAGGAGGTCGATATGTTAAGGCTACAGGAATCAATAAGTTTCGTTGAAGGTAACTGCCAGGCCTTTGGTGATGGAATTCATAGGGGACACCACCTTGAATTAAAGTTAGCACTTATACCAAAAAAAATTATATATATGGCTGGCTGTATGTCCATTGAGGAAGCGTGCAACATTAAATAAGGGTCAATGCTCAAATATTAAATAAAGTTACTTTACGTTCGCAAAATATTTAATATTCAAACATTAAAAAGGTGAAAAAAGGAATTCATTGTATCTTTTTGGAAAATTTTATTATCGGGAATTTGGAGAGCTTGGCTTTCTGGAAACTTGAGGACTAAAACCCTCAGGTTTATGGATTGGACGAAAACCCAAATCCATTAACAGGTGAGTTCATTGCAAGACTTGCATGGTGTTTAATTGTTGAATTGATTGATTTTGGGAAATTTGTGGAATCTATCATAAAAACAAGTTTCAGTTTCATCGGATATCCAATTGAAGGTTTTCTGAATAAATGTTGTTTTCATTTATTTATAATTATTGTATATTAGAATGAGTACAGGGTATGATTTTGGTTGTGATGCATACCAGTTTGGGTAATGCAGGTGTTTAACTATATATATCTTTTGTAGTCAGGAATGTTTTGAAGTTTGGCTCTGGAATAAGTTTAAATATTAATTATCTGGCTCCACATCAGAATTTCCACCAGCCACCAGCATGCCGACTCCGACTCCTTCTAGCGAAGCACTTTATTTTCTCAGCCAGCCATGTGGCTTGACAGGAAGGCACATCAAACACTCCTGATAGAGCAAGTATATCAAAAAAAATAAACTTGGACAAATTACCTGGCACCACCATCTTTATAACTTTTGTCCCATTAAAGTTATCAGGTCCTTGAAATTAGCTTAAAATTCTAAGCTACCATAATAAGGCTATATGAATCGATATACATTGTGAAAGCAGCTGCCAATCTTGGAGTGACATGGAAGGAATGAGTCTATAAACTAAGGAGGTCGATATGTTAAGGCTACAGGAATCAATAAGTTTCGTTGAAGGTAACTGCCAGGCCTTTGGTGATGGAATTCATAGGGGACACCACCTTGAATTAAAGTTAGCACTTATACCAAAAAAAATTATATATATGGCTGGCTGTATGTCCATTGAGGAAGCGTGCAACATTAAATAAGGGTCAATAAAGGTAGAATCAAAACTTCTTGCTGAAGCCGCAGTTACTAATCACCTGAAGCTGCTGTGGAGGTCATGATGACACTAAATAAAGCTATTTGAATTGGGCCCACTGAAGTTAAATTACCAAGGAATCGCAGCTTTCCCAATTAAATTGCTAGGCGATTAAATCTATAGCTGGTATCCTGGGTAAGGTCACAACAAATATAAGGATTAGAAGTTTTTGATAAGACATGGGTCCTTAGCAGGTGGACATGGGGTTTGAATATACAAGAGCAGAGAGCAATGTGGGATGTGGAGTTAGGCAATATTAAGGAGTCTCAATGAGGTACGGGTCTGCTTTTGTCAAGATCAGATACCTGTATTTATTTATATTTGTACTCTGTCATAATTACAACAGACTGCTAAATTGTCAGATTGCCTACTGTTTGTTATTTTGCCACCTGAAATGAATGGCAATGTTCAGTTGTAGTCCAATATCTTGAAATTGTTATATATATATATATATATATGAACTATCTATGAATGCACGTCATTTGATGCTGGCCATGTAAACAGTTGGAAATTGCAAATAAAAAATTGGTCTTTAATTCAACTACAGAAGATATGAGATTTATTGTTAGATTGGTTTGTGCATTGAGTTACGTATTCCTGTGAATAATATTTGGAAAGCGAGTTAAGTGTCAAGTGAATCCAGACTCAAATTCGAATGATGAGATATAACCAAACTGTTTGACAAAATGACAACCAAATGAATAGGGTGCAACTGTAAACTTTATTTTCTTGGTTTGAATTGGGAGGGGATTTTACAATTTCCAATGCAAGGCATAATGTTCATGCTATTTTCTTGATGATAACTGACCTTAGTATGTTATCTTCATTGCTACTATTTGTTTAGGGGTTCAGTAATGAATTTCAACTAAATATCACAATCCCTTAAATGCACAAGTATATGTTAATGGCCTCTCATCAATGTGTGCGTAAAAGTACAAGGGATGCAACTATAGCAACTGTGTAAAGAGATACCCACTTAAAAGGTGCTGCCTAAGGAAACCAACAAGAAACCTCCCCAAAAACTAACCATAGAGATTTTTTAATGATTTCAGATTGTATTGATAGAGAAGAGTCTGCCATTTTGATAGAGAATATACATATGAAATAGAGTGTTAAATTAAGGAGATAGATAAGTTTGGGATGAGCAAGCAACACAAGCCCCTATGACTTTTCAATGTAATGATGGTAACTGAATTCAAAAACATGAAGATTAGAAGGAGTTTTGTTATTTTTGCACAAATGTGGTTGTGGAGCTTCTTCAAAGAGAAGGTTGGCTTAGTGTTCTCTTAGAGAACTGAAGAAAAGATAAATTGATTTCTACAAGTGACCAAATTACTTGGGACTCAAAAACGCAATCAACTAAAAGAGCAAGGATTTGTAAGAAACGCACTCTTATCACATAAACAAAAAAGTGGTTCAAGCTAAAAGCAACAAAACCAAATTCAAATATCCATTTGATGAAATGCACATTTTATTCATTAGAAGAAAGGCTAGCACCATGTGGGTGCATGAAATTTTAGGTACTCAATAAGGAACCCATAAATGACAGGTGCTTGATATCAGATTCTGTGAATATTGGCATGAATAGAAAGAGATACTAAACTATCCAAGTTAGAATGTTGAAGTTTATGTTATCAAATTCTAGTCCTCAAAAAGGATGTCGAAAATATCAAAGAAATTGAATTTACCACCTGGTATGAATGCCAATATTTGTATAATACCCTTTGGATAAACTAATGAATCTGCTACATCAACGACACATATAAACTGCAAATATCTAAAATAGAACTTCTAGTGACAACCCTTGAAAGTTTTTCATTGTGCTTTGATTGACAGTAAAACTTTAAGCAATGCCAAACTGAACCACTTGCTAACAGTATTCAATGTCCAAGGGAAAACTTTAAACCAACTCTTCATATACAGTTTTCACAAGGAAGAGGTCAAATACCCAATCTATGATGGTCTGGCCAAATGTAAATTTCTTGGGCTGAAAAATATCGAACTGGTTCTTGCATAGAAGAGACTTATTAAAATACATAAGACGATGATCATTTTTGGTTTTGAAAGTTTACATCACAAACAAGTAATTAGTTCTTCGAAATCTGTGTAACCTTTAGTAGGAATATCAAATAAATCCAAAGTAGATTCAGTGACAATAAAATAACAATCCATATTGGATTCAGTAGAAGCACAAATTCCAACTTTGTTAAACCAAGCCAAATCACTTATTATCTGAGCTAATGCAAGTTGGTCACCTGGCTACTAAAGAGGTTCCTACACAGGATGATAAGCTGAAGCATACAAAAAATCTGGGATTAATGACACAGAGAAGATTGGATCTATAACCAAGAATTTTGAACCATTGTGCATGTCATTAAGATTTGGAAGCACAACTTTAAAATCCAAGAATATATAGTTTAATAATAACAAGCCATTTCCCCTTCCACATATTCCACACAAAATGGAAATGAAATCTAGATGCCACAAACAGTTATTAATATTATAATATTTCAACACGAAGCTTGTTAACATGGTCTGTTAGCATATTGTTGTATATGACTTGATAGGATTGTCTTAGTTAACAAACATAAAAAAAATTCAGTCCATGAAGAGAATAAAACTTTTGGAAAAAATTGTGTCGAAGATTTTTAACACCTTAAATATGAAATTTTTTGGATCACACTCTATGATCCATCATTAGGATCATAATTTGAAAACTCGTGACTGGCAAAACTCAACAGATTAAAAAAAACTTGAATTCCTCTCAAAACATAAATTTCATGCAAAATAAAGTTGTAGAACATATGAAATAAGTTTGTAGAATATTGTGGAAGTGTTTTCTATTAGAATTGAACCAAAAAAAAAGTACAATATCACATCAATATGTGAATACAACAACTAATATTATAATATGAATCTCATTAAGATTCAAAGTCATCATCACAAGTTACAATTCAATGAAATCAAAATAATTTTAAATTTTCTCTTCCCCATATACATCCAAGTGATGGATGTCGATGGGATCTTGCTCTTCGATCTAGAAGGTAATGACTCTTCCAGCTCAACATCATCATCAACCATAATGTCATCCAACCCAATGCCTCCTACTTCAACCTCTATCACACTCTCCTCTACTCGCCTCTCTAAATCAGCAATCTCATCTTCTATAAACATGACCGTTGAGACAAATGAATTGCTATATGAATCAATGTCATCCAAGTCAATTGCCTCTTGACTACCTGAGCTCTCCACCTTTTTTGAGCGAATGCAAATGTTGTATTTTTTGTGTCTTGTGCTTCTACAAGTGAATGGCATCAAATAAGCTTCAATTGTGCTTATCCAAAAGCACTACAAGGTTGGGACAAAATTCGAAGGGCTAGCTTTTGAAGATATGGGATTTTTCTACCCCGATTTTCCCACCAATCACCTACAAAGAAAAAATTCACAAGTTTGTAAGTAGGCAATAATTGCACACAATAAAGATATTAGTTGAAGTGAAGTGAAGATTGAGAATTTTTGTTAACTAGTGCTTGGGAGGTTTCCCCTTGGATAGCTAGTGGCAAAGAGAAGAGGAAAACCTCAACAAGCTTGAATCTTTGCTACTCTTCAATAATCTTGTCCCTAACCTCAACCTCTCAAGCAACGTCCTCTAAATGAATGCTGTGAGGCCCTCCACAGCCTCCTCAACTACATCCCTAAAGTAATCTGTGAAGAAAAATTTGGGGTTGAGATACTAAGTCACTACATGAATGGGTTGGTTGAGTTGATTGTTCCACCTCTAATCAATGATATTCCAGACAGATTCAAATTTCCTTCTATATCCCTTGTAACAATTTTGGATGGCCTCCTTGGCCTTGTTGATAGCCTCATACAAGTACCCATTAGCTTTGGTTCCTCATCCACCAAGCATTAACACCCAATAAATCTATGTTCAACAGAGTTTCCTAATAGGGGGACAGATTTTTGAGAGGGGGAGAACATGGGCCTGGTTTGGGGATGGCGAGGAAACGGCAATGGGAGGGCAGCGAGGGGGTGGGTCAAATACACATAGTACTTGATAAATTAGTTATTAAAAGATGTATTAAGGAATAAGTATAAGAATTACAATCAAACTTAGGCATACTAAGTAAACTACTAAATAGTAAAATCATTGCAACGATTGAACTACAAATGAAACTTTGACATTTAAGTAAGATGTTAGATGCTTATTTATAAGTTTTTTGTGAGTGCTTATATTTTGGGGCCCATAGACCATTAGATTTGAGTTTGCAGCATGTACATCAAAAACACTTTTCGATTTTTAAAATATATTGACTTTGTCATTTCCCTGCCATGGGAGATGCCTGGAAGTCCTAAGGATGGTTGGGAGACTCCTAAGAGTCCCCTGGACATCCCGGAGTCCCCACGTCATCCCCAAACTAAGGGGGCAACACAAAAACATGGAGATTTAGGGGGGAAAACACATCCTCATGCAACACTATGAATAAATTCCAAATGTCTGAACTTTTTGAACCTCATAACTATCATGCCAAGACAAAACACTAAGAGAACCAAACAACATGATTTCTAATGCCATTATTTATTAAATCAACTTGTGTTACTGGTTTGGCCCCTAGGGTCTACCTATTCAAGTCTAGTCCGGCTCGGATATGAGTTTGGGTTCAGTCCATAGTAGGGGTCATCCAAGGTATCATCCTAGCCCTATGGGTCTATCTAAGACAAAGCCAAGCAAACCAGGGGCTAATTTTTTTAAAAAAATTCTATATGGGCATTTGACTTTGACCACATGCCCAAAAACACCCCCGTAATCCTCAAATGTGGATTCCAAGACATTTTGAAGACAAAGACAAAGTCATTTCCCTTATTTTTAATGCAAAACAAGCATATCATTCTTCCTTGTTGAACTTCCATTCTTGTTTGACATTGCATGAATAGAGTTGAAGATCAATCGGTGAAGATTCCAAAGTGGTTGGTTTGCTATTCCAACACATTTACAAGGTCCCATTTGTTGCCAAGGAGATCATAGAGGAAGATTTTTGCAAAAGACAGATTTTTTTCAAGTTTTTGGTTTTGTTCTCTATATTTCTTTTATTACAAATGGCCTCTCTTGTTTTGTTTTGAATTTCTTGTTTTGTTTTCATTCTTCTATGAATCAATAACACATACTTTTTTTTAAATGAGTTAAGTTGTATATATATTTTTTTTTGTTTTCATTTATTTTGATTCTTTGAATTTGTTGTTTATTGAACTTGTTGTCACAGGGATTACAATGGCAAGTGATTCTAGCTCCATGGACCAATCCCACTTCAAAACAGACCCAAATTCTTTCTTTTTTTAAAAATCTGCAGGCTGGATGATATTTTCCCTGATTTTTTCCCATTTCAAACTGCAAAATTGCCAAAAATATGCATTTAAAACCTGCAAAAAAATGTGAAAAAAATCACACTGATTTTCGCACCAAAGAAAAAACCATGAGACCATAGCTTTTTGTTTACTATTATGCTTTGATAGATTTTTTCCAAGCATCCATAGCTTGTTCAAAAGCACTTGTTTTAGGCTTTTAGCCATAGCAGCAAGGCAGTGAACTGTTTGATAAAATGCTTTGGTAGACATGTATGAAAAATGTGGTAGCATAGACAAGGCAGTAAACTGGTTTCAAAATAGAATCAAAGAGATGTGGTTGCTATTGATTGTCATGGCACTCCATCACCATGAGACCACATTTCTTTTAGGCAATTTTTTATCCAGGCAATGAGTGGATCGCTGGTGATGAATTTCTTGAGGCTGAGGATTTTGAGATCCTAGCAGAGTCCAACTTTGATACTCATTTGACTGAACAACTTAGGAGAGGCAAGGCCCCAGGAGCTTCATCATCATCCCTCTAGCATAGCTCTATTTATAGTAGCAACTAGCAAGAGTCATTGGCTACTTTTGATTTTTTGAAACTTTGTACTCAGTTTATAGGTTGACTTTGTAAAAACTATCTTGTAATTGAAATTTTGTCATCTATTAGTTATGCATCATGAACTAATGCTTTGAAAGATATGGAATGCAATGTAATCAGCGATATGAATATAAACAACAAAATCTATTTTCTATGATTCATTAGTTAAACTCTATTTTATTTGCTCTCTATAACTCTATTGCTATGGAAATGCCTTTCAATTAAGAAAAACAGTTTTTGTCTCTTATTCTACAATTTTTTACATTTTTTTTAAATCCGATTTTTTCCCGATTTTTTCAAAAAATCTTGAACTTTTGGTTTGCCAATTTTTTCCCCAAAAGATTTTTGTTGCCATTAGAACGACTATTGTTACAGATATGTTTAACATACAATCATGAGTTGTGGTTGATTCCTCTATTCCTATGTTTTTTTATGCTCATGACATACCATTTCATGTGGCATGTTCACCATATTTTAAACAAATGTTCAAAGATGTGATAGTTATTGATCCCTCATTTGTTCCACTTGGAGAACATAAGCTATGCATCACCATCCTTGATAGAGAATATTCCAAGGTGAGTGTATTGATGGAAGATATGAGACAAACTTGGATAAGGGATGGATGCTCCATCATCATGGATGGGTGGATGTCATGACCCCGAAATTGTAACACTAAGATATAAAAGCATGGAAACACCAATAACTAAATAAAATAAATAACAAATACATATTAAAAATATATTAGCGATTTAATATTATTATAATTATAAATATCAACATCCTAAATATTATACAAATATTAAACAAAACACATATAATATTAACAAATTAGATTATTAACTAAGCCTCATATGCTTAGCGCCTCACTTTGAAAGGATTATAATAAACCAAAACTAAATACCTTATGCTGGCCGAATAACATAGACTAAATGATTGTGGCACCCATGTTTGTGATTAATTAAGCATCGATTAAGATTCATAAAAGGCAGCAATTCTAATTTGCAAAGCTCATTAGCATATAAAGGAAGCAGAAATGAATTGATGCATAAGGCAGAGATTATCATCAATCTATATTCCAGCGATTAATATAACGAAATGATTCCATTACTAAGAGGTAGTGATTCATTTTATTAAAAGTGTTAAGGGCAGCGAATATTTAAGGGGAAGCATTTTGTGAAGGTATAGGGATCGGCCATAAGAAGATGGATTCATACAAGCAAATAATTAACATTGATAGACAGCAATCAATATAAAATGAGTTTGCTTTCAAAGAACAGCGATTATAATTACCAAGATAGTAATTAAGTCAAGGGAGTGCTTAGACTAAAACAGAAAGTCATACCTTTTGAATGCTGCCTTCCACATAGGCATGGAAATATATAAATAAGTAAAATCAATTGCAAAAAGGGAAGGATATAAGGGGAATAATTAATCTGTCAAGAGCAGCCAATATATAAAGTAAGCAAGGTCTTAACTAATATGCAAATCATAAGAAACAGGCAGCAATTACATTATAAAAGGCTGCGATCAATTATAAGGAAGAGACATGATTGTTTGGAAGGACATCACTCTTCCAAAGGATGTCCTTCATAAAGACATGAGATATAAATAGGAAAGGAAAGGGAGATCGGCAGATTCATTCATGGGAAGTGTAGGAGAAAATAAGAAATCTGAAAATATAATTCTGAGTATAGCAACAGATATAATCAGAAAATAGAATGTCATTACATATAAATAAGTACACATAAAATAATTATGGGAAGATTGATATTAATTAGAAATAAGCTAAGTTACCGATTCGTTTTTGAATTTGGGTACTGTTGATGCATGTTTTATGACACAACAAACATTCTAGAATAAAGTGTCAAAGACGCTCTATCCCCTCTTGAAAAACTACCTCGTATGCTAAGACTGCAAGAAAGATCATACGGTAATTCCAATGATTAAGATGAGTGTGGATGAGCTCTGTGGATTGATGTGATTTTGCTGGTATCACAAAGGGACTTACGCTAGGCTTGTTCAATTCACAATGAAGGTCTAGACAATGAAGCTCTACTGTTTGGGTCATGGATCAAACAAACTGAAAAAAGAGGTAAAGGTTTAGAAGTTCTAATCTACTCCTAAGAATTCAAGAGACGGTATTGACTTGGTGGAACCAATAACCACGCTTTGCTTCGCCACGCTCAACGACAACTACACAAAGGGGGGTGCAATCTTCAAGGGAGTGTGCTTGTGATTTTCATGTCATGAATAACTACCATCAAATCGAACAATATTTATCCAGACAGAAGTTAAGCATCCACAAAATAAGCTCAGGCTAACTTTACATATTGAATGAAAATCATCCATTCAAAGAAAGTATGAGCAAAAAGTTTCACCATAAATCAATACTTATCAAATCTTGCATTCATCTAACATACATGAAATAAAATCTAAACTATGATGAGGGATAAGAACCATGACAACTCCAAAATAAGAGAAGCAATCACCATCAAAACAATGCATGCATTACTTATTACTTTGGCAATCTTACAACAGTTGCTTATCTCAACATGTTTTGCAACATGCTCCCATGCTTCACAAATGAGGGGGGGTGAGCTCAATTTATAGGCTCCCCAATTACAATTCAATGGCCAAGATTGATTTAGGATCAACGGCCAAGATTACAAATAAAACCCTAATTAGGGTTTGCTACCCCTCAACCAATGAGAAAATTACACTCGAGGACACTTGTCCTGTTTGCTAAATATGAACCAACAGTAAAATAGAAAGTTGTTGAATCTGGATGTGTTGACTTGGAACAATTTGATTGGTCGGAAGATGACGAGGCGCCACCTCAACGTGCTGGATGTCTTCTTTGATCACTTTGGTTTTGTTCCTTAGAATATTTTCCTTGCCGATGACTTTATCCTTTGTACTTTGATCTTGGATGACTTTGGCTTCTTCTTCTCACCTCGCCTTGGAGCACCTGTTTAGACTTGAAGTTATTAAGTCTTTCTTTCCGGATTGCTTTGGAATTTCCTCAAGTGCCTTGAATTTGGAGAGGAACTCCCTTGTGCCTTCACCGCAATGAAGGAAAATTGGAACTTTCTCGGTGGAGAATTTCCCATACTTAGCCAAATTTTGGCTACTTTGTAATACCTTCAAGATTTTGGCCATTGTGCTCAAATAAACTTCGCCGGTAGGTTTGTCTTCAATTTTGAATTTGGCTTGCGTAAGTTGGATGTACTTGATGGTGTGCCTGCCGTTGTCTTCATGATGCCAAACTCTTGGCGGACTTCCTGTTGGTCTTGCAATGTGCAAGGGTGGACTCCCCAAGTTTTCATTCATCTCCCTTCCAGTCGGACTTTACACTTTCTTTGCCATTTTCCTCGCCTTGTGTAGTCATCCACCTGCAGTAAAAAAGATAACTTTTTAGGATAAGCTTTGAAAGAATTTTTATAAATTTCATTTTCAAGCTGATTTTATCTTTTAAATTTAGCCATGGCAAAAATTATTGGATGAAGATTTTCATTTTCTCTCTCCTGAAATCTAGCCTCGTGCTAAATTTTTTTTTACACTCTCTCCAAGTTGGGCTTGGTGAACACTTTTCCATGGCGGACTTTGAGAGTCGTTTTTCATCTATCTTCAAATGTTGGAGGACTTCATGTCAGATTCTATGTTCAAATTTTCTTGCCGTCCATTTTATTTGGCCATAATTTTCTTGTCGTCCATTTTATTTGGCCATAATTTTCTTGCTGTCCATTTTATTTGGCCATAATTTTCTTTCATCCAATTTTATTTGGCCATGATTTTCTTGCCGTCCAATTTTATTTGGCCATAATTTTCTTGCCGTCCAATTTTATTTGGCCATAAATTCTTTTGTCTGAAGTCTCTGGCGAAATTTATTTCGTCTTCCTAGAACGTTTGGCCAAATTTTCTTAGACATATAAATGTTGGACTTAGAAGAATTTTCTTTAACAATTTTTTTCACTTTTTCTCCAAGTATGGCGAAATTTTCAAGGCCAAACATATATTTTTAATTTTTCAAAGCCCATACTTAGGCAAAATTTCACAATTTTTACTCTTCTCTAAGCATGGCGGACTTCCTTATTAGTTTAGCCATCAAATGTGGTCCAAGGGCGGACTTGCTTAAATTTCTTGCCATTTCTTCATGTGGCTGGGCGGACTTCATTAAATTCCTTGCCATCTCCTCTCTAAGGCTAGGCGGACTTGCCTCATTTCTTTGCCACTTTTTGGGCGGACTTCATCACTTGTCTAGCCATTTTCATTATGTCCAAGGGCGGACTTGGCCAATATCTTTGCCACTTTTTCTTTGGCCAAGGGCGGACTTCACCTCTTCTCAAGCCATTGTCTTATGCCCAAGGCGGACTTGCCTTGTTTCCTTGCCACTCAAGACTTGACCAAGGGCGGACTTCATCCATTTGCATGCCATTCAAGGGCGGACTTCAGCCTATGGCTTGCCATCCAAGGCGGACTTCACCTTTTGGCTTGCCACTTCTTCATTTTCCTAGGGCGGACTTCACCTCTTCTCAAGCCATTGCTGGCGGACTTGGCATTCATCCTTGCCATTGCTGGGCGGAGTTGCCTTGACCTCATGCCATTTCCAGTTTGTGCTTAGGGCGGACTTTACCTTCAGCATTACCATTGACATTACTTGGCTGAAGCTATTCGCCATTAATGCTGGTTACGAATAC
The DNA here is from genome assembly GCA_007258455.2 of Sequoia sempervirens. NCBI lineage: Eukaryota > Viridiplantae > Streptophyta > Pinopsida > Cupressales > Cupressaceae > Sequoia > Sequoia sempervirens. Next base: position 210,200,423 of record VDFB02256132.1, on the reverse strand, counting down.
TAGTCAAGCTTCCATGAACTCTTGCCATGAATTGCAGGTCAAACTTCATCTTCAGCCATTGATTTTTCCCTTCTTTCAGCTTGCTGGTTAAGACTTCAGTATCCTTTCATGCCTTCACCATAATTTTCAGTCAAACTTGGGCATTTGCCATGATTGTTCAGATTTTCATAAATTTTCCAGATTTCTCCATGAATCTCAGATTTGTTGACTGATTTTTTCATTTTTCTGTGATTTTTCAAATGACTTTTTCCAGATTTTTATCTTTTTCCAGAATTTCACCATGAATTCAAAATATTTCAAATCAATTTTCTAAGAGTTTCATTGATCTTTTCGAACTTCTGAGTGGATTTTTGAAATCCGAACCCCTTCCCAATATAGAAACTTTCTAAAAATAGAAATTTTCCCAAAAATAGCAACTTTCTAAAAATAAACCCTAAAAATAGGGATCCCAGAATTGCTCAAAAGTGCCAAAAAAGTAGGTCCTAAAAAATAGGGGGCCTGGGGTGAAAACCCTAAAAAGTAGGAGGTGCCGGAATTGACTGAAATGACAGTCGATCTTCATCTCCCGGATCTTCCGAGTCTATCTAAAGCATTCCAGCACTGATTCGGGTGACCATTCAAAAACTCAAACTCCTCATTGCAAAAAAGACTGGTGATAAGCAATTGTGACGCCAAGGCAAAAAGCAAAAAGCAAAAAACAAAGGGTCCCCATTTGCAATGGGGCGATGTGTGAAAAGGTCACAACAGGTATGGGTACGAGAATCCGGTACGGGATTCGGCAAAAAAAAAAATTTGGGGTTGGGTACGGCTTGGGTACGGCAATACAAAAAACATATAAAAATCAAAAATATATACATATTTGCAGTAGTAATTAAGTTCAGAATACACCACCATATTAATAGTCTAATAACATAGCAAAAATACATCACCACTTTCATAGTCACTAAGTCAAATATTAAAATATTAGTGATTACTCGATTGTCATGATATAAAATTATAAATTAAAGTTCAAACATAAAATGTCAAACGTTTACAATCAGCCATTATTGATCATTGATCAATCTGAATCATATGGGTCATCATTATCAAACAAACTAGCATTATTAGATGCTACATTTTGCGTAGAACCACAAATAGCATTCGTGGCACTCGCACAAGCACTGCCACTAGCAGTAGCAGTAGCACTGACACTACCACTCTCACGATCAGTAGCTGCTCCAGGCTCATACTCATCATTAATATCAAGTGCAGCTAAGTGACTTGTGGAAGCATCCAAGTCAAGCTGCTCTGGCTCAATATCCCACCTCCTTGTGTCTCCTTCTTTGTAGGAACTTTGCTTGTGTGTAAGGAGGCGCAAGTTTGAATGCACTTACACCAAGTCCTCTGCCTTTTTTGAATGCAGCCTATTGCGTTTTATTGAGTGGATGAAGGAGTATGTGCTCCAATTCCTCTCTGAAGAAGATGAATTAGCAACCTATTAAGAGTCAAGACCAAATTAAATAGTTAAGAGTTACAAAATTTAACTAAACAAAATTATTAATTAATATAAAATTATAAATTAAAATTTAAATTACAAAATATAAAACTTACTTGGGATAAGATTTTTATTGCAATTGGTTGGATGTGCATGTATTCTTGCCCATGGAAGTACCACCAACTATGACCATCTACCCTGTACTTGTCTTGAAGAGCATCAAGATTCTTAGCAACACTACCGGAGCATGCAAAAGCCATGAACTCAGCCCTCACTCGATCACGTTGGTCACGATCAGTGAAGAGTCTCCGAATTGCTGCCTTGTACCCTGAGCCACTTCAACATCCCTATATGGAGCAACTCTTGATGTAACAAAAAGAAGCTCAAGACTATAATATTTGGGACTCAATGCAAAAGCAAGAAGATGCAATGGAGTGGTCATTTTGTTCCATCTATCAACCATGATTTCCTGTAGCTCTTTGAAAAACTTTTCATCAGGATCTTCCTCTTTTGCATTGATGATGGTTTTCATCTTCTCAATCATTGAGTCGATACCATCATATACTTCTCCCAAACAAGGTATATCCATGTCTGTGTAACGGATCATGCTCAGTATAGGCTCAGTGAAACTGACCAGGTACTCAACACGATCCCACCAACAATCATCTAGGATCCTTTGCCTGATCCTATTTGCCCTTTCAATGCTAGATTGCTTCCATATGGCCCAATTAGTGCTGATTACCATGGCACAAAGTGCCTCACGAACCTTTATAAGTCGTCTCAACACAATTGTGTTGGAGGCAAAACGGGTCTCTGCAACCTGTTTGGAAATCAAAATTAAAATTAAAATGTAATTTAAATTTACAAAATCAAAATTTAAAATTAAAAGAAAACTAAAAATTTAAGAATATTGAGAATTTCAATTAACTTACCTTCAACAATTCCAATTTTGAGAATTGTCTAAATATTCCTTGTGTCATATGGTGGTTGGTGACAAACATCTGGATGTCTTCGCCCTCAGCATACACCTGTTTGATCCACTCAATTTTGGATCCAATTTTTTGTAGCATTAGATTGAGGGAGTGGACAGCACAAGGTGTCCAAAAAATGTGTGGATACTTCTCCTCAATCAATAACCCAGCAGCCCTACAATTTTTGGCATTGTCGGTTACAACTTGCACAACATTTTGATGGCCCACTTCTTCAATGGCTTGGCAAAGGATGTTAGCAATAAATGGACCATCTTTCACCTGTCCCTCACAATCCACTGCTCTCAAAAACATTGCCCCTTTAGGGGACACGGCAATAACATTGATCAATGGGCGATTTTTTGCATCTTTCCATCCATCAGAAACGATGGTCACCCCTGTTTCAATCCATGAATCCCTTATGGGCTTCAAAGAGTCTGCTACATGTTTCACCTCTTTCTCCAATAAGGTGCAATGCACCTTCTCAAAACTTGGGCCCTTATACCCCTTTGGAGCCTCATTAATAGATTTCACCATTTTTTGCCAATATGGTGAACGAACAACGTTGAATGCCAATCCATTGGCATAGACACATCTTGCTATGTCTTGATCAGCAATCTCTCTTGCCTCATTCTGAAATGAAACTTCCAACGGTCCCTTAGATCTTTTATTTGATGAGGGCACGGTTTGCTCTTGAGGGATGTTCATAAATGGATGGCTTTCTGTAGGTGGAATATAAGTAGGTGGTGTAGGGGGTTTCATGGATTGAGATCCTTTCCTCAAAGGATGGCTTTTTTTAAGACTAACAGCTTTTTGATCTGCTTTTTCTTGCTCAGCAATATATTTCAACACTATGTCATCTGCAAGGCCTTTGCCATCACCTTCTGGAGGTCCCGGACAAGGTTTGATGCCAATATCAGGGATCCTACACAAGTGGGCTTTCACTCGACTGTATGAGCTCGTGTATTGAATTTTGCAATGACCACAAATCCAAATAAATACTCCACCACCTGGACATTGTTGAACCATTTCTACATATTTCCAAAGGGGAGAGGTTGCATTTATTTTGAAACGAGATTGGCCTGAATTAGAAGCAGATGCCATTGTAATACCTAAGGGCCAAGGCACAACAGATTGAAATAATTTTGGTATTGAAATTTGAAACTAAAAAACTTAAAAGAATGAGAACAATCAACAAAAGTAAAACAATAAAAACAAAACAAAATAGTTCATTTGTTAAACTTAAAAAAAATGTAAGAAAAAAATCAAAAAACTTCAAAGAAACCTACCTCTTTTGAACAAATCTTGCTCTACAATCTTCTTGAATCTTGGCAAACACTTGCAAGTGCTTAGGAATAGCACAACAATCAACCTTGAACAACCAACGATCAGCCTTCAAGTCTATTCGAGCTTGTGCAAGCAAGAGAGCAAGTTCAGCAATGGAGGCAAAAAAACTCGTTTTTCATTCACAAATTGTTAAATGAGATTGTTTTTACCTATTTAGTGTGTTTGGAGGTCGAAATTAGGGTTGCAATGAATATTAAAATGTTTAGAAGTCAACATCTGGTCAAAAAAATAATAAAAAATGATTAAAAAAACACATTTTTATGCGGACTGGGCGTTTTGACGTGAAAAAACGTCGCGGATTCTACTCGGATTCATCGCGCCGTATCCTGGACGAATCCGCAGTGAAGCCACGAATCTGAAACGTATCCACAATGCCATTTTTGAATCCTGGCCGAATTTGGGGCGTACCGAATCCGAATCGTATCGTATCATATCCGGAGGCTTATATTGACGAATCGGTAACTTAGGAAATAAGTATATAATATATATATTTATGAAATAAATATATATATACGATTATGCAATAATGATGCTTACAGCAATTATTAATCTTTACTAGTCACTAATCTGTTTGTTTCTCTTTAAGCAATATCTTCTGAACATTGAGAACGGATTGAATCTTAGGAGGATATATCATTGATCAAAGAGAAGAGACGTATAGATCAGAAAGACAAAAGAATCAGACCCGTGCATCACAATAGATTGCTATTATCGGATATATATACATAAACAGTAAGTATATCAGATCCATCCTATATTCAGGTGTATTTTCTGCTATCTATTGTCCTACATTTATATAGACATGATCCTGCATAATAAAGGAACATTAGATGTGTAATTTCTGCAAGTAATTATATATGCATATTGCTCATGAGTTCATAAATAAAGATTCTTATAATTAAATCAGAATTACATTGACTGTCTGAAACCCGCCCTGTGGGAAGGACCAAGGGTGAAGTGATAGAGGCTAGAAGCCCACTTGCGACCTCCACCCAATTCCTCAAGAAGGAAGGGCCAGGGGTGGAGTGGTAGGAGCCAGAAATCCCACTTGCGACCTCTGCCCAATCCCATAGGATGGCAAGTGTCTTTAGGGGTTGTGACATTGATGGGGAAAGCAGGTACAAGTCGCCAAGGGGGAGGGCTGTGGTATACACCCTCTTAGGCTTGACATATGGCTTTGGGCAGACCCATCATGTCCCTTCTCCCAATTTCCTAATATGTTGCATTATTGATAATCTACAAATGTGATGCAATTGTCTAATCCTAACAAGCATATATACATATTTGTGAATATTGTTCATGTGGTGAATGCAGGATTCAATCCAAGACTACATCATTAAAGAGATATTTATTAATAAGGTGAAAACCCTAAACCTAATTTGTCACAATTTGTGATCAACAGACAAATTCTAGGGCAAATCAGGATAAGAGACATTACAGTGGGCTGATATCAAACATCGGCCACTCATCAATATTATTGTCACAAGTTCACCTAGCTCTTATTTTCTTAGAGCTATTGATTGTTCGGGGAAAAGAAAGGATGCAAACTTCCAATTTCAAATTTTGAAAGATTCCATAGAAGAGGTTGGAGCCTCTAATGTTGTATAGGTAGTGACCGATTCAGCTCGTGTGTGTAAGTTAGTCGGCTTGATGGTGGAGGGTGCTCATAAGCACATTTTTTGGACCCCATGGTGTGTTCATGCATTGAACAATACCTTGAAGGACATTGGGAAGATAGATTGGGTGAAAGAAGTGGTGTCAAAGGCTAGAGATGTGCAAATGTTCATTTGCAACTTCACTTGCTTTGTTCAAGACTTTTTCGAGGAAGGAATTCCTCAAGCCCGTGGACACTAGATATGCCAACTACTTCATTTTGTTAGAGAGGATGATTGAAGTCCAGGAGGCTTTACAATTAATGGTGATTAATTCAAAATGGGGTAGATGGTCAGAGGCAAGCAATGAAATAAAAAATATTTGATGATGATTGGTGGTCCACAACGAGGTAAGAAAATTACTGATTTTATCATTTAATTTTTAAAATGTTAATTTAAATTATTAATAATTTATTAATATTTCTAACTTGTAAAATATTTCCATTCTTTTTGAAGATTTTATTTTTGTAACTTGTTTGCAGTTGCAGATATGTTTGCTCCTTCATTGACCTATTGTGCAAGTAATAAGATATGTTGATACAAACTCTCTGAGCCGAGATTTAAGAGACCTTTGAAAGCATGCTTGGGCAGATAAAGCACGCTATTCATAGCAGGGACCCTACTTTGGGATTTTACGAGGAGCATCTTAGGCCCATTGTGATGCAATGATGGAACACTATGAACACCCCACTTCATATGGAAGCCTATCCTCTAAATCCCAAATGGTATATAGCTAAGCCTAGAAGAACGCCTCCATCTCATGATGAAGAGGTGAAAGAAAGGATCATGAAGGGCCTTCGAAAAATGTATACTAAAGAGGAATCTGCTTTCCTTCACACACAATGGCTTGCATTTATCAATCTTCATGGTCCAACCTTCAACAAGTCAGAGGCGAGGTCCAATAGAGCTACATTAGCTCAAATCGGCCCTACTGGATGGTGGACGTGGCATGGGAAGGATGCATTAGAGTTGAGGGTACTTGCCATTTGTCTTCTTTCACAAGTTGCTAGTTCCTCTACTACAAAGAGAAATTGGTCACATATAGCTTCATCCAATCAGTCAAGAGGAACAACCTTACCTCTAGACAATCGAAGAAGTTGGTGGTTGTACATAGTGCTTTGTGGCTACAAGATTGACAAACACCTAAGTATCGTCAAACTCCAACCTTACATTGGGATGTCAATCCCGAAGATGCTATACAGATTGACGAGGAGACACCGGAAGGATTGAATGGGGTTCCATTGCTTGAGGCAGCCCCTTATACTAATTGACTCAAACTTAAGCTCCAATTTTGACACAGACCTACCTACTAGTTGCATTTGTTGATTTAGATTAAGGACAGCCATATATTTTCTATGTTTTTGTCATTTTATAGTTGAAACTTGACTCAAACTTAAGCTCCAATTTTGACACAGACCTACCTACTAGTTGCATTTGTTGATTTAGATTAAGGACAGCCATATATTTTCTATGTTTTTGTCATTTTATAGTTGAAACTTGCAACCTTTGGGCATATTGTTATAAATTATAAATCTTATAAAATATGTATGCACATTGACAATGAAAGCACTTGAATTTTGTTAATTTGTTTCTCAATTCTCATGTGGAATCTCAATTCAAGTCTAATGTTAAGTATTAAGCTTCTATAATGTCTATGATGAATGCTTTATCAATGTTATGATATGAATATTTGAAATTTCTCTTCTTCTTTTTTTAAATTCCTATTTTTTAATAGTCATCCCCTATCGTCCCCTAAAAAATGGCCAAAAAGTACATCCGTACAGGAAACATGTGACACCATCCCCTGTTGTCCCCGTTTTTGAAACTTAGGGGAGCATAGAAGAACATCTTTAGTGGTTGAGTTTGGCTAGTCGGAGTTTTGACTTGGTTGTTGTATGTTTTCCCTTATTAACTAATAAAATGGAGCAGCTATTGCATGCACTTCTACCTGATGGATTGGTTTATACTCATCCCTTATCAAGCAACTATCATTCATAAGAGGTTACATTTAAACGTCAACCAAAGACATGTTTCTGAGATGATGATGGTATTGTATGTACGGATAAGGATCTCTAGCAGTTCCCTATGAAGCTGAGTATAGTAATTGAATGTCTTGATCTAAGGGAAAATTCATATTAAAGAAACATACAGAAATTATGCTAACTGATCGACAAGATAATTGCTCCAGGTTGATGTTGTGGGTAAATGCTATAGCTGCAGATTCTATAATGGATACTAATCACTAATGGCTACAAGTAACAAACATAAACAAATAACAATCTAATGCAGAATTGCTAATTTCACAACAGAGTTGCAGCATACCTCAAGTGAGCCCTTGCTTGGGTAATTGCACTCTCTTAATTCACAAAACAATTATCTAATCAATTCCTCATGCACAATTAACTCAATGCTTTAGATAAAAGACTATTCTTAATTGCTATCCAAAAGAAAGATACAAATACTGAAAAGAAATTATTGTTGCATTCACTATGTAGATCTCCGCAATATATAGACTAACTGACTCTTAATGTTGTAAACAACTAGGACTCCTAAGTATAAATGTCAACTCATTCCTTTGAGATAGGAAGAGGATTATTTGCAATAAGGACACAAGATGAAAATTCAAAAACACAGTCCTGGTATAATTCTTCTAGCAAAGATGGAGAAACCGATTTCATAAGTATGCATGAACAAGTGGCAGTGGTGTGTGGTAGAAATTATTGCCATAATCAAAGAGTCTATTGTTCTTTAAGGCAGTCTCTCACTGGTGGCAAAAGCATTAAATTCTCTAGCCTCATCGAATTGCGGCTAACTTGGCTATAGGTGTTAATTTCTGTTGCTACAAGCTCACAATCCTTCAGCTACACATTATCTACTCTTGTGGCTATAGACCAACAACAGTTCATTGGTTACAGGCTCCTGCTCCCTTGCTTGCTGCTTGACAGATTAGATCTGCTACAAGGTACTTATTCATTATAATCAACACAACTTATCATAACATCACATCACATTTCAGCAATAATTACATAAATATGCAAGTATCTTATCAAATTATCAATAATTAGTTCTAGTGCTTTATAATTAAACATAAAGTCTTAGGAATGTTTGGAAATGTTACAAGAATATCATCAGAACACAGGAAATAACGTAATTAAAATGGCAATTCTATGCCCCATCAGCTGTTTTGTTCAGCAAGGATAAATGTTATTTTTGTTTTGCATTCACAAAGAGAGAAAGTACTTTACTTTTGGCTTTCAAATGCCTTGGAATCCACATTTTAGGGTTAGGGAGGCATTTTTAGGCATATAAGTCAAAGTCAAAAGCAACATAGAATTTTACAAAAACAGAAGAAATCACAAAAATGTGGTGGGTTCATCACAGCAGCAGAGGAAGACAGCATATTTGTGACGGGTTCACATGGGTTTGTCCCACAAGAAAATAACATAACCCTGTTTGCACTCCCCCACTGAACCAAACCTGGACCTTGATCCAGGCTGGATTAGACCCAAACCAGCAGGTCCAGGGGGACGAACTGATTACTTAGTTATAAACTTATCTATGAGAAGCAACGCCTTTCCCCAATTCTAAAATATGACAGGATAGGACAGAAAAAAATTGATATTATAGACATACTAAACATTCTCCAAGCAGCAAACCAACAGAAATATCAAAGACAAATCCCCAATATTTTCAAGAACAAACAATCTTTCCAAACCTCCAAATTCTGCATGCAACCATCTGCAATACCAGTATTTCCAAGAACCATATTTTCAACAGCTTCATAGCCAATTGGACTACGATTTAAACCAAAAACTACTGTAACACCATCTAATAGCAATGTTTGTGGCATTACTTTGCTAAAAAAATTGGATACACAATAAAAGTGATTCATTCAAGTCAAATATGTGTTAGTATTAACTTTACAAGATCCCTTCTAGCGTAAAATGAAAATGTTGTACGTCTTTTAAATAAACTAGATCTAACCAACCTTTCCCCAACAATACATAGACTAGGATAAAATGGCCCAGCCAGCATTGCTAGAAAACAGATATTAGATTCCACAGCTTCAGAAAATATTGATTGTCCAGACTGTGATGCATGCTAGAAAATTTGATATTATTTCCTGAACCATCGTTTCAACAGCTTTATAGACAACAGGACTACCATTTGAACCAAAAATTACAGTAGCACCATTTCATTGTGATTTTTGTCGCATAACCTTACTAAACTTTTCAATACATGGCAAAAGAGATTAATTCAAATATGTGTAACATGCAAGATACCTTCTAGAATAAATTAGATTAACCAACCTTTCGCCAACAATACATAAAATAGGATAAAATGGCCCAGCCAGCATTGCTAGAAAACGGATATTAGATTCCACAGCTTCAGCAAAATTTGATAGTTCTGACTGCAATGTATGCAAGAAACTATGAGTGATTTGAACCAAATGTATTACCACAGGGCAGCTTGTTAGTGACTCTAAATATTAATAGTCCTTAAATTTTTTCAATGTTTCTTCTTTGATAATTTGCAATACATACCTCTAGTTGAGGAAGAAAAGGAGATAAGCGACATGTAACATCTTGTAGTAACTGCAAAACAACCCACGGTAAGCAATTTAGACTCTCGAGTTTCACTATATTTTTGCTCACATAGGTACGAAATCATGTTATAGAAACAAGCATAGAACACACCTGAAGGTATATGTCGTGAGTATCTTGCTTATGCAAGACAATGTGTGGCAGCAAGTAGTCAACAACAGGTTGAAACTCTTGCTCAAGTCCAGGCACAGGGACTCCAATTAGCTGTTTAAAAAAAACATATACTGTTAATGTCCTGAAATAAAATCACTCATTAGAATAAATATTCAAATTTCAAATTTATGTGAAATGATAATTATTAAATGCATAGGGTCCACCACTATTGACCAGGCGAGTGAAAATCAATATGTTCAGAAAAACTAAGGTTTTATTATTTATAATAACAAGGACAGCAGATTTCTAAGCATCCTCAGTGAGGTTCCAGGGTACTCCCTGGATTCTCTCATGTTTATACATCTAATAGGCAAATATGTTCATCCCATGTAAAGCAAAAACTCACAACATGATGTACCCCAAAATTAAAATTTTTGCTACACTTAGACATTTTGAAGAAATGAGTAAAAGTCTTGTTAAATCTGTCAAAAAGGTCAAAATTTGGGTGTGCACTCTTGCATGAGGGGTTAAAACGTGAAATTTCCAAAATTTGATGATCTGGGTCTGCTCAGAGCAACCTAATCTACAAAACCCAAATCTCAGTTTTTAATCCCTACTTTTTAGGAAAATTGCTATTTTTAGAAATTTTCTAAAAATAGTAACTTTTTCTGGGTTTTTCTGGGTTTCTTTCGAAACAGATACTAGCAATTTTTTCTAAAAATAGAAAGGTGGTCCGTTAGGGTTCAAACTGATTTTGATTGGCTCAAAATACTTCCATATCTAGCTGGTGCAGTCAGAATCTCAAAAAGATCAATTTTTCTCTAGTGGGTCTATTCTGCTTTTTCAAAAGCATATTAGGAGCTCTGAGGTATCAATGGAGGTCAGTCAGCTGCCAAGCGTCAGATTCAACACTCAGGCGTTCAACAGAAGGTGAATTGGTGAGCAAGCACAAAGAATGAGGAAAGAAGGTGAAAACTGTGAAAAAGATTCTAACACTGCTTGTCATAGGCGCCCATCCTTTTAAGGCATTAAATGATGAAATTAGGGTTTAAGCCTACAAGCAAAGTTGCTCAGTCTCCTTCCAACTTCGCAACGAATCCAATGGTGCAGTCATCGGATCATCTAGTCATCCGGGATTCAAAATCAAACAGGGAGGATCCAAACAGAAGTCAGAATGAAAATCACCAAAATTTGACTAAGTCTGGGAACTTTGGGTGCCCCTGGTGAAGAAGGGTGCCCAGGTTTTTGAAGGGGCAAATCCAACAGTTAGGGTTTGATAAAATACTCAATCTCTCCAGAATTCAAACAGCGTCGCAACGGATATCTTCCTGAGGACATTTGACTAGCCGATTTCCGGCAAATCCAGATCAGAGTTGAAGGTATAAGATGAAAATTCAAAGTTGGAAGATGAAATCAAATGAAAAAGTTCTAAGTCTAAACAAGATGGGCACCCCTAGAGCAAATAGGCGCCCAAGCTTTTGGAGTATTAAATCTAACTTTTTGATAAAGTGACTCCCAGAGAACCCCCTCTAAAATCTTCTTCGCTTCGCGACAAGCCCAGCCATCAAACAATCCAAGCTCCGGGTCACCAGATCAGATGAGATCATCTGTAGAAGAGAGTTGATAAAGGAATGTAAAAAAATGGCTAAGTCTACTGAGGTTGGGCGACCCTGGAGAGAAAGGGCACCCAAGGTTTTGAGCCTTGAAATGATGGAATTCACCTATGCAACCTCCAAGATCACTTCGTCGGATTCAACCAAGTTATCCAGTGAACCTGTCAGCCAGTCAATTGGATTCACGTAGCTCCCAGAATCAGAATTTCATCTGAAGATCAAAGGAGGAAGGAAGAACTTGAAAATCAAAAAAATAGCTAACTCTAGATAAAATGGGTGCCCCTGGAGAGGATAGGCTCCCATGATTTTGAAGGCCTAAATGAAGTTTTTCGCCAGAGACGCCTCCGGAACAATCTTTCTAGATTCAGTTGAGCTTCGCAATGAATCATTCAGCTCGTCTGCCAAATCAACTAAACATCCAAAAATCAACATCAAACTAGGGGTCAAAATGGAAGAAAGTTGAAAAACTCAAAAAAATGGTTAAGTCTGAGTAAAGTAGGCGCCTCTAGCCAAGAAGGGCGCCCAACTTTCAATGCCTTAGTGAATTTTTCAAACTTTTCAAAAATTTCAAAATTGCAAGAGGATAAGGATGTCCAAGTTCATTGAACAGGCCAATTTTAGGGTTTTTGAAGATAAAAGCAAAAGAAAGCATACCTATTTCAAACCCTAAGTCTATTTAACACCTCTCTTCAATGTAATTTTCATTATTATTGCAGGTAGCATTCCAAGGAGAAAGTTGGAGCAGCAAGTTTGAAGAATTTTTCATTATTCAAAAACTCAAATTTGTTGATTCTTCATCAAATTTTTCAGACCAGCAACATAAGGCCTTGCTTTTTCATGCTTTTTCATCCAGAAGATCAAATTTTTCAAGAAGGCCAAGATTTCCAAATTTTCAGCCATCTGGGTCTTATCATCTCATTCTTCTGAAGAAATTTTCAAGAAATTCATCAAGTTGCAGCAGCTGCTTTTTATTTGCATGTCAATAAAATCCTCAGTATATTCAGTTTTTTATCATCTGGGTCCTCTCAAATCAATCTTCTAAAGAAAACCCATATCACAGCTTTTTCAAAAAAAATTCAAATTTTAGGGTTGGCTGCTTTATCGATCAGCCCTCAATATTTTCCAAATCTAATCAACTGGGTCCATTTCTAATTGCATTCTAAACAAAACCCAGATGCCAGTTTTTTTCGTGAAAAATTGAAGAAATTAGGGTTTGCTGCTTTTTTAGCCTAAATTCAAAATTTTCAAAAACGGACGATCTGGGTTGTCTTACAACAAAATTCTGAGCAAAACCCATATCTCAAAAAAAATTCAAAAAATTTGTCAATTGGAGGAAGAAAATTAGCATTATAAAAATAGTAAGTTGTTCAAAACTTGTCTGAACCTAGGCGAGTTTACAGTCATTCTTCAAGTTTTTCATAATGGAGTACACTCCCAATGATTTCAAGACCATATCAGCTCTCTACCATGATTTCATCAAAACAGCTGAGACAGACTTGCATCACATCAAGCCGGTGTTTGATCTACACGCTTTGGAGAGTGCAGGCAACACCTCAATCAGAAACCTAGGACACTCTGGACTCCTCGCAGCAGTGTCTATTCCCATATCAGCTCAGAGCCTCAAGTTCGTAATCGCTTGCATCAAGCATTACAACCCGGCTACAAGGGAGATTCAATCAGCTAATGGCAGATTGATTTGTAGTTTGAAGCCTGACATGATCGAAAAGTATTTCTCCATTCCCCCTTGGCCTAAAAGTGTCACTATCTCAAAGGGCGAATGCGAGAGGATGTGGGAAATGCACAAGGACAAATACGGCAAGAAGATTGCTCAAAGGTGGATGAAGGAGAAGCATAAAACTTTGCCTAAGAACATCGGACGAGGTGAGTTCAAAGATGAGATTGCTATCATAATCACCTTGCTCAACAGGGTGACTGGATCAGAGGATGCTACCAAGTTTCAGCCTTGGATGTTCTACGTCATACCCCATATCATGAAGAAGACTAAGTTCTATGATTGGCCTACCTTGATCAGTGACAGCCTCCATCAGCAGATAACCGAGTATTTTCAGATTCATGAGTTCCATATGGTTTCTTACCTAGTCTACCTAGTGGCCTATCAAGGTCAATTCAGAGGGTTGAACACCGAGGGATCACTGAGCGTATAGCATATCTACAACTATTACCCTCAGCTGGAATTCACGAAGTCATTGCATCACTACAAAAGGGTGAATGAGGCTTTTCTGATGTACACAGTGCGGGACCTGGACAATGACTTGCACGTCCGTATCTCTTCAGTTGCTAGGGCAGCGATGAAGGAGTGGGCAGATTGGTTCATACAATTTCCTACTTTCACCTATCTCAAAGTCTATGGCTATTCCGGCGCCCCACTCATGTTACCAAGGTACCCATCAGATGAAGTTGTCTTCATGGAGTTCTTAAGGCAGGCACACGATGTCCACGCATTCTTAAGGAATAGAAAGAAACCCGACCTCAATTTTCCATTGGGACTGGGAATCTATACATGCAGGACAGCAGCAGACGCTAAAACCATGGGAGATGAGTTAGACAAACTTGGTCTCAAGCCTTACAGTGAGAGACGATCTTATGATCCTCATGGCGTCTACGCTGGCCGACTTGAGAGAAACTATGCTCACATATCCACCCTTGAAGATTTTTGGGCCAATTGTACAGATGAGTTCGAGGTGCGGAGGCATAGTTACAACAGGCTCACTCTTCACCAGATGAAAGACTGCCTATCAAAGGATATCGAAGGATTGTCAGATGATGATGAGGATGTGTTACTCCCAATGTATGCCCGAAAAGGAATTGAAGATCAGCCCCTTCCTCAAGTCAATTGGGCTAATAAGGAATCCCTCTCAGTCAAAGAAAGGATAAGGCAAGTCCTCGAACATAGCAAGGTCTTCCTAGTTCTTAAAAGGAAGAAGTCCATACCAGCAGCAGAGCCGCCAAGGGTACAGCCATCACTTCCCTCCTCTTCCAAAGCACAATCAAAAGGGAAAGGCGTAAGTCAATCTCAAGATGGTGTGAAGGGCAGCAGGTCAACCAAAAATGTAAGAAGGAGGTTAGCCTTCTCAGGCATAGTCATAAAGGAGCCATCAACAGTTGAAGCAGAAGCCCCTCCAGAAGAGCCAGCCAATCTCAAGATGGTGTGAAGGGCAGCAGGTCAACCAAAAATGTAAGAAGGAGGTTAGAATTCTCAAGCATAGTCATACAGGAGCCATCAACAATTGAAGCAGAAGCTCCTCCAAAAGAGCCTATACCTCAGAAGGAGACAGAAGAAGCGCCATTAGCACATGACTCCATACCACTGACAGGGTCTTCACCAATCCATATCGACCTTGATATTGAAAATGATGAAGAGATTGCAATTGTACCTCCCAAGGAAGTTAGTAAAGATAGTACCGTGTCTTGGCTTGAGAGCTCCTTGGGAAGGATAAGAAGAAGACCTTCATATCAGGTGAATTTTGATGACCTTGACAACATCTATCAAAAACCTCCTAAGAAGAAAACAAAGAAGCAAGTTCACTTTGATAGGAATCCTAATGGTGAGTTAGTCATGGAGACTGCATTACCCCCAGAGGACAAAAACAGAGATGAAGTTGAGATGGACGACTTCGTGATGGTCAAGGCTAATCTTGGTAAAAATACCAGACATGCTAATATCAGTCTATTTAGAGTTGTGTCTGAAAGCCTTCAAGAGAGGGTGATCAAGGACGGAGAAGACAAAGCAGCCCTCAAGGCTGAAATACAGCAGCTCAACCTTTTCATTTCAAATCTTGTCCAGGGTACTTCACAGGCAACCCAACTGCTGCCCCAAGTTTTAGAGACACCAGCTGATCATCATCAGTTAAGACAGCTGGTTATTTGTGGGAAAAAAACTCAAGAGTGGATCAAGAGTTTCATTGTCAGAGGAAAGGAGATCTTGGCACGGATGTTTCAGTTGAGAGAAAATGCTCGTGAGCTACGTCAAGGTATCCAAGGGTTTGAACAAACAGTGGCTGAAGTTAAACCAAGGCATGAGATCATCATTGCAGATTTAGATACAGCCTATGGTTCAGCAGCTTCAAAAGAACACAAGAGGCAGATCCTTGCTTGGAGAGAGTGTCATGTCTTCAAGTTTAAAACCTACGAGAGGATATCTGAGGAGTTTATTGCATGCAGACAAAGGGTAATCGAAGCTCTTCTTTTCATCAATGAGTTTGTCACAAAGATTCCTTCTCGGTACAGTCTTGAAGATGGATCCTACGTCGGGCTAGATGAAGTGCAAGCTCAATTTTAGAGTGTTGTTCGCAACTGTGATAGCAGCAATATAGTTGGTGGCAGAATGAATCACCTCGCCACGATGTCAACAAGATTTGAAAAAGCGGCCAATGAGGTCGAAGATTTCCTAAGATCAATTGCAAATGGAGAAGATATCTTAGAAAAACGCAATTTTGCTATTGATGGGATAGATGCACCAAACCGAGACACAGTTTCCTACTTTTTAGCAGATGTGATTGAGATTTGAAATGGCTTTCATCTAAAAGCTTTCTTTCCGCTTTCTTTCTATTCTTGGAGCAATTCTTATCCATTCTTCGAAGAAAAGAAAGAAGATAATTGTAATAGTTGGCAGTCCCTACTTTTTCTGCTTTCTTAGGTGTTAGATGTTATCTTCTTTCTAGATTTAGAAATAAAGCTTGCTTGCTGAGCAAGCCCTAGATTGTGAAAGCAAGGAGATTTTAGGGTTCCCTACTCCTCTGCTTGCCTATAAATAAGAGTCTTTGCTCATTAGTTTTCTTTAACCATGCTAGTGATAACAAAACGCTAAGCCTATTGTGCCTTCTATTTGTTATTCAAGTGTTGTTCAATTGTTTTATGATAGCGAATTGTTGAGTCTCTTTTAGCCAATAAGGAGTTGTTGTAATTGTTGTTCCTATTGTGTAAGAACAAGTTTTGCAAGCCTCTTTAGCTGCAAGCTCTTGTTCCAGGCATGTGTTTAGTAAATTTTGTTCCAGAAGTTTGAGAAATAAAATCATGAGCCTCCTTTGCCTTGGTATAACATCTCAGATTTCCGTTATTTGTGTTATGCTTTTCTGATCTTAATTTCAGCTTACATTGAAGTGTGTAGATGTATGTTGAGAAAGAGTTTATTGAAGCACTTTGTCAGAGAATCAACCTTGTTCATTTCTAGTTTCTCTTGATCTGCGTATTACTTGAGAATTTAGAAACGTCTTTAGCTTAAGTTAGTCATAGTTGAAGTTCTTAAATCAGAAAATCTCAGCTGCAGCGTTTGTGTTTTATAAACCTTGTGCTCTAGCTGATCAAAAAGATAGGCAACTTAGTTTTTAGTTTACTTTCTTTCAACACCATCAGAAAAAGGGAGCTTCCCCTCCTAATTTGAAGAGCAGTTTTACTGTGCATAGCTGTCCGTTTCAAATACACATTCCAAAGGTGCAAATTTAAACGCCAACACAACAAATATACCCAATTAATCAACATGACATATCATTTTGCATTTACAAGAGTTGCCATATTTTTATTAGAAGACATTAATGAAAGATGTTCAGGTGTTCCATTGATCTATAGATCAGTCACGTGGGAGGAACGCATCCACTATATGCTCTGGGAGACCCAAGGCTTTTAACTTTTTTAAAAGTGACCAAAAGCATAAAGTTAAAACCATCTTTCAAGACATCCACAAGTATCTTCTCATTCAACTGTATAGCCTTCCAAGTTCCAACTATTGTGTACCTACATCATATACTAACACTCTACAAGAGTCCCAAGAGTAAGCAATGATCACAATTACAAGAAAGAAATCTGACAATTATTGTATTTACAAGATATAATGAGCTCCCCTACTCATCTGGGCATTATGGAGAACTGATATGAGTTATTCACCCAAACATGTAAAATCTTCCACCACTAACAGGTATAAATTTTAAAACAAATTGACAAGTAGTTACAAATATATTGGACGGTTTAAGACTTGATAAATGGTGATTTAACAAAGATACAAAGAGAGTTATTGTATTCACAGGTCGCCTACTTGTTTTCAATAGTCTGGTCAAAATTTACATATTCGCAGTCCTAATAGCCCCAGATCAATAAAATGTACAAATAATAAGGTAAATTGAACTCAAGGTGTTAAAAAAACAAACAAGATGAGAATAAATAGCTCTATCATCTACTGATATAATTCTGTGGTATATTGGATACAATATATATAGTAAATATGAATGCAAAGCTTGGGGAACAGTGGGTTGTCTGCCATAGTAGCAGAGACATACATCAACAAGATATACATTCCACCAATGAAGCTAGCAAACACTCTGGATGATTACAATTTCAGCGAAGGAGAGGTGAAGATTGGGGGGGTTTCCCTGTGCTATGTTAGAATCTCCCCCCTCAGTCAGCCATTTTCGGCAAGGCAAGAAAAGGTCTGACTACGGAGAATTTGGAGTTCAGAGGAACCATTGACATATGGCTCAAGGAATAATTTTTATTGATTCCTTGACAAATGGAAGAGTGCCGTTCATTAATAACACATAAGACAAGAGGCAGCTCTTAACAAGGTGCTAAACTAGTTGTTGCAAACAACTAGAATTCCTTTTAAATTGATGTCAATACTCCAAGTTACATAATGGGAGCATCCTAACTTAGGAAGATTTGTAGATGTCAATTGGATTTCAAGGGCTATACAAAATTGTTCAACTGATGATAAAAGATATGTATACCACTTAGCATCTAGTCAAACACTAAAATCACTTCATTGAATAAGAAGATCAGTAACCGATTCAATCATGATAGATATTAATAGGGACATTCCCAGAGCGATTCAACAAAGCATATGTGAACCTTTATCAATGAAGCTCCTCCACTAGACCAAATTCTATCTTCAGATAGAGAATTGGATAATCACAAGTCTTACATGCATTGCAATGTTATATGGGTTGAGGCTTCTTCTTGGCAAATATAAATCTGCTTTTACCAACTCCACAGAAAAAGAACACCTACCTAAGGATCATGTGCCAGATTTAGAACTTTTCATTTGAGATGGAAGATAACTACATACTCAACTTCTCACTTTATTATCAGAACTGTGGTAGGTACTGTTTTGCTTCTTTGAATCAAAGGCTCCCTTTTGTAGATATGATAATGGAGTAGAAGTACTTAATCATGCAAGATTATTGAACAACTTGAAACAGAAAGGATGCAAGACTAGAATCAGTTTCCACAAATAGACAAACACATCTTTTACTGAAAACAAAGGACTGAATTGCATATGATACAAACTCTGAATGTGTTTCAATCTAGACCTCAGCAATAGAGAAAATTAATTCCGTAAATTGAATGGCACAGTGATTCTCAGTCAAATGTCCCCCAAGAGATTCTTGATTGTTTGCTTAATTTTTACAACTTTCTACAGATTCATGTCAAAAATGACCATATGGCCAAGCTCACCAAGTGAATCCTTCCAGCAGGCATTTATAAGAACATTACCAAGGAACCCCAACAATTATTATCACTAGATTCCTCTTGACATTGCATGCTAGTAGTGAGCATCATAAGCTTATTTTTCTTCATATGCTCCACTTATCTCATCTAACCTCATATTATTAGGTTACATGGCGACAAATCGTCCCCACTCAAACCTCATATCCCCAAACCCTATGGCATTCCCTAGCCATTCCCTATCCCCATGGATTTTGGGTACGCATCCTCCGAACAACTCATAATGAAGCCCTAACTCACAGAGATGTCTAGAACTCCCAGAGATGGCTGGGGACATCTGTCATATCTCTTGACCATCCTTGGGATGTCTAGACATTCCCCATTTTTCTGCAAAAAAAAAAGTTGATTTTTTTAATAAACAAAAAAGAGTGTGGTGACCAACAATTACCACAATCAACTTGTATTTTGCACTTGCAGTCGTGAATAGGGAGGGAAGATGAGATGTAGATGTAAGGGGTCCAGTTGTTGAAAGTTGTATATTTGCATATCAATAATCTCACTGCTATGCTTATTGTTGAACATTTTGTCATTTTGTAGCCTTAGGACCATTTGTCATAATTAAAGCAATGATGTTTTAATTTTCTATTGCTACTTTACCTGAATCGATAAACATTTAACATTGAATCTTGAATTTGATGTATGTGAATGTCAAGTACAACTAGGCTTATAAAAATTTAAATATACTCACATACACACAATGTGTCATCCCATGCCATCCCCAAAAATGGCCTCCTGGACTGCCGTTCCTGAAACACATCCTGCCATCCCCATGCCAGAAATATCATAGAAAACCATGTTTTTTCTTCTCTCACAACCTTCTTTATTGTTTACTTTCTTGTTGAATTTTTCTATACATCTATAATTACCACAGATTTATATAAACATAAGTCAAGGATAAGTAGTCAAATGAAGGAGGCCTTATCCTTGCAGCCACCACCAATACGACACACACACACACACAGGTTTCAACTATTCAACTATGAAAACACAACCCACAGAACTTGATCACACACAAGGATTAATTCAACAATGGATTTGTTCATTCCAAAAAAGAAAGGAATTGTGCATTCATTGGAATCTATAGAAAATTTGACAGAGTTTCCCCTATATAACCAATGACTCCCAAGGCCCTGCAAGACGAACAAACTCCAAGACTGTGCCTCCTTTCTTCTTGCAATGAAATATCGAAGAGCCTCCCAAGCCAAGCCTGCACTTAAGCAATCAACAGAAGACCTCCTTGCTTCCTACAAACAAAATAGAAGACCTCTCCAAAGCTCCAATGCCCTTATTTGTAGATGAAACACCCAAATGAAGCAACTCATTGCATCTAGGTGATGCTCATAGAGGTGAAGCAATAGGCCTTCTCGAGAGGTCACCCATCCCAGTACTACTCCAGCTCAAGCATGCTTAACCACGAAGTTTTTCCCCAAGGTTAAGCCCACTTAGGTTGCAACCCCATTTGCAAAAATATTCAACAAGTGTTGTGCCTTATGAACCATTCATTATAGAGCCCCTTTAGCTCATCAATTGATAAGTAGGAGGTATTTTCCACATAGTGATATTGGATTCAACCATGTAGTTTTACGAGTCAAACTCATTGACCCATGTTTCATGAGTAGTGGTTCACAGAACCCATCTCTCGTGATAGTGAATGATCCACTTAGCACTCATTGTATCTAGGTGATGCTCACAGAGGTGAAGCACTGGGCCTTCCCGAGAGGTCACCCATCCCAGTTCTACTCCAGCTCAAGCACGCTTGACCACAAAGTTTTTCCCCAAGGTTAAGCTCATTTAGCTTGCAACCCCATTTGCAAAACCTTTAACAAGTGTTGTGCCTTACGAACCATTCATTATAGAGCCCCTTTAGCTCATCAATTGATAAGTAGGAGTTATTTTCTACAGCATGTCAAATTGTGATATTGCTATCAGGATTCAACCATGTAGTTTTACGAGTCAAACTCATAAATTGTGATATTGCTATAAGGCACAACACTTGTTGAAGGTTTTGCAAATGGGATTGCAAGCTAAGTGAGCTTAACCTTGGGGGAAAACTTCATGGTTAAGCACGCTTGAGTTGGA
This sequence comes from Sequoia sempervirens, assembly GCA_007258455.2. Classification (NCBI taxonomy): domain Eukaryota; kingdom Viridiplantae; phylum Streptophyta; class Pinopsida; order Cupressales; family Cupressaceae; genus Sequoia; species Sequoia sempervirens. Next base: position 210,179,078 of record VDFB02256132.1, on the reverse strand, counting down.
GTAGTACTGGGATGGATGACCTTCTGGGAAGGCCCAATGCTTCACCTCTGTGAGCATCACCTAGATGCAATGAGTGCTAAATGGACCATTCACTATCATGAGAGATGGGTTCTTGTGAACCACTACTCATGAAACATGGGTCAATGAGTTTGACTCGTAAAACTACATAGTTGAATCCTGACAGCAATATCACAATTTGACATGTTGTGGAAAATACCTCCTACTTATCAATTGATAAGCTAAAGGGGCTCTATAATGAATGGCTCATAAGGCACAATACTTGTTAAAGGTTTTGCAAATGGAGTTGCAAGCTAAATGAGCTTAACCTTGGGGAAAAACTTCGTGGTCAAGCGCGCTTGAGCTGGAGTAGTACTGGGATGGGTGACCTCCCGGGAAGGCCCAATGCTTCACCTCTGTGAGCATCACCTAGATGCAATGAGTGCTAAGTGGACCATTCACTATCATGAGAGATGGGTTCTTCTGAACCACTACTCATGAAACATGGGTCAATGAGTTTGACTCGTAAAACTAAACAATTGAATCCTGATAGGAATATCACAATTTGACATGTTGTGGAAAATACCTCCTACTTATCAATTGATGAGCTAAAGGAGCTCTATAATGAATGGTTCATAAGGTACAACACTTGTTGAAGGTTTTGCAAATGGGGTTGCAACCTAAGTGGGCTTAACCTTGGGGAAAAACTTTGTGGTTAAGTGCGCTTGAGCTGGAGTAGTATTGGGATGGGTGACCTCCCAAGAAGGCCCAATGCTTCACCTCTGTGAGCATCACCTAGATGCAATGAGTGCTAAGTGGGCCATTCACTATCATGAGAGATGGGTTCTTGTGAACCACTACTCATGAAACATGGGTCAATGAGTTTGACTCATAAAACTACACGGTTGAACCTTGATAGCAATATCACAATTTGACATGCTATGGAAAATACCTCCAACTTATCAAGAGTCATCAACTTACCAATTTCTTCTTTGCAACCCTGCAAACAACATTTCTCCACTTCCAATGGCTAAACTAACAGCATAAAGTGTTCATTTATGTTCATCATCTCACATATGAGCATGACAAAAACATGACAATGCAAAAATAGGCACACATGGACTGTAAACACAGAGATACACCTGGAGAAACCCACAAACAGAGAGAAAACTCCAAAAGTGTAAGCATATACTCATTACGCCAATATCTCACATTCGGTTACAAGTACTACAATGCCTCTTGGGCAACAAAAGGGCTCCACAATGGCCTACCACCAACTCCTCACAGCTGCAACCATCTCTGCACCATCACAAACTTGCTCTTCTAAATGTGACAATCATGAAAACAACAATATCAAAGCTCTGTGACAGACCAACCTTTTCCATTGCATTTACAATAGTTATATGCTTTCCCTATAGCCTTCCCAACCTCAAAAATGGAAGACCACATATCAAAAGGCAAGATTAAACATCAAAAATCTCTGTATTCCATGCCCTACTCGCATTGTGATGAATTATCTGCTTTTGCTAGGGGACAGTTTCACAATTGGCACACTTGATGACAAAAAAGCACCTGATCAAACCGGCAATTTTGTTCAATTTGGTTTTCTGCAAAGTTTGAAGAACTACACTTCTGTTTCAAGTCATACCTAGGCTGCTCCAGACAACCCTAGACAGCTATCTGACAAAAATTTAGTCCTCTCTCCAATGTACCACCTTGGATGATGATAAATCTCAGTCACAAGGCTTAAGACAACCTCATGTGACTGCAGTGGCACCACATGACCCTCTGATGGTCCAACTCCTTTGATCCAATTTATGGGATCACCATTTGCATGCATCAATCAGAGGCCAAATGGAACACCTCTCATTATGGATCATCATGAGCAACTCAAAGATGCTCTTTCATTGTAACCCCCCATTTAATGAGGTATCATAGATACATTACAATGAAACTTGACACTTAATGAGGCATCATAATAACCCACACATCATGAGGTTGGCATAGATTCTCCAACAATGGGGGTCCTAAGTGACAAGATTTATCTTTAAGGGGAGTATCCCAACTGAGGTTGTCGTATGATTCTCCTACAATGGGGTCCAAGTGATGAGATTTCTCTTCAAGAGGAGAATCCCAAGATTCCTCTCCAAGTGAGGCATCCCAATTTTCATGGGGGGAGATTTACAAATAATTACAATTTTTAACACAAGTAATTTGTCTAGGGAGATGTCCAAGTTCCCCTACCAAGAAACTCTGGGCCATTATTCCCCAAACACACAAATAAAATTACAAAATAAAAGAGAAGGCAGTTTTGGTTGATGTTGATTATAAGATTTCTGGGATGCTCCTGCATCAGCCTCTTCATTGAGCTTTCAAGAAACTCCTTGGACCTGCCATTCTGAACTCATTGATTGATAACCTCTCCCTTCCCTAAATTTCAATTTGTGTATGATTGACAATTGTATCAGAGTTTCATACGTCACTCCCTTGCTCTTCTAAATTCCATACAACATCTTCAAGTTTTATCAACCATTTATTGGTTACAAGAAGACAAATAAAATAATATTTCATTTTGCAGGTTTGGTGGACATAGACAAACAATGGTTATCTCTGAGAAATTTCCACAAATTTTGTAGCACCTAACTTATAGGCTCGAGGCTCTTTATGATCTAAAATGTTCCAACAATTTGTATAAAGAATTTTTTTCAGATCCAAAAAGGAAACCTTATTTCATCCTTAAAGACTTAAATCCATTATGTTCAATTTCAGATCATCTATTAGATCATATTATCTACTGTGTAATTGTTTACTAAGTCTTCCATATTTTTTGACCATTAGTGCACTTTAATTCTAAGAAACCAATGGTTTGGAATATGGATTAACATTCGAAATTTATAAATTTAAAATTTGACAAGAGGACGAATGCTTTTTAAAAGAATTTATTGAAATTTAAATGAAGTTTTTTGTAGGTACAAAAGAGATATGTCTCATGAGAGAGCGTGACAGTCTTTAATAGACAAAGATTTGTAATACCAAAGTTGGTTTTCAAAGAAATTTAAGGCTTTGATTTTCATTGTCATACCAAGTTCCATATGGAATGGTGCAATCATAGAGCCTAATCATAAAAACAAAGAATAGCAAATGGATATATAAAAGCAAGACCTTACCTGTACAAAAAATATTGCAATTGGGTTCCCTCGCAAACAAGAAATGCGGACAAAGCGACATGGCATGTAATTAATTGGATACACCATATCACGCCTTGGTGCTTCACAACGAGGCCGTACTTTTAAAAACATATCAGGCTGCAAAATGAAAACCACCATGGATAGTTCATCAAAATCCAGAAAGAAGAATTTGCTCAAAATGATATTTTGACTATTATGTTTTTTTCATTTTTTTAAGTTACTAACTATAGACAGAATTCGTGGGAATTAAGTATAACCACAATCTCTGAAACTTTTCCAATAAACATAGTTTAAGTTGGAGAAATTTCTAGACAAGCACAATTTCACAAATTATGTTAATCTACTCTATTGTGGAATACTTAACTATTGATTGTTATATGATATATCTATGGGTAAGAGGCAAACTATTCATTTATTAGACATATAACTGTTTAAACATCCCAATCCAAGCACAAAAGTGAAGAATCAAGATACCAAATCTAGAATGGGTAAAATTTTGAATTCCCTTCAATCATCTATCAATTATGTACTTTTATCAATAAATGTGTATTCTATCATAACCAAGAGCCATTAGATATGTACCTCAAAAGTCATTGAGAAAATTCACAATTTAGTAATTTATATAAGAGTAATAAATCATGAACGTATATAGATGAGTTAAGGAATACTTCCTTTGAATACCTTGACAATGTTAGGTGGCATTCATTAAAGCAAGTTTCTCTTATTTCACTCTATACCCTTCAGTGGATTACTCTTTTGGTTTTTCTTTACATTTTTCAGAAAGTTTCTAAAATAGCAAGAGGAAGACACACAATATATTTTTTAGGAAAACCACATTTGAGTTATCGGAGAAAGTGAAAAAATGAGAACATTCATTCCATGTTTCACCGCTGATGTTTGATAGGAATTAGTGCTGAGTAAAATTGGAGTATAATTGGAGTGTTAACTACAATAAAAAAAGATAAAAGGACCGATGCAAGAAGATAGCAAGCAAAGGAGCAAGAGCAAGGGTAGACGCAAGTTAAATTGTTCCAAGTACATTTTGGAAAAAAAAATTGTAACATGCAAATTAAGGATATTATAGATTGTAAGTTGCAAGTGGCATGGGAATTTTTAGTTCTGTCTGTTTGCCCTTTGAAGGATAGCTAGAAAAACTAATATACAGTAAACAACCTGTCCATCTGCAGATCCACAGACAAAAATCTGAATGATGTAGCATTTATTAGCTTTTTGATCCTGAATTCAATGAGCAAGGATTAGAAATAAATCAAATGGTTAATGACAAAGAGAGCCAGAGAGACAGAGAAAACCTTAGTAGCAGAAATGAAGAATTGAGACTGATAGTTGTGTCAAAGGATATTCCAATTCATGCTTCTAAGGAAATCCAAATGACCACAATTTCAAAGAAAACTTTGGACGAAGTAACAAAAGAGTTGATTAATAAAGCTTTAATCTGTATATTCATTGCTACTGGTTTGTAATGCCAGTATGCATTCTTGGTATCCTGGGTTCTGCCATTTTTGTTTTAGCGCACACTTATCCACCCTCTAAACTGACAACAACAGTTTTGGATTTTTGTAAAAGCTGCCATCTCTTTTTATATAATTGATGTCTTATCCAAAATACAAAATTGTAAGTTCACTGGGGCCTGAACTGGCATAGAAAATCTAAAAGGATGAGTGAGTGCTAAATAGAAATTTTGTGGTTGCCCTGAGATATTTTATAAGCAAAGGGATTTTTAAGGTAACATTCCAAAAGACTAAGTATAAGGAGAAAAGCTTTAATGGCGGTCCCTGGTTTTACTAAACTGTTGTCTTGTATTTAAGGCATTGTTCCATCTTAAACGTGACATCTTTACCAATCAAATACTTAAGTAATGTGATGTCCCCTTCCTAGTCAGCGCAGCTGGATTTGAGGTTAGCCTATCATTCTGATCCTCATAGGCTGACAGTAGTGTGTAGAGGATCATCTGAGGCAGTTACCCGGTGTTCAGGAGCATCATTCTTTCAGTTGATTCAAGTTGGGCCTTCACAGAATCTTTCAGAGAGGTTTTTCAGTTACTTACTATTTATAGTAAGTCAGGCAGGCGGAAGCTGCTATTTTGGGCAGGGCACCTGGTTCAGCTGGTTAGCTCAGAGTCGACCCAGTTTGTCAGTTTGATGGTCAGATGGAAAATAACGGAGCATTTAATGATTATTAAATAATTGATATTTTGGCTTTATGTTATAAAGTCACTTTATTAATATATTTAAATATTAATAATTAATGGCATATTATAAAGTATTTTTAATACTTTATAATAAAGTGAAATATTTATTGTAATGAATAATTATTTATTCATTAAGTGGGAACGCCATTTATTTAATATTTTTCTCCTAAGTCGAAAAGGACGAATTTAATCATTTATTTAAATGATTATTAAAAAGGAAGCTTGGGTCGAATTCTTGAAAGGGTTTATATATTCACTACCAAGACAAATCGAACTCTTATGTTATGATTATTCAATTTGTCTTATTTTTGCTCTGAGCATTGAAGTTTGCAAACCTAGGGTTTCAGCAGACAGTTGATTTTGGAGAACGTTCCCTCTTCAAGATCTGGCATACTGAGACTGTGAAATACCAGTTAAAGATTGTCAAACTTGGTGACTTCGTACAGAGGTTGCAGTTGAGCTTATTGATTCAATTCAGGAAGGATTTGCAGAGATTACTCATTAGTTATTGGTGGCGATTCATTTGAGATTATTACACAGAGATCTGGCACTTTCTTATTGAGGCCGTACCATATCCATTGCTGCTGGTTGGTCGTACTTTTCTGTACCAGCTAGGGCCGTACTTCTTCATCTGGAGGATACGCCTTCATCTTAGGTCTTCTGCCTTTTGCAACATGACGCCTAAGTATTCTGGAGGTTTGGCATAGAGTCTGGAGTCTGGAGATTGCCTTTTTATCTTGGGCCGTACATTTATTATCTATCTTCTGGTGGCTGCAAGAAATCAGGTTCTCTTGAAATAAAAGTTGTTTTTCCTTATATGTTTGATTTTATCTATTGTATGAGTTCTGAGGATCAATACATCTATGCGCCTTCATCTGAATAGTATTATTGAAGCGTTATTATTTATTTATAAATTTTTATTGCATTTATTTCTCAAAATCGCAATTTATCATTTATTGCAAAAACCTATCAAAAACACACAAAAAATACAAAACGAACAAAAATCAGTATTTGCAGACAGGGGTTTGGGTTGAGAGACACCTGGTCTCTTACAAGTAACCCTCTTTATAAATAGGTGTAGAAAAATGTTGTAGAATGATTTGAAGGATAAGTTCCATACAAGGCTTGCTTAATGGATGAAAGATGGTTCTTTCTACCAGAATGGATTCAATTAATGGATTTTCCAGGTCATGCCCAGCATTTATTCTCACTCATCAAAGCACCAATTCAGGTCATCAAAATGCACATAACCATCATGAAACCCTCCTTTGGAGACAAATGACAAGCAATGAATCTTCTTAATGAAGAGGAAGATGGTATCTCAACCAAAGGATTGAGCAGGGGGTAGCAACAAGGAGTGGGATCCCATAAACGTTGCTCCTGGGGCTAATATAGTCTGGCATTCCTTCGAGCAAGCAGAAAGACCTTGGAGCCAAAGTTTAATAAGTATCTAGACAATATTAATTAAATCAAAATTTTCACTTCAAATGATTGGATCTAAAATAATTATGAAGACACAAAATTATTGCAAAGATAATTGATTGATTAAAATAAGAAGCAAACACATTCTTATATACTACAATGAGCTAAAAATAACTAACTGAAGGCTTAAATTGATCCTAACTGAAAGCTAACTTAAAGCATAACTAAAAGAATAAAAGAATATACCTAAAATCTATTCCAATATCTTATTTGACCATTAAACTATATAACAATATTATTTTAATACCCTCCCTTAATGGTCAATCTATTAAGTATTAACTACACAAATCTGATCCCGAAATTTTACAAACATATCAAGATTCAAAGACTTGGTTAGAATGTTTGTAGTCTAGTCGTTAGTGGAACAATATTGCAACATTACTAATCCATCTTCTACAAGTTACCATATGAAATGACAATGAAGCTCTACATGCTTGGTACGCTCTTGGAAGACTGGATTCTTGGAAAAGCTTTAGCACCCCTTGATTGTCACAAAAAAGGGCTGAAAGCCTTGCTTGAGACATCTGCATGTCTAAAAGCATCCTTCGAAGCCATGCTGCCTCACATGTTGCTTTGACATTCCTCAATATTCTTCTTCAGTTGAGGAAAGAGCTACTGCCTGTTGCTTCTTCCTGGTCCATGTGACTACACTTATGCCAAGAGTGAAAACATACCCAGAAGTGGGCTTCCTGTCATCAACTGAACCTACCCAATCTAAATCTGTGAACCCAACCATCCTAGGATCTTTGATTCTGCTATACAAAATGCCAAAGTCAAGTGTCCCTTTCACATATTTCAGTATCCGCTTTGCTGCAACCCTATGTTCTACCTTTGGGGCTGTCATAAAACAGGAAATGTAACTCACAGCAAAACTCAAATCAAGTCTAGTAGTTGTAAGATAGATAAGGTTGCACACTAGTTGCCTGAAAGTTGACTCATTGATCACCTTTGAGTCTGTGATGGCTGAAAGCTTCAGCCCTTTCTCCATGGATGTAGACGCGATTTTGCAATCTATCATTCTGAACTTGTCTAACAAACTCCTAGCATATTTAGACTGTGAAATAAAAATACCACCACCTATTTTCCAAACCTCTACACCTATGTAATAATGTAGGAGGCCTAAGTCTATCATGTCAAAAGTGAGACACAAATTACATTTGATTTGCTAAATCAAATGCTCCTCACTACCTGTAATGGGGATATCATCCACATGTGACAAGAAGGATGATGTTATTGCCTATTCTCTCAATATATAGATTCAGATCTAAAGGACTGCACTGGAATCCCTATTGCTCCAAATACCTATCAATCTTGATGTACCATGCCTTGGGTGCTTGCTTCAAGCGATAAAGGGCTTTTGTTAGTATGCAAAACTAATGCTCCTTTCCTGTAACCTGAAAACCCTGAGGTTATGTCATGTACACTTCTTCCTCTAAGTCACCATTAAGGAAGGCACTCTTGACGTCCATTTGATGGACTTTCCAACCAAACTGTGTTGCCATGGCTAGAACTAACCGAATGGTGCTCATCGTTGTTGTAAGAGCAAAGGTATCCTCATAATCAATACTTGCTCTCTGCGAGAACCATTTAGCCACCAGTTGTGCTTTGGACTTGTCAAGTGTACCATCAACTCTGTACTTGACTTTGTACACCCATTTGCAGCCAATGGGTTTCTTCCCTAGAAGAAGATCTGAAAGGACCCATCTTATTTTTCATAAGACTTTGTTCTATATCCATGGCCTTTTCCCATTCGGGTTTACCTGTCGCCTCTGCAAGTCCTCTGGTTCGTAAACACCATGAATGTTAGCCATAAGAGAGAAATTAATAGTGTTATGTATGCTCTTGCCTCTGGATGATCAACCCTTAAGTAGTTCATCATCTTGAACATCACCAATGAGTTTTCCCACCACTTAGGTCTCATTGTCAAACCCTATCTATCCAAATCAACATGAGCATCATGTCGTGGACCATCTGGTACTATATCATCTGGATGCTCTTCCAAGTTCTCTTGAATAAGATCATCTAATACTGCTGATGGTATGTGCCTGGGGGATTCCACATGTTTGGAATCATCAAAGTCCCCCCCTTTAGGTGTAACTAATGGAAGATGAACACCTAAGTCCTTAGCCTTCAAAGGCTGATCCGCATTACTCTCGATGTTAGAAGAGACCTAAAAAAGCCCAACTTCTTCATCAATCACCACATCCCTGTTGAATGTCAAGCAGTTAGTGTGCACATCAATCAACCAATAGGCTTTATGATTATCATTGTACCCTATGAGCATTAACTTTTGACTCTTGGGGTCCAATTTGGTTCTCTTAGCATCTGGGATCCAAACATATGCTATAGAACCGAAAATCTTCAAATGACTCACCTTTGGTTTCCTCCCAAACCATGCTTCCTTTGGGGTCTTCTCCTTCACTGCCTGTGTCGGAGACCTGTTGAGAAGATGAACAACAATATAAACTACCTCAACCCAAAACCTCTTGGGAACATTCATGTTCTCCATCATACATCGGGCCATCTCTAAAATAGTTTGATTCTATCTCTCAACAACTCCATTCTGCTATGGAGTGTAAGGTGTGGTGTATTGTCTTTTGATATCGTGTTTGCACAAAAGTCTGTGAATTCTTGTGAGCAGAATTCACCCCCATTATTAGACCTAAGAGTGATCAAAGAACAACTTGACTCTTTTTCCACTAATAATTTGAACTTTTGAAATTGTGTAAACACCACTGATTTTTCTTGTAGGAAAAACACCCACATTCTCCTATTGAAATCATCAACAAATAATAGAAAATACCTGGCAGTTGTGACAGATGAGGTATTCATTGGTCCACATACATCTGTATGAACCAGTTGCCTTGTGAGCCCTCCAAGCCTCTCCTTTTGAGAACGGAGATCTATGTTGCTTCCCTGCCTAGCATGCTCCGCAAACACCCTAAATCTGCTATTAGATGTTAGGTAAACCGTCCACCATATGCTCTTGAGACAGTTGAGAGAGATAGGATAGGTTGAGATGACCATAATGCTAATGCCACAGAGTACTAATCGCAAATGAACTCTTGGCTGCCAATGCATGCTCCTAAACCTCTCCAATGTCAACTAGTCGATACAAACCATGGTCTTCGATGCCAACTACTATAGTCCACTTGGATGCCTTGTCAACTATGCGACGCTTGTGTGTGCTGAAAATGACGTCCAACTTAGGACAATGGTGCATAATCTAACTCACTAAGAGCAAATTAAGCTCCATTCCTAGTACATAGTATACATTGAGGAAAAGAAGTTTTTTTCCTCCAAATGTGAATTGGACATTTACCTTTACCAACCACTGTATACTGCTCACCACCACTCTAATGACCCCTTTTTTTGCCCCAAATCCACCCTATTTTAATAGTGTTTTTAAATACTAGTATATGTATTATATAATATTAAAATATAAATAATATAGACAAGTAGGAGGTATTTTCCACAACGTGTCAAATTGTGATATTGCTATCAAGATTCAACCGTGTAGTTTTACGAGTTAAACTCATTGACCCATGTTTCATGAGTAGTGGTTCATAGGAACCCATCTTTCATGATAGTGAATGGTCCACTTAGCACTCATTGCATCTAGATGATGCTCACAGAGGTGAAGCACTGGACTTTCCTAGGAGGTGACCCATCCCAGTACTACTCCAACTCAAGTGTGCTTACCCACGAAGTTTTCCCCAAGGTTAAAAGCCCACTTAGCTTGCAACCCTAAGAAGACATGATCAAAAGTTCACTTCAGCCCTATGAGGACAAGGACAAAGGAGATTCACCTATTGAAGTTACAAATGAAGAGCACATGAAGATTGAAGAAGATACCAGCATGGAGATTGTCAAACCAACCATGTTAGATCAGCTACATGAAGGTATGGGTTCTTGTGATGTTTCATTAATTGAGCCTAGCATTGCTTCATCACCTTTACATCATTTTGGCAAGAAATCAAATTGTGGTTTGGGTGTCCTTAAGTTGGATGCTGCCCATACATATGTGAGCGATTCAAAAATTTCAATATGTAGTGAACAAAGTGAATTGGACAAGATTGATTTAACATTGCAAGATATGAAGGATCACTTGGTGGTTAAGGAGGCTATAGTTGTGCATACTCTTTCTAGATCAGCAAATAAGGAAGATGATGATGTAGAAGACTCTACTCATTATTTTGATGGAGATCCTTTGAGGAAGCATGATGATGACCTAGTTTCCACACATGGATGTAATAAAGAGGAGGCCATGAAGGAAGTTGATTTGGAGGTGCACATTAATGAAAACCGAACAAAAATTTTGCATGGAGGTGATGGGTCTCGTAAGTTACATCACTTGGAAGGACAATTGAAGGTAAACAAAGGTAAAATTGTGGCAGCTTAGCTCATTTTAATCATGTTCATAAGATGATGGCAGGTTTGTGTTGGAAGGCTCTAGGGAATCATGTTGTTTTTGAAGGAGGTATATCTCTTGATGATTTGCACGAACTCAAAGAGGGTTTGGTGGTAGTGAAGTCAAACTACCTACACTTACTTGCCGACAGAGATCATCTCCTCACACTTGGTGAGATATACTTGGATGCTTTGAAAAGAGAGGAAGAGGAGGGGGACAAGCTCACCCTTGAGCTTGAGGATGCAATGGATTACATGAGGAACACTCAAAGGGCTCTTCAAGAATCAGGATAAGCTTTAATGGAAGATGACAAAGGGTGGAGACATGGAGGAAGGACATAGAGGATCCCATGATGAAGTCATAAAGATAAAGGAGATCTATACACATGAAGATTTAGCTTGCAGCCATGGGACAGAAGTTATGGCACATGACACACTTGATTTTCCATTGAAGACATCCCTTGGACCTGCACTAATGAATGAGCACCCATTCATGAGAGAAGAAGAGGTAAGGACTGAATTTCTGATGTGTAACAGCAGTCCCCTACCTTCACAATATCATGACATGACAGCCAAAGTGGTGGACGTCTGTTTCAGATTGGAGGCAAGTGATTTTCAGTTAGAACCACCTTTTGGATCTGCACTTGTAGGAGGACATGAAGCCAAGGAAGAGGACTTGATTGAGGAACTAGCGGATGGCATGATAAGGTATGACAGCAGGTCTGATTTTCTGATTCATGGCAGCAGTCTTATTCCTTCATTCATAACAGCCACTTCACATGAAATGAATGAGGTAGAAGAACCTTCCAAGATTGGCACTTGTGATTTGGGAATCAAACATAAAGAATGTATTGTGGATTCAAGCCACAAAGGTCCTGATTTTGTATACCATACTACGGAAGATGTGAAAAAGACACAAGATATGTGTGAAGGGTGGCTGCAAAGAGCTAGGAGAGCAAAGTTGTTGGCTGCCCAAGCAAGACAACACCTACAAGAGGTCAAGGAACGTTGCAAACAGCTAGATCAAGCAAGGGAACAAAGGGGATCATGCCTTAAATCTCCACTTCTTCCAAGGGAAGAATACTTAGAGGTGAGCAAGCAAGAAGAGTATGCAGATTTGAGTGCACTAGAGAAGAGGTATGAATCAGAAAATTATGTTTGTGTACCTAATTTACATCTTGAGGCTCATGAGTTACCTCTAGTTGAGAGCCCATTGAAGGCACAAATCAAAGAGTTGGTTGGAGTAGTTGAGCACACACTTAGTGGATCAGCCACTAGTGCTATGACTACATATGTAGATGGAGACATGGGTGATGCAGATTTGGTTTGGTCCTTGAACATTCATGGCACACTTGATGAGATACAATCCTCTCATGATGATGATCCTTTGGTTGAGTTTGTGGCTGCCTTACTTCAGGGATTGAGGATGGAGACACTTGCATTTGTGTGGCATACACTTGGAGGAATGAAGCTTCAGCTGAACTATGATCCTAGGTATGGAGGTATTGCTATGCTACTTGATTTTGAACCTCTAATGTTTGTGTTTCAGGTGGACTATGCTGTAGGGTATGGAAGTGAGCATGATGGCATTAGTATTCCAGCCCTAGTTTATGGGGTTTCACTCCATACTTTGTTGAGGGATGGCTGTTCTACTTTATTGCACATGGAAATCCTACAAAATACTTGGGGGACAGCGGTTGTTTGGGTATTTTGAAGTCTTGGATCATCTCTCCATCATTGGAGGATGGCATATGGATGAAACTCTATCATCATATGACATTGGCGATGGTATTTGCACTCATTTGGGTCTGATTTTCAGTTGGGAGGTTGTTGTTCTATTCTACATCAGCAACCTAGGAGGAGTGATTATATGTTTCTTGCACTTGTGAGGGGTGCTCTACACATTCACCGGAGATCTACAGGGGTTGGAGAGTCATTTGGTGTTGCTAGCACTTGAGATGCTTCTATCTCTTTATGTTTTTTGGATGTGATGATATCGGGATTTGGTATCCAGGTGGTGGTGTGCTTATCATTGCTTGTTGGCAACCAATTACAGGGAGGACTATAATGTCCCTTTTTTCTGCCCTAAATCCACCCTATTTTAATAGTGTTTTTAAACACTATTATATATATTATATAATATTAAAATATAAATAATATAATTAAATTAAATTAAATAAGAATACTCTATTGGGGTCGGCCACGATTGGAGGGAAATAAAAATAAAAAATAAAATAAAATAAAGGAGGTCGGCCTTGTTAAGGTTGGACTTGTTGTTCTATTTGCACTTCATTGGAGACATTTCAAGGTTGGAGCAGCATTGCATAATCAGATTTGTAGACCAGATTTGAAGCAAAATTATTGTAGCATTTTGTGAGCAGATTACATTAGGGTTTTTCCCTAATTTGGAGTACCACTTGGAGCAGACCTAAGCGATAAAAATAGAAAATAAATAAATAAATAAAATAAAGGAGGTCGGCCTTGTTAAGGTTGGACTCATAACGGAATTCTATTTGCACTTCATTGGAGACATTTAGAGGTTGGAGCAGCATTGCATAATCAGATTTGCAGATCAGATTTGGAGCAAAATTATTGTAGCATTTTGTGAGCAGATTACATTAGGGTTTTTCCCTAATTTGGAGTACCACTTGGAGCAGACCTGAGCGCCCACCTTTGGAGGGCGATTTGGCATATTTGGAATATATTTGGAGCAACAAAAGCTAAGCACTTACCAAGGAGGAATTTTTCCCATCTAGGGTTTGATATTTGAAGACTATTTTGCATATATTTGGTATGTATAATCATAGTTTCAGATCTAATTTGTAGAGCAGAATTCTGGGCATTGCTTGGCATGTTTTGCCCTAGAATCTATTGTAAAAATCAGATCAGAACTTTCAGTTTGTAGCAGCAGGGTTTAATTCAGAAAAACAAATTTGTTATTGCATTTGGATGCCCTATCTTGTGTTTTACATGGTGGATTTCATGTTTAATATGAATATCAATTGGTAGTATCATTTGGCATGTTTATTTGTCATGTTTGGGCACTTGTATGTTCACTGTAATTATTTGTTTAAGAGCAGAAAATAAAATCAGAAATTAGGGTTTTGAGCAGAAATCTAAAGTGCAAAAATCTAGGGTAGAAATCAAAAATTCAATTCCACAATTTGAGGGCAGATCCCTAGTTGGGATATTTCAGCCATCAAAGATCACTGAATCTGAACAAGCTATATAGTCAGTGAACCAATCCTTCCTGTGAGTGAAATGTTTGGATGCTCCAGAATCAATGTACCAAGCCGAGGACTTGGCGTGATTTGGTCGTTTGGCCATAAATGCAAATAAGGAAGACTCCTGCTCACAATGTTCTGTGACATGGGCCTTTGGTTGAGACCCTCCCTGGTTGGATTTCTGTTCAACCAACCTCTTTCTACAGTGTTTCTTCATGTGACCAAGTTTGCCACAATAGTGACATGCCATAGTCTTCAGATTCTTTGAAGGATCATCAAAACTCTCTTGACCTTTCTTCTGAGGCCACTTGCCTTTGCCCTTGCCCTTGGCTGCAAAGGCATGTTCAACAGTGGGTGTATCACTGCTGCTACCAAACTATTTCTTCCAACTGTCTTGCTGTAAGAGTATGTTGCACAAGTCATCGAACTTCAAGTCAATTGTTGTAGAAGTGATAAACTCTTCAATGTGATAACCACAATGTCTTCTTCCATCTTGCGACCTATTGCTTCTAGCTGATCACAAATGTCTTTGATTTTCTTCAAGTGATCCTATAAAGGCATCTTCGCATCCATCATGATCGAGAATAACATATTCTTCAGGAAGAAAGCCCTGCCCTTGTCTGACTTCTCGTGCAAATCTCACAGGTGCTTCCAAATCTCAGCTGAGGTCTTGCCTGAAGGAACCTTTGGAAGCATCTCATCTGTGACAGATAACCTGAGAAGCATAACCGCCTCTTGATTACTTCCATCAAATTTGTCCTAGTCCTTTCTTGCAACTGTGGGACGTGTGTCTATACCAAGGACAATCTAATCAAGGCACCTATATTCGAAGATGGTGAGCATTTGTTGTTTCCAGGTGTTGTAATTTTTCACATTGAACCTCTAACTGCCTTCCAACATGATGTTAGGTATTGAAGCCACCTCCCATAATATGAAGTCATGGAAAACAATGAAACCCTAGGTCTGAAAAAGAAAATCAGAACCCTAGTATGCACAAAGAGGCGGAAAACCATGTTTTTTGTCCAAAAAATCGGAAAAAAGATGCAAAAATAACTGCTCACACTGCTGCAAAACCCTAGGTCTTGATTTTGATCAAAAAACCTACCAAAAAAAAAATTTGAAACCCTAGGTGCCAAAAAAATCTGAAACCCTAGGTGCTGAATTTTTAAATGCAGAAAACCCTAGTTAACACAACAAACCCTAGCCGTCGTAGGAAATGTCTGAAAACCCTAGCCATAGGTCTGAAAATCACCAAAAAATGTGCAAAAACCCTAGCCATTTCAAAAAAAACTCTCAAACCTTTTTTATGTACAATAAAATCCTATGAATTTTGTAAAAAAAAATCGTCAAAAAAATCTGCACAAGTAATACCCATGAAATTTTTGTAAGAAAAAAAATTCGTCAAAAAATCTTTGTTTGAAATTCGTGCAGTCACCCTTGGCATGATTTCCTGTGTCTTGTGTTGAATTTGTCACTTCACCATTCGTAGAATTCACACGCTAACTGATCCCGAAACCCTAGCTCTGGTACCATAAAATAATTATGAACACACAATTATTGCCAAGATAATTGACTGATTAAAATAAGAAGCAAACGCATTCTTATATAGAACTACAATGACCTAAAAATACAGAAGATACCAATAGACTAATAAAAACTAATTGAAGGCTTAACTGAAAGTAACTAAAAACTAAAAAGCTAACTGAAAGCTTTAACTGATCCTAACTGAAAGCTAACTTAAAGCGTAACTAAAAGAACAAAAGAATATACCTAAAGTCTATTCTAATATCTTATTTGACCATTAAACTAAATATAACAATATTATTTTAATAGGATTGAGGGATCTTGTATATAGAACTTCCTGGATCATAATAGAAATTTGGTTGAGTCAATCAGTAACTTGGGATATAAGGAATGAAGCAGCTGCTCTGCTATGGTAGTACTCACGGTCTTCTTATGTACTCTTACTTGAAGATCCTTATTTGGATTAACTACCAAACTTCTTCTCTAGAGCTTAGGGGCTATATGCCAAAATCTTTTGAATGAAATCCTATAGGCAGTAGGGAATAGAGAGAAAATGGATGAATCAAAATGGTCCTTTAACAGCCAAAGACATTGCCTTTGCCCCTCCATTTCCTCCAGCAAATATCTGTACGGCAGATTCCTTTGGGTGGCAGCTTGTCAGAAGTCTCTCAAATGAGAAAGACTTCAAATAATTGGTTTTTGTGGCCTGTAGATGTGTCAAATGTGAAGATGCCGAGAATTCACCAAATCACCTCTTCCTCCATTGCCCATGTTCTTGAGATTTTTGGACTTGATTTTTCAAGAAAATGAACTTCTGTTGTATATGCCTAGGCAGCTAAAATGCTTTCTGACCTAACGGCTATTATGTCAAAACTAAAACAGGTTATAAATTTATGAAAAATTGCAACTGGTCTCTTTGCATCATAGTTGTCAGGAAACAGGTAATGGTACTGGTGCAGGAATTTGGGATGGTTACCGGTTCATAATTTTTTTGAAAAATAGAAGATGGGTACTTCAAGACAGTAAAAACCATCATAAAGAGGAAAATCCCTATCACTGCTGTACCAACAATTTCACATTTCAAACTTCTGCAAACCTTAAAAAATCAAAACCCTTGTTCGATTTTAACTGTTGCCTTTTTACAGTTGCAAGAAAAAAGGAAGCCCTACTCATTTTTCACAGTTGCAGTTACTTTTCACACTCCAGTAACCATCATTTTTCAATAAAGCTTTTTTTGTTTTAGGAATTCAAATTTTATTATTATTACTCACTTTAAGTCCATGTTTAATCTTTTGTCTTTTACATTTTTTTGGAGACAAATAGGCGAATCCAACCTCAGGAGATGTCTCCCTACCCATCTGTACCGGATACACATCTGCATCTCCGAGATGTAAGGAACAGGAGATGCATCTCCCTGCTATGATGCTTAGCATATTTGGATGGAAGGGACAACAAAGAATTCAAGAAGAAGGCCCCATACTCGGACAAGTTCATTATAAAATATAAATTGGAATGCTCCTTCTCTGAAAAAATAATAAGCATCCTCAAATGTTAATCAACCTAACAATCTATATTTTTATCTAAAACAAGAATGCAGCCTAACAATTGTATTTGCAGGATCAACAAAGATTACATTTAGAAACAGTTGCAAAACAAATATCTAGGATTCAGCATTGGATTCTCTAAAATCCAATCAGCAAAATTTGGATATCTCACAAAGGACTGTGCTATTGAATTAGAAATGTTCAACTTCCACCTTGAAACGTAGACCAACAGCAATTTCCCACTCCAGTACTGACTTATTATGGATCCTTATGTGAGATAATAGGCACGTTTCCTGCATAAATAGAGCTCTGGTGTGAATCAATCTGAAAATTTATAGGAAATTGAATGACTTGAAACTATATTATACACACTGTAACACAAAGCTAGGACAAATGCCTCTAGAAGCCATTAATCTATAAAAAGCAGACCATGTGTTTCCACCAGGGTGGCAACATGTTTTCATAAGCTTCAAGTTCTCAGAATCACAACTATAGAAGACATACGACAGTTAAAGAGGATGTTCGTTTGTAAAAAACACAGGTGCACATTGTAATGATGTGAATCAAGGTTACAAAATATAAAGAAACTGATGTGAAATAAATCAAGCTACAGTCCCATTCTAACTACTTATCTTGTATTACCAGTCACCACTGTGTAGCATAATTGCCAAAAAAAACTAAGCCAAAATTACATCTATGTGAGCATAGGTCTGATATTAAAGGTAATAGAATATTTGCATTTGTAAATATTAAATGATTAAAATGAATCGTTTATGTGGTATTATTTTTTAATAAGATAAGAAGAGGGGAGAGAGCACTTCAAAACAATAAAAAAAGAAAAATAAACATAAAATATCACTGTCAGAATAAATAAATGAAAACAAAAATGCAAAAAGCTGGCTACCAAAATCCCAGAATTATGCCTCTAATTAAGAACAACTGTCTTTTTAATATATAGTGTTACTGAATGTAAAAGTGATTTATATTGTTCAAATACTTCTACTTTCTTCAGTCTAATTGTTTCTCAAGCTAGTCTTTTAAGACAAAACTAGATAAAAACATTCTAACTCCTATAACTTGTGGTTTATCATCTTCACACAAAAGAGAATGGAGAAGATAGGCTTGCATCTTTGATAGCAGCACACAAATCAGCCTAGAAGCAAATCTTAGTCAATATGACTACAAAGATTACTTGGGAATAACATAAAGGCCAAGATCATTATTCATAACCTACTAGAAGGCACCTTCCTATGGTAGGAAGTGAAAGAACATGCAGGCATTCCATTGTAAGGACTGAACAAACAAACTCACACCAAAAAGATAGGACACACCAAGTAAGGATAACATACAGATGACCCAAATGATTACAATTCATAACACGATATAGATTTCCCATGATTTAATCTATGTATAGTTTTGTATAATTAATCCCTTCAAATACATTATACACATCTAACTGCTAAATTCTAGCAGCTATAATCATAAAGGACAAACTCAGCAGGACTTGCACAGACTTGCATGGACTCATGAGTCAAAAAGGGAACCATGTGTCCCATGCAAGACTTCCACACTGAGTCACAGCTGAGTACTCACCAAGCCATGGTTGAATTTTGCCAAAAAAAAAAAAAATTGCTGGGTCCCAAGTTTTTGTTGAGTTTTTGCAGAGTCTTGAGTCTGGGTCAAAATTTTGGGTTGCTAAATCTTGAGTTTTCCCACTATGGCTAGAATACAAGCCAACTTGAGGAAAAGCCTACATTTGACTGTCATGCCCCACCCACGTAAGACAATAAATCGCAGCAATGAAAAGTCTATGAGATCGCCACTGGGAATAAAAATGGCAAGGGGTCAATCAATAATAGACAAGACTGGCATGGGCCGCAATTCCAAAAAGGTATAGGATTAACAAATGAAAAAAGATTAAGGCAGCAGTCAGATTTAAGGGAGTGATTCTAAGGGCAGCAATCCCTTGGGATTAAAGATATTTAAATTAAAATTAAATTAAGGCTTCAAGGATAGTTGTGACTCTTCTAAAAGGGCAGTAATAATGAAGAGGTGTGACTCCCAAGAAATGAAAGATATAAGGATATATAAGGGAAGTCAAATCGTTGGAAAAAGGGCATCCATTGGGATGAATTGAGCAGATTGGAAACAAAGGAATAAGGATTAGAAATTATAAGAGATCTATTGGATTAAATCATAGTTGGAAGACTCGTCCCAAAAAAAACTCACCAAGCCAAAAATTGGAGAGTTTTTAAAACTCGGCAAAAACTCAGCAAAAAACTCTGGGAACTTAAAAAATTGCTTAAATTTCATTAGAAACACATTTTTTTTGCAAAACTCAATGACAAGATGAATCCAATGAGTCCATAAACGAGTACAAAAGTGTTTTCTATTAATTTTGATTGACTTTAATGCAAATTGATAACAAAATCGCATTCTCGTGCGGAATCCCGATGGCTAAAAGCCTGAAAGTTTGATACATGAAAACAATAAAACTAGAACTAGAAGCAAATACAAAACAATAACTAAATACAACATGCTAGACTTTCCTCTTCCCTAGTCTAGTAGCAGCTAGGGAAGGGGTGGGTCTTCTAGGCCTATCACGTGTGCGTACTAGCGGTGGCGGTGCTACTGCTGCTGGCTCCTCGACTGGCATGGAAGACTAAGTATCTGGCTCTAGCAGACTCTCATCCACATCCTCAAGAATGTCCTCCAACCCTACATCTCCTGATGCACCCATATCCTCCATTGCTTGTCTCTCGAAGTCAAGGATCTTGTCCGTGGTAAACAATGGAGGTTGCTCATCTTGCTTTGTCCAATCACTGTAAGGATCTATCTCATCTAAATCAACAGGATCCAGTGATTTTTCTTCTACTCTCTTTGTGCGCAACCGAAGGTTGTATTGCACAAAGACAAGGTCATTGAGGCGCTTTTGTGCTAATTTGTTCCTCTTCTTCGTGTGAATGGCCTCGAACAAGCTCCAATTGTGCTCACAGCTGGATGCACTACAAGGATGACATAGTATGCGGAGGGCAATTTTTTGTAGATGTGGGGTATTTCCACCCCATTTTTTTGTAGACGTTTTCAGCTTTAAGTTCTGCACAGCTGAGTTTTTCTATCAAACTCGTGAGTTTTTTACGAGTACTCACTGAAAAACTCATCGAGTTTTTCGAAAAACTTGGAAAAACTCGTCCGGGAAAAACTCGCGAGTTTTTAAAAACACGGCGAGTTTTTTGCAATTCTTCCATCTATGGATTAAATATTATCGGCAAGAACAAATTTGGGAAGTAAGTTTAAATATAATTATAAATATATATGTATATATATGTATATATGTATATATAATATATATATATGTACATATATGTATATATGTATATATATATATATATGTACATATATGTATATATGTATATATATATATGTTCATGCAAAAGTAACTATTGTAAATTTTGAAATTAATTAGAAATATATATATATATATGTATATATGTATATATATATATATGTTCATGCAAAAGTAATTATTGTAAATTTTTGAAATTTTTGAAATTAATTAGAAATAGTTATATATATATATATATGATCATGCAATAAAAGGATAAATCGAAGATCGGATATTATATGAATAATCTGCATTCAAAAAAACAGTAGCCATTTGATTTAATAAGTGATTGGTATGCAACATGATTGAGTGTATTGTTTAATATATAATCTCTTATGTATCCTTAATCCAACTACTAATGGGAATTGCTAATCTATTTAGACTCTTATAATTATTGATTTAATTTATTTGTTTCCCTACAAGCAATCGTGCAGGGAATATCAAGGAAACACGATTGGGAGAGGCAACAGCCTGGTTTCCACAATATAAGTAGGCCACCCCATGTTGGATGGATAGGAGTTCCTACCACTTGTGGGCCAAGGGGTGTTAAACCACGCTCTTGGGCTTAATTGTGATGAACAATCTCCCGGCAACCTATTACGATTTCCTCTCCAATCCCTACTATGGTTGGTTATTGGAAATGAAACTATAGATTAGGTCCAATTAGGTGATGTTACTTATCTTAATTTTTCATTTACTCTTAAGTTCAATAACTTTTATGTGATATAATTTTAGAATACTATTTGTAAAACAAATTATATTGTTGGAATTGTTACTTTTGGGCAAAGTCAGGCATACCCCAATTAGGGGACATTACATTGACACATTCCCAAGGATGCAACAGGTTGAATGCATATGGAATCCTAAACAATTGACACAAATACATAGGATGCCACAATTCAACAACTCATAGACCACTAGTTTTACACAAGCTAACATACCTTCTTAAACTGGATTGGGGGAACACACATGGTGGAGGGTCATATTATGTATCACAACACACTAACCTCCCCCTTTACACCCAACTTGGAAAGAGAAAATGGAGAGGTGTCATTACATACCGTGCCCCATAATGAAAATTTCCCCTACCAAGTTATCTCCCAAAGTGGTGCAGGAGCACCTTGTTGCATTCAAGCCTCCATGAGGCGTATTGGTACATAATTGAGTTAAAAGTGTTAGCGGTCATGAAAAAAGGTCTTTCAAGACCATCTTAATGTATTTGGGTTAGTTTAAGAGTATTTTGATAGGTAGTAGGGTTATTGATATCAATTTGTCAGTTTTTGTCATATTAGCCAAAAAAATGCAAAAGATGTAAGAGTACTTGTAAAGGACTATGTAAGGTCATTTCATGTAATGATCACTTGTTTGAGTTTGTAAGGTCATGCAAGACCACACTCAATATAATTTGGGGTATTAAGAGGGTTAAAGTGAAAATCATGTAATATTGTCAAATTGTCAAAATGACAAAAAAAAGGCAAATTGAGAAGTTTAAGGGTCATGGTAGGTATAAGGTTGGTTTTGGTCGATTGGTTGGAGTTGGTTATGATTGGGAAGGCATAAATAAGCCTCCTTGGCTTCGAGGAAAAGGAGGAGGAATGATATTTGAAGTTTTGTTATTGAAAAATCAATGAAAACCTCCATTTTCCTGAATTTTTCTGAGAAAACTGAAGTTGCAGAGATTTGTACAACTTCATACATCAATATTTTTAAGAGGTGGTCATTGGAATAGTTGCTCCTATGTTTCTACTTTGATTTGCAACAAGTCTCATCCAATTCCATGGAGATTTGAGTGAGTTATTGCTTATTTACTAAAAACGGGTAGAAATCTGATCTAGGGTTGGCAGTGAGCAATAAAAATTGTGTTTCTCTTGATTTATCCAATGGAATCTCCTAAAATTTGGTCTATAGAGAGTTTTGACTATATTCTTTAAGATTCCAAAGTTATAGAGCGTGAAAAGGTGGTCTTGGGCATATTTCATGAAGCCCTAGGTCTGCAATTTATCAAAAATCTGGAAAAACACAGTAAACAGAGGGTTTTGAAGAAGTTTGTCCATGGTTATGAAGTCCTTCTTGTATGTTATTGGTTTGAAATGGTGTAGGGATGTATTTAGAACCCTCCCTTGTCAGGGTTTGGTGTTTAATCAAGTTTTTTTT
The DNA here is from genome assembly GCA_007258455.2 of Sequoia sempervirens. Classification (NCBI taxonomy): domain Eukaryota; kingdom Viridiplantae; phylum Streptophyta; class Pinopsida; order Cupressales; family Cupressaceae; genus Sequoia; species Sequoia sempervirens. The sequence goes on along the minus strand of VDFB02256132.1, from coordinate 210,155,961 downwards.
CCTTTGTAAGTTAACTGCCCTGTTGACACAGTCATGTTTGGAAGTCTAAATTGAGGGTTCAATGTGTGAGTTTGATGTAAAACCATGAGTACTGGTTGGGAAATGGTCTAATCATGTTTTGCAGACCTATTTATACTTGTTTGAAGTCATAACAAAGAAAAATGACTTGGGAAATGTAAAGTTGCTTGTTGAAGGGATCTAAATAGGCCTAAATGCTGATTTGAACAGTCTACTTTTAGAAGCTCACATTTTTGAGTTGTCAAAGTTGGGAAATGGTTTTGAATCAGTCATTTGCTATTGTTTAATGTGTTTTGGTGATTCTACAAGAATTGTTGTGCCTTAACTCTATTTTGGTGTCTTGAATCAAGGAGAAAATTGTGAAGAAAGTTGCCTTGTAGAATGGGTGAATGAGTTGAAACCCATTGTTGTGAAATATGTTCTAATAAGTTGAATTGTGAAACCTCTTGCTCTGCATCACAAAGGATGATAATGATGAACAAATGTCAAAGCCAATACAATCTGATTATGATCATCTGTGAGTCAAAGATCAAACAGTGCTACATGCACTATGCATGCACTACATAGCACGGCATGATACAAAGATGGTCTTTAAATTATTGTTGGCATCTTCCATTTTAATTGCATGCCAACAAGAAGAAAACCATACACAAACAAAACCCACAAACAACTAATGCTATCTAAAGAGTCTAGCACACAACCATTGCTCCAAATCCTAGGGAGTCTCCAAGGGACAACACTCTAAAATTGTAAGAATCTAGATGTTTTATAAGAAAAAACAATATTGACAATGAGTCAAAAATAGCAATAAGAGTATGGCATGCAAGAAAGATAGCAAAGATGAAATTACAAAATGTATTAGTTTGTGTATTTTTATACTTGGTATACACTCAAAAGAGAGATATTATTGTCTAATGCCTAGCTAGTCAATTCTACCCAATTGCCTTGTGACTATTTTTCTTTATCGATCAAAATTGATGTAATAGATGCATATAATAAGTTTACAAGGATGATGATCATATCAAGAATGACTACAAAATGGTTGGGTTTTAGCAACAACTAACAGTTTACCTTCCTATAGGTGTGACAATTTGTCTCCCAAGTAGATGTTGCGCTAGCAAGTATGCTAACATGGAGTGATCCATGGAAGCACTATTTAACATGATGCAAAGGTCCAATTTGGCACATGACATATTTGGAAGTTATTGGTGTTGTGAGAGAACTTTGAATGATCCAAACATGCCATACATGGACAAATTTCTACTAGATTCCATCAATCTTATGAAGTGATGGCATAGAGATAATGCATTTCAAGAGATGATACAACAAAAAGAAGATTTGGCGCAATACAACATGGCATGGAACCACATGGCATACCTAACATTGCTAGGTTGATGCAGCTTGGCAAGGATTGATCATACAATCCTATGACAAATCATTTTCAATGTGAATCAAGCAATTGTGCTATTGAGAAAACTAAGCAATATAATATCCTTAAACAAGACCTCGAATTTTTCCATGACCAATTATCAATTCATCTACAACCAATCTTGAAATTGGACAAAGATCCAAATAGTGACCATGATCATAGTTCGAAAACTTGCAACACAAGAAAACTTAGCAGACCCAATTTTCACTCAAACTTGACAACTCATCTAAAACTAGGCAAATAAAAAAAATACTTAAATTCTTAAAAAACATTATTTCACACAAAATATAGTTACAAAACATATGAAATGAGTGTGTCAAACATTGGGGAAGTGTTTTCTATTATACTTGAATTAAAAAATCATACAACATCGCATCAACATACAAATTCAACAGCTAATGATATAAGATGAATCTCATGACAATTGAAAATATCATCAAAATTTGCAATTCCATTCAAGTTTACAACAATTTATAATTTCTCTTCCCCATATACATCCTAGTAATGGTTGGAGTCCTAATCCTCATAGTTGGCTATGAAACCATCCTCGAATTAGAAGATAATGACTCCTCAAGCTCAACATCATTATTAGCCATGGTATCATTCAATCCAACACCACCTACTTTTGTTGCACCATCATCTCCATGCCTCTCAAAATCAGCAATCCCATCTATTGTAAACATAGGTTCCTCATCTTGCGCAATCCAATTGGTATGGATCAATGTCATCCAAATTAGTCACCTCATATGGCTATCAAAGCCCTCCACCTTTTTTGGAGAGGACAAGGATTGTATGCATGAAAACAAGGTAATTGAGGCACTTTTGTGCCAACTTGTTACATTTTCCATGTGAATGGCACCAAATAAGCTCCAATTGTGATCACATCCAAAAACACTACAATGTTGGGACAAAATTTAGAGGGCTAGTTTTTGAAGATTTGGGATTTTTGTGCTTCAATCTTCCCACCAAGCACCTACAAAGAAGCGATTCACAAGTTCTAAGTGAACATTAATTACACATATCAAAGATTTGGAGCGAAGTGAAAACAGATTTTTTGCAACCTGGCACTTGGGCAGTTCTCCCAAGAATAGAAAGTGGCAAAGCAAGGGCCTTTCCTCAACACACGTGTTTCTACAACTCTTCAATAATTATGTCCCTCACCTCAACCTCAAGTGGCATCTTCCCAATACATGTTGAGAGGCCCTCCATAACATCCCCATCATCATCCCTAAAGTCATCTACAAAAATACATTTGGATTGGTGGAATTGATTGTTCCACCTCCAGTCAATAATGTTCCAAATGGATTCAAATTTTCTTCAATCTCCCTTCACTAGTTTTGGATGGCATCTATGGCCTCATACAAGTACCCCATTGGGTTTTTCTCCCCATCAACCAAGTGCAAAACCCTAACTAAGGCTTCAACACCTACAAACAAATTAAAGTTGCAACTAAAAAATTAAAAATTAAAAATATCTAGTAATTAGAATTTAGAAAAAGTGAAAATTAAAGGATACAAAGTAAAATTTCAATAGAAGTTTGAAGCTACCTTAATGACATCATTAGCACCTTTCACATAAATATCATCAAAAATTGTCTTTAAAACCTTCTATTCATCTTCTTTGAATAAGAACACGCCCATTGTTGGCTCACAAGAATCTACTTCAAAAGTGTCATCAAACCATAAGAGATCTACAAGGTGATGAAGTTAGTTGCAAACTACGTGAAACCCCCCCACACAAGCTCCTCTCCCTTGGTGTGATATGTCATCAACCTAAGCACCCAAGGGAGATTGTAGATGTATTTTGTGATGTTCTTGCCACCTTCCACCATGGATTTCACCAAATCAAATTTGCATATATCCTCAATAGAAATTGAGCAACAAGCAACACAAGGGATCCAAAGAAAGTGTTGGGAGCCTCTCCCCAAGTAGTTTCCTCAACACCACATAGACTACAATCGAGTGGAGCTTGATAAAGTGGATGTGCCATGAATTTGTGGACCACAAATGGTACCCAAAATCTCTATCATATCTCATCTCATTTTGGCACCGCATTAGGATTTCTCATTGCTACAACAGTTGTGGATATCCTCATCCTCTCCAATTTATTTTCTCTACCAATGCAAGGGCCACATTTGTCTCCCATACAACCGCTGGCTCAATGTTCAGACACAATTTGACATTGGAGCTAACAATCCATGCAATCTAGTATTTGAGGTTATTGATGTCTCCACTCATTTTCAACCCAAAATTGTTTCAAATGATCAAATCACACATTCGATATTGCTATACCATGCTTCCAAGTGGCATCAATGTTGTCAATGCTTCTACTTCCACTTGCTATGTCGTCAAATGCAAAATACAAAAATGGTATTGAAACTATAAGATAAATGAACTTAACTCGTGCAAACCCTACCATCAAAAAAATAAAAAATTCCAAAACCCTAGCTTTGAAAAACTTAAAAACAAATTTTCAAATGCAAAAAACCTAGATTTATTCCAATGCATGTGAAACATCAGGGAACACATATGGGCAAAATTTAGAAATGCAAAATAAAAAAGGAAAAACTTTGAAAAAAAAAGAAAGGAATAAAAGAAAAAACTATAACTTCGGAAAATGTTGAAATGTCAATCCCACAATCTCCACAAGAAGAGCTCAAAGAAGATCATATGCAATGTCAGTGAGAATTGGAGAGCAAAATTTTAAAAAAACAAATTTTCAGCATTTTTTGCAAGTTTTGGCTGTATTTCCCTACAAAACACTTTGCAAATGCAGAAACAAGTCCGAAGCATGGACTTGTCAAGTACCAACAAGTACTCATAGCAAGTTCATGCCTTTGACATGCACTTACTAGGAGAGAAGTTCACAGGCAAGTTCCTTGTCTTGCATTTCAACTTGCAAATACTCACCATTTTCATGAGTACTCAAAGTGTAATTGAACTATGAGCATGACAACTTCCATTTCAATATATTTAGCGATAAGAACACTAATACTAAGATTTAATGCAAAAAAGTCCCCCCTATATCCAAACCAAGGATGACAGCACGGCTTAGATGTGGATGGTAAACATTTTAATTTCTATTGATCAAATGAAGAAGAAAGAATCCACTAATGGTTCATTACCCAATTCCTCTTGATCAAAATAATCAACCAGCAATGTAAAATCAATATTTTGTCAATAAGTGGGAAAAGAATCATGTCAAACAGCATCTGTCAATGTACTCTCATGGTAGCCAAGATCCATTTTCCTCATACAACATTCCACTCAATACAACCTTTTGTCTTCTTCTTGAATTGACCAATGCTAAGAAAAGGGCTGCTTATTAGTAATAACCAAAGCATGTTCTTAGAGACGTATCACAAGAAAGAAAAGACATATCACCATTGAAAGAAACAACCTTCTACAATATTTCCAAAATTCCAACAAAAAATGCAAAAAATTCAACACAATCCTTAAATTAAGAACTGGAATTTGGGCAACATCCTGGGTAATTGCTCAAATATTTCTTCTCTCTCCAATTCTATTCATAAGATTCTAAGAGACTCAATAGAGTAACAGTTTTCATCATTTCTATGATTCAAAATCTCTAACATGCTTATTGCACATTGCAATATACCTATAACTCCTGCTTTACATTATTTTTTGCTATTCACTTAGCTTGAGTTTTGTTAGTGGTGTGTTGGCATTGCAACTATCTTCTCCAAAGCACTTTGACCATTTCCAACCTGCCAAATTGCCTCCTGTTCTATTAACTTTGCTCCTTTATTTACTTGTTTGGCTATTAACTATAGTTGAGGCTTCCAAACTGTTACAAGTACATGAACTTTTGGTAAGGTTAAGTACTGGCCATAAAAGATGAGGTTCATAAAGAGATTAGATTTTAGCTGTGCCTCCAAGCCATTTTCATAGCAAGGGCCTTTTTGAAGTGTTTTATGTCTTTTAAGTTGATCCCTCCTGTTTTTCTTGGTTTCGTAATTTGTGACCAATTGACAGGACAGTGTTTGAATATTTCTTCTACCCCAACTGTCAGAAGATGTTTCTCTGAATTATTAACCAATTTGTTCTTTCCATTTTCTTTCTAGATTCGCTTTTTAGCTTTAAGTGAGTCATGTAATGTTTATCCATTTGGGTGGTTTCTTCTCCAATCTCTATATAAGGAGATGAATCTCTTTGTAATAATTATCCTGTTAATTAATAGAATATTAAAATATTGTGTTCTATTAATTTTTACAGTCTGGTATCAAAGCATGGAGTCATGTGAAACGAAGTTGAGTCTTGTGGGAAAACTCGTGAGGGTTTCAAGGTTAAATCACAGGTTGGCTTCTTTTTTTGTGCGGGCAGATTTTTTTCAAAGAACATGTAGGAATTTTCATGCAAAATAACTTGCATGTGCATGTATGTTAGTTGCATGTAACTTGCATGTAACTTGCATGTACTTGCATGTTGCTTGCATGTGAAAGATTCATGGTATTTAAAGTTTTGAGTATTTCTTCTATTATATTTTTTTAGCCTGGCTAGTTTGTGGATTGCAGTGGATGTTCTGCGTGACATTTTTATGCAGATTTTCTTCAATTTGGAGCGTGTCCTCGAAGTATGTATTAGGGTTTGAAGATTTTTAATTTTATTATCTGGGTTCTCTATATTTTTGAGAAATGGAAATCCCATTGGATAAATATTTTGGTTTCAACTTTCACACTTGGAAAGTAAAAATCCAGATGCAACTAATGCACAAGAATTTATGGGAAATCGTAAATGGAAATGAGAAACTTCCTACAGATGCCAGTAAAATACTAGAATGGAAAAGCAAAGATGATAAAGCCAAAGCCATTATTGGTATTGGTCTTGCCCTCTCTGATTCTAAGTTACATCATGTAGATTTGGCAAAATCATCTAAGAAAATTTGGGAGAATTTGAATACACTATTTGGAGCAGCAGCGGTTAATGCAAATTCTCTTTAAAGCTTCAAATTTTGAAGTTCAAGATGGTTGATGGAATCACTATGTCAAGCCAGGTGAACAATTTGAGGTCTCTTCTTCAACAAATAGCAGAGGTCAACGTTGTAGTGGATAATGAAGATGCTAAAGCTATTTTGCTAAACAGTTTGACTTCAAATTTCAGCAATGTAATCTTTACTCTTGGTCAACTTTCTTCCAAAATTTGGAAGACACGATTTCAGCTCTCCTAGTTGAAGAAAAGAGAATCATTGCAGAAGATACAACAGATGATCCTCAACCAAAGGTAGCATTATACTCAACTAGTAGAAGATCTGATAAAGACAAAAGAGGGACAGAATGCTACTATTGCAAGAAAATGGACCACACAACTTGGAACTGTAGAATTCAAGCAAATGATTTTCTCACAAGAGCTAATGTTGAAGATCCTCTGGATGTTAACGATGGTGAAGGAGAAGTTGCTTTTTATGTATTTAAAAGAAGTATAGTTCTTTGAAGACAAGTGAGAAGCCAATCTAGATAGCTCAAAATGGACGGTTCCCTAGTTAGCTTGAGAGTCTATGATCTTGGGAGTCATACCCTTACGAGGGTTATGCGACATCTTAATGGAACTCAATGAAGCAGCTCAACATGTATTGTTGTCCAATGGATTGGGAGATCTATGATTCGGGAGTTCAAGGAAGTGGTAATCTAAGAACTTGAGAATTCAACTCAGGAGCTACACCTTTAAGAAGGTTTGAGGCAACTTGATGGAGTTCTTCTTGGCGTATGGTCTGTTATCAAAGAAAAGCTTCTGAAGAATGGCATATTCTTGGTTCTGGATTTTTTTAGTTTGTTATGTTTTGTTTTCAGTGAAGTAAGCCTCAGGGGGGAGTTTAGAATATTATTAAATTATTAAAAGATAAGGCTTCCAATTGTAATAAAGCCACCTTAGTGGCAAGTGTTTTCTTTCCGTTTTTTTTCTAGGTTCGCTTTTTAGATTTAAGTGAGTCATGTAATCTTTATCCCTTTGGGTGCTTTCTGTAAGAACCCTATTGTTCTCAAAATATTGAATGCTATGCAATTGGTGTATTTAAATTGGGTTTTGAATGATATTTGAATTTTTGTAATTTTTCAGTAAAGATGCCAGGAAACTTAAGCAATGCAAATACATATATGAACTCTCAAGATGGAAGTAATGATAACTATTGCATTTCAAACCACTGCTGAAAGAAAACCCTTATTTCATTTATTTCAAATCAGATTTATTTTGGCTTGCAAATACAATATGTATAATTCTAGTATGATTGTCTTTATTGTCTTTTTACATAGAAAGCATACCCGATTACTGAAGACAATAAATATACTGAAATCTGGAAATGCTAGCAGCCAATCTGATATAATTTTCAGCCTGTCAAGACAAGCACTAGGAACCACTAAAATGCTCACCAAATCCACACCAAGTCTCCAAATGATGCCAAATCAAATGCAAATGTCTCCTCTGGCCTAGGCGACCAGCATCCAACACTGAAACCCTACTGAAAATGGTCGACTAATTTATGCACACAACCCAATGCATGTGCCAAGAGTGGCGCACTTCCCAAGGAGGGCGATTTGATGTATAAAATTGAAGACTTCACCAAAACCCACAAAGATGCAGGAATAGGGGCACCTTGGGTGAGGAATGAAATGATCAAATACCCAGAACGAAAAAGTTCTCCGATTCTCTGCTGTGAATGAAACTTCGATTAAGCAATACAAAATCCAGCAACCAAGAATTGATGGAAACCCACTAAAATCACCCCATAATTGCAAAATACTAATTACCCATCAAAACTCTGCAAAAAGGAACATCAACTAAAATTTCAAATCTCCAATAAGGCTCAACTATGACCTTTGTATGAAGCCACCAGCACAATCGAAGAGAGGCTACGTTCTCAAAGATTGAATTTACTGTGAAACCCTAGGTTTCTTCCTCAAAGCCAAAGCTTCTTCAGAAAAGACAAGTGTTGAATGATTCCAACATAAATGAAATCCCTTTTCGAAAGCCTTTATATAATATTTAATTTGCATTTGGCTTCATCTCATTTAATTTCACTTGAATTTCATTTACTTTTCCCTCCATTTGGTGCACAATATAAAGTATACTTTATTAAACACTTATATCTCCCTTTAAATAACACTTTATCACTTATAATAAAGTATACTTTAAAAGCATTTAATATATCATCTCTTAAAGTCAGCCCCCAATATAACTTAAATGCACTTTAAATAATTGACTTCATAATTTATTAAATAACCCCCTCATAATAAAGTCAATTAAATATTTAAATGATGTATAATTTTTAATTAATTAATTATTATTATTAAAGTACAACTTTAATAATAATAAAAATGCCATAACTTCCACAATAATGCATATAATTCAATTTCGTCTGCTCTAGGAGGTAACCCACTGCACATCCAACTGCCTTACTAAAAATAGTAAGGGTCCCTCTCTAATATCCACTAAGTCCCTCAAAACCGAACCAGAAACCCCCGAATATCAATGCCTCGGAACATATGAAGGATCTAGAGAGATAAACACTTACAACTGCCACTTGAAGAGTTCCATAACGCCCAAACTGGACCCTCTAATCCACCACACTAGCCTATGAGGGTCAAATGATAGGCTAATCCTTCGAACTCTGATGCTCACGAAATTGGGGACATTATAGTTTCTTCTTCAATCTCTATATACGGAGATCAACCTCTTTATAATAATTATCCTGTTAATTAATAGAATATTAAAATATTGTGTTCTATTAATTTTTACATGATTCAAAATCTCTAACATGCTCATTGCACATTGCAATATACCTATAATTCATGCTTTACATTATTTTTTGCAATTCACCTAGCTTGAGTTTTGTGAGTGGTAACTATCTTCCCCAAAGCACTTTGACCATTTCCAACCTGCCAAGTTGCCTCCTATTCTATTAACTTTGCTCCTTTATTTACTTGTTTGGCTATTAACTTTGCTCCTTTGCTACGCTTCCTCATCTCCATTGTTGTCTTGCAAATTTTTACAAGCCAATTGCTGAATGTGAACCTTCAAATGCATTTTATCTTTTACTACCACTTCTACGATTCTGTCTAAACTTATCTTCTTATGGATTACTTGCTTATGAAACATTTGCAGTCATTTCTTACCTCCTGAACTCCCTTAGATCACTCATGCTAATGCTTCAATCTTCTCCAATGACTTCTTGACAGCTAGGGGATATATTTATGCTAAGGTACGGGCAAACTAGTCGTGAAATTTTCAATGCCTTCCACATGAAGAAATAGAAGAACTAACTCAACTTGTTTTTGGGCATTCAGTTTTGCCACCCTGTCCCATATGGTACAGTTTTGTACCAACCAGAACACATGTTAGTAACCCTGTTCATATGCACAACTTTTTCATTAACCAAAGTTGTCTATATGATTTATTGTGAGCTGAAACTGTCTGTTTGGTTTTTTCAAGAGCTAAACTACTTGTATAGTTTTTTCACAACATAACTGTGTGTACAGTTTTGTCAAATGCTGAAACTGAAGATTAGAGAAGAGGGGGCTGAGAGCTCTGGAGCTTGATGAGGAAGATGATCAATCATCCTCCATTGACGCTCTTGGAGCTGCACTTCTCCCTTCAATTGAATCAGATTAGGTTAACTTTATCATTTCACCTCTTACTTGTAGTCCTTTTCATTATTCTTGTGAATTGGTTGTGGTGCTTTATACTTTGGTAATGTTGATGTGAGTAGCGGTGGGAGATTTCTTTCTCCTATAAATTCGAAACAATAAATAATTTACGGGGCCGACTTAAGTGGAGTGACGTCTCATTTCAAATAATTAGTTTATATTTATTTTTATGGAAGCCGTCTTAATTCATAAAGAGCCTCACTTTGTAAAGTTGTCTCTCTTGTGTAAGAGGCCGACCCTTCATGAAAAGCCACTTAATGTGTATATATACAAGGCATCTCCCTCCTCATTTGGAATAATTATTATCAAGACAAGTTCGCATACTTCAAGCAGGAGTTCGCATTCATTCAGCAGATCAATATTTACTTCAAGGAGATCGATATTCATTGTTGCTTGTATATCAGCATCTAGAGAGGTGCTATTATCATTGCATCAGATCGGCCAAGTGTTTGGCCAAGTTGTAAAGCAGCATTCTGCTCTTTCATTAAAAAAATAAGTCATATATTTGTGGCTGGGTTTTTCTCCCTCAAGGAGGGTTTTCCTAGGGTATATGCTGTTTTCCCAAGGTATATGCTATGTTCTATTGTTCATACCTGTTTTATTTCTGCTTAATTCATTTCTAGTCCTAAATTAACATGGTATCAAAGCGGGTTTAAGGGAAGATCAGATCAGATTTGATTAAGCATTTTGAAAGGAGGAATTCACTGTTGGTCATCCGACATTATCAAAATTTAATGGTCATAGGACCAAATTTTGAAAGAGTGGTTTCTTGGAAGTATATATTTTGCTTTTTCAGTATTGGAGAGAATCATCAGAGAAGTCAAACAATAGAAGACAATCGGAGGTCTGAATAATAAATTGTCAACGCACCTTTAATTGGAATCATGGCATATACAGTCAAGGAATTCATAGTTATAAGAATAGTTGGAGTCATGTGAAGAAACTGTCAATTTTATGATCAGATATAATGCACAGAAAATTAATTCAAAATCAGACACAATAACACAGTAGATACCCTGGGAAAACCCTCCACTTGAGGGAGAAAAACCCAGCAACAATTATCTCTCTTATATATATAAGCAATGGCAACAATACACTTTACAATGTGGCCAACCACAAGGCCAATATTCAGCACCAGCAATGGCTGTAATAACTAACAAGTAATCTGCTCTTACTTGACCTTCAATCTACACTTAGAGAATTCGCAATCTGCTGCTAGTAGAATTTGCACTTGTGAAGAAGGAATGAACAAACTTGCTTGCTGTGAAATGGAGTGGAAATGACCTCTTATAAATACATATCAATAGAGAGATCACACCTCTTCAAGATGTAGATCAGCCACATAAGAAAAAAGATAATTACAAATAATAATTGTTATTGTGAATTACAATGAAGGTCGGCCAAGATGAAAATACAAAGAAGGTCGGCCAAGGTGAAAATATAATGTTGCCAAGTGAAGCACCTCTTCACTTAATTATCTCAATAAAATAAATAGCCTAAAGGCTATATGCAATTTTATGTCTTCTCACGTGGCTGGAAGGATGAGCCCGAAGCTGCTATAACATCAACACTCCCTCTTAGCTAGGGAGAAATACTTCCAGCTACATAAGACATGTTACCTCATCGTGATGTCAACCACAATGGCTAATCCCATATGTGGAATGAAAGAGATATCACCTCACCGTGATATCAACCATCATGGCTACACCCATGGATGGAAAGAAGAGATATCACCTCACCGTGATATCAACCATCATGGCTACTCCCATGGATGGTATGTACAAGTGCTCATCACTCAACATGATGTTGTCACCTCACCGTGACGTTCACCATGGCTCTCCCAGAGGGTGAAAACACAAGTACAAGAAAATCATCACGGACTCTCTCACGTGATGCTGTCATGGAGTCACACACATGACATCCACCATGGCTCTCCCAAAGGGTGGAAACAAGGGCTTTCACCTCAAATCTCAAAGAGAAATGCATTAACAAGGGCTTGCACCTCAAATCTCTCTCAAAGAGAAATGCTTTAAAGAGGATCACTGATGCTGAGACTCCTTCTCAGCTAGGGCTTCATTCTCCGCCATACCAAGCTTGTCTCGAAAGTACACAAACTTTATCCTGGAGAGAGGCTTGGTGAGAATGTCTGTCGTTTGCTCATCAATGCTGATATACCTCAACTGGATCGCCTTCCTCAATACCATATCTCTAATATAGTGGTATTTGATCTCAACATGCTTAGTTCTATCATGAAACGCAGGGTTGACAAAAAGCTTCACACAGCTCTGGTTATCACAATGAATGATAGTAAGCTCCATTGATTGACCAAACAATCTTGCAAGGAGCTTCCGAAGCCACACTACTTCTTGAGCTGCCACACAAGCTGCAATATACTCGGCCTCTGTTGTACTCAGTGCCACAGAAGACTGCTTCCTGCTACACCAAGATATCATTGCAGACCCCAAACTGAAGCAACATCCAGAGGTGCTCTTCCGATCAGTAACACACCCTGCCCAATCAGAATCAGTATAACCATGCAGCTCCAAGTCCACACCTGAAGAATATCTCAAGCCATATCCAACTGTGCCACGCAAGTATCTCAAGATATGCTTCACTGCAACTAGATGTATTTGCCTTGGTTCACACATGAACTGACTGAGTGCACTCACTGCATAGCAAATGTTCGGTCTAGTATTGACTAGATACATCAACGATCCAATCAACTGCCTGTATATCATGGGATCCACCAAATCTGAAGTAGCTGCAGCCTCTTTCAATTTATGCAAGTTGGTCTCCATAGGCGTAGACATGGATTTGCAATCCATCATACCAAATCTCTTCAGAATATCAATAGTATACTTCCCTCAACTTAGAATCATCTCATCTAGCTTTTGCCATACTTCTAAGCCAAGGAAGTAATGCATGAGACCAAGATCCTTCATTTCAAATTCAGAAGCTAACTCCTTGCATTTGAGAATGAGGTGATCTTCTCCAGTAAGAATTAGATCATCAACATAGAGAACCAAGATTAATGCTTCGCCATCAATTACCATGAAGTAAAGGTTTGAATCAGCATCGTTCTTGGAGAAGCCCAAGCTTGACAGATAATGATCAATTCTTTCGTACCATGCACGAGGAGCTTGCTTAAGGCCATACAATGCCTTCTTCAGCCTGCAAACATGAGACTCCTTCCCATGTACCTCAAAGCCATCAGGTTGCTCGATATATAACTCTTCCTCGATTACACCATTCAAAAATGTTGTCTTCACATCCATCTGGTGAATCTTCCATCCTTTAGCTGTAGCAATAGCAATGATGGTCCTGATAGAAGTATAGCGAGCAACTGGAGCAAATGTTTCCTCATAGTCAACTCCCTCTTTCTGTGAGAATCCTCTAACCACGAACCTAGCCTTGTACTTCTCAATGCTCCCATCAGCCACATGCTTGATCTTGAAGAGCCATTTAGAAGATACCACAGATTTGCCTTTAGGTTTAGGTACAATGTCCCAAACATCATTCTTAAGGATGGATTGATTCTCTAACACTTGTAAACTGCAATGCCGAATGATGAAATTTGTTTTTGTTTGAATGTTTTGCAGTTTTTGATGTGCTTTGAGCAATATATATGATTTTTTGTATTTTTTATAAAATATTGCCTGGCAAATAGAAATCATATGCAAATAATATCAACTAGAGAAAATCTGAAAACTAATAACTTAGCAAATGTATAAACTCCTATGAGCAGATTGTTTTCTTTATATTGCAAATACATATGACTCTTCAAAGTCTGAATGTCCTAATTAAAAACCCACAATATTATTCCATACCCGGTTTACAAAGGCAATAAATGCAAGTCTGAAAACTTCTACAGAAAATCTGGAAATTACATTCAGCAGCAGCAACCTCAGGTAATTGATGCCTAGCAGCAATTAAAAGATGATTCGTAGCTCCTTATTGATGATGAGTTTTGCTTTCAAACTGCTAATGTTCGTTGAACCTTGATGCAGTTATATCTTTCTGATTTTCTGAATTTAAACCTTATCAAAACTTGCATATACATTCACAAATATACTCCCAGCAGTGATAAATATCATAGAAATCAGGTTTGATAAATCTGCATTAGAGAACTCTAGATATTTGCTCAAACCCATGAAAACGCAACTCAGAAAAATAAATCACGGTAGTATCACTGTAGCGCGGGTACTATTCATGTCACTGTAGCAGAAGATCAATAACTTTTGATTTTTCTTCTCCAATGATGGTTATTTCAACAATCTAAAATCTGCTCTTCAAACCCTTGTTTGTATCTCCTCAATGATGCACAAATTTGACCTCTATAATGAAGCCAACCATTAGCAAACTTTAGCTGATCTCTCACAACTTCAAAATGCTGGTCTATGAAGAGTTTACGTTCTCCACAGCCTGAAGATATCTGAAACTTGGCAGAAACCCTTGGTTTCTCTCAAATACCAAAGCTCTCAAAAAAGACAAAGTTGAATAATCATTTCACATGAGTTCCATTTGCCTTGAGAGACTTTATTTATTCCTTCAAGAGGCTCGACCCAAAAAAGCACATTAATGAGCATTTAATAATAATAAATTTCGACCCTTCCAAGACTTAGGAAATATTAATCAATAAGTGGCGTACTTTTCCTTTTGAGCATTAAGTACTCATTAAATAATAATAATCTCCCTTTATTATAAAGTCTTTTAATACTTTATAATATTTCATTTAAATATTAATATAATCATTATTTGACTTTATAATATAAAGTCACAATAATAATTATTTAATCATCATTAAATGCTCAAATATTCTCCATTTGCTCATCGAACTGCCAAACTGGGTCGAGTCTGAGTAAACCAATTGAACCAGGTGCCTTGCCAGAAATAGTAAACCCTGACAATCTGACTTACTATAAATAGTACGTGTCTAAATATCACTCTATGAGCATCTGCAAAAGCCCAAACCTGAATCAGAAAGTGAAGTACTGTCTCTAACCACCGAGTAGCTGCCACAAGGGACCCTCTATCCATATCTGTCAGCCTACGAGGGTCAAAATAATAGGCTCACTCTTCAACAAACAATATTAGCTAAAAAGGGGACATAACATTGATACTCCTCAGCCATAGCATCTCTCCAAACCTGCTGACTAGAAGCTTCCTCAACACTGGAAGGCTCGGACTCAATAATCTGACTCATCAATGCAACATAGCTAGAAAACTTGTGAGGTCTCTTGCTTTCTCTGAATGTTCCTCTTGGTGCTGCAAACCTTTCTGCCTCCTACATTGTTTGCCTAGCCCTACATTGTTTGCCTAGCCCAAAGAGGTCTCTTACGACTAATCACAATATCTGTAGGCCCATCAGTGGGTTCCAAGGGCTCGACTGGATCATCATCTTCTTTCGGTTCAGGAGCCTCCCTCTGAATCTCAGGAGCATGGTCAACTTCCATATCCTGAGGAGACTCTTCATTATCTATCTCCATGTGAGTGCCCTTGGATCTCCTGAATGCAACATCCTCTTCAAATGTAACATCCCTACTGATCTCAATCAACTTCTGACTTGGAATGTAGATTTTGTAGGCTTTTGATGTCTCATTGTAACCCACAAATATTCCCTTTTTGCCAGAAGGTTCCAACTTTGTCCTTTTGTCCTTAGGCACATGAACATATATAGAACAACATAAGATCCTCAAGTGACTTACTTCCGGCTTCACCCCTATGAATGCTTCTTTGGGAGTCATGTTCTCCAGAATGCGGTGAGGACTTCTATTCTAAACATAGACTGTTGTCCTAGATGCTTCCGCCCAAAGGAAGGTTTGCAGATCTTGGTCATGAATCATGGCTTTGGCTGCTTCTACAATAGATTTGTTCTTCCTTTCAACAACACTGTTCTGCTGAGGATTATAAGGGACGTTGAACTCCCTCTTAATCCCTGCTTCAATACAAAAGTTGCGGAAGCTGCCAGAAGTGTACTCTCCTCCGTTATCGGATCTCAAAACCTTGATCCTCTTCCCGAACAAGTTCTCCACTTGAGCTTTGAATTCTTTGAACCTCTCTAATACCTCCTCAGATTCTTTAGATTTCAAGAAATAAATCCAAGTCTTTCTAGAGTAGTCATCAATAAAAATAATGTAATACAAGAAACCACTCGAAAAAGCAACAGACATTGGACCACATAAATCAGAATGAATAAGCTCTAGAATACATTTGGATCTACTCTCACTACTATGAAATGGACCTTTTGTATTATTACCCAAAGCGCAGTCTTCGCAAGTACCTTCATGCTCCTGGTTGAATTTCAGAAGACCCGTGACCATCTTCTCCATGATAGGTAGTGCTCGAAAGTGAAGGTGAGGCAATCTTCGATGCCAAAATTCACACGAACTTGAAGAATCATGCAATAGAGCTTGAATAGGGCAAGTGCAAAGTCCGTAGAGGCACTCATGATGAACTCCGATCACACGAGCAGTCTTGATACTTGAGTTCTTTAGTCATGCAATAACTTTCCCTTCTGAAAATGCAACTTGGTACCCCTTGTCTTCCAATACTGAGATGGAGACAAGATTTTGCTTGATGCCCAGAATAAATAGGACATCACTCAACTGCAAGGTAATGTCGGAATCCAAGTGGAGAAAGGAGGTCCCAACTCCTTTCACAGAATAACTAGCATCATCTCCAATAATTACTTAAACACTAGAGTCTCTCTCCACCAAATTACTTAGATGCTCTCTAAATCCGGTGATGTGGCGAGAGGTACCACTATCAATCAACCAACTATTGTAGACACACTGCTTGACAAGGCAGAATAGAATAGAAATTTACTTGAATCCTTCTGCGGAGAGATCTCATCAACATCAGCAATGGCAGCCTGCTGCTTAGGCCTGGATGGACAATCCTTTGCATAGTGACCATATTTGTCACATCTAAAACATTGAACACGAGAGAGATCCCTCTTCTTCTTAAATGCAGGAGCACCATCAGATTCCTTATCTCTATTCCTCTTGAAATAACCTTTCTTTCCACCTTTCCCTTTCTTCTTCGAGGATTGGGTGGCAAGAACATGAATATCTTCATTAGTGGAGTTTTGACCAATACCTCTTGCAACCAATCTAGACTCCTCTTGAATACAGTCCGCCCTTAAACGATCAAACTTGGGAAGTTTCGATCTAGCGTTGATTCCTTGAATGTAAGACTCCCAAGATGAAGGAAGACCATTAAGGGCAAGCATGGTCAAATCCTTGTCATCAACAAAATGACCAATAGTAGAGAGCTGATCTCTCAACTCAAAAATCTTCATAAAGTAAGATATGATGGTTTCTCCTTTCGCCATCTTCACATGATGAAGTTGCTGCTTCAATGCAAGTGCATGGCTTGTGTTGTTGATCTCATACATCTCCTCCAAAGACTTAAACATCTCCCTTGCCGTCTTCATCTTAGAGATGATGGGAACAATATGATCCTTTACGAAATCAACTAGCATCTTCTTTTCCTTAGTATCTTTCTTCTTCCATTGAACTTTCTCTTCCTCATCCGTAGGCTCGGGGACTTTGCTCTCCACGAACTCAGCCAATTCATTTTCCTCCAAGGTGAGCATAATTCTAAATCTCCAAGATGTGAAATTTGATGCTCCCTCGAGTCTATCCTCAATCTTGAGACCATTCACCATCTTGTCGAAGATATAGAAGTGAACAAAGATGAGAAGAAGAATAAAGAGTATCGTTGTAAGACTAAATCTGATCAAGATCTTCTTCAAACCCGCTCTAATACCATGTTAATTTTATGATCAGATGTAATGCACAGAAAATTAATTCAAAATCAGACACAATAACACAGTAGATACCCTAGGAAAACCCTCCACTTGAGGGAGAAAAACCCAGCAACAATTATCTCTCTTATATATATAAGCAATGGCAACAATACACTTTACAATGTGGCCAACCACAAGGCCAATATTCAGCACCAGCAATGGCTGTAATAACTAACAAGTAATCTGCTCTTACTTGACCTTCAATCTGCACTTAAAGAATTCCCAATCTGCTCCTCGTAGAATTCGCACTTGTGAAGAAGGAATGAATGAACTTGCTTGATGTGAAATGGAGTGGAAATGACCTCTTATAAATACATATCAATAGAGAGGTCGCACCTCTTCAAGATCTAGGTCGGCCACATAAGAAAAAGATAATTACAAATAATAATTGTTTTGTGAATTACAATGAAGGTCGGCCAAGATGAAAATACAAAGAAGGTCGGCCAAGGTGAAAATATAATGTTGCCAAGTGAAGCACCTCTTCACTTAATTATCCCAATAAAATAAATAGCCTAAAGGCTATATGCAACTTTATGTCTTCTCACGTGGCTGGAAGGATGAGCCCGAAGCTGCTATAACATCAACAAAAACGAGCATGAGAGATTTATCCAAAGTTCGCACTGGCTTTGTGAAATTGTGAAACTGTGGATTCTTCAATGGGTAAGCTCAGACAGCCGAAGCAAGGGATGTGTACATGGGCAAGCGCGTCATTTGTTGTTGCTGCTATTTGGTGGACTATCAGCCTAATCGCTATTCCAGGGTCACGTTACCTTATAAGACGTCAGACAATATTCTAGGCTGCGTTTGGCCTTGATTCGCACACTAAATAGTCTAAATTTTTTAGATGGAGGGTTAAGGAATTTACCTTGTTATGAATTTACAACAGTTTTAGTAACAAGGATGGCATTCCGATCAACATAGTTACCCTTTTGATTGCACCCTGTTATGCAGGATACGACTGAGTAAATTTGCTTGAAGAGGACTACAAAAGTTTCAAATGCTTCTACCATCTGATTCAGTGGGAGAGGCCCTATGCCTCCTTCAAGATCCTATCGAAATGCTTTAGGTACTTCAAGCAGTTGGAGTAATAGAAGCCTTGGTGGAGCTGGAAGGACAGGGCATTCTAGTAAGCAGATCTAAGAAATTATTGTGAAATAATGAGCAAATCTCAGGAAAGATAAGTGCAAACCTGAAAAGCGTTCAAGTGCAGCACTTAAGGAGATTTTGATTTCATCGAGATAAGTATTTTGTGTTTAATGATCATGAATTTTATGTAGTAACATTGGAATAGTGAATCATGTATGTTTTTAGCATTGGTATTTCTCTTCAGGATAGTTTAGTTCTATGAACTATTAGTAATCTCTCTATAATGCTTCTAGGACAAATCGAGGAGCAAAAGGATGATGAGAGACTGCCTAAGGAATTCAAGGGAGGAAGAGCTTGAGGCATCCTGTGAGGAATTCACAAACCAACAGAGGCAACCTTGGACGAGGAGGTTAGGAGGTTGATGCAAGTACTTGGAGCTTCAGAGGGAATCACATCATCATGAAGATCTATTGTAATGTATATTTCTCTGTGACAGAGAAGTATGAGGTGAAAGCCCTTGTAGTGTATATTTCTCTGTGACGAAGAAGTATGAGGTGAAAGCCCTTGTAGTGTATATTTCTCTAAGACGGAGAAATATGAGGTGCAAGCCCTTGTTCATCTCTGAGACTGAGATGAGACGTCATGTTGAGAGACTCCATGACGACATCACGTTGAGAGACTTCGTGATGAATCCTTTGTACTTGTGTTTTTCCACACATGGGAGTAGCCATGGTGGACGTCATGTTGAGAGACTCCATGACGACATCACGTTGAGTGACTCCATGATGGGCACTTGTGCACATGTTCCTTTCCACACATGGGAGTAGCCATGGTGGACGTCATGTTGAGTGACTCCATGACGATATCACGTTGAGTGACTCCGTGATGAACTCTTTTCCACAAATGGGTGTAGCCATTGTGGGTGTCATGTTGAGAGACTCCATGACATGAATATTTGGAAAGATATCTCCCTAGCTAAGAGGGGGTGTTGATGTAACTAGCGGTGGGAGATTTCTTTCTCCTATAAATTTGAAACAATAAATAATTTATGCGGCCGACTCAAGTGGAGTGACGTCTCATTTCAAATAATTAGTTTATATTTATTTTTATGGAAGCCGACTTAATTCATAAAGACACCTCACTTTGTAAAGTCGTCTCTCTTGTGCAAGAGGCCGACCCTTCATGAAAAGCCATTTAATGTGTATATATTCAAGGCGTCTCCCTCCTCATTTGGAATAATTATTATCAAGACAAGTTCGCATACTTCAAGCAGGAGTCCGCAATCCTTCAGCAGATCGATATTTACTTCAAGGAGATCGATATTCATTGTTGCTTGTATATCTGCATCTAGAGAGGTGCTATTATCATTGCATCAGATCAGCCAAGTGTTTGGCCAAGTTGTAAAGCAGCATTCTGCTCTTTCATTAAAAATATAAGTGATATATTTGTGGCTGGGTTTTTCTCCCTCAAGAAGGAGGGTTTTCCCAGGGTATATGCTGTGTTCTATTGTTCATACTTGTTTTATTTCTGCTTAATTCATTTCTGGTCCTAAATTAACAGGTAATGGTTAAATTTGTTGGGTTGTGGTGTCATTGATATAAAGATTTGGTCTGTTTGAGTTTTATAGGTTGATGCTGTGTTCCCCTCGCAGCCACCCTTGTTCCTGCATTTATCGTGTTGATTTTTGTTGGATTTTGTGACTAAATTCAGTACCTTTTTGTCTTTCTGCCGTGCTTCTCACCTGCAATAGAGGTTAATGCATGTCAAACTTAGCTAGTGGATGGGATGTTAATTGCTGTAGCGAGAATTCCAGAGATGAAAGACCAAAGGGTTTAAATGAAGAGAAAGTGCAAAATCATGATAACAATGTTAGCTTTAAACCACATACTCTAGAAGGTGGAAAACAATCATAGAAGGTGGACAAAACCACTCCTGTTCCTGCGGAAGCCATCTTTGCAGCCAAATATAATGATGGAGATAGAGTCAACAGCATCATTGAAGGAGAAAGTGTCAACAATGGAGGAAAGGAGCAAGGTAAGAGTTCGTTTGGTCTTAGAATGCTCATTATCAAGCCCAATGATTTGATAAAAGAAATGGTTAATAAGGATGAAGAAAGACAGAAAAATATTGCAGCTTTTTTGTCTATCTTGACAAGGATGCCCTCCCATCTAGATAATTATTTTATGACTATGTTAACAATGTTTGGGGTTAAAAAATGGGGTTTTGTGTGAATGGTGCAGCAAGGATTGTTTGTTGCGTTCTTTGAAAAATCTAACATGCAAAAAAGAGTCTTAAATAAGGATATTTGGAACATGCATAAATCTTTGTTTAGTGCAGTTCCATGGAACCCTAAGCTCAACCCCTATGAAGTATTGTCTAGATCTATGTAATGTCCCCTCTCAAAAATTAAATCTAGACTAAACCCTTCAAATCAATTTGGTAATTCCATCTTGGGATTACAATTGAGCTTCATCGAATTCAGTTTGAAGATTAAATATTCAAAAGTATTTGAATATCTGTAAGACAAAGTTCAAGGTGAAATAAGCAATTGAGAATCGTAGAAAAGAGAAACAAACAAAAAATATGCGATTAAGATTAATCACAGCATTCAAGGGATTTTCCGCCATATTAGACTGAGAACAGCACTTCATTGAAATTGTGACTTCATGAAATAAAAGGAATTGGCGGAATTAGAAGACACAGTTCAAAGGGTGAAAGAAATTGCAGTGGTTAAAGGAGGCCACATCCAAAAAGAGGTCAAAT
Source organism: Sequoia sempervirens (assembly GCA_007258455.2). Classification (NCBI taxonomy): domain Eukaryota; kingdom Viridiplantae; phylum Streptophyta; class Pinopsida; order Cupressales; family Cupressaceae; genus Sequoia; species Sequoia sempervirens. The sequence goes on along the minus strand of VDFB02256132.1, from coordinate 210,134,199 downwards.
AATATTACAAAATGAAATCATAATGAAGTTTTTAAATCAAGAGGCATTTGAAGAGTTATGCCTATTGGAGGAAAAAGTTATTTAAGAGAGTCCAAGCAAGAAGAAGGAGCATCAATGAGGAACATTTTAATATCTGATTTTTACCCTTTGTGGAGCAAGAAACTTTGGTTCAATTAACCTAAGGACAAAAAGTCACTAGGTCTGGAGTTGGACGACAAACACCCACAATTCCTTAGACTGATTTCACAAGGAAATCACCATTGTGCAATTCTGATCAACCTGAGTTTGAATTAAAATATCCTTTCAACTAGCAGCAAGTTGTGGCATTCTACGGTGAATATCACGGAGATTTGGGGCCATTTTAAAGGCATTTCATTAAGAAGTAGATTGCTGCAGACTTAGAGATAAATTGGCAGCCGCTGCAAAAGACAAATTCCCACTTTGTTGGCGTTTAAATTCGCACCTCTGGTATGCGTATTTGAAATGGACAGCTATGCACAGATAAACTGCTCTTCAAATTAGGAGGGGAAGCTCCCTCTTGCTGATGGTGTTTGAAAGAAAGTAAACTAAACTAAGTTGCCTATCTTTTTGATCAGCTTAGAGCACAAGGTTTATTAAACACAAACGCCGCAGCTGAGATTTTCTGTTTTAAAACTTCAACTACGACTAACTTAAACTAAAGACGTTTTTGGCTTCTCAAGTAATAGCAGAGCAAGAGAAGCTAGAAATTAACAAGGTAGATTTTCTGACAGAAATACTTCAATAATCTCTCTCTCAACGAACACCTACACACTTCACTGTAAGTTGAAATAAAGATCATAAAAGTAGAACATAGATAACGGAAATTTGAGATTTTGGACCAAGGCAAAAGAGGCTCATGATTTTATTACTCAAATCTCTGGAACAAAGCTCACTTCTAACATGCCTGGAACAAGAAATTGCAGCTAAAGAGGCTTGCAATCTTGCTCTTACACAATAGAAAACAGCAATCACACTAACTCCTTGTTGGCTAAAGAGGCTCAACAATTTGCTATCACAACACAATTGAACAATACTTGAGTAACATATAGAAGGCACAATAGGCTCAGCGTTTTGTTCTCACTAGCACGGTTCCAACACAAAGTGAACTGAAACTGAATAACAACTTGCTGCAATACAGGCTTGCAATTTGCTAACACAATAACCGTTAAAAAAACTAATGAGCAAAGGCTCTTATTTATAGACAAGCAAAGGAGTAGGGAACCCTAAAATCTCCTTGCTTTCACAATCTAGGGTTTGCGCAGCAAGCAAGCTTTATTACTAAATCTAGAAAGAAGATAACATCTAAAACCCTAGAAAGCAAAAAGAAGGGGAAACGCCAACTATTACATTCTATCTTCTTTCTCTTCTCAAAGAATGGATAAGGATTATTCTAAGAATAGAAAGAAAGCCGGAAAGAAAGCTTCTAGAAGAAAGCTACTTTAAAGCTCGATCACATCCGCTAGGAAATTAGAAACTGTGTCCCGGTTCGGTGCATCTATGCCCTCAATAGCAAAACACCGCTTTTCTAGAATATCTTCAGCATCTGCGATAGATCTCAGGAAATCTTCGACCTCATTGGCCGCTTTCTCGAACTTTGCTAACATCACTGAAATATGGCCTATCCTTCCGCCAACTAGATTGCAACTGCGAACAACACTCTGGAATTGATCCTGCACTTCATCAAGCCCGACGTAGGAACCATCTTCCAGACTATACTGAGAAGGAATCTCTATGATAAACTCATTGATGAAAAGGAGAGCTTCAATCACCCTTTGTCTGTAAGCGATGAATTCTTCGGATATCCTCTCATAGGTTTTAATTTTGAAAACATGACGCTCCCTCCAAGCAAGGATTTGTCTCTTTTGAAACTACTGGACCATAGGCTGTGTCTAAATCAGCAATGATGATCTCATGCCTTGGTCTAACTTCAGCCAGTGTTTGTTCAAATCCTTGGATACCTTGACGTAGCTTATGAGCGTCTTCCCTTAACTGGAACATCCGTGCCAAGATCTCCCTTCCTCTGACAATGAAACTCTCGATCCACTCTTGAGTTTCTTTCCCATAAATGACCAGCTGTCTTAACTGCTGATGATCAGCTGGTGTCTCTAAAATCTGGGGCAGCAACTAGGTTACCTGTGAAGAACCATGGACAAGGTTAGAAATGAAAAGCCTGAGCTGCTGATTTTCAGCCTTGAGTGCTACCTTGTCTTCTCCATCCTTGAGTACTCTTTCCTGAAGATTTTCGGATGCAACTCTGAAGAGAATCAAATCTGCATGTTTGGTATTTCTACCGAGATTGGCCTTGACCATGACGAAATCATCCATCTTCACCTCATCCCTATTCTTGTCTTCTGGAGGCAATGCAGTCTCCATGATTATTTCATTATCAGGATTCCTATCAAAGTGAACTTGCTTCTTTGCCTTCTTCTTAGGAGGTTCCTGATAGATGTTATCAAGATCATCAACACTCATCTGATATGAAGGCCTTCTTCTAACCCTTCCTAAGGAGTTCTCAAGCCAAGACACAGTAGTATCTTTACTAACTTCCTCAGGAGGTGCAACTGTAATCTCTTCATCATCTTCGATATCAAGGTCGATGTGGATTGGCGAAGAACCTGTCAAAGGTACAGAAACATGTGTTGAAGGTGGCTCCTCTGCTTCTTTCTGAGGTATGGGCTCGTCAAGAGGAACTTCTGAATCAGCTGTAGGCTGCTCCTGTATGACTATGCCTGAGAAATCCAACCTTCTTTTTACATTTTTATTCGATCTACTACCTTTGACGCCTTCTTGAGACTGACTTTTACCCTTCCCTTTCGACTGTGCTCTGGAGGAAGAGGGAATTATCCTTGGCGGCTCTGCTACTGGAATGGAGTTTTTCTTTTTAAGGACCAGGAAAACCTTACTATGCTCAAGGACTTCTCTTGTCCTGTCTTTGACTAAAAGGGATTCCTTATTAGCCCAGTTGACTTGTGAAAGGGGTTGATCTTCTATTCGCTTCTGAGTATACATCGGGAGAAGCACATCCTCATCATCATCTGATAACCCTTCTATGTCTTCATTTAAACAATCCTTCATCTAATGGAGAGTAAGTCTGCTATAACTACGTCTCCGCACCTCGAACTCATCTGTACAATTAGCCCAAAAATCTTCAAGTGCGGCTATATGATCATAGTTCTTCTCAAGTCGGCCAGCGTAGAAACCATGAGGATCAAATGATCGTCTCTCGCTGTAGGCCTTAAGGCTGAGTTTATATAACTCGTCTCCCATTGACTTGGCATCTGCAATCGTCCTGCATGTGTATATACCCAACCCTAATGGAAACTGAAGAGAGGGTCTCCTTCTATTTCTCAGGACTGTATGAACATCGTGAGCCTACCTCAAGAACTCCATGAAGACGACCTCGTCCGACGGGTACCTTGGTAACATGAGGGGGGCACCTGAATAACCATAGACCCTGAGATAGGTGAAAGTGGGAAACTGTATAAACCAATCCGCCCATTCCGCCATCGCTACCCTGGCAACTGAAGATATACGGACATGCAACTCATTGTCCAGGTCCCGCACAGTGTACATCAGAAAAGCCTCGTTCACCCTTTTGTAATGATGCAACGACTTTGTGAACTCCAACTGGGGATAGTAGTTATATATGTGCTATACGCTCAATGATCCCTTGGTGCTCAACCCTCTGAATTGACCTTGATAGGCCACTGGGTAGACTAGGTACGACACCATGTGGAATACATGAAATTGGAAGTATTCTGTTATCTGCTGATGTAGACAGTCACTGATCAAGGTAGGCCAATCATAGAACTCGGTTTTCTTCATGATGTGGGGTATGGCGTAAAACATCCAAGGTTGAAACTTGGTGGCATCTTCTGAGCCAATGACCTTGTTGAGCAAGGTGATAATGATGGCAATTTCATCCTTAAACTCTCCTCGCCCGACATTCTTAGGCAATGTTTTGTGTTTCTCCTTCATCCACCTCTGTGCAATCTTCTTGCTATATTTATCTTTGTGCATATTCCATTTCCTTTCGCACTCACTCTTTGAGAGAGTAACGCTTTCAGGCCATGGGGGAATGGAAAAACACTTCTCAATCACATCGGGCTTTAGACTGCAAATCAATCTACCGTCTGCTGACTGGATCTCCCTTGTAGCCAGGTTGTAATGCTTAATGCAAGCGATTATGAACTCAAGACTCTGAACTGATATAGGAATTGACGCTGCTGCGAGGAGTCCAGAATGTCCCAGGTTCTTGATTGAAGTGTTGCCTGCTCTCTCCAAGGCATGTAGATCGAACATCGGCTTGATATGATGCAAGTCTGTCTCAGCTGTTTTGATGTAATCATAATAGAGAGCTGATTCAGACTTGAAAACATTGGGAGTGTACTCCATTTCTGAAAACTTGAAGAATGACTGTAAACTCGCCTAGGTTTAGACAAGTCTTGAGCAATTTCTATTTTTAGAAAGCTGATTTTCTTGCTCCAACAAACAAACTTTTTGAAAAAAATTCTGAGATATGGGTTTTGCTCATAAATTCGTTGCAAGACAACCCAGATCGTCTGTTTTGGAAAATTTTGAATTTTGCCTAAAAAGGCAGCAAACCCTAATTTCTTCAATTTTTCCCAAAAAAAGCTGGCACCTGGGTTTTGTTCAGAACAAGATTAGAAATGGACCCAGTTGATTAGATTTGCAAAACCCTAACAGTTGATCCAAAAAGCAGCCAACCCTAGGTTTCGAAATTTTCTTGAAAAAAGCTGTGATATGGGTTTTCTTCAGAAGACTGATTGGAGAGGACCCAGATGGTTGAAAATTGAATGCACTGATGTTTTCACTGACATGCAAAATAAAAGCAGCTGCTGCAACTTGATGAAGTTCTTGAAAATTTCCTTCAGAAGATTGAAGAGAAAAGACCCAGATGATTGAAAATTGGAAACCTTGGCCTTCCCTTTGAGAAATTTGATCTTCCGGATGAAAAACTTGAAAAAAAAACAAGGGTTTATGCTTGCTAATTTGAAAAATCTGATGAAAAACCAGCAAAGATGAATTCTTGGATCATGAAAATTCTTCAAACATGCTGCTCCAACTTTCTCCTTTGAAGGCTACCTGCAAAAATAACAAAAATAACATTGAAAAGAGGTGTTAAATAGACTTTAGGGCTTGAATTAGGTTTTGCTTTCTTTTGCTTTTATTTCAAAACCCTAAAATCTTTGTTCAATGCATTTGGACGCCATCCTCCTTCACTGGTAATTTTGAAACTTCTGAAAATTCCGAAAAATTTTCTAAGGCATGAGAAGTTGGGCGCCCTTCTTCACCAAGGGCGCCCACTTTATCCAGTGTTAGCCAAAATTTTGGCATTTTCAACTTTTCTTCATTTTGACCCTGAACTCCGCCTCTGATTTCCCGTTTGTAGATTGATTCGACAAGCGAGCTGAGGGTTTCACGGGCGGAGCTTGACTAATTCTGAGAAAGATGTTCTGGAGGCACCTCTGGCAAAATCCTTCATTTCGACCTCCAAAATCATAGGTGCCTTTTCCTTCCAGGGGCGCCCATTTTGTTCAGAGTTAGCCATTTTCATGACCTTCAAATTTCTTCATTAGCTTCTCTTCTACAGATGATCTCTTTGAATCTGGAGCTCCGGGCATCGGATCGACTGCCTATTATGCTCATCGCGAAGCTGACGAGATATGAGGTGGGGTCCTCTGGGATGAACTTCGTCAAACAATGAATTTAAGGCCTTCAAAAGTTTGGGCGCCCATATTGGCTGGGGGCGCCCATGTTCACCAGAGTTAGATTATTTTTTAACCTTTTTTGTGTTTGCTTCTGAATCTTTGTTCTTAGCTCTCGCCAAACCCCCTGTTCGGCGCTTGGTATCCGGCGGCTGTGACCTCCGATCAACGTGTTGGATATCTCATTGGAAAGCTGGACCAACTGCGAAGAGATTACGTTAGACACTCGCCTGCAAATTCATCTGATAGAGACCTTGAAAACTTGGGCGCCCTTCTTCACCAGGGGCGCCCATTTTATCCAGACTTAGTCATTTTTGATATTTTCTCATTTTCTCCTTCTGACATCAATATGGAATCTCCCTGTTCAGCTTTGAATTCCAGACGACTGGATCGCCTGATGACTGCGCCGTTGAATTCGTTGCGGAGCTGAGCAAGTTTGACTGGAGACACAAACCCTAATTTTGACATTTGATGCCCTAAAAAGATGGGCGCCTTTCTCCACCTGGGGCGCCCATAGTCACCAGTGTTAGAAAATTTTATCATTTTTCAACTTCCTCTTCGTTCTCCGTGCTGGTTTATCATCTCGCCTTCTGTTGAAAGCTCTGAATGCTAAATCTGACGCCTGGCAGTTGACTGACCTCCATTAATGACCTCAGAGTTCTTGGTATGCTTCTGAAAAAGCAGAATAGACCCAATAGGGCAAAACTGATCTTTTTTAGATTTTGACTGCACTAGCCTGATACAAACGTATTTTTAGCCACAATCAAAATCAGTTCGGAACCTGTCGGACCAACTTTCTATTTTTAGAAAGTTTTGCCAGTATCCATTTCTAAAGAAACCCAGAAAAACCCAGAAAACGTTACTAATTTTAGAAAATTTCTAAAAATAGCAGTTTTCCTAAAATTTAGGGATGAAAAACTGAGATCTGGGTTTTGTAGGTTAAGCTGCTCTGAGCAGACCCAGATCGTCAAATTTTGAAAATGTTGTGTTTTAATCCCTCATGCAAGACATGCATACCCAAATTTTGACCTTTTTGACTGATTTAACAAGACTTTTACTCATTTCTTCAAAATGTCTAAGTATAACAAAAATTTTAATTTTGAGGTACAACACACTTTCTAAGTTATATTCTAAACATTATATCGGAATTAGATAATAAAATATTAAACGGAAATTTTTGGACCGATTTCATATTTATGATTAATTGTGCAAACTATTGTTGTGAGCTAGGGTTTATTATATATTTTTTGATTTTTTAAGTTAAATGGGATATTACAATCTATTCCCAGATGGATTGAGATAAAAAAGTATTTCCCCACAATTGTAGGCTCTTTTGCCCCATGCTCTTAAAGATATGGGGGTCTCACATGAATGCTAGGATTTTAATTCTTAACCCAAAGAATCCTCTTCCTGACAACATATGCTTTCAGTTAGAAAATAAAAAATGTCCAATGTGAAGTTAAACAGGTTGGGGGTCTCAATGCATGTTTTTTATGAAGTGTTGGTGGACATCAAAAAACAAACTGTCCAAGGATTATTAAAAATCAATCAAGACCTGTGAAGGAAGAAGGTCCACAAGTCCCTAGAAATAATGACATCAAAACTCAGATACCAGATAAAAAATTTGGGTAATATTGGACAAAAGAGTATAATGGAAGATAATCTCTCTAATGATATGCATGTTAAATATTGATAATAATATTTATCTCCAAGGAGGGCTCCAAGCTGGAGAACATCAATGTGGATCGAATTGGTCCACTCACATCTTTGCAAAATCTTGAACTACACAATTCAGCACATCTATCATGAAGCTAACCGTGCCACCGACTACCTCTCTAACCAGGCCATTGACCGGAATACTAGCGTAACAATAAACAGTCATAGGGATGCTTGGCCTGGGCTGATTGAAGTTGCTATTACAAACGTTATATAAGTTTCAAGCTATTCTACCAAATCCACAAGCTATCAAGTTTGTACAATGTTGGACCAACTGGTTATTCCTGGAATCCCATGCAAGTTTGACCAAGCGAACATCGAGGATTAGCTAAAAGAGGTCTTTAAGATGTCTTCAAAAGTGGAGGAAGGTGTCGTGAAGGCCATCATTGGCTCTGTGCACCTTCAGCAAGCTCATGTGCATACTGCCAAGCTCCTTGAAAGATTTCTATATAATATAGTGTGCACCTCGGGCAATTTCATTTGGGAAGGGACCATGGTGGATAAGTTTGTGGTCTCCAAACACCAAGCAGCGACCAATAATGCTCTTTCCACAGTCAATCATGACCCGAAAACCAGTTTGGTTGGTGATGCTATCTGCATTGCTAAAGCCAGGAAGAACGAAAAATGCTAAGCAAGCACTATTGCAGGAAGGCATCACGAGAAACAACCTGCAAATGAATGCATTCTACATCTCTCATTATGATAATCTTTTCTCCCCTTCCCAATTTGAGCGTCTTCAGGAAGTTGTTGAAGGGTTGCATACACTCTTCTTCTCTCTTGCCTGAATATAGGCCACCTCAATGTAACTCTTTTTTACACTTTAATATAACAGGAGATGTCCTTGAAGAGCACAAAAGATTTACTGAGAGGGGGGGGGTGAATCAATAAATCAAATACAAACTTTATTTTTTAATCTTTTCAAACTTATTACAATCAATTTTTTGATATGAACCAATTTCCCCAAATTGAAACAACTTTATTGAAATAATATTTTTCAAAGTAGGCACCAACCTACAGATTTACACCAAGATGATTTAGTAGAATGTAGCCTACAAGGAACACCTAGACCTCTACAAATTTAGTAGACACCTGCCTACAAGGAGCACCAACCCCTAATGCAAGGCACCAAACCTTGACTTGATGGAAGTGAGACTGCCTTCAATCTGATCTGCACAATGCCAACTCTCCAAACTGCTCTATGTGATCAATAATATCACCTTCAGCCCATACAAGGAGGTAGGAATCTGACTGAACTGCAAATCTTCAACTACAACCACTCTTTGCAAACTTGATTTGGAAGTTGAATATATAACTTGTTCAAAGATTGCTACCCTTAGATGAAACAACATGACTCTGCCTTTTCAAATCTTACTCACATATCTTCATCTTGTGTTTTACCTTAATTTTTCTTAACACATCTTTCATAATCTGACTTGTAACAGTCACACTTGTTGGAAACAATTTTGTAGCAAACATGACTTTTCAAATGTTAAAGAGTGCGACCCTTTAGAACATACCTGTCCATTCATACAAGAAGTGAATCACTTCAGTTATAGACATTTTTGTTTGGGGTCTGTTGCACACGTCTTTTCAGAAAAAGACGTTATGTCCTCCTTTATTCGCACGTTTTGATTTGCAAACAAGTCTTAAACACACCTTTGGATTAAGTCACTAACTTTTCAAATAGAGACTCCAATCAGCACGTCTTTATCTTATCCCTTCATTCGCACTTTTTGTCTTAACTAATATGTATTACACTCAGTTCGTTCTTTTCATTCCAGATCACTCCAAAAGAGGTATTGTTTGAAAAATACGCGTCTTTATAATGTATGTAATTTTTAAAACATTTTTAGAAGAGCTCGAACCATGTAACATACGTCCTTTCACAAATAAAAGACGCCTTGTATAAGAGACGAAAAATACTCCTTTCTGATCATTACGTGTCCTTACACATCTGAAAACGCGTCCTTTACAAGGTGTTTGAAATGTGTTATCAAGCGGCATTCTTTAAAAAGAATTACGTCTTGTTATTTTTGTGTGTTTTAGTCTTCTCACTGACGTAGTTGGAAGCCACGCGTCTTTTACCAAAGAACCGTCATATAAAAAAAACTTCTTCTTCGCATCTTCTGGAAACTCTACGTCTTTTACAAAAGAATCGTCATATGTTTCAAAAGACTTCTCCTTCGCACTTAACGATTTTATGTTGATTTGCTAAAGAAAAATAATATGTGGATTAAGTGCTGATGTTTTGTTTGCATAGCCCTTTTTATATTTTATTCTTCATATTTTTACAAAACTAGTCTTCAAATCTGAAGAATATTTCACTTCAATTTTCCATATCAAACATTATAATTTGAAGAGTATTATAATCTGAATTGAATGATCTAAAGAATACCTCAATTTGTTTTTCCATACCGAACTTTGATTTGATCACCTACATTTTATTTGACATCAATGACAATACTTTTAACAGTCCCCTTGACAGCATTTTGCCAAAATATATATATATATATATAGAAATATTAATTTAAATAACCCCACTCTTGTAAATATGAATTGTGACAATTGGGTTAACAGGGAAGTTCACAAAATGAACCTTGAGGGGGAGGATGATAGTGATGGGAATGAGGTAATGCCTCAAGATTCCCAAGTGATGCAAAGGTTGTAGGAAACTAATCTTGCTAAGCAGATGAAACAGGAAAATGTTACTTTAATAGGGGTTTAAAAAGGAAAAAAAACTAATGTTAATGATAAGGTTGGAGAGCCAAGGATGGTAATGATAAGAAAAAGAAAAAAGGTATGTCCTTAATGAAATTGTGGATGAATATAGGAAAAGGAAGCCAGTTGAGTCACCTACTGGAATCCCTAGAATAGGAAAAAAAGGACTCGGAAAAGATGCCAAATTATTTTGAGTGACTTTATAAAGGTCCCAAGCCCCCACCTCTTCCTCCACTAAATGAAAAATATGAGTATAAGCTGGAATGTTAAGGGCCTTGAGGCTTAGGATAGAAAATAAAGATTTTTGTAAGTCTATTAAAGATCTTGACTTTCTTTTGATTCAAGAGGTTAAAATTGTTGGTTTTAATCTTGAATCTTCTTTGAAGATTGCATGAAATGAGGCAAAGGATGCCGCTATTACGATTGGTAAGAATCTTGCTCCATTCATTATTGATTCTGGTTGTTCTCTGAAATATCCCAACCAATATATATGCAATTTTTTCTGATTTTTGCAACACAAAATTATGCCCTAGTTTTCTGATTTTAAACTTCTGCTCAAACCCTAGTTTGCTGATAAAAAATTCTGAGTTTATACATGCATTATCAGCAGCATTCAATCATCCCAATGACATCAAACTCATAGCAGATTTGTTAAATCATGAACAAGTATGAAACCAGCAAAATAGATCACCAAGACATCCAATAATACAAGCCAAAATTTTGATATTCAAAGTTCAGTTCGCTGCTACAAATCACACCTACTTATTGATGCAATGTCACAATGAAATGGGCTCCAAACATGCCCAGCAACATACAAAAGTTTGCTGATATGACAAAACCCCAGATTATGCAATGAAAATAATCTCCTACCCTAACCCTAGCTGGGTGAATTGCTCCAGCTCACACCAATGCAAGTAAAATGCAAGTATATGATGAAAAATGACTCCTAAACCCTACCATAAGGCTGTGCTGGCCTGCTGGTCTGATTATAGGGTTTGCAACCCTTGAAAAATCTGAAAAATACCTTCCAACTTGCCCAAATTTGCTCCTCCAAACTAGTCGCCTATGCTGATGCAAAATCTGAGCATGAAACTATCAAAAATCTCCATTGAAGCACATGTGAACCTCCATCATGAAATCCTCCATTGAAAAGCTAGATTTTCGTCCAACTCCTATATTCTTAAGGGTTTTCGTCCTTAGAATATTCGCCAAAGTGCAGATCAAAAAAGCAAAGATAATTCGATTATGTCCAAATGCCTCCAAATGACCTTGTATTCATATCAATCGTCCCTTATGCCTCCCAATCTGGCTGACCCAACTTGGGCGCCATTTTTGCAATTTAAAATTGTTTTTAATTTATTTTTTGTTCCTTCTTTTGGGCGCCAACTTATCTTTTAATTTTTATTTTATTTTATTATTATTTTTTCACCTTATTTCTCCAAAAGGGGCCACCCAAGCCCATATAAAAATATATAAAATATTTTGCTTCCTCCAAAAATCATAATAAATACCATTTAACTTCCTCTTTGAGCACCAAAGCCAAAAATAATTAAAAAAAAAACTTCTCTTTATTTTCCTTGCTCGCCTCAAAAAGTGACATACAATCCTCCCTTCCCAAAATTGATTGTCCTCAAGCAATGACAAGTATACCACCACCTGGATCCCATATCATTTGTTGGCGTTTTAATTTGCACCTCTGGAATGCGAATTAGAAACGAACAGCTATGCACAGATAAACTACTCTTCGAATTAGGAGGGGAAGCTCCCTCCTTGCTAATGTTGCTAAAAAGAAAGTAAACTAAAACTAATTAACCTATCTTTTTGTTCAGCTAAGAGCACAAGGTTATAAAACTCAAACGTCGTAGCTGAAATTTTATGTTTTAGAAGTTCAACTACGACTAAGCCTACTCTAATGACGTTTCTAACTTCTCAAGTAAAGGCAGAGCAAGAGAGTTAGAAATGGACAAGGAAGGATTTTCTGACAAAATACTTAGATAAACTCTTCTTCCGACATACATCTACTTACTTTCAATGCAAGTTGAAATGGAGATCATATAAGCATAACACAATAAACAGAAATCTGAGACTTTATATCAGGGCAGCAAAGCAGGCACAAGACTTTATTTTCTCAAATTTCAAGAACAAGAGATTACACTTCTGGGACAGCATGATTGTAGCAAAATAGGCTTACAGTGTAGCCATCAAACCAGAATACATTGACACAAAACACATGCACTGAACAATACTTGCAGTTAAAGAGGCATGCAATTTGCTCTTACATAAAGTGAACTGACACTGAATAACAACTTGCAGCATTACAGGCTTGCAATTTGCTATCACAATAACCGTTAAAATAAATGAGCAAAGTTGCTCTTATTTATAGACAAGCAGAGGAGTAGGGAACAATAAAATCTCCTTGCTTTTACAACTAAGGCTTGCTCAGCATGCAAGCTTTATTTCTAAAACTAAAAGAAGATAACATCTAACCACCTAAGAAAGCAAGAAAAACAGAAAATGCCAACTATTACATTTTATCTTCTTTCTCTTCTTTAAAGAGTAGATAAGAATTGGGATGAGAATAGAAAGAAAGCAGAAAGAAAGCTTCTAGATGATTGATGTTTTAAATCTCGATCACATCCGCCAAAAAGCTAGAAATTGTTGCTTTATCAGGTGCATTGATACTATCTAAGGCAATATTTTGATTCTCCAAGATCTCCCCGCCTTCTGTGATCAAACTTAGAGAATCATTGACTTCTTCAGCTGCTTTATGAGATTTATTCTTGAAAAACATCGCTGCCCCAAAAGATGACTCACTAATTGATAACTTGGCGGCTCTGCAACTTTATATTTCTGACACTTTTCTTGATTTCCAACGGAAGAGTATTGTACAACTCTTTTCCGATACCTTTCATTCTTCTCATATCACACATTTTCACGTTCTTCAGCTGAGTGATGAAGTTTCCTGTCCATGGTGGGTGTTTGAAAAGCACTTTTCAACATCATCTGGCAGAGGCTGCAAGATACAATACTGGCTTGGTTCTAAATCCCATTGGAGAGTACTGCATGCTAAAAAACTTGAATTTTAACAGTAAACTCGACTATGTTTGGACACCTTTTGTGTAAATGGCTGAAAATTGAAGGCTGATTTCTCTTGAAAAAGCAATTTCCTCGAAAAAAGTTGGGGACCTAGGTTTTGTAGAGAACTTCATTTTAAGAGGACCCAGATCGTCCATTTTGGAAAATATTGAAGGCTGATTGAAAAAGCAGCAAACCCTATTTTTTAGGATTTTCATCAAAAAAACTGAGAGTTGGGTTTTGTGCAGAATCACGTTTGAGATGGACCCAAATGATCAAATGTTGAAAATACTGAAGGCTAATTGAAAAAGCAGCAAACCCTAGAATTTGAATTTTTTCCTGAAAAAAGCTGGCATCTGGGTTTGTTTTAGAAGAACCCAGATGGTCAAATTTTGAAAATTTTGATGGTTCCTTGAACATGCATGAGAAAAGCAGCTGCTGCAACTTAAAAAATTTCTTCAAAAATTGTTCATAATGGTGAGTTGAGATGACCCAAATCACTAAAAATTGAAAACCTTGACCACCTCCTTCAAAGAATTGATGTTCTGGATGAAAAAGCATGAAAAAGCAGGCTCCTTTGTGTGCTAGTCTGAAAATTTATGAAGAACTTGAAAAATCAACAAACTTGGGCTCTTAAATCTTGAAAAGAAAAATCCTTTAGTTGCTGCTCCTCTCTAACTTGGACGCCACCTGCAAGAAAATTATGAAGAATGAAGGGCAAGGATGCCTTAAATAAGTTTGAGGATGAGAAAATCTGCTTTCTTTTACTTTCAAACCTTTAAACCCTAGCCTCAGCTTGTGCATTGAACTTTAGACGTTTTTCTTCTTCATGAAATTTTGAAATTTTGAAAAATTGGCTAAGGCATGGTTTCTTGGGCACCCTTCTTAGCTGGAGGCGCCTATCTTTCTCAGAATTAGTCATTTTTTGAGAATTTCAACCTTTTCTTGACTTTGAAACCCCAGTTTGAATTCGATTTTTGGCTTCCAAATTGATCTGATGAGTGAGTTGAATGATTCATCACAGAGTTTGATCGAATCTGGCGAGATAGTGTGAAGAGCCCTGCTGGCTCCAACTCAACCTCTGAACTATAACTGTTTGTTTTTGTGTTTTGTTTGTTTTTTGATGAATTTTAAGCAATAAATACAGAAGTGTGCCAAGCATAAAATGTACATAAAACTGAAATACAAGCAAATTAAAGGCAACTGATAAACTATTGCGGATCTGGCAAATCATAAAAAGAGATTGCATACAATCAACATACCCGAAAACCTCTAGAATAATTAAATAAAGTGGATCTGTGCATGCCAGGCAAGATATGCTGAAATTGATGAAATGCAACGCCTAGACACTGGATCTGCTTTCTCCCACACAGTAACTGGTGAGAAGCTGCTAAAAAGGATGGACGCCCAAGATGGAGTCCAAAAAGGAGCCAAAGGAGAGGCGTTTCAACCTCTTTCTTCACATGACCTTCCCAGATGAACACGCCTCCCAATGCAATAGTACGGCCTCTGAATGGTGATGAAGATTCTTTATTATAAGCAGCAAAAAGGTTGAAGATGGCGTCCCAGATTTGTAAGCCCTCTTCCTTATTATAAACTGTAATCTTCTAAATAAAATAACTCTGATGAAAGCACGGATGAACTCTTGTATGAAGCTCCCTCAGTAGCAACCATTCAACTGGTATTTCACAGTCTCACAATCACAGATCAATGAAGAATTATTGCTCTCCAAAGAAGAATTTCTTGAAACCCTTGTCCTCAAACAAAAACCACAGAGAAGATATAAAGATGCAATGTCAAATGATCAAAAGGTGAGGTCGACTTGCATCTTTTGCCTTATATCTCCAAAAAGCACGACTTCCCAAAAAGATACGACTTTTTGCCATTTAAAATATATTAAATTCATAATCAATAGTCAATTAAATGACTTGGGCGTACTTTCCACTTAAGTGATTTAATTATCACTTTATAATATATTTAAGTGGCGTTTCTTTTTATAAAGTCAATTTGACTTTATAATAAACCAATAAGTTAAATAATTAACTTAACCACAAAAATATTCATAACTCTCTCCAAACTCAATATTTTTTCGCGTCGTCAGAAGCTAGCGAACATTGAACTACAAACGCCTATACTGAATCCAATACTGAAGTGAAGGAGTGGGAATGACAATACCCACCAAAACAGCCACTGACCCCCTAACCAGATCCTGTTAGCCCACGAGTGTCCAAGAAATAGGCTAACTCATCTGCTCTTGAAACTAACTAGAGTGGGGACATTACAGATTATTCTAGAGGAAACTTTGGCTAAAAGCTTCATTCTGACCTTCAAAATCGTGGGTGCCCATCTCCTTCTGGGGCGCCCATCTTTACCAGTGTTAGTCATTTTTCCACTTTTCAAGTTTTGTTTGTTTCCCTTTGATCTTTTGATGAATTCTCGATTCCAGGAGCTAGATTGATCCGATCGGCTGACCGTCAGATTCACTGGATAGCTCGAGTGATTCTGAAAGGGGTCTCTTGGGAGTGATGTCTTCTGAAAGTTGAATCTCAGGGGTCAAAAGCTTGGGCACCCCTGGCTAGCTGGGGTGCCCAACTTCACTAGAGTTAGAATATTTTCCATGTTTTCCACCTTGCTTTTGACTTCTAGCATTTTGCTCATGTTTTTCCTTTTGTTCTGCCTTTAGTATCTGATTACTGCCAACTCTGATCGACGTGCTGATGATTCTGTTTGAAAGCTTGATCAACTCTGAGGAAGTCATGTTGGAGGTGTCATCTGCAAATTCATCCGTTTAGGCCCTCAAAAGTTTGGGCACCTATCTCCTTTTCGGGCGCCCAACTCCTCCAGACTTAGCCATTTTTCACTTGATTTTCATTCTTCAAAGTTGAACCTTCATTTTATACCTTTAGCTTGATCTGAATTCGTCGCTGATTGACAAGTCTGATGATCTGACGAAGACATCCACAGCGAAGCTGGCGGGATCCTGAAGAGATTGAGCACATCTACAAACCTTAATTGCTAAATTTGACCCTATGCCCAAGGGCGCCCAAAGTTCCCAGACTTAGATTATTTTCTGACATTTACATGGTTTGCATTTTGTTCCTTGGTTGAGACCTCTCTATTTGACCTCAAGTTCCGAATGATTGGTTGATCTGATGACTGCACTGCTGGACTCACTGCAGAGCTAAGAAGAATCTAACCAACATTGCTTGGGAGCACAAACCCTAATTTCACCATTTGATGCCCTGAAAAGTTGGGCGCCTATCTCCTTTTGGGGCGCCCATGACTTCCAAACTTAGTTTTTTTTATTATGCAAATTTCAAGATTTTTTATTCTGCAAATTTCAACTTTCTCCTTCATTCCACGTGCTTTCCTTTGCCTTGCTCATCGATGATGAAAAATTTTCTAAGGCATGAGTGTTTGGGCGCCTAGACTGAGTTGGGGCGCCTAAGCTTTTCAGACTTAGTCAAAATTTGGCATTTTTCCACTTTCAAAACCTCCTTCCATTCTTCGTTCTGCATGCACGTTCATCATTTTCATCTTCTATTCAGTGCTTGAATGTTTGAATCTAACACCTGACAACTGTCTGACTTCCATTAATGGCCTTGAAACTCCCAAAAAGCTTCTGAAAAAGCAGAATAGACCCACTAGGGTAGAACTGATTGTTTTGTTATTTTGATTGCACCAGCCTGATGAGGAAGTATATTCGACCAATCAAAATCAATTTGAACCCTAGAAGCCACACTTTCTATTTTTAGAAATTTTCTATTTTTAAAAAATTTTGCCAACATCCATTTCAAAAGAAAGCCAAAAAAACCCAGAAAAGTTTCTATTTTTAGAAAATTTCAAAGTAGCAATTTTCCTAAAAAGTAGGGCCGAAAAACTGAGATATGGGTTTTGTCGATTTGGTCGCTCTGAGCAGACCCAGATCGTCGGATTTTAAAAATTCCCAGTTTTTACCCCTCATGCAAAACATGCAAACCCCAATTTTGACTTTTTTTGACAGTTTTGACAAGACTTTTACTCATTTCTTCAAAATGCCTAAGTGTAGCAAAAATTTTAATTTGAGGTGCAACATCATTATACTACCATATTTATCAAAATTGAGGAGATAGATGTACTTCAAGGAGCTATCAACATCAATCAACTCTCCAACTTCGAAGGATTCCTCATGAATGTGCAAGATGCCCACCGTAGGTGCATAGAAGAACATATCAGCCCCTCCTATGTTGCTGATATAAATCAAAACAGCAACCTCCCAACTGAAAATCAGACCTAACTGAGTACAAAGATCATTGCCAATGTCATATGATGATAGAGTATCATTCACACGCCATTCCCCAATGATGAAGTGATGATCCAAACCTCTCCAAAACACCCAAACAGTTGTTGTCCTCCAAGTAGCCTGCAGGATTTCAATGTGCAATAGGGCAAAACAGTCATCCCTTAGCAAAGAATGGAGTGGATCCTCATGAACTAGGGCAGGAAGGCCAAGATCTTCATGATTTTTCCCAACCCCTATGACATAATCCAGCTGGAACACAAACATTAGTAACTCAAAGCCAAACATTATGGCAATACCTCCATATCTTGTGACAAAGTGCAACTTCACCTCCCAAGTATGCCCAATAAAGGCAAGTGTCTCCATGGCATGCATCACAAATTTCTGAAATAGAGAAGCAACATACTCTACCAAAGAGTCATCAACATGATGAGACTCATCACCAACAAACTCTTCAAGTGCTCCATGAATGATCAAAGAGCAAACCAAATCAGCATTACCCATATCTCCATCTACATATGAAGGCATAATACTAGTGGCTGATCCACAAAGTGTATGCTCCATAATGCCATCCAAGTCTATGATGTGAGCCTTCAAATGGCTCTCCAAAAGAGGTGACTCCAAATCCTCATAAAGCAAGCTACGTGTACAAACAAAGAATTATGAATCATACCTCAAACCTGATTGCTCCACTTGTTTGGCCACCATACAAGGCTCATTCCTCATATGTCACATACTTTGGATCTTCTTTGCCTCTCTCATGACATGCCATACTAAATCGATCCCCTTGTGTCTTGGACACACAAATAAGACCTCATATTTGTCTCCCAAATGAGTGCCAACAATAGAAGAAGTCTTCTTACTATCATCCTCATGAGTAGGAGCAGCCAACTCAAGATTATGCATAACCCAAAGATCATTGTTCCAAATCAGAAAATTAGAACAGTTATCATACCTTTCCATAGTGTATTCATTTGAATTTGTATCCATGATGTGTGCCACAAGTCCTGAAAGTAGGGCAGCCTCATGCTTCACCAAAGAGTCATCCATATGATGGGATTGTATCTCATCACAAGTTAACTCCTCAAGTTCTCCATGAATGGACAAAGGCTCAACCAAATCTGAACCACCAATGTCTCCACCTATACATGTATACATCACGTCATTGGTTGGTCTAAAAGGTGTATGCTCAACTTTCCCATCCACATCTATGATTTGAGCCTTCAATAGCTTCTCTAGAAGAGGTAACTCATGATCCTCATGATGTCAACTATGTGTACAAATAAAATTTTCTGAATCATACCTCTTTTCATGTTCCACCCAAATCTGAATGTTCTTCTTCCTTGCTGACCTCAAGAGGCTCATCTCCTACATGCTCAACCCTTACACATTCCTCCTTTGGAAGAAATAGTGATGTAAGATATGATCCCTTTGTTGCCTTGCATGATCTAGATGATTGCAATATTCCTTGACCTCCTATAGGTGTTGTCTTGTTTGGGTAGCCAACATTTTTGCTCTCCTAGCTCTTTGCAACCACCCTTCACACATATCTTGTGTCTTCTTCACATCTTCCATAGTATGGTATACAAAATCAGAACCTTTGTGGCTTGAATCCACAATACATTCCTTACATTTAATACTCACACCTTGAGTGCCAACATTGGGAGATCCCTCAACACCATTCCCCTCATGTGACATGGCTACTATCTCATGGTTATGCACAGGAATATGACTACAGACATAAAACAGAAAATTAGAACTTACATTATACCTCTTTGTAGTGCCTTCAAGGGACTCAAACAAGTCTTCATCCTTTGCTAATTGCCCATCGTCAAGTGCTGGTCCAAGAGATGTATCTAGCTGAAAACCATGTGTGCCACTTGTCATGTGGCTGCAAATTATATCTTCATGTCCACTCTTCACAATCTTCACATCGAATTGTTGTTCTTTGGATGTGACTGCCATGGAAGACTGAATTTCTGTTGTAGATGCTGAAGAATGTGCCAAGCTCAACTCCAAACAAAGCTCATCAACTTGAATCTCTGATTCTCGAAGGGCCTTTTGAGTGTTCTTCCAAGAGTCCATAGTGTCCTTAAGCTCAAAGGTGAGCTTATCCACTTCATCAACATAAATCCCATCTAGAGTGAGGAGATGATCTCTATCCACAAGTAGGTGTAGGTAGTTTGATTTTACCACCACCAAAGCCTCCTTGAGTTTGTGCAAGTCATCAAAAGATAGACCTCCTTCAATCCCTTCATGCTTCCCTAGAGCCTTCCAACACAAACCTGCCATCATCTTATGAACATGATCAAAATGAGTTAAGGCTGCCACAATCTTACCTCCATTTACCTTCAATTATCCTTCTAAGTGATGTGGCTTATGAGACCCAACACCTCCATGCAAGATTTCCGATTGGTCCTCAAGATCATGCTCCTTCAAATCGGCTTCCCTCATGGCCTCTTCTTCAATACATCCATGTGTAAAAACTAAGTTATTATCATGCTCAACCAAAGGGTCACCATCGAAGTAGTGAGTAGAATTAGTGAGTAGAATCTTCTACATCATGCTTTTCCTCAAGAGCTCATCTAGAAAGTGTATGTACAACTATCACCTCCTTAACTTCCAAGTGATCCTCCATATCTTGCAATGCTAAATCAATCTTATCCAATTCACTTTGTTCACTACATACTGAAATTTTTGAATTGCCATCATATGTATGAACAACATCCCTCTCAACGACACCTAAACCACAATTTGATTCCTTGCCAAAATGATGTGAAGGTGATAAAGCAAGGCTAGACTCAATTAATGAAACATCAGAAGAACCCATACCTTCATGTAGTTGTTCTAACATGGCTGGTTTGACAACCTTCATGGCGATATCTTCATCAATCTTCATGTGCTCTTCATTTGTAGCTTCAATAGGTGAATCTCCTTTATCCTTGTCCTCATAGGGTTGAAGTGAACTTTTAAACATATCTTCTTTTATCACTTGGACAATTTCAACATGCTCTTCTTCAATGACTACTAACCGTGTTCACTTGGTTGTTCTAGAACCGTGTTCACCTATAGGTTGATCAATGACTACTAATTTAGAACCCTTGTTAAACTCTCCATAGAGATTTCTAAATATTTCTTTCCTAGATTGTCTTGATAGGGAGTCTTTATATTGCTGCAAGCTACAAGCTAATCTCTGTTGTGACAGCACTAATCTCTGTTGTGACAGCATAATTTCTTTCAAGATGTCCTCAACACTTGGCTGCTCACACTTTTTTTTATTTCTTCTTTTGCTTGCTATTGTCCCTCCGATACTCCACATAGCAACCGAAGAAGAGATCATTTCTAACCTCTTATGGAAGTGCGAGGTGCCTTTCATGAGCAACCATTATATATCAACACCTTCGGAATGCATCATACAATCTAACCCTCCAGGCTAGCAAGATACAAGCTCTGATACCACTGAAATATCCCAACCAATATATATGCAATTTTTTCTGATTTTTGCAACACAAAATTATGCCCTAGTTTTCTGATTTTAAACATCTACTCAAACCCTAGTTTGTTGATAAAAATTTATGAGTTTATACATGCATTAACAGCAGCATTCAATCATCCCAATGACATCAAACTCATAGCAGATTTGTTAAATCATGAACAAGTATGAAAACAGCACAATAGATCACCAAGACATCCACCAATACATGCCAAAATTCTGATATTCAAAGTTCAGTTTGCTGCTACAAATCAGACCTACTTATTGATGTAATGTCACAATGAAATGGGCTCCAAACTGTTGGCAACACAAGGGCAGACAACTGAGCGGGGTGGGGGAGGGGGGTAAATCAGTTGTCTCAGAAATTCAAACTTATTAAACTTATTAACCTTATTCTAAAATCTGATTAATAACCATGAAAGCATAAATCATCAACACATCAGAAACACACATAACACCAAGATTTTTACATGGAAACCCTATTAGGGGATAAACCACGGTGGAGGTCAGTCCACAAGATTATACCTGTTAAAAGTATAAAGGAATAAATGGGAATGCACATGCATTCAAGCGCACTGCCTAGAGCTCACTGCTCAATTACAACAAGGCTTACTGCCCAAGGAAGACTCACTATCTTACAGAAAAATTTGGATTAGATCCACAAGATTGAACTGAGAAAATAGCATCTGCTCATGCCTGATTACAGTTCCGGTTAAGCACAAAAAATCTGCTCACTCTTCACACTTTACTTCTACCTTCGAATGATTAGAACTTTGTTCGCATACTTTGCTTCACAATTCACTCACACACACTTCTTCAAATGATAAAACAATCACTCATATATATCCGCAACCAAGAATAACATCAACTACAAGTCAGCTTCAATAAAATAAAATGAATACAAACTGTCAGCCCAAAACATAAGTAATTAGCAATGCAAATCAACCAAAGTCGGCCACAACATAGTGAAGACCCAAAATAATATCCTTGAACACGAAACACCTTCAATAATTATTCCTCAAAGATCCACAACACGCTACAATCACCCTATCGGCCAAGAACATGAAAAACAAGAACACGCAAGGGAAAATCTCCAATCGCGAGCACACCGATCAATGCGGACGTGCAACAAAGATAGGGCATGATCTAAAAACATCCACAAACATCATGAATCACCAGAGAAGCATCCGCAACACTTCACGTTAGCAGAATCATATTATCTTCATTCAGGAACACCAACTGAAGCAACAGAAAAACTATCTAAACACAGATACTCATAACTTGATCAAATCTTCATGCGGATCTCTAAAACTTAACGTGGATAAACTAGATATACTCAACAACAAACCCTTTAATCCACAACCTCTGATCATCGACATACTGAGCAAGCCATCAGCATATTGGCCAAATTGAACTTGACAACCTACAACTTTCTTTATTACAATTTTCTCAATATCCTCGACATATACAGCCTCTGATGACATTAATTCCAATAGTGTTGACATCAATGACAACCACATATCAGCAACACAACCACAACATCCAACACAAACATGCCCAGCAAATAAAGAAGTTTGTTGATATGAAGAAACCCCAGATTATGCAATGAAAATGATCTCCTACCCTAACCCTAGGTAGGTGAATTACTCCAGCTCACACCAATGCAAGTACATGATAAAAAATGACTACTAAACCCTACGATAAGGGTGTGTTGGCCTACTGGTCTGATTATAGGATTTGCAACCCATGAAAAAATCTGAAGAATACCTTCCAACTTGCCCAACTTCGCCCCTCCAAACTAGTTGCCTATGTTGATGCAAAATCTGAGCATGAAACTGTCAAAAATCTCTATTGAAGCACATGTGAACCTCCATCATGGAGTCCTCCATTGAAGAGCTAGGTTTTCGTCCAACTCCTATATTCTTAAAGATTTTTGTCCTTAGAATATTCACCAGAGTGCAAATCATAAAAGCAAAGATAATTTGATGATGTCCAAATGCCTCCAAATGACCTTGTATTTATATCAATCCTCCCTTATGCCTCCCAATTTGGCCAACCCAACATGGGCGCCAATTTTGCAATTTAAAATTGTTTTTTAATTTATTTTTTTATTCCTTCTTTTGGGCACCAACTTGTCTTTTAATTTTTATTTTATTTTATTATTATATTTTCGCCTTATTTCTTCAAAAGGGGCCGCCCAAGCCATATAAAAATATATAAAATATTTTGCTTCCTCCAAACATCATAATAAATATCATTTAACCCCTTCTTTGAGCACCAAAGCCAAAAATAATAAAGTATTTTTCTTTTCTCATTATTTTCCTTGCTCGCCTCAAAAAGGGGCATTACATTCTCCTTGCAGCAAGCTTGATTGGGTTATTCTTGAGAATAGTATTAGTTTTATGATCAGCTGTAATGCACAGAAAATTAATTTAAAATCAGACACAATAACACAGCAGATACCCTGGGAAAACCCTCCTCTTGAGGGAGAAAAACCCAGCAACAATTATATCTCTTATATATATGAGCAATGGCAACAAGTTACATTACAAAGAGGCCACACACAAGGCCAAAGATCAACATCAGCAATGCCTATAACACAAACTAGTAGTTTGACCTTCAATTCGCACTTGAATAAACACACAATCTGTTCCTCTATGAATTCGCACTATTCTTCTTAAAGAGCTCGCACTTAATGGAGAAGGAGATCAAACTTGCTTCATGTGCAAATGAGAGGAAATGACCTCATATAAATACATTGCTACATAGGTCGCACCCTTTCAATAAACTAGGTCGGCCACCAAGAAATAAATACAATTAATAATAATGAATTACAATGAAGGTCGGCCAAGGAAGAATGATGCAAGGAAGTCGTCCAAAAATAATGTTGCCATTTACACATATAAATAATTTATATATTCAATTGGGGCTAGAAGAACTGAACTCGAAGCTGCTAACATCAACACTCCCTCTCAGCTAGGGAGAAATACTTCCAGCTGCATAAGACATATCACCTCATTGTGATGTCTACAAAATGGCTACACCCAAATGTGGAAAGGAAGGATATCACCTCATCGTGATATCAAATATCACCTCAACATGATATCAACCATAATGGCTACAACCATGTATGGTATGTACAAGTTTTCATCACTTGCGTGATGTTGTCACCTCAACATGACTTTCACCATGGCTCTCCCAGAGGATGAAAACACAAGTACAAGAAAATCATCACGGACTCTCTCACGTGATGTTGTCATGGAGTCACACACATGACATCCACCATGGCTCTCCCAGAGGGTGGAATCAAAGGATTTCACCTCGAACTTCTCTCATAGAGAACTCATTAATCAAGGGATTTCACCACCTCGAACTTTTCTCATAGAGAAGAACTCATTAATCAAGGGATTTCACCTCGAACTTCTCTCACAGAGAACTCATTAATCAAGGGATTTCACCTCGAACTTCTCTCACAGAGAAGAACTCATTAATGAGGATCACTGATACTGAGACTCCTCAATTAAGGCTGTATTCTCCACCATACCAAGCTTATCTCGAAAGTACACAAACTTTATCCTGGAGAGAGGCTTGGTGAGAATGTTTGTCGTCTGCTCATCAATGTTGATATGCCTTAACTGTATAGCTTTCCTCAATACCATATCTCTGATGTAATGGTATTTGATCTCAACATGCTTGGTTCTGTCATGAAACACAGGATTGACAGAAAGCTTCACACAGCTCTGGTTATCACAATGAATGATAGTAGGCTCCATTGATTGTCCAATCAATCCTGCAAGGAGCTTATGAAGCCACATTGCTTCCCGAGCTGCCACACAAGCTACAATATACTCCACCTCTGTTGTACTCAATGCTACAGATGACTGTTTCCTGTTGCACCAGGAAATCATAGCAGATCCCAAAACTGAAGCAACATCCATAGGTGCTCTTCCGATTAGTAACACTCTCTGCCTAATCAGAGTCAGTATAGCCATGCAACTCTAGATCCACACCTACATAATATCTCAACCCATATCCAACTGTGCCACACAAGTATCTCAGGATATGCTTCGCTGCAACTAGAAGTATTTGCCTTGGTTCACACATAAACTTGACAAAATGCACTTACTGCAATCTAGTCTAGTATAGATACATCAACGATCCAATCAACTGACTGTACATAGTAGGATCCACTAGATCTAAACTAGCTGCAGCCTCTTTAAGCTTCTGAAAATTGGTTTCCATAAATTAACATAAAGAACCAAGATCAACTAGATTACCATCTTCTTCAGGTTCAGTAGGCTCCCTCTGAATCTTTAAGCACTTGCATCAACCTTCTGACCTCTTCGTCCAAGATTGCCTGCAACACTTGCCTCAATGCACACCTCTGGTACTATAGAGAGTTCAAGAGAGTCCTCCTTGACCTCATCCTAGATCACACTATTCTGAATAGGTTTGCGGAGCTACCAATGTCAAATCCAAATGACAGTCTTGAGCAATTCTAATCTCAGCAGCTGAAGGGATCCTCTAAGGGTTTAGCACCTAGCCTTGCAATATATTAATCTTCACTTCTTCTTAGTGAGTTACAAAACTCCCTCTTGATCCCTGCTTCAGAGATTGCAAAGAAGACTTCTAGAAGTGAGCTCCCTCTAGCCACCAACTCAATCCCATTGCTGCAAATTGTGACTTCACGCTTGATCATTTCTTTGGTCGGCATGACTTCCTCACAAGATGCCTCAAGCTTTTCATCACTAAGCAATCTTTCATCACCTTCTTACTTCTCGATCCATCCTGGAAGCGATATAGAGAGAGATTACAAACAGTTTATAACTATCCAAAGAAATATCAAGGCTAGAATCATACAAGGTTTACTATGACAAGTTATAGCATGAACACATAAGAGTGTTATGAATAATATTAAAACATGAATAAAGAAATCAACCTACAAGTGAAACATGTAGCAAATATCAAAAGATCAGAATGAAGGGATAAAGAACTTATCTTTATTGAATTCTGAAATAACTCTTTCTTCCATCTTTTACTCCTCTCAAGAGTGTTAAACTCAGCACAACAAAAGATAATCTGCACAACTACAGATTTCTTGAATGCATTATGCAGTTAGCAATTAGAACCAACTCTCTCCAAGAGTTCAAGGCTTTATCACAGTTCATGCATTAGAGAATGATATCGATGTGACTAGCTAATCACCATCGAAATTGTAATTCTCCTTTTATTTCAGAGTCACACTCAGAAATCTTCATAACCAGCATGAAATAACTTGCAATAAATGAAATCTTCAAAGGATCTTATGCTAGAGAACACAATTCAAGAGAAGCCACTATCTCTCTTTACTAATTACAAGATCCAAATAAATGATATAACTCAGAAAACAAAGAATACTTATCTCTTTAAATATTCTAATGGATGCAAATACTGGACGCAGTAAGATACGTTGCTCTTGCGTACAGATCAGCACACAACCTTCACAGCTTGAACACAGGTCCATGGCTTAAAATAGAAATTCCCTAGAATCCTTCTAAGGAGAGATCTCATCCACATTCACAAATGAAGCATGTTGATTAGGCCTAGTTGGGCAATCTTTTGCATAGTGACCAAACTTGTCACAACGAAAACATTGGACTTTGGAGAGGTCCCACTTCTTCTTGAATGCGGGAGCACCATCTAACCCTTTATCTCTATTCCTCTTGAAATATCCTTTCTTTCCACCTTCCCCTTTCTTCTTCGAGGATTGAGTGGAAAGAACATGAATGTCTTCATTTGTAGAGCTTCGACCAATACCTCTCGCAGCCAACCTAGACTCCTCTTGAATACAGTCCGCCCTCAAACGATCAAACTTGGGAAGTTTCAATCTCGCGTTGATTCCTTGAATGTAAGACTCCCAAGATGAAGGAAGACCATTAAGAGCCAACATGGTCAAATCCTTAACATCAACAAAATGACCAATAGAAGAGAGCTGATCTCTCAATTCAGAAATCTTCATGAAGTAAGCGATGATAGATTTTCCTTCTGCCATCTTAACATGATGAAGTTGTTGCTTTAATGCAAGTGCCCGACTTGTGTTGTTGATTTCATACATCTCCTCCAAAGTTTTAAACATCTCTCTTGCTATCTTCAACTTGGAGACAATAGGAACCATATGATCCTTCACGGAATCAACTAACATCTTCTTCGCCTTGATATCTTTCTTCTTCCATTGAATCTTCTCTTCCTCATCAGTAGGCTCAGAAACTTTGCTCTCCACGAACTCAGCCAATTCACTTTCTTCCAAGGAGAGCATAATTTTGAATCTCCAAGATGTGAAATTAGATGCTCCCTCAAGTCTATCCTCAAGCTTAAGACCGATCACCATCTTGACAAAGAGATAGAAGTAAACAACGATGAGAAAGAGAGTAAAGAGTATCGCTGTAATAACAATCTAATCAAGATCTTCTTCAAACCCACTCTGATACCATATTAGTTTTATGATCAGATGTAATGCACAGAAAATTAATTTAAAATCAGACACAATAACACAGCAGATACCCTGGGAAAACCCTCCTCTTGAGGGAGAAAAACCCAGCAACAATTATATCTCTTATATATATGAGCAATGGCATCAAATTACATTACAAAGAGGCCACACACAAAGCCAAAGATCAGCATCAGCAATGGCTGTAACACAAACTAGTAGTCTGACCTTCAATTCGCATTTGAATAAACACACAATCTGTTCCTCTATGAATTCACACTATTCTTCTTGAAGAGCTCGCACTTAATGGAGAAGGAGATCGAACTTGCTTCATGTGCAAATGAGAGGAAATGACCTCATATAAATACATTGCTACATAGGTCGCACCCTTTCAATAAACTAGGTCGGCCACCAAGAAATAAATACAATTAATAATAATGAATTACAATGAAGGTCGGCCAAGAAAGAATGATGCAAGGAAGTCGTCCAAAAATAATGTTGCCATTTACACATATAAATAATTTATATCTTCAATTGGGGCTGGAAGAATTGAACCCGAAGCTGCTAACATCAACAAATAGTGGTATGAAATTTGATATTGCTTCTTTGTATGCTTCAAACAATTATACAGAGAGGTATGAATTTTGGAGATGGATTTCTTCTAAATTACCTAGAATTCAATAAATCATTGGTGGATATGATTGAACAAAAGGAAGCTAAAGGGGGTGGCAATAGCTTTCCCTGGATGGGTAATAACTTTTCTTCTAGTCTATATATAAAAGACTGCTTAATGTATAGGATCCTCTAGAGAAGTCTAAGGAAGGTTGTAAGAGCATTAGGTATACCTAGTGCAATAATCAGAAAGGTTATAAAAGAGTCTATCTAGGCTTGACAATTTTATATAAATAAAAATGCTTTTCAGAATTGTAAGGAAACAAGTTGTGATTGTGTAAAAGTTATCCCTCAAACTATGTCTGATCATAAACCTATGGAAATAACTGTTACATGTACTGGGAATAATAATGCTTCTACAAAGTTCAAAGACAGTTTGTTAAAAATGAATGTTTCCCTATTAGGGGATAAAGATTGTTCCAATGAAATTCAAATAATAAGAAATATTCACGAGAGTATTCTAACTTCTGCCTCTGTCATTTCCTTTTGGGAGAATCTCACTAGCGGTTATAAAAAGTTTCAGTACAATTGGGAAAAGGCTCTTGACAGAAGGATAGTTGATCTTGAACTTGCTAGGTGTGAAGAGGCTCTACAGAGGAATCCATTTGATATTAATCTTCAAAATAGTATGGCTGAGGTCAAGCATAAATGGAGATGTCATCAAAACTTTATTACTCAAGGTGTTCAGCTTAGAGCTAAGGCTAATTGGATTAAAGGGGGTGATAAAGGGTGTAAATATTTTTTCAATCTACCAAGAACAAAGTTTGTTGAAGACAAGATTGGTTCCATTGAAATAAATAGTATTGTAAATGATAGGCAAGGGGATGTAAAAGTTGCATTTAAGAATTTTTATATGGATCTCTTTTCTTTCAATTGTGGGATTGAAAATTTAACAGCTAGAGAACTTTGCAGGACAATTATACCAAATAAAATTAGCATAAAAGATGTGGGTGAGATTAATAAATATTTTTCTATGGAAGACAAAAGTATTGCAATAAAATCCTTCAAAAATGGGAAATCACCTAGTTGAGATGGCTTACAATTTGAATTTTAGAAGAAAATCTTGGAATGGAATGTTCCTAATTTAATTGAAGTCTATGAAGAAACCATAAGCGGAGTTACATTGGGGAGGGAAATTAATAGAAGTGTAATCAAATTACTTCCTAATGATGGTGGCAAAATATTGATTAAGAATTGGAGGCCAATTACTCTTAAAAATGTATCTTACAAAATCATGGCTAAAACATTGGCCATTATGCTAAGGTCTATTTTACCTAAAGTTATTTCCCTCACTCTTACAACATTTATTAAAGGAAGATATATTCTTGAGAATCTTGTCTTTAGTGGGGAAGGTGTGAATTGGGATGGAAGATTTAGACAAAAAATTTGTATGGCTCTTCTTGATTTTGAGAAAGCTTATAATAAAATTGAATGGCCTTTTATTTTGATGATGATGCAAGCGATCAGTTTTCTTAATAAATTATGTAGGATGGTCGAAATTCTCTTTAAAGACACACTTGCATAGGTAGAGGAGAATTAACCAAACCATTTCTTCTACATAAATCTATCAGACAAGGGTATCCTCTTGCACTTGCTTTATTTGTAATTGCCTCTAAAGCCCTTCACTATATTCTAAAAAGCTATGTCATTAGTCCTACTAAAGGCCTTGTTCTTCCTAACATAATGAGATGTTGAATAAAAAATTTGCTAATGAGATGACTTTGTTTCCACTCTTTGGAGAAACTAAGTTTTACAATTTGTTAGGATGACTGACTATGCATTGTTTAGCCTTTGGCTTGAAGACTTCTTTTAGAAGTCAATAGTGCTTAGCTGGAATTTTGTTCCTCCATAACGGTTTAAAACTCTTAGTTGGGATTGGGCAGGCCTAGCAAAATCGTTCGTTATCTTGGTATTCCTTTTGCTGTTGAAACTCCCTTAAGGATATCAGATATGTGAGATTGGATTTACCATAAAATACAAATGGCAAGGACACTTGTCACCATTGGCAGGTAGAGCCCAACTTTGTCAAAAGGTCCTTTCTTCTTTCAGTTATTATTATGCCTCTGCTTGGTTTTTTGGTAGCTCCCAGGTTGAAATTCTACAAAGGATGGTCAAGTCTTTTCTTTGATTGGATTGGAAAGGTAATAGAAAAAGGCATACTATCAAATGGAATCAGTGCTATCTATCTAAGAAATTGGCTGGTTTGGGGTTGAAAGATCTCAAAGTTCAGGGTATAGCCCTAGCCATTAAATGGATTATTCTAGCTTTAGATGATGTTAGGCTTTGGAAATTCTAGTAAGATATAATATCCGTCTTGCATCTAACAAAGAAAAATGAATTGTGGAAGGGCTTACACCACCATGAATTCTGTTTGGTAAAAACTTTGTCAAGCCTAATGGTTCTTCAATTTTTTGCAGTATTTGGAGAGCTTGTGAATCTATTATGCATTTAATTAGTGGGCATGAGGCATTTTTAGGGACAAGGGAACCTTTGTCAGTTATAGGCCTATCTTGTGGAACTTGGTCTTCAACAATAAGCCTTTGGCCCTTACTAGAAGTTGTTTTACTAAGGGTTGGGATGCTAAAGGTTATAAAGAGTTTGGGGGCATTTTTAGCAATGGTTTCCTAGTTTCCTAGGAAGAACTACATGACAAGCTGCAAATTCCTGCTACACAGAAGAAGACTTACCTCATTCTTAAAAAGTCTTTGTATGGTGTGAATTTGACTCTTCAACTAAATTTTAACACAGAAAACTTGAGTAATATTACATGGGCGAATGGAAATTCTCTGATGAAGGTTAAAGCAAGAGATGTTACAAAATATTGATTGATACTCGAGATTTTTTATATGCTTAACCTTCTCCAACAATTCTCTCTTTATATTAAAGACTGGAAGTCTATCCTTGGTCACTTGTGATCTAGTTGACTTGAGCCCAAGAAAGTATGTTTTAGATTGTTGATTATTTTTTAAAAACTTCTTGTTGAGTTTGTTAGGAGTTGTTGAAACCATTGAGATTTTGTTTTTTTATTGTAAATTTGCTAAATGTTGCTGGTCTGTTTTGTTAGGGGATAGATGAGGTTGGGAATGCAAAAACAATATTTTTTGGTGTGAAATTTTATTTGGTTTTGCGAAATGTTTTGACAAGGTCATTAATAGAGTGTGGCCTACTTTATCCTCTGAAATTATATGGCATTTCTGGAAGATTGGGAATAATGAGGTGTTCCAAGGCAAACGAAGGACGCTTACTAACTCTTGTTGGGAGCTCACCTTCTCATACATTGTTTTGCAAGTTACCATAACTAAAGATTTCTAAAAGAAAATTCTACAAATTGATGGATCATGGCAAAGTGTTATTGCAGAAGTCTGATGTAATCCAAGCTGAATTGTGGCCAAATATTGATCAGAACGCTGGATGGTTGGAGGACAATGAGACTGAAGAAGAATTTATGGATCCCATTTCAAATTCTAGATTGGACAGTACCATTCTTATTGCTGATATGACAGGGAGAATCTATGTTAGCTCACACGCCCCTCCCCAACCTATCATGTGTTGATCCTAATTGATGTTAATGAACAGGAATGTAGTAATCAGCTCTCTGATGGTGTTAATATTGTTGAAGAATCTTCAAGATGTTTAGACTTGATGAATATAATATGTTCTTTTTGGGGATGGGTATTACAGCCATGAACAATACATAATCTTGGATAAGGTATTTTGATACAGTACTTTGATGGTTATTAGTCTCATATCTGTTCTGGCTAAACCAAGTGTCATTTGTAGATAAGCCTTGCTGGTTCATTTTTGTCCTACTTTGTTTATGGACTGTGCTAGCTGTTTGCTTTGATGGCTGAAATGACTCATATTGTGTCACCTGTACCTTTTGTTGACTATATATAATATATTAAAAAAATGCTGAAGCTTAGACTTAGCACTTGTTCTTCGATCCATATGGCCTCAAGATGTCTAAATCATCTCTAAGCCTTGTCCAATTCTACCTTAAAGGGACTAAAAACATGTCTTAAGTTCTTTAGTCTCATGAACTAAGAAGTATAGTCAATCATATCAACCTAAAGAAATTTTGATGATTTTCATGATTGTTTTAAATCAAAAGTGCGAACCTGAAGGTTCAAATATTCCAATATCTAATCCCAATAATTCTATTCCTCAGCGCATCCCTATAGTAATTGACTATTCTACTAACATTATAGAAGCTCTCTTTACTCAATGAAGGATAGATACCTTTAGCTAACACTGGATAATGGCAGTCAAAAGAACCTGATTTTAAAATTTTGATGGATGAATTTCAATTGTCAACTACAGTGAACCCATACCAATATGGATGACTCAAAAACAAAGGACAACTCACACTTGTGTCCCACAAGTGTTCTATGACATTTGTTGTTGAGCAATTCAAGCCATGCAAACTGTGCTGTCACTTGACTTGACTGTTGCAGTCTAGTACTCAATGCACCTTATCAGCACAACCGCCAGGCAATCTTTAATGCCTATCACAAATACTATTGCCTGCACAATGACAATAACATGTCTAAATCTTGTATTATAATCATATGCTCTTTGGTCAGCAAATTGAAAAAGATGTGAATTTGCATAAAGCTTTTGGCATATTAATTGTTAAGGCAATAATTATAATGAGCTCCCACCATCTACGATAAAGTCTATTTTAGATGCATATTCTAATGTTTTTGGGGAAACCAAAGGAATTCCTCTTTTGAAGTTGATTCACGTTAATTTTATGCCTTCACCAATTGAGAGTCCAAGATAGAGTGCCAAATCAACAATTGCTCACACAAGGTAAGATTCAGTCCACCACCTCCATGCAGATTACTTGCTCTATTATTGCACAAGAGCAAGCATAAAGAGTGGCAGTGATGCACTCATTATTCATGCCCTTGATAAAATCTTTCTAAAGAACTACTACCCACTTCCTAGGATCAATAACATTCAACCAACTTTAGGTTGTAAAATAGTTCCTAAACTCAACTTGGCTTTTGATTACCAAAACATCTTCATAGAGTTTGATGATATCTTGAAGGCAAGCTTCAAGTCAAATTTTCGCCTCTTCAACTAGTTGATCACCAAAACACATCACATTCATCCACATTGTCAACAACACTTTTCCGGCCCCATCTTTGCAATATTGTTATCTTTCTGGATGACATCTTAGCCTATAGTAAGACCTAGAAAGAATACAGGGCAAATTTACAAGCAATTCTTGACCTACTTTGCCAACACAAACTTCAAAGCCAAATCAATATTCCTATAGCAAAACATCCGTCAAGTAATTCTACTTTCCACATTAATTTCTCAATAGCCTAGTCCATCCAACATCTCAAATATTGAGTTTTCTAAGGTGTATCAATTTCTATAGTTAAATATCTATAATTATTCACATGTGTTTCACTCCATCAAATTATTAATAAGAAAAATCTTACATGGTGTGTTTGGATTGTACCCATAGTGCAGGTGGATAAGCAAGGCCCGGTTTGCTCATAAGGTTGAAACCTAAGGGAAATGAATTTTGAAAAATGTATAAAAGACAAAGCAAAAAATTCCATTTGTTATCACAAGAGATATCTCACATACCTAGAGACGTGTTAGCTAGGATAGGACCTAAATGATCATCTTTACCTTTAGCTTTGATAGACCACAAAGCATTTAGTATCTTCAAATATGCTCTTTGCTCTATTCCTATGCTTGCTCTTTCTAACTTGTAATAGCCGTTACAGCTTAAGACCAATGCTTCATGCTGTATCAAAGCCATTGTATTTAAGCAGGGAGGACATCCAATAGATTATCATTCAAAAAACCTTGTCACAAACTTATCTCCAGCTATAGCACCTACATCAAGGAATTCTACACATAATCCAAAGCATTCAAGAAACAACAGCATTATCATCTCAATAAGGAGACCAATCAATGCACTAATCACCATCCTCATCAATTATTGAATTCACAATTTAAGATACAGCATTGACATATAAATTAGGCTTCATACATTCAGCAATTTCATTTGGTAAACAGGCATAATACTAGCGAAAAACTTCCAAATTGAAATATAATAAAATAACGCTTTTAATTTTTTGCAGTCATACCGATAAAACACTCATATTTTGGAGCAGTTCAACTTTGACCCAGTCTCTCTAACCTTAATTGATCCTAAATCAAAAAACTTACATAAGAAGTTCTAAAGGCTTTAGGATATTTGCTAGAAAATAATTCTGTCACTTTTCTCATTTTTTCCATATAAGATTGCCCGTGTATTTTTCACAATTTGTTAACCTCTCATGTTTCTTTTTTAAACTAATATAGCTGCTATAAGTAGGGGGTGACCAACAAAGTGTCAGACCTTTTTAGCATTCCTTTCAAGAACTTAGTATATTGAATGTCATATGTGTAACCTATGATGAATGGAAATACCCTTACCCACAAACCTACACTTTAGTTTGTCTATTTCTACTCGGCAATAGTTCAACCACTTTCCTTGACTACAACTTGCGGGTTGGGTGTTTGTATAGACTCACTCAACTTCAGACTCCTGCCAAACTCACTCATCAACTTTTGCAGAATGCGGAAACCTTCTATGGTGGGCATTTTGGGGTGCATAATATCTTACATCTTTAATGCTATTTTCCTTAACCTGTGCAAAAGCAAGTTAAAGATTACATTTGTCGATGCTCTCTTTGCAATCATGTTAAACCTTCAATTTTGAACCCTTGATTGTATGAGGTATTACCAGTCCTTTCACTGCCATGGAAATTCATCTCAATAGACTTCATTAGAAATCTCCCCAACACTCAATTACAACATGATTGTAGCTTTGTTGTCTCTCAATCCTCCAAGTTGGCTATTTCCATCCCTTGCACCAAGTCAACTAATGCTTCACAGCCTGTAGACATGTTCTTCAAACATATACAGAGGAATTTCAGGCCACCATTAACAGTCATTTTTCAATTGTAATTTACAATTATTAATCCTCTTTATTTAATTGTCAATTAAGTTTATCTGCCTCACTTTGTCTGCAAAGTGAAGGCTAAACTAGGGTTATTTAAACTTGGTTGCATCTTAGTAAATGCTCTACACATCTATGCTCAGATTAAAATACAATGGAAAAATTAACTTCATGTTCCTCACTTGATGGATTGCAATAGTCCATAAATGGGGTCATGTCATATCTTTGAAACCCTGTCATTGAGACCTATATTGTGTAGCATAAACAGGTCATCACTAAGATGCATTTGAGTAAACTGTAAAACTTAAAGGTAAATCTACTACAAGGAGTATGGGAAGATGAGAGAAAAAAAAATCCCAAATCCTACAACAGAAACTTTTGGAATTCAATCTGAAAGTTGTGGATGCAATGCAAAGACAATTAGAGAGAATCTCCTAGGCTCCCATCATAGAGTTGACCATCTTCATTAATCGATAATGTGCTTATCACTAACACTTAATGCCAAGGAAATCTTAGCCTTAACAATGATTTGGGGTTTAACACCATGAACCCTTGTAAATTTTCATAGTAAGAACATAAAGCATTACAACATTAATTGTTATAGTTTGTCAACCAAATGTTTTTAATTGATGGCATACATAGAACTCAATAAATTCTATCCAATATTAATTATGGGTATATCATTTTACATTAAAGTTCTAAGGCGAGCCTAAATGTTGTCATTTTATTGTAACCTAAGGTGATCTTGGTCTAGGCGATGATGTTGGATTACCATAATTCTACCTTGTTGGTCTCCATTTTACTTATATTAGGCTTAAAATGTTTGATTGTTGTAAACTGTATGGTCAAATAAACCTGGTGAATGATAAATACATTATTTCTAAATAATATACCCAATCTGATTATAGGCATACCAGTTTGCATCTGTGTGTAAGGGTATACATTGTCATACCATTTTTGTTCCAAATGAGAGATTCCCAATCTTGTCAATCAGTATCACGGTTCACCATTACTGAATATGTAGGCCTAAAAATCATTGTTTGTGTAAACATATATGTATTCATCAGATAATCAGTTTAGTATTTTCATATGATCTTTCTTGATATTGATTATGGGAATTAAATCTTACAGTTAAGTGCTAGGTGCAATACTTTCTATCTTAAAAGGATACAAACGTCCGCAGGTCTCTGACTTAGTAGTAGGCGGGGAGACCTATCATGACAACGGCACAGCTTCAAAATTACGAGTTTGGTCCCCCGACACATTAAAATGCAAAGGGTTCAGAGCAGGGAAGCAGCGGCATCACGCCAGCCAATGTGAGTGCGGTCCCCATTTCAAAACCCACAGGTACACCCTCGTGCCCAGAATATGGGAAAATGGAGGTAGCAGTTGGTTACGATGCAAACCAGCGTGAAAACGATTGCATTATATAATTGTAATGTATAATAGAGGGTTCTGTCTTCCTTCCCCTATTAAAAAGAGGGATACAATTCTATGGTATAAAAACTACATGTTTATAGCTCTGAATAGAAAAGCATTCACCATATCTTAAAAAAATAGATATGCCACAGTCCAAAAAGCTATATGTAAAAGCAAAATGTACACTCCCCAGTTAAAGAGAGGCTTGTCCAATGAAAAAAAAAAGGAATCAACATCTTATAACAAAATAGAGGATTGTTTTCAAGTGAGAACCTCGAAAGAATCCTAAATAACATTGACACTTCTACCACTACATGATGATCGAGGTGGCTGAGTCTGAAACATGGGTTTAGAAATGATAACCAATCATTCAGAAAATAATGCACAAGTTATAACACTACCATTGAATTGAAGGTGTGAGCGTTGCACTGATGCACTAATAATACAAAAGAAAAATCCTGTAGAAATAAGCCGAGAAGACAATGAATTGTACCTCTAATTCGAGCAAAATCCACTCTTTAGTGTTGGTGGCGGTAGACCAATGGGTGCGGAGATCGGGGTCCAAAACATGAAGTGCCTTCTGCGTAGGGGATTCGCGGGACATGCCCCTGATTTTGTAGGGCAGTGCCTTCACTCGAGGCTCTAACTCCACCTCCATTCTCTGCTGCAAACAAGAATAAGAATATTAAACCGAACGCTTTATTGCAAGGCTTTAGAGTTCTCTCATAGCAGGTTAGCTCAAGGTGTCTTCCGTCGGGGTCTGAATTTCCAAATATGATTGTACTCTGCTATACCAATGGAGTCTTACTCAGCTTCCTCCATAAACAAATGGTATACCGAGGGTACATTTTATTTGAGTTACTGTTTCGGACTCTTATATTCGACTACAGGTAGAAGTTTCAGTTAAAAGACTTATTTTTGTTCTTTCAATTGAACAAAGCTCTTGGGTTAGTGAAGCTACAAATGGGCCCTATATTTGATGGTCGTATATGCGTTTTTGAAGATTTGTGTATATATATCTTGGGTTAGTGAAGCTACAAATGGGCCCTATATTTGATGGTCGTATAAACGTTTTTTGAATATATATATATATATATTCTATGATAAATTAGACAGATTCGATTTTTGGATTGAAATTGTGTGTAGTTTTTTTAATTAACATTTCGGATCATACTCCATGATCTATCATAGGATGTATTTAGTATTTTAAAAAAAAGAAATTCTAAATATTCTTAAGCTTCTCCATATGGCAATTTCATATATAAACATTGGTCTTCTTACGTTCCTCATACTTGAAATAATTGAATTTCTACTTGTAACATTTTTATATATTTTTTAAGCAACTTGTAAAATATATTGTATCTCTTCTATGTTAAACTAATAGCATTATAAAAAATTGATTTTGATGCATTTTCATAAGTAATAAGGGTTTCAACATTATAGGAAAAAGTTGCTTCTATTAATCTTATTCAACAATAACCCCTGGTTGGTGACTTGAACCCTACATATATTTAATGTTTTATTTTATTTTATTTTTGAGAAATTTAAACCTTGTCCATTTAATATTATTATATTAGAGAAAATGAACAATGTCAAATAATGTAGGACAAATTTGTTTCAATGCTGAAAAACTTAATAGTATAAGCAAGCAAAAAACTATCTTTATATGTGATTAGAGTTGTTCATGCCATAAATCTTGTGAGATCCATCTATGAATCTCAATGACTTCTCTAATGCTAATGGTAAAGGTCATGCTTAAGTTTTTCTAATAGTTAGAGAGAAATCTACAAATAGCATAATAATCTTAATTTGTTGAGAGCTCAAGGGAAACACCACTCTTTACAAGGTTGTGAGAGGCAAAAAAAGATTATGTTAATAAGGTGTAACTCTCATCGATCAATGGAATTATTGATTCACTACATAAGGTATTGTAAGCCACATCTCCTCCTTATGAAAGATTAGATGGCCTAATGTCTTTGCATTGTGCTTTGTACTATGGATTTTATGGATTGATAGGAAAATACTATTACATAAAAGAATTATGTTTTACTTTGATTTTGTCTTACAAAGCAAAAAAAATTAGTATTTCTTACTCTTCCTTTCTTATCAAGATATGTTAAAAAAATCAATAAAAGAGATCAACATTTTTAACTCCATGGATTGTATTATTGTCTTGCAACACTTCATTTTAATTCTCAATCAATCAATCTAACTCAATCTATTTTTAAAAAAACTAATAAATACTATAATTTTTATTTTTCCATGATATGAAATTTATAAAAAAATAAATAATTGTAGAAGATCTATAAACTTCTTTATGGTTCTACTTAGGGTGCATTAGATTGTCAACAAAAGGGGTGAAATTATTAAGGATGAACATGAGCTTCTTTATATTTTGACTACTTTGAAAATATTTTTTTAATTATTAAAGTATGTTATTTGTAAATTTAGATATTAAGCTATTTTATTTATAACTAATTTTGTAGATTTAATTGAAATTAAATAAAATATATAATTGTTTCATATTTTTAAAATATGTAGGCACTATAATTTGAAAATGTTTGGAAGAAGGAAAAAAACCTTTCTATGAAGTATTTTTTCCATGGTCAAGTACATCTCAAGTTGTAACATTGAAAGAAATTTATATTTTGATTTAAATGAAGAATTAAAAAATTTGGGGCATACTGAAGAGTGAGCCAACGAATGTCAAACAAGAGAAATAGTATAGACAAGGAAAAAAATTGAAGTAAAACAAGAATTTTGAGAGAAGTGAAAAATTAGGTTTAAGTGGTTG
>VDFB02256132.1:209427012-209494747 GCA_007258455.2 Sequoia sempervirens | reverse complement strand
TGTATGAGAGCCGAAAGCTCAGAGGGCCAGAGAGACTTTATAGCATATATGATAAGGAGATGCTCGCTATCATGCATGCCTTAGCAAAATTCAGGCAGTATCTTGTTGGCAGCAAATTTTGCATTAAAACTGACCATAACAGTTTGAGACACTTCTTAGGGCAGCAAGATCTCAATGATGTTCGGCGAAGTGAATTACGATTAAATTCGCGACATATGACTTTGATATCGTATATCAAAGGTACTGAAAGCATTAATTGATGCTCTTTCCATGAGCCATGCCAGACTCTATGGTTCTACATTCGGAGGGTTGGAGGCATATGATTGTGGCAAAGTATGCCAGGACACTTGGGCGTGTGTTGTTGAGGATGAAGCGGTTATTACCGGTATACACTTGTGAAATGATTTAATCATTTTACAGAGCAGGACTATTTGATCGGGTTCGGTGAAGAACATAATCATGTGAGCTTTTCATGATGTACCGACTGCAGGACATCCCGGGTATTTCAAAACCTATAGACAGATACGGGAGAGATTCACATGGAAAGGACTCAAGGCAGATGTTCTTCAGTACGTGCGTGAGTGCCCTGTTTGTCAGCAGAACAAGCAGGAGAACACGTACCCGGCAGGTTTATTGCAGCCACTTCCGATTCCTGATAGGAAGTGGGAATGCCTGTCGATGGACTTCATTACGGGCTTTCCTAAACCCCAAGGGCGAGATTGCATATACATAGTTGTGGATCGGCTGACAAAGTATGCCCACTTCTTTCCGATTACCACTACCTACACAGCTACACAGGTGGCAGAGGTCTTCTTTCGTGAGGTGTTCAGACTACATGGATTGCCTCGGAGTATTGTGAGCGACAGGGATAGTTGGTTCTTGAGTCACTTCTGGCAGGAGGTGTTCAGAATTTGTGGGACCGAGCTCACTCCGAGCACTAGTTACCACCCGCAGACTGATGGGCAGACGGAGATAGTAAATAAGTGGGTGGAAGGTTACCTCCGAAATTATATTGCAAGGCAGCAGAAGGCATGGGTCAAGTGGATTCATTTGTGCGAGTATTGCTACAACATGACATTCCACATGACTATTCAGATGTCTCCTTTCATGGCGTTGTACGGTTATGAGGCGCTGAGTTTTCTGGATTTGCTACTGAGCGACAGTAGAGTGCCGAGTGCTGGAGACTTGTTGCAGGAGAGTCAGGATACTATGAAGGCTCTCAAGGAGAATATTGCCAAGGCATAGAATCAGCAAAAGCAGTACGCAGATCAGAAGAGGACGAAGAGGCATTTCGAGGTGGGTGACATGGTTTACCTCATGCTGCAGCCCTACCGTCAGTCCACTCTTAGGAAGAGTGGGTCAGAGAAGCTTAAGCCACGTTATTACGGTCCTTTCAGGATCCTGAGGCGAGTTGGAGAGGTGGCTTACGAGCTTGAGCTTCCAGCGGAGAGCAAGGTACACAATGTTTTTCATGTATCACGCCTCAAGAAGGCGTTGGGACATCGTGCGGTACCGTCTGCAGTTCTACCTCCCTTAGATGATGAGGGAAAGTTGGTTCTAGTACCTGAGTCTATCCTGGAGTACAAAGAGAGACAGCTGCGTAGGAGGACTATTAGGGAATATCTCATGAAATGGAGAGATTTTCCAGTGGAGGATGCCACATGGGAGAGCGAGGATATTCTGCAACATCTGGAGTTGAGATTGCTTGAGGACAAGCAATTTCAGGAGGGGCGGACTGTCATGTCCCCTTCTAGTTGACATCTCTCCGAGCACAGGATTAGCCTATTATGCGACCCTCGTAGGCTGATAGGTTGGATAGGGGGTCATGTTGGAGCTTGGCTCAGCTTCAGTTGGCAGTATTTGATCAGTTGGCTTTCGTTCGGGCTCATTCGGACACTTCTAGCCCGAGTTGCTATTTTTAGCAGTTATTCAGCACTCAGCGTGGGACCCCTGCTATTTTTAGCACTATGGATTGATAGCGTTCAGAATCACTTCAGTGTTCATCAGCTTCAGACGGTTTGTGCATCAAGTATATATCGAGAGAGATATTAATATTTAATTGATTTAATTAAATATTAATTGTGGAGCATTATAATATAAAGTTATAATATTTTATTATAACTTAAGTGATTTCAATGAAGGGGTCGCCCATCATCAGAAAGGGGCCATTTTGACAATTAAATTTATAAGTAAAAATTTGGCTGAGACTATTGAAAGATTAAAATGAAAAGTTTGAAATATTTTAATGTTTCCCTATTATTGAGGAATTCGCACTTTTCATGTGTATAAGCCATTTGCATTGGGAATCGAGCCATTATGTTATTGATAATTGAAAATTGATCAAGTCTTGAGCAGAGCACAAAAACTTAGGGTTTCAGTCTCGAATGCATTGGGGAACGAGCCATCTCCAATGAGAGCGATTCAGAGGGTGTGAGATATCACCTGATTTATTGCCAGGCAGAGGGATTTCTTCACTCAGAAGAAATTACAGAGCTTCAGAGTCATTTAATCTTCAGGGTTTCAGATAGTCTTTTCATTCAGAAGGCATTTATTCATCAAGGCGCATATTATATTGGAGTCTGGACATCACTTTGCAAGAGGTCGTACCATTGTACTTGCTGCTGTACCTGGTCGTACCTTGCTGCAGGTCGTACTTCCTTCAGTTGAGCCGTACTCTTGTTTT
Source organism: Sequoia sempervirens (assembly GCA_007258455.2). Taxonomy (NCBI): domain Eukaryota; kingdom Viridiplantae; phylum Streptophyta; class Pinopsida; order Cupressales; family Cupressaceae; genus Sequoia; species Sequoia sempervirens. The sequence continues at coordinate 209,492,064 of VDFB02256132.1, read as the reverse complement.
GGGGGAAACGCCTTTCATTAAGGCCATCTTTCATCATTCCTGGAGGCGCCTAAGCATTGGGATCTTATCCGGAACACCAAACGGAAGGGAAAGCAGTTATTCATAATAGTCGTACCATCTCAAGCAATTTATCAGCAAGCTACAAATACCAAGTTTTCATTAAAAATCATTGCCTTTTTATTTGCATGTATTAGGATCCTCATTGTAACTGTCTCAGAAGACAAATAAATATATTGGCATCAGTATTTGCCTTAGATTCTATTATTTCCGGAGTTAAATAATTTTTATTGAATTTTATATCAATTTCTTGCAAAGTCGCATTCTTTATTATTTATGCAAAAACTGCAAAAAAACCAAAAACTGCAAAAACAAACAAAAAACAGTCAGAATCAGAATCAGCGGGAAACTAGGGTTTCTACAGTAATTGCGCCCTTGTAGCTCAGGGGCGCCCTTCAAAATGACCTTTGAGATGATTGAAATTGTTGACGAGGTCTTCCTGACATCTATGCTACTCTAGTCCGGCTTCGCGATGCACCAACTTGCCTATTAATCCGATATTCTGAAAGATCGTAGCAGAGATTCTACCAGGCACGTAATTTAGCGGGCGGAGAAGCATATAAATTTCATTGTACTTCTGTAGGCCAGGGGCGCCTAGCCCTTAGGCCTGTTAGATGAAGTTATTGATGTTTGAAGTCTTCACGGGACTTGACCATAATTACTCCAGCTATCCAACAAGCCCAGCCGTCAGCCTCTAAGATTTGGCAAACGCTCGTACGTACGAGGTCTTTGAGGAAATACTAAAAAACGAAGACAGCTCAAAAAATGGCCAAGTCTAGTCATCTATTCCATCTTGGGAAAGGCGCCTTTCTATTTGAGGTCTTAGAAGCAGTTTTCTTGCTTCATCGCCTCTAGAGACTTCTCTCGTAGGTCCTTCTAGCTACACGTCGAGATAGACAGTGTTCGAATCAGGCCATCTCAGCTCCAAATATCAGAGGTCAAAGTAGGGCATCTGGTTGAGAGTTGCACTTTTGTCAAAATGGTGTTTCTGCCTTTTCAGGCAAGGGGCGCCCTTACTTTAGGGGTCCTTAATGCAGCTTTCAGTTGCCTTGCGTATATTCGTTGGATGCGGAATACTCCTAGTCATGCAGTGAGCTTGTTGGCCAATCAGCAGGGTTCACCGTTCGTCGTCAGCAGCCATTTGAAGCGTCAGAAGGCAGATTGGAGAAATGGTTAAGTCTGGTACCTAAAAATCAATTTAATCAAGGGCGCTTAATTCTTTGAGGTGTTAAATGATGGATTTTGCAGTGATGACTCCCAGCAGACATTTCTTCCTTGCTCTGCAAGCTTCGCAACGAATTCACCTGCTCAATCCCAGCATCATCTAGTCACCCGAAAATCAATGTCGAAGATGGCCAGTTGTAACTTTGTAGTCAGCTACAAAATAGGAAGTTAATAAAAAACGTGATATCTTGAGCAAATGGACGCCTATGAGGTCAAATGAGGACTTTTTGAAATCTGTGAAGTTCGCCAGTGAATCCAAGTGCTTTACTTGGTTTGTCAACTGATTTAAAATAATATTTAATATTTATTTTTGCATATTTAAGCATTAAATGGCAATTTTCTACAGTTGGCGCCTCTTTGTGCTGGATTTTAAAATTGCATAATAAATATTTTATTATTATTTAAGTTTCGAACTTCAAGATAGTCTTAGTTCAAACTGGAGGGGTCCAATCAGAAGCCTTCTATTTTAGTCGAGGGTTTTTAGTCTTGCAGTCAGTATTATGATGCGAATTCTCTCTATTTAAGCATGGCGCCATCATTAATCAATCATCCAGCTTAAGAAATTCATATTTCTTCATAGCAGATGCGAATTTCTACAAGTTGGGCGAATTTGTCATCAATTTCCAGTGGCAATTGCATCAAACAAATTTCTTTGCAGGTTCAAGTTCACAATTATCAGCAAATTTGAAGAACAGAGGCGATTTTCATAGAACATAAAAAAACGTCTTTCTCCTCTTGGATTCTCAAATTTCTCTCAAAATACAATTCGCATGTTCCTGAAGTTTGAAAATTTGACAAGTCTGAACTTCCGGATCATTTCTGTATAGCTTCCTCGAATTAAATTTGTGCGTTTGATTTTTCAGGAATTTTTAACTCCCTAGCATTCGTTCTCAAGTTTCTAATTTTCTCAGCTGAAAACTCTTTGCATGGTCGAGTAGAAGTTATATTTTCGCATTTCTGATGTTCTAGGTTATCTTAGAATCTTTTTCTAGACAAAAACCATATCTCATATTTTTCGCCAAAAATAACTCTTCAAAAGGCTATTTTTAGCCTCAGCAGGCTATTTTTAGCTTTCCAGAAATCTTGTCAGAACATAGTTGAGTTAACAGTCAACAGGCGAGTTTTTCAAAATGCAGTACACTCAGCTCGAATACAGGACCAAATCAGTACTTACTCGCAACTTCATCAGGACAGTTGAGACGAATCTTCACAAGGTGCTGCCAAAAGCAATTCTAGATCCAGTTAAGATCAGAGATTCGATTATTCGAAACATTCAGCAGTCCGGGTTATTGGAGGCCGCTTCCATACCCATCTTCGTTCATTGTGTTGAGTTCGTGATGTCTTGTATTAAGCATTACAACTTTGCTACTCGTGAGATAGTGTCAATAGATGGACGAGTCATTTACAGTCTCAAGCCTTTGGACGTTGAAAGAAGTTTCGACATACCTCAGCACCCAAACAATCTAGTTATTTCTATGGAGTAGTGCGAGCATGCATTTAACACTGACGTGGACAAGTGCCAGAGTAAAATGGCAGAACGATGGTTAAAGCAAGCGAAGAACAGATTGCCAAATAATGTGGGTCGTGGCGAGTACAAGGATGAGTACGCGATTCTAATTACACTCTTAAATCGTGTCTCAGGTCAATCACATGCAAATGTTTTCCAGCCTTGGATGTATTACATCATTGGTCGCATCATATCTGGGCAGAAGCATTATGACTGGGCATCCTTCATCAGCGATGTCATCCACAAGCAGATCACCAGTTTCTTGGTTGCTCATGAGTTTCACATGTGTTCTTATCTTGTGTACCTGATTGCTTATCAAGGTCAATTCCGAGGACTAAACACCGTGGGCATTCTCAGTGTTCAAAAAGTCTATCATTACTATGATCAACTTGAGTTGACTAAGGCTGAACGTCATTTCAAGCGTGTTCACGAGGCTTTCCTGACTTATACAGTGAGAAATTTGGACCGGGAGTTGCACGTTCCTATCTCGGCAGTTGCTAGAGCAGCGATGGATGGTTGGGCGGATTGGTTTATTCAGTTCCCAACATACACCTACATCCGAGTATATGGATTTACAGGAAATCTGGCTATGCTTCCACATTATCCTTCAGATAAGACAGTCTTTTTGGAGTTCCTGAGGCAGCTGCATGATGTTCATCATCTTTTACGCCGCAAGCATAGACCAGCTACCAATTTTCCTTTTCAGTTTGGAATGTATTAGTGCAAGACAACAGTTGATGCCAAAGTTGCAGGACAAAAGCTCGAAAGGTATCATCTCAAGTATCTTGTTGAGGCTCATGCCTATGATCTTTGGGGTCATTACACGACTCATCTTTCTGGACACGCATATCATGAGCCTTCTATGGAGGATTAATGGGAAAATTGAGTGGACGACTTCGAGGTTCGCAGACGTAGCTATGGCCGCTTCTCTCTCTCACAGATTTATGTTTTCTTGTCAGAAGATGTGGGAGGTTTATCAGATGATGAGGGAGAAGTCCTTCCTCAGTTTTTCAGAGAGCAGGTCAACACACAACCGCTGCCAGCAGTTGATTGGTACGCTAAAGAGTATGCAACACTAAAGGAGAGGTCAAGTAGAGTTGTTCAGAACAGTATACTTTACCTCGATAGCAAGAAGACCAGGAGGGTAAGTGTGCCTAGAGCAGAGCCACCAGTGGTGGAGCCTTCGCTACCTTCCTTGTCAAAACCTAAACAGAAGAAGAGGAGTAACCCTCCTAAGAAAGGTCAAGCGCCAAACAATTCAAAAGGCAAGGCGCTTGCCACTGATACATGTAAAGAGCCTGACAGACAGCCTATCACAAAGCCATTTCAAAGGCCAGTTCAAAATCCACCAGTGCCTGAGGTTCAGCCTCAAGTTCCTATATTAGTTCCGGAGCAATCACCACTCCCAATTCATATTGAATTGGATTTAGACTCCCCATCTCGCAGTGGTTCTTCTACATATTCACTCTCGTCGCAACCTCCTGTTGCTAGTACAGATCCTTCCAATAGCATTAGCCGAGATCAGTCTTGGATTTAGGCACAACTGGGAAGAAAGAGGAGGCAGCCATCCTATGTCCTTAATCATTCAGATTTTGATCAGATTTACCAGGATGTGCCAGACAAGAGGATCAAGAACATGGTCCATGTGGAGAGGAATACTGACATGGAGATCGTCATTGAGACTGCTATACCTGCACAGGGGAAGAGCTTGAACGAGTTGGAATCTCAGGACTTTGAGGTTATCACAGTCAACCTTGGTCGTAGCACACGCCAGACTCAGGTTGATCTCTTACAGGTTGCTACGAACAGTGCCAGGGATAGAATGCTGAAGGACGGAGAAGGTAAGGCAGCCCTCAAGGCTGAAATTAGACAACTTCGTCAGTACATTTCTAGCCTTGTACACAAGTCAGATGTCACCGCCACACTCCCACTGATACTTGAGCCTCCAGCAGAACAGGGCCAACTTAATCACTTGGTTGCATATGGCAAGCGTTTGGATGAATGGGAGGAGGAATTCGTTGCTAGAGGCCGTTCTATGCTTACAGAATTATATCAGTTGCAGTACAATGCACGAGAGCTCCGTCTACGTCTCCAGGATGAGGAGCGAGACATGGGGATTAATAGACCCCGGGACGAGATTATGATTGCTCACCTGAGTATGGCATATGAATCAGTCACAGATGCAGAGGATAAAGAAGCTATCTACTCTTGGAAAACACAGTTGGTTTTCAAGGCAAAGATAGAGGAGACTATGGCGTCAGAGTTGGCTGAGAGTAGAGAGCATGTTACTAGTGCACTCCGATCTGTGAGAACCTTAGTATCTCACTTACCGTGTTGGTATCAGACTGAGGGTGGTGCGTATGTTGAGCTTACTAATGTTCACTCAGAGCTCTAAGCACTCATTCATACTATTTTCAGTGGGGAGGCCATTGGCTGTAAAATTAATCAGCTTACAGTCATGTCAGCATTGTTCGATGAAGCAACCAGGAGCAGGGGTGAACTTCAGTCCCAGATCACAGTTGGTGAGGATATGCTGCACAGGCATAGAATTCTTCGACAAAGTATCAGAGATCCAGATGGTGATGCAGTTGACAATCTCGTTGAGGGATTGGTTGCTCGAGATCACAACCAGTAGACTTCAGTTCCCACCTCTTAGAATAGACATTACACACAGGAGTTAAACTTGGCGTTACTTTCTCAAGTTAACTCGCTGTCTCATCTCATGCATATCTATTCTGAGATTAGCTTTATTTACTTGGAGTTTTATTTAGGGTTTACGTTAATTGATGGCAGTGTTCCGGTTAACATGCTTTCAATAAGGATGTGCATGCTTGCACAATTGTCCATTTTTAGATTAGATGTTTCGGTTAACTGGTGGTAGTTTTCCAGTTAACTGTATAGTTTCTTTTATTAGGGTTTAGCAATAAATCTTGCATGCATTGCAAGACTGTAGTTGACTCAAGGTGATTTTAGGGTTCCCTACACCTTTTGATGTCTATAAATAAGAGCTTTTGCTCATTTGTAATTAACTTTTGCACGAGAGAGAAATATATGCTGTGCCTACCTTGCCTTCAATATTGCTCGTTATGTATCTGTTCATGTGTTTTTGCTATTATGATGAATTGTTATGCCACTTGGGTTTCATGCAATTATAATGGTGAATTCTTTCCTTAGTTAGATCGACTCTGTTTTGTGTTCAATAAACTTGTTCAGATTGAGTTGATAGATGTGCCACCTTGCCTTCAAGTTGAGAATCTGTACTTGGTTATCGTGTGATGTGTGTGAATAATAAACTTATTCAGATTGAGCTAATAGTTGTGCCACCTTGCCTTCAAGTTGAGAATTTGTACTTAGTTTATCATATATTGTTGTTTCCAATAAGCCTTTTCAGACAAGCAGATAGTTGTGCCACCTTGCCTTCACGTTGTGAGTCCATACTCGACTTATCATCAAATAATCATTCCCACTCCATTTCCTCATGCTCTGAATTCTTGAGGGGATTGGATAGTTTAAGTTACTTAGTTTTGTGAGTTGTAGTTAAGCAAAACCAGAAAATACTTAGCTGCAACGTATAGAGTTTTCGTGAAAGCCTTGTACCTCTACAGCTGAGACAAAAAGACAGGAGATAGTTTAGTTTACTTTTCCCTTTTCAAGCATTTTTGTTAAGCACAACGAGGGAGCTTCCCCTCCTAATTTGAAGAGCACTCATTGCGTAGTGTGCATAGCTGTCCGTACCAACTCGCACTCCAGAGGTGTGTGTTGTTACGCCAACACAACTTTTTCTCAACATCATTATTTTTGGTTTTGTTTTTACTCACACAAAATATTTTTATAATAACAATTCTATTGGATTGGAAAATGGAAAGCATGGGTCCCCCAAAGATCATGTTCTAGGCCTGTTGTGTCATTATAACATCAACTGTTATAAATATGCAAAACAAAGAATGATTAATGAAATGTTATCACAACCAATAGATTCCACAAGTGTTGCATATCGATTCCCTACATCTCTTAGCAGATGACGACAAAACTTCTTTGTTAAAAGGGCTAGCATGGAATTCATCTATGGTCAAGCATTGGCAGGAATATAATGATTAAGTAAATGATTTTGTTTGGTTCATGTCACACCCTTAGGGAATGTATGATCATTCTAAACCCTCCATGTAGACTCTCCACTAACAAGAAACACCTGATGTACTCACAATGGACCCTCTTAGATAAGAAACAAGAGAAGATCTATATAAGAGATGCACAACAATTTCTCTTAGACCCAAAGCAACACAAAGATGCTGAGGAGTGCCCTCTTAGACAAGGGTGGTCCTCTTACAATGGGGACACAAAGAAAATCACCAAATTGGAAATAGGAAGCTCCTAGTATATATTTAGGTTAATCATTTTCTAGGGGATAAATCAACAAATTATAACATACATGATGACTTCTAAGCTCTTGAAATCTATGATAAAGACGACGAGACTTTGAATCACAATAATTTTCAAAATCTTCTCTGTTTCATAAGTCACAAACTGTAGAATTCCATCAATAAAGACAGCTGAGGAAACAATAAAATATGCCAACAATGGGTGAGAACTTAAAATACCCCAAGTTGCTGGAGTTTTGAGAAGTAAAATCCCCAAAGTTATGGGTGATTTCCTTTGATATTTTAGCTGCAACAATTGCACTGGAATTTGAAACTAGTTTCCTCTAGTATGGATGATGTTTTTCCTTCAAAAAGAGCAAAAAGTTTGGCTTAACTTCTTCCTCTACCTTATCAATTCACTGTTCTTTGCTTAAGATGCCACATAAATAGAGGCAATATTAAGGCTGTTCTTTATAACTATAATACGTTCTTACTGCATTCTATCACAGTAATTGGAAAGGAATATTCCTAAAAGGTGTTCAAAAGTAACACACTCAATTTAAATTTTTATTAATTGTTGACTATTCATATACCATCCTAATGCTGGCTGTTCAATAATGAGCTGTGGGGTAATTGAACAGGGAGTGAACTTCTCACAGGTTAACCAATTGTACATTTATCACGCATTGCCAAAAAGCTTACTAAATGTAATTTTGAATGGAACAGTTATCATTTCAACATTTTATCTCCAACTTCATTTTCATTCTCACTATTCAATGTGACCTTTGAAATCCATTTTGGAGTGATATGAAGTCTCAATATGTGCTTGTGATATATCCATCAAAAACTCTTATGATTTACATTTCAGTATGTATATCATCTTAATTTGTCACAGGTCTCATGTCGCAACATGTTTGCTGTTTCCACAAGGAAATTGAAATTCCTATATTTACTTTTAGTCTAGGTGAACCAATTGGTGGTTCCACAAAGACATTAACTATCTTTAATGTTAGCGGCAAACTTGGAGTCCTACAAGAAGATCTCATTCATATTAGCTCACTTGGTGTCTACATGGGTGTAGAGCTTACTCATAAAAGGGCTTCCTCGTCCTTATTGATTTATGGATTGGGCAGTAAAGACAAAGTTGATTGGAGTCATTAAGTGGTAAGTCTAGTTCCCAGCTCAATGTCCATAATGAATATCAAATAATGACTATCTATGATAAATTTGGTGGTGGGCGTGCTCCAGTCCTCACCTACCTAAATAGAATCTCGTCAATGAAACCATTAAGAAAAACCAAAAAAGAGATATAAACTACCATAGATATCTTAAATACATTTATCTAAAATATACCAAGAGATATCAGTCTTGAAGCACCTCTATTGAATTTGTTACATAGGATAGGTAGGCATCTATATCTCTGGGTATCTTTTAGATAGATAAATTTAAGATTTATGTAATGCTACTTTTCTCTAGGTATAAAATTGGATAAAATTTAATATATCAAAGTTAATATTATATGGCAATGAATTTATTAGTGTTATTATCTAAGTTTAAAGATTATAAACTATATATATAATTTAAATACAAATGCGCATAAATATTTGTTTATCAATATTAACTAGCGTAAGACTTAAGCATATCATGATCTCAATCAGTAATATATAAATTGACATCCAACAATATGAACATGATGTAAAGGGAACACATTAGTCATTACATTTTCAGAGAATTTTCATTAGAGTAACTCCAACATATTTATATTTAATTTTGAATATTTTTTAACAACAATAAGTTCAATAACTGTCTGAATCAAAGCACTTGGAAATATCACTATCACCCTAAGAAGATTTCAATGGTTTTGGCCCCCATAATTATGGCACACTCCAAGAGGAACAATTCTTATTCAAAACGCAACATACTCTAGAGTAATTACTCAACATGTACAACACAACATACTCCAAAGTAATTACTCAACATGCACAACATAGCATGCTCCAAAGTAATTACTCAACATGTACAACACAGCATGTTGCAAAGTAATGTAATGTTCCCATTTTGGCCCTACACTCTTCAATAGGATTTAGCCTATTTCCGGAAATCCGTAGGCTAAGTTGAGGTGGAAAATTAGGGTTTCCTCTTTCAGATATTGCTCAGTTGGCATTCAGAGGATGTTGTGCAGACTTACTATTTATAGCAGTTGCTATTTTTAGCAAGTCTACCTTTTGGCAATATCTGTCTAGCAGCAGTTCAATCCTTTGCAGGTTAGTGTTCAGTTTGGCTATCTGTTGTTTTGATGTGAACTTACTATTTATAGCAGTTGGCTATTTTTAGTAAGTCTAAATTTGGCAGTAGCATCATCAGCAGCTCAACTCAAGTCATCTTGCTATCCATCAGTTTCAGTATTGGCATTGGTTTTGGTTATCTCCATGGACTGAGTTTTTATACTTAGTCAAATTTCATGTTTCTCAGTTGTACCCCACGCCTAGGAGTAATAACTTCATGTTGTTTTAAAAGAGGGGCCATTAAGGGGGTCAATTGTGCATTTAATAATTTATTAAATGCTTTATTGTTGCAAAGTGAAAAGGAGGTTGAGTAATATTATATTATTTCAAAAAGTAAAATGCAAAAAGGTGGCATCCCTTTTGGAAGTTGAAGTGATTCAACTTCTTAGAATTTGAAGAGTTCTTGTTGCTTCATTTGCCAATTGAAGTTTATATATTGCTGCTATTTGAAGCGCTGATTATGCATATTTTTTAAGAGCAAAGTTACGCTGCTGGAATGAATCCAGAATCCGGCTAAAGGATAGCTTAGCAAATTTACTCCACTCTTCGAGCCTGAAACTATGGTTCCCTAGGTGGTGGACTGAGAGTGTGCTTCATCCAGAAGTACATATTGAGCATTATTGTGGAGTTTTGGTGAGATTTTTCCAGATTTCATGTTGCTGGTTTATCATGGCTGAAAGTGATTTTTGTATACAGCTTTTAGTATGAATTTTATTTGGTTTTGGGTACTTGATCATTGCATTTCTATGATAGAGGCGACCATATTTGGAGGTTATCAGAATTTAATTCCACGTTTTAGATTTTATCAAGCAAAAATCGCCCTTGCAAGGAGGCCGTACCTTTTTGGAGAGCATTGGGATTTGTGCATAAATTAATGGCTGAGTTTAGATGTTTTATCATTGCAAATTGGGCGCCAACCTCCTAGTGAGTCATTGCACTTCGTTTTAGCTCATTCGGAGGTAATTTGAAAAAGTTATGAGTATTTCATTGATGTACAATTTGCTGGTCTGATTTTCTGTTAACATTGTTTCTATATCAGACTTATTAAATAATTGTACTTGCTGGTTTGAGCTTCAATTCTTCATCTTATATCATTGTAAATGTTAGAGGAAGTGATACTCTAACTGTTTAATGTTCTTGGAAGATTATCTATTCTATTTGCAGCTGTTCTTATTCTTTGTAAAGCTAGTTAGTAGTACTAATAGCTCTTCCTTTACTTGCTGCAATTTTATATCTGTTTTACACTCCCACAATTGAGTGGTTGAGTTTTAGAATAAACATATATCTTGTTTGTAATTTCCACCCATGTTATAAGTGGTTGTGTGGACAATATTCCCCCCACGTTAATAAGTGGAAGAGTGGATTTAAAGGCTGGCTTGCCGCCTAATAATTGTTGTAAACTCACCCACTGAATAAGTAGAGTATTCCCACCGCTTGTGGATGCCTGCACCAGCAGATGAATTGTACTTTCAGCTCTGTTTATGCCTAATGATCCTCTGACCATATGCTATCACCTCACCCACATTGGGATCTTGGTGAACATTCTTGGTTAGAGTTATCTTCTTTGCTGGTTTACATTTTGGAGCTAACACTAATCAGTGTTTGGTTGCTGATTTGAATGTTAATTTTGAGAAAAAATTAATGGGGAATATTTCAAGTAATCACTCAACATGCACAAAGCCCTGACCAGGACAATCTCGAGTGTACTTTGTACCATAAGTTGGACACATTCTATGTACCCCTTCTCCAATGCCCAAGGCCCACCTAACCACCTTCTTCTTCCTTGAGTCAAAATAATGAGTTATTACAAATTAACAACCTTTCAAATCAAGGCAAGTGGAATTGCCAATTTCTCTAAGAAAATATATGATGATGGAAATGTTTTAAGTCGTACCTACAATAAGAGAGGCATTTTGACATTGCCTATACCAAAGGAGTACCAAGGGAGCTTCATTGAGGTGAGTGGAGAAGATGAACAATCTTCATCCATTATGTACTCAATGAAGCTCTCTCCATTGGATTCGTTCAGCTCAATGCCCTTAGCTGCCTTGGATGATCGTCCTCTTTTTCCTTTTTTGCGGTAGCTTTTCTTTTGATGGATTCTCTTTGTATTGGGGTGTTAATTTGGTGTTCTAGTTGGCTTTTTAATCTAGGCATTAATTGCTTGTTTGTTTTAATTAATCATTTTTGAATTAGTTTGATACCTTTCTGCCCTGAGTTTAGGTCTAGTCTAGAAACACTTCCTAGGAATTAATTGTTGGCGTGTGTAAATTTATGGAAGAGGATGGTGCAGAGAAAATGTAGGACGAAAATTGATTGCAAAAGGAAGAAACAGTAAAAAAAACTTGTGGAAATTTTGAACTATGATGAAAGGGTGGTCACATCGAAGGAAGCTAAATTTGAAGTCCAAACTGGTCTTAATGGAGAGCTCTATGGAGTTCCACATACCGATGGAGAAAGGGGTAAGACGGCTCCTCCCTTGAAAATGCTTCAAATGGAACCTAACCATGGTATGCTTTCTGGTGTTTCTAAAGAAGAGAATAGGTTAAAACATAGATGGCAGACTCACCAAAAACTCACGAGTTTTTTTCAAAACGAGTTTTTGGTGCAAGTACTCGCTGGGAAAAACTCGCAGTTTTTTTTGAAATACTCGTCGAGTTTTTGGTGAGTTTTTCAAAAAAACACAGAGTTTTTTAAAAAAACTCGGCCTCTTAGCAAAAAGAAACCTGCAAGCAGAATAAAGGCAATTTCGATTCATTTTTTGCGGTTTGTGTGGTTTTCAAGGTCTTGATTTGGGCTTTTTCAGTATTATTTTTTGCCACTTAAAAAATCATGAAAATGAGGTGCACCATGGAGTTTTGTATGGTTTCGAAAGCCTTAAATTGGTGCTGGCTGCAGGGGTGTTGCCCTGTACCGTGACAGGGAGCACTCCAGGGGCGCTGCCCCTTGACCCCGTTGGGGGCACTACCCCCAAACCCCCACTAGGGGCATTGCCCCCAAACCCCCACAAGGGGTATTGCCCCTTGACTCCATTGCGGGCATTGCCCTCAAACTCCCATTGAATTCATTTGATTTTCTAGGTACTCTCTAAGTCCAAGTTTCCAAGTTTTCCTACAAGTCTTCATCTATAATATCGTCTAGTTCTACCTCTCCCCTAGTTTTCACTAGACATGGGAAAGAAGAAGATGTAAATTTGTAAAATATATTAATGTAGTATTTAATTTCATTTTTACAAAAACAATTTGCTATTTTCATTTTGTTTCAGAATATCAACATCAACGCATTCCACATGAGGATGCCATTTTGTACCCAATTTGCTTTCAAATCAATCAAATACAACTATACTCAACTTGTTTCTTTTATGTACTCATTTATTGACTCATTGGATGAATCTTATCTTTGAATTTTGCAAAAAAAATGCATTTTTAGTGCAGTTTAAGCAATTTTTTAAGTTCCCGAGTTTTTTGCTGAGTTTTTCCCAAGTTTTTTCCGAGCCGAGTTTTTCGGGCTTGCCGAGTATTCCAACTATGGGTTAAAATATATGGCTATTTTTGTTTCTGCAATGGATATTGAAAACTTGCCTTCAAGAAAGGTTTTTGATGAATGGTTGTTGAATGTATGGGGAAAAAAATTAGGTATATATGTCCCCTTCTGTAGAATAATACAGAAAGGCTCGTTTGTGGTTTATTTCAAAAGTCATAATATGCAGAAAAGAGCTTTGAGCAAGGAATATTGGAATGTTGGGAAATCAGTCTTTAAAGCTGTGTCTTGGTCTCCAAAAGCTGTTAATGATGAAATTCTAGCTTGTACAGTCACTAGATGGGTTGTAATTAAAAGCCTTCTGCCTCAATTTTGGGCATTTATCCACCAACTATTGCAACCAATTGGCAAAGTGTTACAAATTGAAGAAACTAGGTCAATTCTCCCACACATCGATGCAAGGGTTTTTTGATCTCTCTCTTGCTTGGAATAGACATTCCAGAAGAAATAGCAATTAATATGAAATTATGAATACTTACACTGTGAATTGTAAACTAGAAATTCTGGGGGTTCTTAATTCTTGTTTTCTTTGTAAATGTGAGGGGCATCAAAAAAAGGACTGTCCAAAAATTTAAAAAGCCAACACTAATTTCAGAGCTGAATTCAGAGAAAAGAATAAAGTGCCTAAGACAGATATTGATTCCAATGGAATACGTAGAGATGTTGATAATGTTTTAACAGATAAAAAAGATAAAAACGATAACAAAGGCAATTCTAATAGTGGGGAGTCAAGTATTCCTGAGATCCAAAATAAGGAGTTCTCAACTCCTGAGGTTATTCCCCACCAAAAGAATGCTCAAGAGATTGTTCTAGATAAAACTAAAGAAAGAATCGTGGTTGAGAAAAGAAAGACCCAGGAGACTTCTATTCAAAATGAGATATTGAATGCTTGCACACTAGAACCAGAAGGGGGAAATTTGGAAATACCAGATGAAACTAATGTGGATTTCAATAAGGGAAGCACTATTGTAAATAACCCTCTCTCCATCAACAAAGAGGATAGAGTCTCGAGTGGGAAAAAAAGAAAAGGCAACAGATTAGCAGAGATGATAGTGGCCCTATAGATAGGATAAAGGGCAAGGAAGAAAAGATTCCAAAATGTTTTGACAGGTTATATAAAAATCAAAAGAATCTACTAATGAAGCTAAGAATAATTAGCTGGAATGTTAGGGGGTTGGAATCCCCAAATAGAAAATATATTATTAGGAATTTCTACGGTAAAATTGGGCCTCTGGATTTTTATTTTCTACAAGAGGTTAAAGCCATGGGATTCCAACTAAAGACATTAAAGTTTATATGGAAAGATTCCTTGCACTTCAGTAGTAACCACAATAAAGGGAGAGGTGGCTCTATTATCTTGGTTAATAGCCTACAGGAAAACTCGGAAAATAGACTAATAGTTCACAAACCAATTATGCTTGAAAAGGGGAAATTACACTTTTCTAATTAGTTTACTTAAAATTATGATTGCCTCAATATATTTCCTAACAACAATTCTTTGCTTGATACCTCTATCTAATGAATCAATTTTTCAAAAAGCATCCAAATCATTAGATTTCCTATTGATTCTCATTCAATAATAGAAACATAAATGCTCCCCTCAACACTTCACAAGGACTGTGTTGCAAGCTAAACCATACTGTAGAAACCCTAAGTTTCCCCTAATCCTGAATCTGAAAGTTTTGTTTGACTTTCTGAAGGTTTTGAGTTTTTTGCTTGTTTTTTGATGTTTTTGCACATTAAATGAGATGGTACGATTTTGCAATAAATTGATAGAAATTCTAAATAAATTCGAAATACTCCAGAAACTGTGAAATCTACTGATAATAATGTTGCCAGATATTCTATTATACTTCTGAGACGATTACAATGGTGTTCTGATAACATGCAAAGGTAAAGGCAACAAATATTTAAAAACCTGATTTCTGAGACAGCATTAAATGATCTGGTACATATGGTACGGCTGCAACAAGCTCATTCTTCTCCCTCTGTCTGGTGGTTGCAGATGACTCCAGATGTCCAGGCGCCTCCAGCATCATGAAAGAAGAAGACCTCAATGAAGGCGTTTAGCTTTCATTTGCAGACACCTCCTCTAATGAATGGTACGGCCTTTTACAGAACAGATCTGTACGGCTGTTATCAGCACATTTAATTCAAATGGAATGTACGGCTTGATGTCCCTCTGGCATTCTCAGATAATAGGCGTTCACCAGGGTAAAGTCAGAAGTTGAAAGCTGAGGTTATTTTACTCTGGAGAATAAAGTACAGCCTTCCTTCATTTGTACGGCCAAGTCCAGATTGCTGATATAAATAAAAAGGTACGGCCTTTCAAGATGCCTGAATGCAAAGCTTATGGGTGCCTTTATTGATTGATATCTCCTGGTGGACAGTATCCCTCTGAACCCCTGAGTACCTCTGAGATCTGAATCTTTGAGAGCTTGGAGATGTACGGCTTGCTGTACAAAAAGTACGGCTACAGCAGCAATCAATAAATTCGTACGGCCCTCTTCTAAACCTCCAAACAACAATAGAATAAACCTTCTGGAATGGATTGCCTTCTGAAAGGATAATCTCTCTGATTACTCTGCAAAATGATAACCTCTGAAGACTAATTGATTCTCTGAAACTCTGTAACTTCTTCCGGATGAAGAAGTCTCACAACTGGCAGTAAATCGGGTGATATCTCACACCCTCTGAACTGATTCAATGGAGATGGCTCGTTCTCCAACGAATACGAACTCGAAACCCTAAAGCTTCTGTTCTCTGACAAAGACTGGCAAATTTTCAATTCATCAAATGTCATAATCGCTCAACTTTCAAGGCAAAACCCTTTAATCTTCTCAAAAAGGGCGAATTCCTTAATAATAGGGAATTTTAATATATTTGACAATTTAATTCTTTTTATTCTCAATAGTTCTCAGCCAAAATATTTTATAATAATTTAATTCACAAACTGGCCCCCTTTTTAATGTTGGGCGCACCCCTCAGTGAGAAATCACTTAAGTTATAACTTTAAATTATAACTTTATATTATAATCATTAATTAATTAATATTTAATAAATGTCATTAAATATTAATATCTTCCTCGTTTCTAACCCGATGACTGATCCGTCTGATGCTGACGAACTCTGAAGTGATTCCTGATGCCGCCACAGCCAAACTGCTAAAAATAGCAGTGGTCCCACTCTGCCTGCCAGGAACTGCTAAAAATAGCAATTCTGCAAAATGTCTCCGATTGAGCCCAAACGAAAGCCAATTGATCAATACTGCCAATCTGACGCTGAGCCAAGCTCCGAAACGACCCTCTAACCACTCGTCGCCTACGAGGGTCTCATGATAGGCCAATCTCACGATCAGTGATGCTCGCCAAAAATGGGGACATGACAGTCCGCCCTCCCTAAAATTGCTTGACCCCAAGCAATCTCTACTGCAAACAAAGTCCAATCCTCGGAAGGCCCCAAAAGGAAAACTGTGTAATGTCCCACACAACTCGAACTATCACCTATAGCATCATCAATCTCAACTGCGCAATCAATGCCTGGATCCCAAACCCAGAGTGAAAATCTATCGTGACGGTCCTCCTCAGGCTGCCATTGCGCTCTACGGCCTCCAACTTCACCATGCTGAGAATAGTGAAGTGACCCATTGGGACCCATCCCATACTCGATGCCAAAGCTATCGCCACCGGGATCCCAATACAATCTGAATCCACATCCATCCGTCATGCAGAGATAAAATCTCCTAGAAGCATCTACTATCCTGAATCTCTCCCTGTCCTCTGCTAAATACTCATGGATGTGATAACTGTCCAAACCATCATGCCGACTAATACCATAGTCGCCCTGTAACCATGTACCTGTATGAATCTGCGACATAGAAGTATCAAGCCCTGTCAAATACATATTGGCATGATGTAAAACGGACTGCTGTCCCTGCAAGTAATACCCCGCAAACTGCTGAGTCAAGTACCTGCAGCTGCCAACCCCATCTTGTGAAGATGGTAACTCTACACACAGTAATGAATTACTCCTCTCGACTGCACCAAGAGAATCACCCTGTGTACGAGAATGGTGTATCGAATCATGTACAGGTGGATCAAAGACAAAACTGTAAGCACTCCTCACCGTGTACGCCTCATTGAACTCCTCTGTGAGTTTGGTTTGGAATTGCGATGCACTGGAACAATCCCAAACACTACGATCATCACCCAACTCAGAACTAACATCAAAAGTACGATCAGCATCCAACTCGAAGAGTGGGTTATCATAGATTACCCCACCATCAAATTCAAACAATGGATTATTCACAAACTGCACAATCACTCCATCCTGATCTGAATCATCCATCTCTGAATCGCTAGAATAATAAACTGAGTTGTACTCCTGACTCGGCTCAAACAGCTGCTGATCATAGTCAACTGTATCGTATGACAAGATTGATTTGCTTCCAGGAAAGGAAAACAAATCATCATAAGTATCAATCTCCCAACTGGATGAGACTCTGAATATCTGCTGCGAAGATGGACAAGTATCAAGGGTTGTCACACAACTCTCTAGTGTATTAACAACCATGTCACAGGAACTAACAATAATCTGCCCTGCATCACCTATCACGGGACTAATCTCATGAGAACCGGGTGCAATGCGAGACTCACTGCTACTCTCATCAAGTGCACTCATCCTACCCGTATCAACTGCTCCTGTAACCGTGCTGGATGTAACCACATCCTCAACATCTCCCTCTCGGCTATGAACCATGGGTGTATACTCCTCACCAACCGCTGCCATGCAAGACTGAACGATATCCAAAGGTGGTGAAGACTGTGCTAACCTCAACGCCACGGTAAGCCTCTCAATCTGTAACTGTGACTCTCGAAGAGCCAACTGGGTGCTATGCAATGAAACCATAGTCACCTCACGCTCATGAGTGAGCTCAGCGATCCGCTCCTCTTTTCCCTTCCATGCATCATAACAAATGCAATCCCACTCGAGAAGGAAATCCCTGTCTGCTAGTAGACTTAGGTAGTTTTGTTTCATCGTTCCAATCGCCTCTAGGAGTGCATGTACCACTGCAAGGGAAAAACCACTCTCACTGTGCTCATCTGCCGAAGGAGGACTCCAACTGTAGGTAGTCAGCATCTGACAAGCTACGTCAAAATGCTCAAGGGCGGTAGCAATCATAGTGTCATCCACATGTAGTTGCCCAACCAAATGATGAGGATTCTGAAGCTTACGACCCCCATACACGTTTTCCGGTTCACCATATGCACTATGATATGACGCTGATCCGTCATCACTCACCTCATGATCTGCAGCATCGTGTGTGCTCTCAACCACGCACACCTCAACATCTAAGGTACTGCTGCCCTGTACCTCGAAGAATGGCTCAACTGATACGGTAGAAGTTGCTGGTATGACAATATCTTCGCACGCTTCTACTCCACAAGTAACTGCATGCTCATCCAACGCATGATCCTGGGATTCCGTGTCAACATACGAATCCTCTAGCTGGTTTTCAAAGGTCTGATCCGAAAAATCAGACTCATCATAACATAAGTTCTCAACACCAACTGCATCATTAGTACCCAACTCGACAGTCTCTTCACATGACAACTCAATAGGGTTACTTTGCACCTCTGAAACAGCTGTTATATCATGCTCACGCAAAATTTCACCATCGCTGTTATAAAAATCAGAAGTGGTCTTCAGGGCAGAAATTTCTCGGGTCATCTCATGCAAGGACGATGTAAGTAAGCCATTATCCGAAGCTGTGCTAGTGTGCTCATGGATCAAATCAGCGCTACGATCAAATTCATCACCCAAATTTCTGCCTACTTCATAGGGATTTGAAGATACCAAATCACTCTCATGAAGAACTGTATAATCATCAGATGTAGATTCTCTATCCTCTCCAGGTGTAAACAACTCACGAGCTGTAGTGAGATATTTCTGTTTTGCGAACTCCGTCTTATGGCAAAGACTCGGGTGCACATCCACGTAACTCACGAAAGAAAGTTTTTCTTTAATCTTCTGAGGTAGATTGCTATACTCCCGAAACATGCTAATCACTTCTCCTTCAGTGCTCTGCGGTGTCCTGTCAATGGTAAACCTCCCACTAATCTCAGGTGATTCTAACTGCCACTCGTTGTTCGCTGCCCTAAGCGTGCCGGCGAACAAACCCTCATACCTTTCACCTGGTATAACCTCAACGGGCTCCTGTCTCGTGAAGGTGGGCCTCGTAGGCCTATCCGCTGTCCGTGACACTGATCTAGGAGCTCTCCGCGAACCTGTAACACTTCTGTCATCGTCACGAGGTGGTGACGATCTCCTCGGAGTATCCAGTCTCTGAAGTGCAACTGCCACCTGCTGTAATACACCATTTGACCGCCGTTGACCTGCACTAAGTTCTCTGAGTGCATGCAAGACCTCTGCACGGTTCTGACCTCTGTTATTGTAAGGAGTCTCTGTTCTAAGATCAACTGTTCTATCAGTCCTGTAATACCTGTCAGTTCTGTCAGCCATGTTTCCCGGCTGCCAGATCGAACCCTGTTGCCTGTCAACCAAAGCTCGCCTGAAAGAATGATGCCTGGTAAAACCCTAACTGTTCCGGCTGCAGAAGACGGCTAAACCCTCAGGATGGCAGGATTTAGCTCTGATACCACTGTAGAAACCCTAAGTTTCCCCTAATCCTGAATCTGAAAGTTTTGTTTGACTTTCTGAAGGTTTTGAGTTTTTTGCTTGTTTTTTGATGTTTTTGCACATTAAATGAGATGGTACGATTTTGCAATAAATTGATAGAAATTCTAAATAAATTCGAAATACTCCAGAAACTGTGAAATCTACTGATAATAATGTTGCCAGATATTCTATTATACTTCTGAGACGATTACAATGGTGTTCTGATAACATGCAAAGGTAAAGGCAACAAATATTTAAAAACCTGATTTCTGAGACAGCATTAAATGATCTGGTACATATGGTACGGCTGCAACAAGCTCATTCTTCTCCCTCTGTCTGGTGGTTGCAGATGACTCCAGATGTCCAGGCGCCTCCAGCATCATGAAAGAAGAAGACCTCAATGAAGGCGTTTAGCTTTCATTTGCAGACACCTCCTCTAATGAATGGTACGGCCTTTTACAGAACAGATCTGTACGGCTGTTATCAGCACATTTAATTCAAATGGAATGTACGGCTTGATGTCCCTCTGGCATTCTCAGATAATAGGCGTTCACCAGGGTAAAGTCAGAAGTTGAAAGCTGAGGTTATTTTACTCTGGAGAATAAAGTACAGCCTTCCTTCATTTGTACGGCCAAGTCCAGATTGCTGATATAAATAAAAAGGTACGGCCTTTCAAGATGCTCTGAATGCAAAGCTTATGGGTGCCTTTATTGATTGATATCTCCTGGTGGACAGTATCCCTCTGAACCCCTGAGTAACTCTGAGATCTGAATCTTTGAGAGCTTGGAGATGTACGGCTTGCTGTACAAAAAGTACGGCTACAGCAGCAATCAATAAATTCGTACGGCCCTCTTCTAAACCTCCAAACAACAATAGAATAAACCTTCTGGAATGGATTGCCTTCTGAAAGGATAATCTCTCTGATTACTCTGCAAAATGATAACCTCTGAAGACTAATTGATTCTCTGAAACTCTGTAACTTCTTCCGGATGAAGAAGTCTCACAACTGGCAGTAAATCGGGTGATATCTCACACCCTCTGAACTGATTCAATGGAGATGGCTCGTTCTCCAACGAATACGAACTCGAAACCCTAAAGCTTCTGTTCTCTGACAAAGACTGGCAAATTTTCAATTCATCAAATGTCATAATCGCTCAACTTTCAAGGCAAAACCCTTTAATCTTCTCAAAAAGGGCGAATTCCTTAATAATAGGGAATTTTAATATATTTGACAATTTAATTCTTTTTATTCTCAATAGTTCTCAGCCAAAATATTTTATAATAATTTAATTCACAAACTGGCCCCCTTTTTAATGTTGGGCGCACCCCTCAGTGAGAAATCACTTAAGTTATAACTTTAAATTATAACTTTATATTATAATCATTAATTAATTAATATTTAATAAATGTCATTAAATATTAATATCTTCCTCGTTTCTAACCCGATGACTGATCCGTCTGATGCTGACGAACTCTGAAGTGATTCCTGATGCCGCCACAGCCAAACTGCTAAAAATAGCAGTGGTCCCACTCTGCCTGCCAGGAACTGCTAAAAATAGCAATTCTGCAAAATGTCTCCGATTGAGCCCAAACGAAAGCCAATTGATCAATACTGCCAATATGACGCTGAGCCAAGCTCCGAAACGACCCTCTAACCACTCAGTCAGCCTACGAGGGTCTCATGATAGGCCAATCTCACGATCACTGATGCTCGCCAAAAATGGGGACATGACATACACACATATTTTTCTGTTCTATACCATGTGTGCTGCAAGTAAGGCAGTCTAAAGACTAAAACCAGAGCATCAATACAAAACTCGAAGCAAATAAGTAAAAAAGCTTTTGTCCATGTAGCAGAAGCAAGCAACCTAACATGTTATATGTAGACAACAACCAGTTTCTCCATTTATAGATAATTTCAGGGTTGTCATAATTGTTCAATGGAGAGGGGTAAAAGGCTGGGAGGTTCCAAGACTACAGTTATTGATTAATAATTTAATACCCTTCAAACATATCATTAGGAAAGAAAGTGTTTGGACAAGAGTGGTCTGTATTTTGATTCATGAGACATGATCACATGCCATCAGAAATCAGCATGAGCTAGGATACTTAAGGCCCTTTCCACCAATAACCTCATTAATGTCCATGTTACATAACATTTTTAGTGATCCCATTGACCTCTTTTCACCATTTTAGGGAACAATCTTTTTTTAGCTTGTTTGCATAAACTTGTGATTATCTCAATTTATTTCCTAGCAACTATTCTTTGATACCTCTACCAAATGAATTAATGTTTCAGAATCATCTAAATCATTGGATTACCTATTGATACTATAATAGAAAACTAATAACAATTAGACTCCTCCACCCCTTATTCCCCATTCAGGGAACATTTCGGGAAAAGAAATTTCCCTGAAATGAAAGGACGCATTGCAGCCAATCATCCTAAATAGTAACATTTCCAATATTTTTTTAGCATTTCAGCCAGAAATCTGGCAGAAATTTGGTTTTTGGTGGCAGCCCATACCCCTAAGTAAAAAATCTTAATTAATATTAAGTGTCTGAGATGGAAAAAATATCAAAAACAAAAGAAAATATCTAAAAAAAAAACCCTAAATGCTCTTTTTTTGCAGGTTTGAGGGGCAGGAAGGAGAGCATCCTCCATCAAGTTCAAAGGAATTGAGTGATTTTCTTGAGAATGAAGAGTATTATTATTTGCTTATTTATTTCTACAATATTTTTTTCTCAAAGCAACTTGGGAACATCACCATGACCCAGACCAATTCTAGAGATGAACAGGCCTTATTTCTGGACAATGTTATTAAACATGCATGCCTGCCAAGTTGTGGGTCCCCTTATTGCAATGTGGGGATTCAAACTTGAGTCACATTATTTACAAATGCACCACTTTACCTCTACAACACAAACCCTCAGACAACTATTTTTTTGTTCTTTAAAATTGTAGTTTTTGTCTTGGCTAAATATTTTAGGATAGGAAATTTGAATAGAACCAAGATAAAAAGCATTTTCCATAGGGTGGAAAGAACTGTATTAGATTGGTAGTTATGCATACTCATTGCATCAATCGTTATGACATCAAAACATGAACACGGAACAAATGGAGTGACTAGAAAAAAAGACATTAGCAAAAATTGAAAGTTAACAGCAAACTTGTACCAGACAGGAGTTTCATCCAGCTTTTCTTCATCAGCAAGTCTGTATGTCATCAGGTATATCCACATCGCTCGCAGAATGCGATCAATGAGTGGCTCCCCATTGGACCATTCAGGCAGGCGAGGTTCAAGATTGCCATCAATAACAACCTTTTCTTCTTCCAGAATTTTGGATACATTAACACCATTTATGTTGGATAAATTCGGAAGAGCCTCCACAATTTTTACAGCACTGTTTCCAAGGGGCCCAGGAATATCAACCTGAAACAAATAACTTGTGCAAACAAATAGAACTCAAAACAGTTTCACATGGCAGCAAAAAAATTATTTACCAAACAGATCCACTAAGACAAAAGGAATCATACCTCTAGTGACTGCAAATTTACAAAACCACGTAGCAACTCCAACAGATTCTCAGCTGAATTCTGATCCAATAGATTCCCTCGAAGATTTAAAGATGTAAGAAGTGGCATCTCCAAAGGATTGAACACCTGCTAGTAAATAATTTCAACAGATTATTTATTCTGCAGTCAACGTTGTAATACAACAGCTGAAATTCAATCTATAATATTTACTCCCATAGTCACAACATAAACTGATGAAGAGTAGATACAATCCCAAACAGTTTTTTAAGGGCATATTGAGATCTTCAAAGAAAGTTCAAGAAAAGAGTTATAATTTCATCTTAAAAGAACCATCTTAAGCAGACTGTCCTGCTAGCAATCATTAAGGATATATAGAGACATAAAAATCCCAGAATTTTGTTTGGTTGACGAAGGTTTAACATAAAATCAAGAAATGGATATTGTGCACAACACCAGCTTCACCTTATTTGAAAGATTATGAATAGATCTGTTTGACAAATCAAGTTCCGTCACATCCTTCAAAGGGCATGCTCCTTGTTCTGTAGCAACAGGCTTCTCTGCTCCATAAATCCCAGCACAGAATCCAAGTGCCCATTGACTGTAATTGTGAGTGAACTGAGAATTATAGATCTCCAACTGAGGTAAAAGTTCCAATAAAATATTTCCTAGAGCAGTACCACTGCAAATTTTGCAATCAATAAAACGCAGTCAATTATTCACCACAAAATCAGTCTTTTTAATCCAAACCCCAATCAAATTGAAGGAGAAAGAAAATATATATTCTACCAAACAAAAACCTGGGCAGAAACTATATGACACACAAGATGTTTAAAAACCACTTACCAATGTTTTGAGACAGGATTTTCATTTAACCAAAGAGCTCGCAGTTGATTGAATCCCCCAACTGTTTGTATAACTGCTTCAATAGTTTCCAGTTTGTTACCCCAAAGATCAAGACCAACAAGATTCTACCAGACGAGGAAAGATTGGTATTAAAGTAACAGTCAGCAAACCACCGAATGAGACATTTGGCAACAAAAGTACTGGTGAGAAAAGTTAAGTATTTATACATCCTGTTTCCTATCTGCACTACACTTCAATGTCTACTACCAGATTATAGAGGGAACTGTCGGAAGGCACATCAAGATTAAAATACATGTCATATATCTATTGTTTTTTCTTATAATCAACTCTATGAGCCAACTAAATACAATATTATAAACTGAACTAGAGAATAATTAAAAAATCAATAAGCATTAAAACCATTTGATCATAAATAGAAACACAATACTTTCCAATACTGATGGATCAAAAGTTCTAGATGGAACTCATGCCATGCAGCTATCCCACAATTACATATCCTCAAATCCACTTACCACTAAACAAGCTAGAGAGAACTAATTTGAAGATAACCAAAATAATGACATTGTGACAAGCAAAAAATAATTTTTTGAAGTTGTACTTTGACACCCACTAAAGCAATATAGAGAGTAAAAGAGAATGAAACATAAACATCTTTCTTCAAAATTTGAAGATTTATAGTAACTATATCATACCGGTAACTTAGAAGCTAAATCTAAGGAACATAGCATTTCATCATCAATCTGAAGCTCCTCCAGCTCCAACCATAGAATATCTCTGTCTTCTTCTTTAGCTTTGCACAGTTCTCTATCTATTATGTCTTGAGGATTTTCCTTAGCCTCATCAATTGACTCTTGCTCTCCTTCACCAGTGACATTTTTACAAGCCTCAGGATCAAACTCATCTGTTACACACATCAATGTAGCCATTCTGTTGACTAGTTCTGGAATTTCCTGCAGCTGAAGTCACCAATCAACATAAAAACATGAAACACTGAGTAGTGGTCATAAAAAACTAAAAATCTGTAATTTATGGCATTGCTTTCAAAGTCTTGTCTAAGATTTTCACTACCAAAATAGTGCATAGATCTTAATCATTTAATAGTATCCAAAATTTTGACTATAACAATAGTCTAGTGCAGCTGAGTAGAACAGGTAACATTAAAAGTAATAAAACAATAGCATCCACAATCAGAACATAATAAGACAAATAAACACAAAACTAAAATCCTAAATAATAGAGCAAACTAAGCACCCATGATTGAAAAAATTCTTGTTTTATTGTGACACAAAACTTTTCAACAATCGCATTCAAGTAATATTCAAATGCTCTGTGATGTCCCCTTGTAAGTTCAACTTTGATCTTCTCTTCAATCTTATAAATTAAAGTAGATATCTAACTAGATCCAATTAGTCAAATAATAAATCTGATTATTAAGGAGATTGCAGCATTCAATATTATAATCAAACTGATATTTATTTCTTATATGCTTATATGATATTTATGAATATGCTGATGGAATAATACTGAACAAGATATAAAGTGATATGTATTTGCAATTATATCTGATATAAATTAGACACCATAAGAGATAATGCGATTTCTGAATTTCTGTTCGATTTTCTCATGCATTTATAAATCGGTCAATTGGTGCCTTCTTAATTTGCTGTTTCTGTTTATTGGCAATTTAAATCATGCGATCTGGATAGAGGCTGATTGTCTGATCTCTGCTGGTAAATGTACAGCCAGTTTAGTGACCAATTGCTCCCTTGGAGCGACCTTGATCTGTTTATGAGAATAAGAATAGTTCAGTCTTAATCGATGCCCCTCCATGTTTGATTTGATTGCTCTTTAATATCCACGATAGGGAGAGGCAGTCATGTTCCTTTGCAGAAGACGTGACTTTTCATTACTTTATTAACTACTTGTAATTAGTTAAGATTATTCTTTCATGAAGTCGGCTGATTCTATAGATTATTCTTTCATGAAGTTGGCTGATGTATGTAAGTTTGATTCTTTCAGCATTTTCTTCTCATCAATGAAGGATAATTATAAAAATGTCTTCTTTTCAAGAATGCCTTGTTTGCTGTTTCATCGGAATTATTCAGGGCCGGGTATATGACATGCTCTCAATTAGCAAGAACTAAATAGCACACATTTTCTATCTCCAGTCACCACAATTACTAAATCATGAGTTCTCAAACTGAAGTGTTTAATCCTATTCGGATCCTCTTGAAATCCTACATTTGTTTCCTTTGTTATTGCATTTTCCTTAACAAAAGAAATAGATATGTATAGCAAGACAAATAAAACGATAGCATCCACAATCAGAACATAATAAGACGAATAAACATAAAACAAAAATCCCGAATAATAGAGCAAAATAAGCACCCATGATCAAAAAAGTTCTTGTCTATTTGCATAAAACTTTTCAACCATTACATTCAAGTAATATTCAAATGCCCTCAATTAGCAAGAACTAAATAGCGCGCATTGAGTCTCTATCTCCAGTTACCACAATTGTTAAATCATGAGTTCTCAAATTGAAATGTTTAATCCTATTCAGATCCTCTTGAAATCCTACTGTTTCCATTGTCATTGCATTTTCCTTAACAAAAGAAACAGAAATATAGTAAAGGCAAACTGGAATGTTTTGCAGTAATATTAACTTTTGAAATCTATGGCAAGGGAAAGGTAGACCTCAGAATCTTTTTCTATGAATCAAATTGAGAAGAGCTGGTCACCCCCAAAAGTTGATGCAGGAGCATCCTGGGCATACAGCAATCAGAATCCACATGTCAAAAAGAATATTTTCTTACTTATTTTCTGATTTTTGGAAGCACTCACATAAAGGGACAAGAGAATGTAAAAGGGCGGAGAATTCATAAGGTCAATGGTCAAGGAAAACCAATCAATTCAATGGTTTTCTAATGATTGTTATAAAATAAATTGAAACATCAAGTAGAGAGGTTTGAAAAACACAAATCGGATTTTGTAAAGAAAGATCAAGTGAATGAGACAAGTTCTTTTGGAAGCTTGTAATAAATTTTCAAATCTGTGTTGTTGCTCAAGGTTCCTTTGTGTTTCTAAATGTGAATTACAACTATAGAATTATGTCTTCCTAGTGCATCAGGGATACGTGTATTAAACCTGGGCTTTGGTTGCAAGGACAAGGCCGTCATTAATTTGGCTCCCTATCCTTGACTACAGCAAATGGTACCAAAGCTTGATTTCAAGTCGACTTGAGAAAGAATACACACCTACGTAGGATGTACTCAAAGATTATAGTAGTAAGTTGTTTGTGGCTTGTGATATCAACATACTTCCCAAAAGAGTGCTTGGCAAAAGTAGGGTAGGAGTTGCCAACATGGCAGGCAGAGGTAGACTTGCTAAGAGTTATGCAAGCGAGACTAGATGTTGAAAAAGAGCAGAAAAGAGGTTTTTCACTAAAAGATGGTGTCTTCATGAGAAAGAAGTGACAATAGATGATATTGGAGCTAGACATACAGAGTAACCAGCATTGAATAAAGAAGAGGACAGGCTCATAGGAGCTATTTCAAGAATTGGATGAGGAACAAAAATGGAAGTTCTCAATTCTCAAGTGGTTTGTGAAGACCACACAGGAAATACTGAGGGGGGGTGAATCAATATTTCAAACTTTTGTTGTAATGTCCCCTTTCTAATCACCACCAAGAGTTCGATTATTTTAGCATTTATTTATTCCCAAGTCTAAAATAGGAGAAATAAGGGAATAAATTATTATATTAATTATTTATAAAGTCATCTCAAAATTATAATATCAAAAGGTGATTTTATATTTAATTAATTTAATATTAAGTGACTAAACAAAATAATATATAATAAAGTCACTTAAGTTAAAATATATTATTTATCCCACGTTGACAAGAATCTCATATGAAAAGTATAAGAAGAAGCTTGGGCTAGGCATTTTGGCATCTTGTGTGTTGACATTTTTCTACTACATTGGTGAAGCTTAAATGCTGAAGCTAATTGCTTGACAGTTTGAAGACTCTAGTGTCAATTTCGGTTGTGAAATATCAACCCTAGTTGGATAGTGGTGGGAGATACTTCAGTCTTCCTCAATGGATTAATTGCAGCCATTGGAGGTCATCTTTGGAGAGTTTTATGAGATAATTAAAGGTCTGTAATTGTATTTCAGTTTGCAGATCGGTGAAGAGAGATATTGCATTTTCATTCATTGCTCTTCATTGACAGGTCAGATTTTTGTGGGCATTGGAGGAATCGATTGCTCTTGTGGTGACAATCATTTTCATAGCAATTTGGAGGAGCTAGAAGCTGGAAATTATTTTATATCTGTACTTCTCTCTAGCAGCAGGGGCGGCCTTCTTGGAGGGGGGTCGATTTTGGCATTGGAGGCATTATAAATTCCAAATAAATTCACATAGCATCATTGGGCATTAAGGAAGAGAGGCACACCATTTAGAAGGTCAAATAAAGCTTCATCAACAAGAATCGAATTTATTTGTGGTTGCTGCTCCAAACCAGGTTCTTTCAGAATTTTGCATCAGTCTTATAGTTGCATTTTAGTTTCAGAAAATTAGCATATTTGTAAGCCAAGAGTCTTGGCATTCTCATGTAGTTCATTGCATTCAATTGGCATAAGATAATAGCATTGCAATCTTGTAATCAGCTTGTAGAATTTAATATAATATTGGAGATATAAGGAGATTGCTGCCATCTATTTGACAGAATGTCTCTCATTGTAATTGCATTGCATTGAAATAGTTTTCATGCCAAGTGTTTGTAAAAATGTCTCTTGGCTGTAGATGTTTATTTGCACTTAGGAATTCATGTATTTGCACTTGAAAATACAAAAAGAGCTGCATTTCTTCTTAGATATTTGTTTAGTAGACTTTGCAATCTTTTCCAAGCATTTTATAGTGTTGGCAAGCATCCAAAAACATACCTACAGCAAACTGAAACTCAGAACAGCAAGAAAGGGGTTGACAAGTGAAGTGTTTGACAAAAATTCCTTGAGGCAAACTTAGGCTAGATTCGAAGGGAATTTTCTAGAGTGGTCTAAGAAGTGTGAACATTGACATTTTGGTCTATCCCTCTCCTTTAGGTGAAAAATCTTAAAGTGTTAGAAGGTCTTAGCACCAAGATCTTTGTTTTGCATTTTGGTAACCCTTAAGATATTCCTTGAGAGCTAAAAACTAGATCATAAGTTGCAAGGGATATTACTGTGGTATCAGAGCTAAAGTTCCTGCCAACCTGTAAGGGTTCATGAGTGACAGAGAAAAGAGATACACAGCAAGAGAAGAAAAGAAAGGGGCAAAACATTAGCAGCCACCTTAGGTTCCGGAAGGAGATACAGTTTCAGATTTCTTGAGAAAACATTGGGAAAGTGAAGGAGATTCAGTTAGCACAATGGGTGAAGGCGGTAGTGGCAACCCTAGGAAAGAAGATTCAAGTGATGCACTCTTGAGGGAACATCTAGTAGAACAAAGAAGAACAAATTAGCATTTAGAACAAATGATGATCATGCTGATAAGAAATTCAATTGGTAATAATAACAATACTAATGGAGGAAACAATGGACATGGAGACAACTCAATCAATAATAATAGAGTCCCTAATCACCGCACCACACAAAGTGGAACAAGACACATGATGCATGTTTTTCTAGCTAGAGAAGAGCAACCAGAAGTAAACAATGAACTCTTAATACTTGAGCTTCAGGATCAATTCAGACAAGATTGGGTAGCTGCTGGTTTCCAATAGGATATGTCTCTAAAAGATTACATGGACCTAAGAATGAGACATAGACCAAGTAGAGGTAACAGGGAACAACACAATGATGGTGAGAGTGATGAGGAGCATGAACATGTGGTTGGGAAAGTTGGACACCGTTGCTTGGGAAAAGGGAAGGCTCATCTCATTGAGGTGGTGTCAGATGGTGAGAGTGATGAGGAGCATGAACATGTGGTTGTGGACAGCAGTAGTTTAGGTGAGGACCCGCCTCATGAGGATGATGGCAAGAGTAGCACAGTTGCTACTATATCAGGCACACCGAGGTTTAACTCTTTTAGGGTTAGAGGATTTGTTTAGGGGCAACGCATTGCAGTTTTAATTGATAGTGGGGCTACCCACAATTTTATTGATGCAGCATTGATAGCTAAATAGAAGTTGTCAACCAAGGAGTTTGAGGGTTTCAATGTAATGGTGGCCGATGGATTCAATATGTCTTGCACACGTAGAGTTCCGCAGTTGCCTATCACCATGGGCAATTATACAGTTACGGATGATTTCTATGTGGTGGATTTGGGTGATACCCATGCTATTCTTGGTGTTCAATGGTTACACTCACTTGGGAAATATTCTCAGAATTTTCATACCATGGAACTTAAGTTCCGAACTATAGATGGTAAGAGAGTGGTGCTCAGGGGCATGACAACAGGAGCACCCAAGATGGTGTCAACAAAACGCATGGATAGTATTTTCAGGCATGGGGATATAACATGGGCAGAAAAGTGCTTGATTACCAGTAAGGAAACTTCAAACACCGAACAACCATATAATGTTGATATTCAAGAATTATTGGGAAAGCATGATAGGGTTTTTGGAGAGATACCACCAGGGAGGCCCCCAGACAGAGGATTTGAGCACACTATTGAATTGGAGGAGGGGGCAAAGTCAGTCATTACTACCCCCTATCGACATCCTAAGAAGTTTAAGGATGAGATTGAAAAGGCAATCAAGGAATTGCTACAAATGGGACATATCAGACCAAGTTCTAGTCCCTTTGCATCTTCAATAGTGTTGGTAAAAAAGGACGGGACAATGCGGATGTGTATTGATTACAGAGCTCTCAATAAGAAAACCATCAAAAATAGATACTCCATACCCAAGATCGATGAGCTCTTGGATGAGTTACATGGTGCAGTGTATTTCTCCAAGATAGATCTTCGTTCAAGATATCACCAAATTAGGGTGTGAGAGCAGGATATCCACAAAACCACATTCAGGTGTCACTATGGGCACTATGAGTTTTTGGTGATGCCATTTGGATTAACTAACGCACCTGCCACATTCCAGTCATGTATGAATCATATTTTCAATAAGCAGTTGTGTAAGTTTCTCCTAGTATTCTTTGATGACTTGCTCATTTACAGTAAAACTTGGGAAGATCACTTGAATGAGATTTTGACAATTATGGGAGAGTAATCATTATACGCTAAGGCCTTGAAATGTGAATTTGGTCTTAGAGAGATTCTCTACTTGGGGCATGTGATCAGTTCAAATGGGGTACAGGTTCATCAGGAGAAAATTCAGGCAATACTTGATTGGCCATCACCCAAGACACTCACAGAATTGAGGGGATTCTTTGGATTGTGCAGTTATTACAGACGGTTTGTGAAAGGTTTTTCATAGTTGGGAGCACCTTTGACAGATTTGACCAAGAAGGGTGCATTTAGTTAGACTGAGGAGGTGCAATGAGCTTTTGATAAGCTCAAGGAGGTGATGAGTAGTTGTCCAATTTTGGCACTTCCTGATTTCACACAGCCGTTTGTTTTAAAGTGTGATGCTTCGGGTGAAGGCATAGGAGCAGTTTTAATGTAGAACCGACATCCTATAGCTTTCGAGAGTCGTAAGTTGAGGGGTCCAGAAGATTATACTCCATCTATGATAAGGAGATGCTCGCCATCATGCATGCATTGGCAAAATTCAGACAATATCTAGTTGGAGCAAAATTTGTGGTCAGGACCAACCACAATAGCCTCAGATACTTCTTGGAGCAGAGGGATTTGAATGAGAGGCAGCAGAAGTGGGTTAGCAAGATACAGGCATATGATTTTGATATAGAATATGTGAAAGGGAAGAAGAACATCATTGCAGATGCCCTTTCTAGGAGGCCTTCAGCTTGCTCACTTTCTGAGATTTCAGCAGATTGGAAATCCCTCTTATTGTTGGAGTACTCTAAGAATAGGTTTGCGTGTGAGGTGATGGAGGGGTTGGTTCAGGATGACAGGTATCGAGTGGTTGATGATGTGATCTTCTATAAGGATAGAATATATTTGGTGCCAGAATCCAAATTGAAGGAGAAGATACTACATGCTTCACATGACACTCCTTTAGTAGGCCATCAGGGCTACTTTAAGACATACAGGCAAGTGAGAGAGAGGTTCTCATGGAAGGGCCTTAAAGAAGATGTCTTGAGACATGTTAAAGAGTGTGGGACTTGTCAACAAAATAAGTCAAAACTTTCACGCCAGCAAGCTTATTGCAGCCCTTGCCCATTCCTGAAGGGAAGTGGGAAAGTATATCCATGGACTTCATCACGAGTCTACCCAAGGTGCATGGGAAAGACTACATCAATGTGGTGGTGGATCGGTTGACGAAGTATGCTCACTTCTTCGCTATACCGACAGAGTACAGGGCTCCACAGGTCCTGAGTTATTCTTTAAAGAGATATTCAAACTGCATGGTTTACCGAAATTCATTGTCAGTGACCAAGATAGCAAATTTTTTAGCACATTTTGGCAGAAGCTATTCCAGTTGGCAGACACAGAATTGACACCTAGCACAAGTTACCATCCACAAATAGACGGCCAGACCGAGATTGTGAATAAATGGTTGGAGGGTTACTTGCGCAACTACATCCCAGGGCAGCAAAGAGTGTGGGTTAAGTGGTTGCACTTGGGGGAATACTGTTACAACACCACTTACCACATGTCTATTGGAATGTCACATTTTTGGGCTCTATATGGATATGATGCACCATCATTTATGGATTTGGCTTTTGGAGAAAGTAGAGCTTCTAAGGCCAAGGATTGGATCCAGAAGAGTCAGGATATCTTGAGGGCACTTAAGGACAACCTGTAGACAGTGCAAAATCAGCAGAAGACTTATGCAGATAGACACAGGATTGAGCGTAGCTTTGAGGTGGGGGACATGGTCTACCTTCGTTTGCAGCCCTATAGACAGTCTTCATTGAAGAGAAGTGGTGCAGAGAAGCTTCAGCCTCGATTCTATGGGCCATACAAGATTATCGGGCGAGTGGGAGAGGTTGCCTATGAGTTGGAGCTACCTAAGAGCAGCAAGATCCATAATGTGTTTCATGTTTTGTACCTCAAGAAGGCACTTGGTCAACAGGTTACTTCTTCAGCAGAGCTTCCACCTTTGGATGAGGAAGGTCATTTGGTTCTCATTCCTAAGGAGATCATTGATACACGTGAGAAGAAGTTGAGGAATAGGGTGGTGAAGGAGTTCTTGGTGAAATGGAAAGATTTGTCAGTAGAAGATGCTACATGGGAAGGTGAACAAATTCTGGAGCATCCTAGCTTGCAATTGTTTGAGGGCAAGCAATTCCAGGAAGGGAGGACTGTAATGTCCCCTTTCTAATCACCACCAAGAGTTCGATTATTTTAGCATTTATTTATTCCTGAGGCTAAAATAGGAGAAATAAGGGAATAAATTATTAAATTAAGTATTTATAAAGTCATCTCAAAATTATAATATCAAAAGGTGATTTTATATTTAATTAATTTAATATTAAGTGACTAAACAAAATAATATATAATAAAGTCACTTAAGTTAAAATATATTATTTATCCCACATTGACAAGAATCTCATATGAAAAGTATAAGAAGAAGCTTGGGCTAGGCATTTTGGCATCTTGTGTGTTGACATTTTTCTACTACATTGGTGAAGCTTAAATGTTGAAGCTAATTACTCGAGGGTTTGAAGACTCTAGAGTGCCAATTTCAGTTGTGAAATATCAACCCTAGTTGGATAGTGGTGGGAGATACTTCAATCTTCCTCATTGGATTAATCGCAGCCATTGGACGTCATCTTTGGAGAGTTTTATGAGATAATTAGAGGTCTGTAATTGTGTTTCAGTCTGCAGATCAGTCAAGAGAGATATTGCATTTTCATTCATTGCTCTTCATTGAGAGGTCAGATTTTTGTGGGCATTGGAGGTATCAATTGCTCTTGTGGTGACAATCATTTTCATAGCAATTTGGAGGAGCTAGAAGCTGGAAATTATTTTATATCTGTACTTCTCTCTAGCAGCAGGGGCGGCCTTCTTGGAGGGGGGTCGATTTTGGCATTGGAGGCATTATAAATTCCAAATAAATTCACATAGCATCATTGGGCATTAAGGAAGAGAGGCGCACCATTTAGAAGGTCAAATAAAGCTTCATCAACAAGAATCGAATTTATTTGTGGTTGCTGCTCCAAACCAGGTTCTTTCAGAATTTTGCATCAGTCTTATAGTTGCATTTTAGTTTCAGAAAATTAGCATATTTGTAAGCCAAGAGTCTTGGCATTCTCATGTAGTTCATTGCATTCAATTGGCATAAGATAATAGCATTGCAATCTTGTAATCAGCTTGTAGAATTTAATATAATATTGGAGATATAAGGAGATTGCTGCCATCTATTTGACAGAATGTCTCTCATTGTAATTGCATTGCATTGAAATAGTTTTCATGCCAAGTGTTTGTAAAAATGTCTCTTGGCTGTAGATGTTTATTTGCACTTAGGAATTCATGTATTTGCACTTGAAAATACAAAAAGAGCTGCATTTCATCTTAGATATTTGTTTAGTAGACTTTGCAATCTTTTCCAAGCATTTTATAGTGTTGGCAAGCATCCAAAAACATACCTACAGCAAACTGAAACTCAGAACAGCAAGAAAGGGGTTGACAAGTGAAGTGTTTGACAAAAATTCCTTGAGGAAAACTTAGACCAGATTCGAAGGGAAATTTCTAGAGTGGTTTAAGAAGTGCGAACATTGACATTTTGGTCTATCCCTCTCCTTTAGGTGAAAAATCCTAAAGTGTTAGAAGGTCTTAGCACCAAGATCTTTGTTTTGCATTTTGGTAACCCTTAAGACATTCTTTGAGAGCTAAAAACTAGATCATAAGTTGCAAGTGATATTACATCTGCAAACTCAAAACAATCAAAATCAGCAATGTAAACTATAAGAGCAAGCATCAATAGAGAGAACACAAATTTTCACATGGAAAACCCTTTCGAGTAAAAAACCACGGCAAATCAATAGCTTTCATTAACAACAATGGGCACCAACCCAAATTACAAGTGAGCACCAACTCACTAAGAGTACCAATTCTCCGAGAGCACCAACTTTGAATGGCTAAAGCACCAACTTCAGCGTGAGCACCAACTCACAAAGGAACTTCTCAACACTGAAAATCTTATTCCAAAAAGTCATTTTGCACTGCACTGAGACACTTATGCTTCCACAAGAAATCACTGATCAGATTATGAGATTTGTAAATCAAACACCAAAACTCAAAATGAACATAAACCACTCTTTGACAACTCAATTCCTGCACAATATCAGATCACCAATCTGCACTGATCACATTAACTCATCTTTGCATCCACCGACAAAATCCATATAAATCTGTATAGTTCCCATATTCATTTGACCCATGTCATGGAATTTATGGCTTCGGACTTCCACATCAAGGACTTGCAGCAACATACACAGACAAATCAACACTCTCAAAGTACAGATTATTAACAGTAGCAATGACATTCAGATGTAATGTTGTTTCTGAGAGTTTACCTCAAAGATGTCTCAAAACAAAGCCAAAACACACGCAGACCTGCTCAAATGACCCGAGTAGCTTTTGGAAGAGCACATTCTTTCTTCTCATCACAGCCACCTTGTACGATTTAATTAGCATTATCTTTCAAAAGAGACAACTTCCATTCAGACCCGTCTTCAATATCACACGCACCCAATAGCTCATGTTGAATAGAAGCTGAAGATAGCATCAAGAAGCATTACCACATCACATATTCACCGTTCATGCCCAAAAATTATCGAAGACCATCAATCTTTGAATGAGTGCAATTTTTTTGAATAAAAGCAAAACCTTTCTAACTTAAGGCGATATTTTTAAATGAATGTGCTATCCCCCTTTTTAACAGCGGCCACGACTATAGAATAATAATTCTCCTGTTTTGCATCTTCAACTCCACTCCACAATAACTCTGTCGAAAAACAAAAAGACGTCCCAATAAAGGTGCGTTGCAATGAAGAAAACCATCGATCTTAATTACATTGGTGTTACATTTGTATATGAATAAACTCATGTGACGCCTTATATGCCTCCCATGACGAAGTCAAAAAGGAGCGATGTATATAAAAACAAACGACACCTTCAATTCATATTTCATTCGCAATCTAATGAAAAATATAGTTTTTTCATAGAATGCATAGATTAAAAAAAACGTCTTAAATGCCTGTGAGAGAGAGAGAGAGTCATAGTTATAAATGAAGGCGTCAAAGATTTTGTAGCCACCAGCACATATTGTAAAAGGTCCTGAAAAAGAATGAGGTTAAGAATTGCCCCATAATATCTAAAGCCGTTACACATGAAATAACTCAAGCCGCCACCAAAAAATATGT
This sequence comes from Sequoia sempervirens, assembly GCA_007258455.2. Taxonomy (NCBI): domain Eukaryota; kingdom Viridiplantae; phylum Streptophyta; class Pinopsida; order Cupressales; family Cupressaceae; genus Sequoia; species Sequoia sempervirens. The sequence continues at coordinate 209,455,583 of VDFB02256132.1, read as the reverse complement.
AATGTCCCTCTCCTGATTTGCCCTAGAATTTGCCTATTGAACACCAATTGCAGCAACTAGGGTTAGGATTCGTCTTACCAATTAAAATATCTCTTTAATAATGCAATCTTGGGTTTGAATCCTGCAAACACCACATGAACAATATACGCAAATATATATCAATAATGCAAACATATTAGGATTTTGGGAGAAGGGACATGATGGGTCCACCCAAAGCGATTTTCATACCAAGCCTAAGAGGGTGTCTACCACAGCCCTCTCCCTTGGCAGCTTGTATCTGCTTTCCCCACCAATGTCTCAACCCTCTAAAGACACTTGCCATCTTGTAGAATTGAGCAAGGGTCGTAAGTGGTTTACCTCTGGTCCTGGGAGCCATCACAGTCAACTCTAGGATGGCTTACTTACTAGCCTTGATTACCACTCCACCCCAGGTCCTTCCCACAAGGTGGATTTCAGTCAGTCAAGTACATTTCTAATTCTAAGGAAATCATGCATTAATTATTCTTATTATCTTATAAGCAATATGCATACATGTGTAAGCAATAATTGGCAAGAAAATACACCTGAATATATATATATATATATATATATATATATATATATATAAAATAACAGCAATCTGCTCTGATGTACCAGACTGATTCTTTTGTTCCCTGGTCTGTATGTTTCCTTCTCCAATCAATGATCTCCCTTCTTGATTTATCAGCCCTTTTATTTATTTCTATGTCTTCGGTGTTGTTCCTATATCTCTATTAGGCCTCCTTGAACCAACATCTTCTTCCCACATATTAAATCTGAGTATATCGTATTAACATTTCTGCTGCTATGCTCAGGATATACTCCTGTTCTCCCTTATTCGCTGTTTATATCTCTGTGTTTTTCCCTTCCTTGATGTCCTCCAAATGGTTTGGTTTTTTCCTTATATATCTCCTCGTCTAAGTGAAACGATGCATCTCTTTAGCAAGGGGGTACCTCTTGGAAAGGCATGACTCTTTGATTTCCTTGATCGCTGCATTTTGAGTATCTGTTATTTATTAATTACTGCCTCAACTTTAATCGCTGTTATATCAGATATTTATGCAGATCGTGTTATTTGTAATATCTCCTAATCGCTCCTTACTAACACTATCTTCTGTCTTATTTATATGCGTACTATGTGCTTCAATTGAGTGAGGTCGGCCAAGCTAAATCATTAAATCTTTTAAATGCATTTGTCCAACCATAAGGTGGTCCGCTCTGTTTAGGTCAGCATTTCTAGGGAGTTGGCCACTTTGAATTATATTTCAATCCCTTTGTTTTGGTGTAATGTCTTCATGAGTAGGCCTTATTTTTTTGTGGGAGATATATTCCCATGACAGGGCATGACAGTTCACCCTGCCCAAGATTGCTTGTCCTCAAGCAATCACAAACTAAGACTTGTAACTAAATATTGCTCCTCTTTGTGATAGTATTAGCTTCAGTTGTGATAAGTTGATAGGAATTGGAAATTCTATTCCAAGTGATGATTATTTGGTTATGTCTGATTCTACATTCTTGGAGATTAGCTCATAGTATTCTTTGCCTTGATTTGCTACTGATAAGGTTAATGCCATTCCTCTAAAGATGAGGAAAATTTATTGTCTTTGTACTAATTCTTGATGGCTCTCAAACCCAAGGGTTGGAAATTGGTAAGATTTGTTACTTAAGACAAGTTTTCTCTCGTTTCATCACCACAAGGTCCCTAGGCAATGATTCAAACTCTTCATTACCCCTTGTTGAAATCTAAATTCATGATGGCTTGTAGGATTGTTGTGAATATCAAGATCCCACCCCTTTGTGCCAAATCACTTTTGTATTTGTGTAAAGGACCTAGTTGTTTGAATGATAATTTCCTTTTGAAAAAGTATGTTTCATTTTGTGTAAACATCCAAACAAAATTTGAGGCAAGTTTGTTTCTAATTAGGAGCTTATAGTATTTTAGTCAAACATCTGTCATTCCCATAAGTAATTAATACTTAAGTACAATCTTACTGGATTGATCAAGTCAATGAAAGCTGTACAATAGTTTAGCATCCCTAGTAAGTGATAGAAGGGCTCAAATTTATAGGTTTACCTTAATATCCAATTCTAGTCCATCTTCCAAGCAATTATAGGTTATCCCTCCTCTTTGATATATCCCCATGTTTCGTACTAACTTTATTTTCATATCTTGGGAAAGTACTGTTTTATTTCACTTGATTCATTTAAACGATGATAATTTATTTGAAAGGTGAGAATGATCCTAGGATTTGTGGGTTAAGGACCCATAATGTGATTTAGTATAGATTTATGCAATGATTTTGTTGTAGCTTGATTTGTATCAATTTTATCTCAGATACTTAGTATTGAGGTCCTTGACCTTAAATCATAGATATAGAGCAAAACATGACTCAGGATAAGGAGAGCCTAGGATGAAATGTTTTCAAATGTTTTCTAATCACTAGTGCCCAACAAGTTGAGCTATCTTTATTACCTGGTGTGTGGCATGGATGATTGTTCAGATATTTATTTATTTTTAGTGCATAAATGTTGTTAATGAAGAGGCTGGAGTCTTTTCAGCAATTTAAGAGATTTCAAGGATGAGTGAAGTAATAGGGGAATTTCCAGAGACCTTAGATTTTCAAGCAGCCTTTGGTAGTTTTCCACATATTAAGATGAGTATTAGAAGCCTGACACACATCTATGATCGTTAATGCTGATGTTTAATGTTGGCCTTCTTTTCCCCTTACTCAAGATGCAAGAAAAGAACAGTATGGTGATACACTATAAATGATACTATCTGCTTTAATAATTCTCCCTCCCCCTAGTTGCAATAGAAACCATACATGGGATAACTATGTTATGTATTGCAAGTAGGAGTATACCCAAAGGTAATGCTTATCATAGAATAGATACCTTATGATGTTAGGAGTACGTTTACTGCATTCTAGTTGTTTGTGTGAACATTGTACCTCAACACAATTTATGATCTTATTCAATATTCCTAAAAAGCTTGACAATAAGGTTTTATAGTTGATTTTGGGTTTAATTCTCTTGGGCATATGTTGGGGGTGGGGTGAATCCATTGGATAGATTTATTCCTTCATATCTATTTCGTGAAGGAGTCACCACCTGCATTATAAAGGAGTCATAGCTTTTTGAAGGGTCACAACTTTTCTCACATCATCACTATTCTCGAGAACCTACTTTAAGTCTTTTGCAAAATTACCTAAGGTCATATTCTTAATTGGATTCTTCAATGATGGTATGGGTGAAATGCTATCCCTTTTGTATCTCAAGTTTGAGGGAGTCATACCCCTTCTTGCTTGGATAGTTACAACTCTTCATTATTTAATTTTAGATAAGTTATCTCGTTAGTGCTTCTCGACTCAAAAGGCATTTTGACAAACAAAGTTTTTAATATTTTCATAATTTTTTAGCATAAAGTAATCATAAACATACGTAGAGTGGTCTTGCTGAAGACACATCCCGCATGAAGCAAACACATGGATATACGCAATACACGAAGTATTCGTAAGACATGAAGCATGAAGCATACATATGAAGTATATGAAGCATGAAGCACATAATACACGTGAATACACGTAATAACATGAAGTCTATACAGGAAGTAGGAAGCATACACATGAATACATGTAATACATGAAGTATACACAAGAAGCATGAAGCATACATATGAATACACATAATACATGAAGTATACATAGGAAGCATGAAGCATACACGTGAATGAAGTATACACAAGAAGCATGAAGCATACACGTGAATACACGTAATACAGGAAGCATGAAGCATACACGTGAATACACGTAATACAGGAAGCATGAAGCATACACATGAATACACGTAATACATGAAGTATACACAAGAAGCATGAAGCATGCATGTGAATACATGCAATACAAGATGCATGCACATAAATACTATAGACAGCCATGTTAATAAATAATTATATTGTAATCGACCGTACTAATTAAATAAATGATGTAGCCGGTCGTACTAGGAATAGATAATAATGGAATAAATAAATAATGTTAGTCCTCGAGTCAGTTAGCACTCGGGATTAGTTAGCACTTGGGTCAGTTAGCACTCGAGTCAGTTAGCACTCGGGATTAGTTGGTACTTGTCAGTTGCCGACGGTTGGTGTTCTCAACCGACGCCGGTTAATTATTTATGTTGCTGTGTGATTCGTAGTCAGGGAAGTATGTTGATATGATAATGTAATACTGCAAGTACATGAATAAAGCCTGCAATGCTTCATATACATATGTTTTGTTCTGTGAATGTTTTATATACTCAATGCCATAGTGTTTCTAGTTTACTTCTATAGCATATTGAATTACCATTACTGGAGTAAACATTTGGCGCTGTTGCCTGAGCAAACCAAGGAACCACTCGTCATGGCAGCGTAATGGGTATCTCGGCAAAGGAACCCGTGAATAGCAATGAGGAAAGGGAAGACCTATTGACTGAAGATTTTATCAACCTGTGGAAGATATCTTTCCGAGATCACGTACGTAGGGAATCCCATAGACGGGAGATCCCTGAGGAAGTTATCTGGGATAGGTTGGAAGTGAATGATGAGGTGAAGCGCCTCCTGAATTGTATGCCCAGATTACTGGCCCATCATTCCATTATTCTACAAGATCTCCCAGAAGAAGAGGATCGGGAACGCCGAAGGCAGCAAATACTACAGCGCTACGAAGAACAAACTAAACGAGAAGAAGAAGAACGAGACACAAGCCGGAGATGTACATCCGATAGCCAACAATGATCGCCTGAACATATTTTAAATGCCCGTACGGCCAAACAAAGACAAGAATCGAGTACCTGACGGGCACGGGACTTCGGAAGAGCAAGTTCGGCGATCACTCAGGCTGCAAGAACAAGAAAACCGGCGAAGAAGACTAAAGCAAGTCGGTAAGGAATTGGATGAGGATTTAATTGAAATAAATCAGAGCATTAAAAGAACATATGAAAATCTGACAAGAATAGACACATCCATTAGACGAGCGCACCAAAGTTTGACAGAAGGAAGGGACGGAAAACCCTTTGGCACCCCGTATATAGGAAGATATGATCCTGATGAGAATGAAGATGAATTAAGTAGTAGCATCAAACATTTTCAGGAGTTGTCCTTATCAGACAACGATGAACGGCTAACGAGTGGAAGATCTGAGCCCAATACCCCAAGGTGGAGAGAGTACCGAAGGGAACCCCAGGAGACTCAAGGTGTCAAGGACGCCGAAGGAAGACGTGGGAGTGACTCGTACGTGGCCAAGAGTGCAAGTGACGCACTGGAACGTAGCGGGGAAACCAGTCTACTCGGGTCCAACACACAAGGAGGACAGCGGAGAAAGATGGCTCATCCGGATCGGCAAAAGCTGCCGAAGTTCATGGGGAATGGGTCAAAAGATCCAATACGACATTGCAAGACATGTGAAACTATCTGGATAGCCAGCGGACAGGATGATCTGGACCAGTGGCTGAAAGCATTTCCAGCGACACTCAGAGAGAGTGCCATTGATTGGTACTTGGAATTAGATCAAGCACTGTCATGTCCCCTTCCAGTTGACATCTCTCAGAGCTTATGATTAGCCTATTATGCGACCCTCATAGGCAGATGGGATGGATAGAGGGTCTTGTTGGAGCTTGGCTTGGCTTCGGATCGTCAGATTTTACCAGTTGGCTTTCGTTCAGGCTCATTCGGATGTCTTTTGCCTGACTTGCTATTTTTAGCAGTATTTGTCATTCAGCGGAACACCCCTGCTATTTTTAGCAGTATGGTTTGGTCAGGTGCAAAATCAATCACTTATTCACTAGCTTCAGACGGTTCGTGAATCAGACATATTTTGAGGGAGATATTAATATTTTAATTGTTAAATTAAATATTAATTATCTAGAGCTTATATTATAAAGTTATAATATTATTAAATATTATAACTTAAGTGATTTTCTAAAGGGATCGACCAACATTGAAGAGGGGCCACTTTTTAATTATAATTTATAATTAAAAGTGCTTTCGAAAATATTGAAAAATTAAAAAGAAAAGTTCCAATTTATTTAAATGATGCCTTTTTGAGAAAAGTCGAACTTTTGATGGATATAAGGGTTTTCATTGGGAATTGTGCTCATTATGTTGAAAATCGAATTTTTGATCAAGTCTTCTTCTGAGAACAGAGCCAAGGGTTCCAGTTTTCGTTTTGGCATTGGAGAACGAGCCATCTTCAGTGTTGCAGTTCAGAGGCTGTGAAATATCAGCTGATCTATTGCTTTCAGAGAGATATCTTCATTCAGAAGTTATCACAGCACATTCACAGAGTTTTTTATCTTCAAAGTTTTGTTTTGGGAATCATCCGGGAAAGGATCTTCAGTATTGGCACATCTTCTTCCAAGATTTGGCACTCATTTCAAGGGTCGTACAAATTGTACTTGCTGCTGTATTAAATCCGTACATCTGCTGCTACAAGGCCGTACCATTAAGAAAAGGCCGTACCTTTCAGCCTTGAGTAAATCACCTTCTTCTTTGGGTTCCTAGCTTCACACATCTGGGCGCCTATGCATCTGGAAGCTTTTGCTATCATCTGGCGAAGGGAGAAGTCTTCATCTGGAGGGCCGTACTGATTTATGTCGCTCAAAGGCAGCTGCAACCAGGTTTTTGAATATTACAAATTCACTTGCTTTTTTACTTGCATGTCAAAGATCTATCATTGTAATGATCTGGAATGAATAATAAACCTACCGGTTATCTATTACATAGATTATTTACTTCAGTTCGCACTTCCTTGAATTATTTAGATTTTTGAATCATTTCTTTCAAAATCGCATTTTACCTCTTTATGCAAAAAAAAAACACCAAAAACATCAAAAACATTCAAAACAAGCAAAAACAGACAGTTATCAGAGATCAGCGAGAACAGGGGTTTCTACAAGCACACAAAGCTACATGGAGACTATTGAAGAAAGCATTTCAAGAGGAGTTCAAACTCTTACGAGATGATAGTGAGATTGTCACAAAGATATACAATACTAAGCAAGGAAAGCACGAGAGTGTGCGGACCTACAACTGAAGACTCAAAGATTTGTTGGGGAAATTGGAGGCACAGCCGACCGACGGGTTGAAGAAAAGATGGTTCATCGAGGGCTTGCTTCCGTCATTAAGAAAGAAAATGAAAGTCGTACCTCCTTCGTCATACACCGAAGCATACAATCGGGCGATGGATATAGAAAGTGAAAACAAAACATCCTCTCGAGGGAAAAAGAAGACAGACGACGAGGAGAGTACAGACGACAGCGACGGTGAATCCAAGTCTGTACAAGCACTCAGGAAAGATATGATGCGAATGATGAAAGAATTGAAGGCCGACAAGGAGAGTACAAGAGAAGCCAAAGAACTGTGGTGTACGGATTGCAAGGGGGAGGGTCACATAAAAGCGAATTGTCCTAAGAACTTATTCTACGATATTTGCCAAGTGATGGGACATTCCGTCAAGGAATGCCCATACAACTTAAAAGCCAAAAGTGCACAAATACTCTTTGCGCAGGGAGAACCGTCGACACCGCCAAACCCACCACCAAAGCCCCAGTACAATAGCAATGCATCCCCTGGAGGTTACCGAAGCAACAGAAGTCCAAGAAACATGATACAGTATGATGCAAAAGGAAGGCCCATGATCCAATGCAAAAAGTGCAACGAATGGGGCCACTTCGCCAGGGACTGCCAGAACGCTCAAGGTTCGGGAGGGAGATTGTGTAAATGGTGTGGACCAGGCGATCATGAAGCTAACGACTGCCCTAAGCAAAAGGGTATCCACATGCTGGAAGTAGAAGAACAAGAGGTACTGGCGATCACCAGAGCACGAGCAAAAAAGGCCACTTACCCAAATCCATGTACAGAGAAACAAAGGATGAAGGAAGCAAAAACCAAAGTGGAACTGGCGATGGCGAAGGAAAGCAAAGTACCTTTGAAGAAGCCAGGAACCTCTCGCCGGTTGGAGGCGGAAACCAACATTGTACGGCAGGTACTACAGACCATCGTACCGATCAAAGTAACTGACCTTCTCCAGACTATGCCACAGTTGGGACTGACGATCACAAACGTCGTCGAGGATGGCAAGCAACTGCGATTGGAGGAACGGAGGCAAGAATTAGTACCAGAACAGCCACCATACGGTGAACAAACAATCAACCCAGTATTGCTCACAGCAAACATCGGGAAGATGCCAGCAGTCGTACATATGGAGATCAGATGGAATATCTTGACAAATACTATCGTCGACAGAGGATTGGGAGTCAACGTACTACCTGAAGACACATGGAAGAGTCTTGGGAAGCCTACACTCTAGCCACCAACATTCCAACTGGTTGGCACTGATCAACATGGTATCAAGCCGTTGGGAACGCTGATGGCGCAGAAGGTGACGATCGGGACACAACAGTTTTTGCTAAATTTTGTCATCATCCCATTACAGAGGAAAGCGTATGATGCACTACTTGGGAGAGGATGGCTGATAGCCACGAAGGCAAATCATAATTGGAAGCGGAACACACTCTCGATCGAGAACAACAAGCGGAAGTACGTCATTGACTTGAAGAACCAGGGCGTGAGCAAAGAATTGGCTTCCTCCGGATCTGAATCGGATGGAGGTGAGTCGAATGGGGACGAGGGAAAGAAAGCTATGGAACCAAACACCAAAGGCGTACTTGAACTCGAGAGTTGTTCGAAGGACGAGACAAGCTCGCTGAATGGCTTATTTCATTGGCAGATGGAAGATTATGATGTGTTCTAGCGAGAGTGTAACATGCTACAAATCGGAGAAATCAAGGAAGATGAGAAACTGGATATACCAGCGCACAAATCTAAACAGGTACAGGATGGAAAAATTGTATTGGAGCCAAAAAATGAAAAAAATGAAAAAGTAGCAAAGGAGAAAATAATGGAGATAAAAAATGAAAAAATCGAAAAAATAAAGGACAAGTTGGAAGTTGGAAAAAATAGAAAAAATAAAGGAGAAGAATTAAAAATTTCAAAAAATGAAAATATTGGAAAAAAAGAACGAGAAAATAAAATATTGGAGATTGATAAAGGAGAAGAAGAAAAAATTAAAATAAAAGAGAGAAGTATTGGGAAAAAGGAAATAAAAGGAGGAAGAATACAACTTGAAGAAGGCAATCAAGATAATAGAAAGAGTTTATTAAAGTTGAAGTTGGGAAAAATTAAAATAAAACAAGTGCATAAGCCGTACGTCGTATGGAACAAGAAGGAAGGCCGAGAGTTAATGGTACGCCAAGATCATTCGAGCACTAAAAATCTTGTATGATTCATTAAACTAAAGGCTGTACGAAATATCATTAGAAGGGAGCAATCCATCGTACGAGTTAAACAAGGGAGAAAGTCCGTACGACTAGAAGAAGGCAATGAATCCGTACGACTAGCAGAAGGCAAGGACTCTGTACGAGCAAGCAATTGGAAAGTCGCTCAAGACAAAACGCACAAGTTTGTACGAGGAAGAGAATATACCAGGGGAGGACTCTCCGTACCAAGAAACAGGGAAAGAAAGGCCGTACGGGTGCAGGAAGAGGTGGTCGTACGGCCCCTAAGGAGAGGTCATACGATTTCAAAAGGAGAACACCGTACGGTTCCACGTGAAAAGAAAAAGTTGCAAGTGCCAAGTCGCCAGAATAAGATCACATCAAATATCAAACTCCTCACTGGCAAAACCATCCGACTGAAGACCGTACGGTGGAGAGACAAGAGGGAGTCCGTATGCCTAAGGAAGTCCGTACGACATAAAAAAGTGGCACGACTTGGAAGAAAATCCGTACGCTTGGAGGCCGTACCAGTACAAGAAAGGGTCGTACGCTTGAAGAGAAGGGTTGCCGTACGGATGCAAGTATGCCATCAACAAAAGAATACCAAGGCCGTACGCTTTGGCAGAGGAGAGGCCGTACGACCTAGAGAAAGAGTCGTACACTCTGGTAGAGGAGAGGCCGTATGACCTAGAGAAAGAGCCGCATGCTCTAACAAAGGAGAAGTCGTACGACTTGAAGGAAGATCCATACGCTATCATAAAGAAGAGGCTGTACGAGTTGTAGAAGAAGTCGTACGTTTGGATAGAGTGGAGGCCGTACGAGCTAGGAAGGAGGTCGTACACTGTGTTAAAGAGAAATCTGTACGGCGTAGTGAAGAGTCCGTACATTTGGAAAAGGAATTCATACCATCCATTGTCGTACCAAGCATCGACTTGGAGAAAGTAAAGTCTAAGAAAAACAATGCAAAATATGTATTTTTCGGCTTCATCAGCACTATTCAGAACCTGTGGAAAAATCATGAAAATGAAGTACGCGATGCAGTTTCGAGTGGTTTCAAAAGTGTTAAATTGGTCTTGGCGGCGGGGGCGCTACCCCTCGACCCCACTGGGGGCGCTCCCCCCAGACCCCCGCAAGGGGCACTGCCCCTTGACCCCGCTGGGGGCATTGCCCCCAAACCCCCATCAAATTTATTGGAATTGCCAATTTGCAGTACAGCCAGCCATAATAGTACAGTTACAAGAGCAGTTGGCAGCCAAGCAAACGAGAGTGGCAGCTCCTGAGGAGAAGTTGGCAGAGAGGGACAGAGTATTGGGTCAATTCATAGAGAAGGAAGGTGGCCGATGCACAACGACTTTCAGCCCAGAGGGAGAATCAATTACAGGAAAACTACGAGGAGTTGGCATTTTTTGTTTTCAGTCATCTGGAAGATGACTACCTTGTAGGGGGGGATGATGTAGACGGCCATGTTAATAAATAATTATATTGTAATCGACCGTACTAATTAAATAAATGATGTAGCCAGTCGTACTAGGAATAGATAATAATGGAATAAATAAATAATGTTAGTCCTCGAGTCAGTTAGCACTCGTGATTAGTTAGCACTCGGGTCAGTTAGCACTCGAGTCAGTTAGCACTCGGGATTAGTTGGTACTTGTCAGTTGCCGACGGTTGGTGTTCTCAACCGACGCCGGTTAATTATTTATGTTGCTATGTGATTCGTAGTCAGGGAAGTATGTTGATATGATAATGTAAAACTGCAAGTACATGAATAAAGACTGCAATGCTTCATATACATCTGTTTTGTTCTGTGAAAGTTTTATATACTCAATGCCATAGTGTTTCTAGTTTACTTCTATAGCATATTGAATTACCATTACTGGAGTAAACAAATACACATAAGTCATGATGTATACACCTAAATATTCGCCAGTCATAAAGTGTACCCTTGAATATAAGCAAGTACATTCATGTATGCAAAGTATATACATAAGTCACAAACTATTCATATGAATACACGTACGTTGCAAGTATACGCAGAAGTCACAAGGTATACACTTTAATACATGTAAGTCACAAAGTATACACGTAAGTTGTAAAGTACACACTTGAATACACGTGAGTCATAAGTCACAAGTCATGAAATATACATACGAATACACATAAGTCACAAAGTATTGACATGAATACACGTAAGTCACAAAGCATGAATACACGTAAGTCACCGGTATACACATGAAAGGCACATTCATACAAACATGCATTATAAGTCTACTTAAGAAGAAGCCCAGTAGTTAATTCTAAATTCTAATTGAACGGTTGTTAAAGTAAGTATGTCTTGCAAGATGGCAGGAACATGCTCTGATACCAATTGTAATGTCCCTCTCCTGATTTTCCCTAGAATTTTCCTACTGAACACCAATTGCAGCAACTAGGGTTAGGATTCGTCTTGCCAATTAAAATATCTCTTTAATAATGCAATCTTGGGTTTGAATCCTCCAAACACCACATGAACAATATATGCAAATATATATATGTATGTATGTATGTATGTATGTATGTATGTATAAAAAAATATGCTTAGGAGAGTTAGACAATTACATCACATTCATCGATTATCAATAATGCAAACATATTAGGATTTTGGGAGAAGGGACATGATGGGTCCACCTGAAGCCATTTTCATACCAAGCCTAAGACGGTGTCTACCACAACCCTCTCCCTTGGCGGCTTGTATCTGCTTTCCCCATCAATGTCTCAACCCCCTAAAGACACTTGCCATCTTGTGAAATTGAGCAGGGGTCGTAAGTGGTTTACTTGGCTCTCTAGGTAAGTGCCCTTTGGTCCTAGGAGTCATTACAATCAACTCTAGGATGGCTTACTTACTAGCCTTGTTTACCACTCCACCCTAGGCCCTTCCCCCAAGGTGGATTTCAGTCGGTCAAGTACATTTCTAATTCTATCATAGGAAATCATGCATTAATTATTCTTATTATCTTATAAACAATATGCATACATGTGTAAGCAATAATTGGCAGAAAATACACTTGAATATATATATATCTGATAACAGCAATCTGCTCTGATGTACCGGACTGATTCTTTTGTTCCCTGGTCTGTATGTTTCCTTTCTCCAATCGATGATCTCCCTTATTGATTTATCAGCCCTTTTTTTTTCTCTGCCTCATTGTTGTTCCTATATCTCTATTAGGCCTCCTTGAACCAACATCTTCTTCCCACATATTAAATCTGAGTATATCATATTAACATTTCTGCTGCTATGCTCAGGACATACTCCTCCTATTCTCCCTTATTCACTGTTTATATCTCTGCATTTTTCCCTTCCTTGATGTCCTCCCAATGGTTTGGTTTTTTCCTTATATATCTCCTTGTCTAAGTGAAACGATGCATCTCTTTAGCAAGGGGGTACCTCTTGGAAAGGCATGACTCTTTCATTTCTTTGATCGTTGCATTTTAAGTATCTGTTATTTATTAATTACTACCTCAACTTTAATCACTGTCATATCAGATATTTAAGCAGATCATGTTATTTGTAATATCTCCTAATCGCTCCTTACTAACACTCTCTTCTGTCTTATTTATATGCGTACTATGTGCTTCAATTGAGGGAGGTCGGCCAAGCTAAATCATTAAATCTCTTAAATGCATTTGTCCAACCATAAGGTGGTTGGCTCTGTTTAGAAGGTTGGCCTTTCTAGGGAGTTGGCCACTTTGAATTATATTTAAATCCCCTTGTTTTGGTGTAATGTCTTCATGAGTTGGCCTTATTTTTTTGTGGGAGGTATATTCCCATGACGAGGCATGACAAAATAAAGAGCTCACGGGATTACAATAAGCCGCCCTTCATTGATAGAGATATTAGAAAATAACAGCCTCACTAAATTAAATCGAGCCATAAAAAGATTCGACCATATGAAATCTGACTTGGAAAGAGACTTGCTGACTTGCAAAGTTGACAAAGCATTTGACATGGCAAGCAAGCAGCTGAAGTAGACAAGCAACCAGCCAACCAGCTCAAGCAACCAACCAACCAAGTAGCTCAAGCAAGCAAGTAAGCACCTCAAGTAGGCTAGCAAGTAGCTCAACCAAGCAGCCACCTTGACATCAATGACAAAATACTCAAGAGTTTGGATCCCAAGTACCAATTGATTGGCTCACGGGAAGAACACTTTGATTTTGATGAGGTAACTGACACAAGAAGAGTAAAATTGGCTCAAACCAAGTTGAAAGGTCATGAATTACTTTGGTGGAAGGAAGTTCAAACTAGAATAATTTTAAAGGTTAAAAAAAAGATTACCTGTCAATATTAGATGGTTGCCAAGTTGAAAGGAAATTTTTTACCTATTGATTATAAGTTGTAATTATTGAAGAAATTAAAAAAATTTGACACAAAGAGCTGAGTATAAAAGATTATATGAAAGATGTCCACAAAATCACAATTGGGTCGAGTTGTAAGATTATGTGAGAATCTAAACCATTGTAACGAGACTCGCCCAAACTCGCCATGACTCGGCGAGTCCCGAGCCGAGCCAGCCTGGCCGAGTCTGGGGAGCCCGGACTCGGACCCGCCGAGTCCAGAGCCAGACTCGCCGGACTCGCCGAGACTCGCCAGACTCGCCAGGACTCGCCCAGACTCGCCAGGACTCGCCCAGACGTTTTGAAAGCCAAAAACATAAATTTTTTTAAAAAAATTGCAATCTTTAATTTACAAATTTTTTAATTAAATGGTGTGCGCCATGAAGGTTTGTGTGGTTTCGAAGGTCATTTGTTGGGCTCCTGCCTCGACACTCCGTATCGCGACAGAGCTACAGCTCAGGCCGCCGATTCTATAGGCGCCGCCACTGATGGGGCGCCTCGTATCTCAGAAGGGGCCGCCTCTTGACTCTCGATGCGGGCGCTGCCCTGAGCCCCACAGGGCCGCCTGACTCCGAGGGGCGCTGCCCCTTGACCCCACGAGGGGCGTTGCCCCCAGACCCCCACAAGGGGCGCTGCCCCCAGACCCCCGCGAGGGGCACTACCCCTCAATCTTGTTGGGGTGTTTCCCCCAAAACCTCATTAAAACTATAGGTCTAAGCATGTTATAGGCCAATGATGAATCATGATCATTAAACCTACAAAATACATATCCCCCGTTGCAAATCTTTGCATCTTTTGTAGTCAAAGCCATAATCAAGGATTATCTTGTTCCATACATTAGACATACGATATTGTATTTTGATTTTCATAACAAACTTTTAAACTATATGGCAGCAATGTAGCCTTTGGGCATTTTGATATAAGTTTATAAATTATAACTAGGAGGTTGTTTTATGATTTGTGTAGCTGTATGTTAATTTTGAATGCGTATTGACTATTGACTTTGAGTATTGGCATAATGTTGAACACAAATGTTATATGTTAATGTTCTATAATGTGTATCATGCATGCCTTATTCATGTTATCTATTAAATATTTAAAATTTCCCTATATTTTTATATAGCCGTCCCCTGCCGTCCCTAATTTTGGCCTCAAAAGTCGGAAACTTGGGGACTCGTCCCGCCGTCCCCTGCCGTCCCCGTCCCGGAAACTTGGGGTAACCTTGACATTACCTCAAACACCAAACACCTTTATATACAAGTGCACCATAGATAACTGATTTGGTAGCATGTGTTAAATGTTTTACCATTTTTACAAATTGCATATAGTCTACGTAAGATGCAAAAGCTGGGACACTACCATTAGTTATGTGAAACCATGATGAATCATAAACTCACTTACGCAATGTTTAAAGACATAGCTAAATGATAGGTGTTGAGCCAATATTCTATTTTTTCCTCAAGCCATTGCATGTATAAAATAAAATTTAGAGGACCAAATCTTGATATCATCTCTCTTTAGTTCACTAACATGATGGTTCATGTAAGCTTACCTTGGCATAGGGCTAAGTGAAAACAGTTAGCAATGGGAAGGATAACATTGTGTAAGCTATTGCATGATACTCCAAGCAAGATGGTTGAATAAACTGTTAAGTATTTTGCTGGTGAAGGTAAATGTGATCCAAGAGAGATATTAGATGTTTACTTGTCTATATTAAATGGTTTTTTATTTATTTTGCTTAGCTGGAGTTAATGATATCAGCTAGGACAATGTGATGAACCTAGAAATTTACTTTAGCGGCTATTACTATAATGTCAATGTTCACATTGTTACTTAGCTACATTTTGTTACTTACCTACATTTTGTTACTTACCTATATGCTATGTTGTGATAAGATGTGGGATATAATGGCTAGATTGAGGACATACAAGTAACCTTATATTCAACTTTCCATGGTGTTGGATAATTGTGTTTTGGGTTGGTAAAATAGTGAATGGTATGGTTATTAGTTAAATGAGAACACAGTTAGTTATCTGGGTAGAAAGGATTAATTGTAGCATCCATATATTGTGTGTATTAATGTTTATGAATTTTGGGTTATGAATAAACCTGTTGACCATAATTATCTAGTATAATAGTGGTAAGTGCTCAAGCTTCCAATCATATCATTGATATGAAGGGTTAGGATTATGGAAGTCACTTTTGTCTGGAAAATATTGTATATGTCATTGATAGTGATTGTTGAGCATGATAGAGGTATAGGAATCTTTGAGTGCCAAATTGTGATAGGGTAACTTGTAGCTGTTGGAATTTGGGAAACCTTGTGCTTTTCTTGACTCAAGGAGAACCACTTATTGATTTGAGGCTTGATTCCCTTAGGATCTATATCCTTCTAAAATGATTTAACTAGGAAATGCTTGTACTATTATTGGATAATAAATGGTGAGGACTAGCCGTGGACTTAGAAGCTAGTCCTTCAGCAGCGCAACTACAATTTGTGTACTTTATACTTATGTGATCATTGTATATTTGTGTATGTGATCAAATTTGCTTTTATTTGTGTTGTATTCAATAAAGGGTGCTTGAAACAAGTTTTAAATCTTTAAAAATCTCTAATTTTCTAAGGTTTTTTCAACTTTTTTCATTTTGCCGAGTCTGCGCCGAGTCCGAGTCCGAGTCGCCGAGTCGCCGAGTCGAGTCACCCTAGCCGAGTCCGAGCCGAGTCCGAGTCTCGTAACTATGATCTAAACACAAGCCTAGATCTAGATGAATGAAGTCAAGTTATACAAGCTACATGCAAACAACAAATTATACATAATGCAAATATCAGCTATAATCCAATATCAAGGATGTAAAAAGAAGCAATACATAAGAATTGCTTACAAATACATAGACCTCTTGGATGCATAAATTAATGAATTGACATGTCCAAGAGATTATGTGTTTAACTCACAATCACTCCCAATTAGGAGATGAGTTAACTCAATCTAACTAATATAGAGTGGCACCTAACTACCTATTAGTGCATTATTATCCATTTTAATTTTTTGACATTTGAATGGTATAGTCTTACATGGCAGTAAAAAAGCTTTTGAGAAGGGAAAAGAGAAAGGCTTGTTTTGAGTTTCAAGAAATGGAAAATTAAAACATTAGCAAAGTCTAGGCGCCAAAGGCAATAGAGGGAAATAGATCTGAGATGAAACACTACATTGCATGAGATTTTAGGGTTTTTTTGTCTCTATTGGAAGTGAACTTGAGGAAGCCGCATGATGGCGATAAAGGAGTCTATCTAAGCATGAATACAAATGGGCAGTTGTAGTGACACGTTTCAAAAAATAAAGGGAGAAATCATCCACGTTGCCAAATCTGGGAGTTCAAGAAGATTTGCCTAAGTGCTCTTTGTAGTCGGTCGAGAGTGTACTTGGTCGACCGCGAGTCATAAGTAAATAAGACTTTAGTTAACATTAATATTTCATGTACTTGTTGTGTTATGTACTTATCATGTTAATTAGTTGTCTCGGGAATTAAGTTCCTGACGTAACAATTAGTTGTAATCAAGGGATGCGACGGTCGGTCTCTCAACCACCGCCAGCATGCTATATGTACTCGAGTCATGTAGTCAGGAAACATTATGGTTATGATTATGCTGATTATGTTCATGAATGTTGTGATTCTGGAGACAATTTTGTTATGTACTTGTGCTACACTGTTATAGTACGGATGGTTGTAGTTGTCATGTCCCCTTCTAGTTGACATCTCTCATAGCACATGATTAGCCTATTATGCGACCCTCGTAGGCTGATAGGATGGATAGAGGGTCTTGATGGAGCTTGGCTTGGCTTCATTTGTCAGTATTTTTACCAGTTGGCTTTCGTTCGGGCTCATTCGGACACTTTTTGCCTGAGTTGCTATTTTTAGCAGTATTTGGCACTCAGCGAGGCACCCCTGCTATTTTTAGCAGTATGGATTGATCACGTGCGGAATTACTTCCTTATTCGTCAGTTTCAGACGGTTCGTGCATCGGGTAAATATTGAGAGAGATATTAATATTTAATTGATTTAATTAAATATTAATTATTGGAGCTTATATTATTAAGTTATAATATTTTAAATATTATAACTTAAGTGATTGTGGCTGAAGGGGTCGCCCATCATGGAAGGGGCCATTTTAATTAAAATTTGATCAGTGACTATTGAAATAATTAAAAAGAAAAGTCGAATTTATTTTAATGATGCCTCTTGAAGGAATTCGCACTTTTCAAAGGGATATAAGGCTTTGCTTGGAAAATCGAGCCATTATGTTATTGAGTATTGAAAATTGATCAAGTCTTCAACCAGAGCACGGAAGCCAAGGGTTTCAGTCTCAGAGCATTGGGGAACGAGCCATCTCCAGTGAAAGCAATTCAGAGGTTGTGAAATATCATCCGATTTATTGCCAGGCAAAGAGATTTCTTCATTCAGGAGAGATCACAGAACATTCACAGAATAATCATCTTCAGGGTTTTCAGTGTTAAATACATCCGTCAGGGATTCTTCAGTTTATGCGCACTATTCATTGAGATCTGGAGATCTGAGAGGAGGCCGTACCATTATTTATTTACTTGCAGCTGTCTCAAGGCCGTACCATTTTGTACCAGGCCGTACTTTTCAAGAAAAGCCGTACTTCTCTTATTTGAGCAAATCGCCATCTCTTTGCTAAGTCTGACTTCATCTCTAGAGGCACCTACCATTCTAGCATCATCAGCAGACATCAACAGAAGGAGAAAGTGGATATTCCTTTCAGCCGTACATTTTCTTGAAGATCATTTATTGCTGCAAATACCAGGTTTTCATAAAAAAATCGTTGTTTTTTTACTTGCATGTTATTGGATCTCATTTGTAATAAATCCATAAGTGAAATAAATAGATTGGCATCAGTATTTCCGATTGATTCTATCATTTCCAGAATTATATGATTTTATTTGCATTTATTATTGAATTCTTGCAAAAATCGCATTATTTCATTTTACCCAAAAACACCAAAAAAACAAAAAATACACAAAACTCTCAAAAAAAAGTCAGAATCCGAAACAGGGGGAAACAAGGGTTTCTACAGTAGCTGCATACATTCTATCAATAAAGACAGTATGATTGTTCTCGTACATGTATTATATTTTGTGAGTTAATTTTGTTTACTCTCATAGTACGTCATGTTGATGTTTTTTTCGTGACCGCACCAACGCAGAATAAAGTCGCCAACGGCTACCCTCTTCTCTCTTGATCAAAGTATCCAACACGCTAAGATTGCGAGAGAGTTCGTGCGTTCAACTCCAAGGTTCCTTCAATGCGAATAGTCTCAGTTGGCTCAATGTGATTTGCTGGTATTTCAAGGGGACTTACGAAATTGTTCAACAACAGAGGAAGGGGGTTTTTGCAGTTCAACAGATTTATCAATGAAGCATGAGTTTCCTATTCTAACCAGAAAGTACTGAATTTAAAGTGGTCGCAGGGTTTAGAGAGTCTAAATTCTATTGTAAATGCAGGATATGGAGCTTAACTTCAGCAGACTTCAACCGAACTTCGCTTTGCCTCGTATCGGACAGCTTCCACGGAGTCAGTGCAATCTTCGAGGGAGGTGACTAAAGATATTCAAACCACCGCTTGACATGAAGATACCATCACAACGACGCATACCATCATTCAAACTGTGATTAAAGTTAGATCCACAACGTTTCCAATTGACCACACAAGGCGAACACACCATCAGTGAGCCCGCTAGTGGTATGGATAAACAAAGCTTGCTTAGATCAAACACCACATTCCATTATTGTTATCTACATGCATGAAATGAAATTTACTCTACTTTAAGCTACTATTCAAATCAGATGGATGAAGAAACCTTGTTAGCTACTCACAACAAAAGATGAAATTCACCATCAATGAAAAAAAAAATTATTGAGAGAGTGTTCACAACAATTTCTTACAAAGTTTTTAAAGGAAAAACTTTCCTTCTTCTTCAAACTACTCTATCAATCTACGCTATGCTACTTCTAAGAAGTTTCTCTATTCTCTAATGATCTAATGTCTAATCTAATGAGGCACAAATGAGGGGGGATGCCCCTTTATATCGTTGGGCAAGTCCAATGGACGGCTCAGATTACAATCAGATGGAGGGCTCAAATCGAGCCACATAAGCCCTAACCCTAAAATCCGCCACTAAGAAAAGTGGGGTAATAAATGACCAATTAATGTCCACCATCTTCTAGAAGATTCCTGTCTGCAAATGCGTTCACACTGTTTTTGTCCGATTGCAAACGGCCTGAGTTTGGTCAACACTGCTTCAACTCCTTGAACTGGTACGGCTGGCACGTTCTCAATCTAAAACTTCAAGGCTGTAACTTTTTCTCCTGCTTGACGATGATTTTCCTCCTTGATGTCGTTCTTCAACTTTGAAGTACTTGATGGTGACCATTAACGCTTGGGTTCTCAACTTTCCCTCCATCCTAGGCTTGGAAGGATTCTTTCGTCTTGAACTCGAACATTTCTTCTTTGTCACATGAGTTGGGCACATACTAGGTTTCAACACTTAGCCATTACTTGCAACTTTTCTTCTTTTGAGGTTGAAATGTAGTCTTGGAGTACTTGCTCCATCTTCCTAAGTCATCAATCATGCCTTGCCCCGACGGTCATTCTGCAAAACAAACAAAAGAAGAGCATCAAAACACTTTTAATATAAATCCACTTTACTTACCTGATCTCTATGTTTTGATCTCCAATGTCCAAATGATCTCCAGATCTGATAGGGTTCATCGGTTTCTCTAGCCAACTTTGCTTCCTTTAAATTCCTCATGCCTTAGAAAATTTTGAAATTTTCCCCCTTAGAAAATTCATCAATCAGGTGCCCATGGAAAATCCTCATCCTGAAGGCTTCGGCGAACTGTGGAAGACTTTAAAATCCATTCCTCATCGTAGACATCCAATACCCAGAAGAAAATTTCCTCCAGAAAACATCAAATCCATGGGTCTACAAACGAAGGGGTACTTTTAATTTTTGAATTTCAACCTTAGAAAAATATTTGTCAATCAAATTTATTCTTATTCTTCGCATCCGGGTGAATTTTCTTTGCTCTGCCTTGAAAATATTTATCACCTTCGCGAAGCTGGCACCTTCTGACTTATCTAAGCCAATTTTATCCATGCCTCAGAAAATTTTATCACTTCTTCAAGCTTAGGCGTATTTTCCCCTAGAGGTGGAATTTTATGCCTTAGAAAAAATTTCAAATAACATCACTAGCATGGGCGCATGAAATTCCATTTTAGCTTGCCTTAAAAAATTTCAAGCCACCTCTTGGCATTTGGGCGCATTTAGCCCTCTGCACTTCCAATTCCTTACTTTAGAAAATTTCCTAGCCCACATATTACTCTTTTTTTACTTGGGCGCATATGAGTGCTAAAGCTTTGATTTTTAATGCTTTAGAGAGTTCTTGAGTTCCCTCTACAAGGTGGGCGCATTTCACCCCCTCTACATCCATTTTGTGACACTTAGAAAGTTTCTTATCAACTCCTTGAGGTAGGCGCACATGAGGGGTAGAGTTTCAAGTTTTCTATACTTAACTTTTCTCTAGCTCTCCATAAGTCAAGGCGTACATCAAAGGGACCCACTTCAAATTTTGAATGACTTAAAGATTCCTCAAGGCCTCCCTAAATAGCTAAGGCGCATGCATGGGGTCAAACTTCAAATGTAGAACACTTCCTTCACAAGTCAAGGCATATGGGATGGGGCCCACTTCATGCATGCTTTTGAATATTCCAAGTTTTTCTCAAGTCAAAGGTGCATTCAAAGGGGGGTACTTCAAGTTTCCACGCCTTGAATATTTCTTGAATTCTCCATGCAAGGCAAGGCGCATTTGAAGGCATCTACTTCAAATTTCAACGCCTTAGCAACTTCTTGTCTAGTCTAAGGCGCATTTGATAGGTTGAGCTTCAAATTTGCATGCCTTAGTAATTTTATAATCACCTTTACTTTCATCTTTACCTTGCACTTGAGATGAGCGCATTTCACACATGGAGGAGGATAAACGCCTTGACCTCTTTGACTTTATCAAGCATGGGCGCATTTCATACATGAAGGACTTAACTTCACGCCTTAGAATATTTTGTAGCTTCCATTACCTTGAGGGCGCATTTAGCATGTGGAAGTGGACAAACTTCATGCTTTAGAAAAATCTCAACACCTCCACCTTACATGGGCGCATTTGGGGGTATGAGGCGGATTTAGCAATGCCTTAGAAACTTTCAGCTTCTATCACTTTATTTCTCCTTGAGGACGCATTTGGAGGTGCCTGCAGGATATTTCCAACACTTGGCATTTTTTTATCAACTGCCAACTTGATAAGGGCGCATTTTGAGGGTCTTGCAGGACGAACTCGGTGCCTTAGACAATTTTAGCAACCTGGCTTGAAGATGGGCGCAATTTCAGGGTGGAGGAGGATTTTCTTTGGACTTAAACTTTTTCAACCCTCTGCCAGTCATCTTGGGTGCATTTAGGAGGTCAAGGTGGATAAACTTCAGACTTAGCCATTTTTCCAGCTGCCTGCTCGTGCTTTAAGACTTACTATAAATAGTAAGCCTTTTGATTTTCACATCTCTAAAGCTTGGATTGATTCGAAATTTTAACCATAGGATCCTCATGACCTAGTTAACCCGTTCATACTACCATCCTGAGCTGACCTGCTATTTTTAGCCAGTTTCTGAAGGTGGTTTACTATTTATAGTGACTGCCTGTTTCTGAGACCTCCACAACTCTATTTGACTTGAAATCTGAATGACGTGCTCCTCATCGGATGACTTGCCCATTCACACTGGCGCCTGCTGCTGATTTACTATTTTTAGCCAGTTTTTGGAACGCCTTACTATAAATAGTAAGTGCTCTGATTGCCCTCAAATTTTACCAGTGGATAGCTTGAAAGATGCTGATCACGGTGGGATACACCGGTTTTCGAAAATTCTGACATTTTACCCCTCATTTTGGGTCCCGAAGCTAGAAACCCTAATTTGACTTGCATGTATATCAAACGACCTCCGTTTGACTTCGTTTCTGTTGCACTTCGCCCTGTTTGTGATTCTGATGCGCTGGGCAACTGCCGAAATGGACCTGCTAAAAATAGTAAGTCTCTGAAAAATGATCATCTCTGCTTGCATGTCACACTACTGCGTAGCTCTTGAAAAATCCAGAAAGAATCTCCAGACATGCATTGAAGAACTTTGCATATAAACCCTAAAATCTACTCCCGAAGCTGAACTTACTAAAAATAGACAGTTGTCCGTTTCAGCTCAAAATTTGTAGACGAGCAGCTTGACATGTTCTGGATGCATTGTGACGATCGAAACTTCAAAAGTGCTGAGAGAACGCCCTGAATTGAACACTTACTAAAAATAGTAAGTTGCTAGAATTCGATGAAACTTAGCTGGGAACCTGCTGGAAGCATACTGACTGCAACGCCAGGGTTAGATTTCAACTTGATCACTTCATTCGATTTTAAATTGGCTGGAGAGTTCAAAACCCTAATTCTTAGACTTAGCCAAAATTTCAATTCAAGCTCAAAGACGGGCACATCCCGGAAAGGCAAACAGCAGAAAAGGGACAGAAAGAGAGAGAGAGACAACAGGAAAACTAACTAAAATCAAGCCAAAAGTTCGAAACGAAGCAAAAATTAGGGGAGTCCCCATTTGCAATGGGGCGATGTGCGAAAAAGGTCACAACACGTCATAATTATTCCCAATGAGTAAACATTTGGCATTGTTGCCTAAGTGAATGTAGGGAAATCACCCGACGGTAGAATGGCATCATAATGCATCGACCGATGGAGGAACCCGTGCAAACAAATGAGGAACGAGAAGACAACTTGACACAGGACCTAGTCAACCTATGGGACATTTCGTTGAGGGAGCAAGTACGGAGGGAGGCTCTCAGCTGAGAGATCCCCCAGTTGGTCATCTAGGACAGACTAAACGTCAACCCAAAGGTCGACCATCTCCTCAACCGATTGCTAAGGTTGCTAGCGCGTCATTTCATCATCCTACAAGATTTGCGGGTGGAGAGTGACCAAGAATGTCGAAGATAGCAAATACTGCAATGATATGAGGAAAGGGCAAAGCAAGAGGAAGAGGAACGTGATACTAGCCGAAGACGTACTCCCGGCAACCAATGGTTGTACAACCAACATTTAATGCCCGTACAACCTAATAAAGATAAGAACCAAGTACCAATCAGGCAAGAAACACTGGAAGAAAAGGTACAACGATCACTCAGGTTGCAAGAGCAGGAAAACCAATGGTGAAGGCTAAAACAAATTAATGAAGAAACCAATGAAGATATTAATGAAATAAACCAATCTATTACAAGAGCACACCAAAACCTTGTTGAGGAAAGGAACAAAGGACCCTTCAAGACACCATGTGTAGCAAGCAAAGAAAGATATAGAATTAATGAAAATGAAGATGAACTAACTGAAGAGCTTGAGAGCAGTATTCGATGCATTCGGGAGTTTCCATATCGGACGACAACAAAGGGCCGAGGACTGGAAAATCTAAGCCTAAGACCCCAGGGTAGAGGGAGTACTGGAACGAATCCCAAGAGACTCGAGGTGTAGAGGACGCTAACAGAGGGCATGGGGGAGACTCGTACGTGGCCGAGAGTGCAAGTGACACACCGGGACGTTGCGGGAGAACCAGTCCAATCAAGTCCAACACAAAAGGAAGGCATCGAAGAAGGATGGTGACCTCGCCAGCCGAGAAGCAGAAGCTACCAAAGTTCACGGGGAAAGGTTAAGAGGATCCAATACGGCACTACAAGA
This sequence comes from Sequoia sempervirens, assembly GCA_007258455.2. Lineage (NCBI taxonomy): Eukaryota > Viridiplantae > Streptophyta > Pinopsida > Cupressales > Cupressaceae > Sequoia > Sequoia sempervirens. The sequence continues at coordinate 209,431,044 of VDFB02256132.1, read as the reverse complement.
CGTGCGAGACTATTTGGATAGCCAAGGGGCAAGTGATGTGGACTATTGGCTGATAGCATTCCTAGCAATGCTGAGGGGCATAGCCATTGATTGGTACAACGAACTGGATGCAATCCACCAAACATCATGGAAAACACTGAAGAGGGCATTCGAGGAGGAATTTAAACTCAGAGATGACAACGAAATTGTAGCGGAAATCTACAACACAAAGCAAGGGAAACATGAGAATGTGTGAGCCTACAATCGTAGACTCAAGGAGTTGCTAGGAAAACTACAGACATAGCCAGCAGACAGCCTGAAGAAGCAGTGGTTCATTGAAGAACTACTTCCCTCTCTCCGGAAGAAAATGAAGGTGGTACCTCCATCCTCGTACACTGAAGCATATAACCGTGCAATGGATATTGAGAGTGAGAACAAGACATCCTCTCAGGGGAAAACGAAAACGGATGACAATGAAAGTATGAAGGAGAGCAGTGAAGATGAGTCAAAAATCGTACAAGCTCTCTGTCGAGACATGATGAGGATGATGAAGGAACTGAAAGTCGACAAGGGTGGGTCGAAGGAGGTGAAGGAATTATGGTGTACCAAATGCAAAACAAAAGGTCACACGAAGGCGAACTGCCCGAAGAAAATGTTCTGACATTTACCAAGTTATGGGACACTCCATCAAGGAGTGTGTAATGTCCCCATTTTGGCCATTAGCTCTTCATTTGGTTTTAGCCTATTTCCAGAAATCCGTAGGCTTGTCTGAGGTAAAATCAGGGTTTCCTTCTTCAGAGGTTCTATGGCATTTCAGGGAGTTTACTATTTATAGTAAATTCTATTTTTGGCAGTATGCAGTTTTCAGTCTTCAGGTCTTCATTTTTAGTTGGAGCAATTAAATGAGTTCAAGTTTTGGCTTCTGAAAACTTTATTTTGGTGAATTTCATAAATAAAGGCATTAATGTTATAATTTGCAATTGACCCCTTGGCCTAGGGAAATAACTTCATGTTCTTAAAAGGTGGACTTGAAGGGGGACGCCTTCATAAGAATTAAATATTAATAAAGTCTTTAATGCCTTGTGGAAAAATGGACGCCATTTTAATGAGTTAATATTTTTTTAAAGTTTAATGTTGCTTGAAGTGGGACGCCATCTTGAGTAATTAAAAGATATTTGGAAATTTGAAGAGTCCTTTGTGTCTTTTGGCGTGCCTTGGAAGGAATTTGAAGTGACATCTCCTTTTCTATAAAAGAGAAGCCTGGCTCCAGCATTTGGTATCCATGAATGTATGCTAAAGTTATGCTGTCAAAATGACAATTGATATTTTGCTCCGAGGAAAGCTTACCTCCTAGCCTCTCACCAATTTCGTGTTTGAAATACAACACCTAGTTGGATATTTGCTACTTCTCAAATCAGACTAGCAGATTGAGCTCAACAGATGAAGATTTTTGATGAAATTTTCAGTTTTGAAGTTGCTGATACAGTCACAGCTGAAGGTGGTTTTTGCAAACAGCTTTTGGAGTGAATTTAATTTGCTTGTGGGTACTTTACCAATCCATTCCTACACCCAAGGTGACCATCTTTGGAGATTTTCAGATTTTAATTTTGAGTTTCTGATTTTTTATGTCAAACTCGCCCTCAAGGAAGGTCGTACCATTCTGGAGAGCTTGGGATTTGTGCCAAAAATTATATGAGAAGATTTGATGCTGTTTTGTGGTCAGAATTTTGGCACCTACCTCCTAGAAGGTCTCTGCAAAAGACATCATTCGATTCTGAGGTATTTTGAATGAGTTATGAATATTTTAGTGGGTTCACACTTGCTGGTTCTTCATTTCAATTTGCTGATTTTTCTTATCTGACTTTAGAAGTTCAGAATTTTGATTATTTATCAGCAATTAGAGAGATAATTGTTTGTATGGGATCATCCATTACTCATGTGCTTTGAAGCTATTGTAATTTACATGTAATTTGCAGCTCTCTTCTTATTTGTAAGACTGTTAACAGTAGTACTGTTTCAGTCCTTAATTGCTGCAATTAATTCTTCTTTCTTCTCACATTAAGTACCCCTGGATGGTCTAACACCAGTATGGATAATTGAATTTGTATCACTCTTTGTACCCACTCTCAAGTGGTGAATACCCACTCTTAAGTGGATGCTTGCCGCAACGGATGAATTAGATAGTTGTATCTTCATGGCTGGTTATCCGCCTAATTGTTCAGTTTCAATTAATAACTCCGTCATATGTTAGCACCTCGCCCTCAGTGGGATCTTGAGTGCACATTCTTGACGTTGAGTTTGTTTCATTTCAAGTTATTGTTTTTAGTTTATCCGCCATATGACAACATCTCTCCTTCCTTGGGATTGAGTGTGCATTCTTGGCGTTGAGATCATTCAAACTTGGTTTTCAATTTTGGAGCTAACGCTAATTCAATTGGTGTAGTGTTGATTGTGTTGTGGTAATTCAAAAAAAAAATTGGTTAGTATATTTCAGAGTGCCCGTACAACCTAAAAACAAGGAGTTCGCAAGTGTTCTTCGCACAAGGGGAGCAGTCGACCCCTCTGACCACATCACCGAAGCCCCAGTACAATAGCAATGCATCCCCTAGAGATTACTGAAGTCCGAGAAACAAGATCCAATACGACAACAAAAGCAAACCCATGATACAATGTCGAAAGTGCAATGAATGGGGTCACTTTGCCAGGGAATGCCAAAACGGTCAAGGTGTGGGTGGAAGGTTGTGCAAATGGTGTGGTCATGGCAATCATGAAGACACCAACTGCCCGAAGCAAAAAGGCATAAACATGCTGGAGGTAGCCGACGAGGAGGTCCTAGCAATCATAAGGGCGCAAACAAAGAAAGCCAATTATCCAAACCCTCGTACAGAGAAAGAAAGACTCCAAGAGGCTAGGGCGGAAGTGGAAGAGGCAATGGCCAAAGAACAAAGAACCTCCAAGGTGGCTAGTACGTCATTGCAGTTGGAGTTTGAGAAAAATATCGTACAGCAATTGTTTCACACAACCGTAGCAATCAAAGTAACAGACCTTCTACAAACGATGCCCCAACTGAGAGTAGCACTCACAAACGTTGTCGAAGACAATCTTCAGAAGGGTCCAACCCAGAGTATGACACATTCGGCAAGAGAGGCCATGGACCCAATGCTACTCGCAGTGAACGTTGTGAGGAAGCTGATCGTCATACAAATGGAAATCATGGGAAGGAAACTTTCCAACACCATCGTCGATGGAGGCTCAGGAGTGAACGATCTACCAAAAGAAACATGGAAGTGTCTACGGAAGCCAACCCTCTAGCCCTCGACATTCCACCTAGTAGGTGCAGACCAACATGGTATCAAACCTCTCAGTACACTGATGGCACAGAAAGTCCTGATCGGCACGCAGCAGTTCCTATTGAACTTCGTCATCATCCCACTGCAAAAGAAGGCGTACAACACGTTGTTGAAATGAGGATGGTTGATTTCTGCCAAGCAGATCATAATTGGAAGAGGAACACACTCTTGGTCGAGAGCAACAGGCGGAAGTATGTCATTGACTTGAAGAACTAGGTCGTTAGCAAAGAATTGGCTTCCTCAGAATCGGAATCAGACGGAGGTGGGACGAAAGCTATGGAACCAAACGCTGATGGCATACTTGAACTCAAGAGTTGCTTGGAGGACAAGACAAGCTCACTAAATGGGTTGTTTCATTGGCAAATGTAGGATTACAAGGTGTTCCACCCAGAATGCAACATGTTACAAGTCAGAGAGGGAGAGCAGAAAGAAGAGAAGAAGGGCACGTCCAGCCAGACACTTCTGGCCAGGTACAAAGAGTACAAAGAGAGTATAAGAATTGGATGATACAGCAGCCAACGAGTTGGAATGTGACAAAGTACGAGGTAGTGAGAGAAAGTTAGAAAAAAGAGAAGGGGAGGAGAGAGAAAATGAAGATGAAAATTATAAAAGGCAAAAAATGAATAGTGTTGAAAATTGAAAAAATGAAAGTAGAAGAGTTAGAAAATAGAAAAGAGGAGGAAAGTGGAAAAAATGAAAAGAA
>VDFB02256132.1:209296720-209426912 GCA_007258455.2 Sequoia sempervirens | reverse complement strand
TTAATCCATCCTCCTAGGACCCCTTAATCCATATCCTCATATATCTACCCTTAATCCATCCACTTTCATCCCCTTAAGTCACTCTCTCAACACCCCTTAATCCATCCTCTTAGGACCCCTTAATCCATCCACTTACATCCCCTTAAGTCACTCTTTCAACACCCTTTAATCCATCCTCTTAGAACCCCTTAATCAATATCCTCATTTATCTACCCTTAATCCATCCACTTGCATCCCCTTAAGTCACTCTCTCAACACCCCTGAAGCCATCCTCTTAGGACCCCTTAATCCATATCCTCATATATCTATCGTTAATCCATCCACTTGCATCCCCTTAAGTCACTCTCTCAACACCCCTTAAGCCATCCTCTTAGGACCTCTTAAGCCATATCCTCATATATCTACCCTTAATTCATCCTCTTGCATCTCCTTAAGTCTCTATATTAATTCCCCTTAAGCCATCCTCTTAGGACCCCTTAAGCCATTCTCTTATGTACAATTAATCCATCCTTGTATATCTACCCTTAATCCATCCTCTGGCATCCCCTTAATTCGTCTCCTAGGATTTAGGTCTTAGGGTTAATGGTTTAGGGTTCATCTCCTAGGCTTTAAGTCCTATGTTTAGGGTTTATGATTTCTAGGTTTCATGAGATGCTTAGAATAATAGATCTATATGGGTTAAGGGTTTAGGGTTCATGTCTCCCAGGCTTTAGGTCCTATGGTTTAGGGTTTAGGGTTTCTAGGGTTCATGATATGCTTAGAATAACAAATCTATATGGGTTAATGGTTTAGGGTACATCTCCTAGGATTTAGGTCATATGGTTTAGGGTTTCTAGGGTTCATAAGATGATTAGAATAACAAATCTATATGGGTTTTAATTGTTTAGGGTTCATCTCCTAGGCTTTAGGTCCTATGGTTTAGGGTTTAGGGTTTCTAGGTTTCATGAGATGCTTAAAATAATAGATCTATATGGTTTAATGGTTTAGGGGTCATATCCTAGGGTTTAGGTCCTATGGTTTAGGGTTTAGGGTTTCTAGGGTTCATGAGATGCTTAGAATAATAGATCTATATGGTTTTAAGGGTTTAGGGTTCATCTCCTAGGCTTTAGGTCCTATGGTTTAGGGTTTAGGGTTTTAAGTCATTCTCTCAACCCCCCTTAATCCACCCTCTTACATCCCTTTAAGTAATTCTATCAACTCCCCTTAATCCACCCTCTTACATCCCTTTAAGTCATTTTATCAACTCCCCTTAATCCATCCTCATACATCCCTTTAAGTCATTTTATCAACTCCCATTAATCCATGCTCTTGCATTTCCTTAATCCATCCTCTTAAAGGACCCTTAGGTAATATCCTCTTACATCCCCTTAATCCACAATCTTGCATCCCTTAAGTCACTCTCATAATTCCCCTTAAGCCATCCTCTTAGGAACCATTAAGCCATATCCTAGGGTTCATGACATGCATCCCGTTAATCCACCCTCTTACATCCCTTTAAATCATTCTACAAACTCCCCTTAATCCACCCTCTTACATCCCTTTAAGTCATACTATCAACTCCCCTTAATCCACCCTCTTACATCCCTTTAAGTCATTCTATCACCTCCCCTTAATCCACCCTCTTGCATCCCTTTAAGTCATTCTATCAAATCCCCTTAATCCACCCTCTTACATCCCTTTAATTCATTCTATCAACTCCCCTTAATCCACCCTCTTGAATCCCTTTAGGTCATTCCATCAACTCCCCTTAATCCACCCTCTTACATCCCTTAAGTCATTCTATCAACCCCTAACCCCACCCTCTTGCATCCCCTTAATCCATCCTCTAAAGTGACCTTAATTCTATATCCTCTTTTTACATCCCTCTTTAACTTTAACAATCTTGCATCCCTTAAGTCACTCTCATAATCTCTTAAAACCATCCTCTTAGGACCTGCTAAGCCATATCATCCTAGGTTCATGACATGCATCCCTTAATCCACCTCTCACCTTTAATTCTATTCTGTATCAAACTCCCTTTAATCCACCCTCTGCATCCTCTTTAATCCATCCTCTTAAAGGACCTCTAAGTCATATCCTCTTACATCCTCTTTTAACTTAATCTCTTCCTTGCATCCCCTTTAACCTACTCTCATACCTCTTAAGCCATCCTCTTAGGAAACCCAAGTGGTTTCATATCCTGGTTGTTCATGACATGCATCCCCTTTAATCACCTCTACATCCTTTTTCATTCATTCTATCAACTCCCTTTAATCCATCCTCTACACCTCTTTAAGTCATTATTTTATCAACTCCCCTAATCCACCTCTTGCATCCCCTTAAGCCATCCTCTTAAAGGACCCTTAAGTCATAACCTCTTACATCCCTAATCCACCTCTTGTATCCCCTTTTTAAGCCACTCTATAATTCCCTTAAGCTCATCCCCTCTCTCTTAGGACCTGTCCTAGGGGTTCAAGATATGCATCCCTCTAATCCACCCTCTACATCCCTTTTAAGCCATCTCTATCAACTCCCCATTAATCCACCCTCTTGCATCCCTTTAATTCATTCTCTTAACTCCCCTTAAGGCATTCTCTTAGGACCCCCCTTAATCCATCCTATGGCAAACATCGCTTGAATTTGTAAGGAATTTATAAGATCCAATTTTCTAACTTTTACTATATATTGTTCTTTTCTCGCATGAATTATTTAGTTAAATGACTCATAAAAACTATAGTTACTTTACTTACATTAATTATTTTTGCAGGTTCTCATCAAGTCGGTCTACCATGTGATTGTCATTGTAAATTTTTTTATCAAGAGACTATGTAAATATAGTTGTATCAAACATCTATATACATTATATTCATTTGTTCGATGTATGAACTTCAATGAACTTATTGGTCACTTTTTAAATATCTTGTTCAAATTTTATAGATTATACATTTCATGTCAAGTGTATGTACCACATTTTATATAATTGTTCAATTGTATAGATTATACATTTTATACATACAAGGAGATATATTTGCTAGAATTGGAAAATAGTTAAAATTACCCACCCTTAATTTATTATGAATATGATCTAAACTATTTAAGGAATGTTTTAATTTTTCACCTAACCATGTGATAAATTATATATATGAAATTTGATTCTAGATAAGAATTTATATAGTGCATGTATTACTTGAAAATTAGATAAAATTTCTATACATACATGAGTGCATATAATCATCAAAGTGAACATAACATGATCATAATTGACTGTATATATAATCATCATATTAAAGTCAACTGATATAAATAAACACAAACATTATCATATTAATTGATACAATGTATGTGAAATGGTTGATGAAATAACATGTTCAAAATGTATATGTCAAGTCCAACACATATATTTAAATAAAACTAGAGATCTATAGTCCATAAAATTTAAAACCATCTAACTATGAGGGCGATCAGTCAAATCAAGTCTCCTCTTTGTTCTACGTAGACTAGATGTACCCATATCATGTTGTAAAAGAGTACAAGAAACGTGGAATTAGATTTAAAGTTGTTTAGAAATTTTGATATAATTTAACATATAAACTTGAAAATATAAACTCAAGATAAAAATAAATTTAAGTAAATATCTAGTAAATACAATAAAATGATTTTTAGTAAGCATAAATTACCATATGATCATGTGAATCTACTAGCACATTTTGTTCAATGGGTAGCATAACTGTCAATTGAGAAGGTCCAAATGCTTGATCTACTATATCTTGCATATTCATATAAAGCAAACAATATGTTAAAACCTTGAATACATATGTTTGAAAGGTCCCTAAAAATTGTATAGGAGTTTTAGTAAAGTTTACAACCTCAAATGATATGACCTCATGATCATGCACCTGAGATTTCCCATGCATAAATGTTGATGATGTCTCAAGTGCGCCCGCCATGGGTATCACGTGAAATCCTTGCATATAGATAACACAATGTATAGATCATCACATGTGTACAAATTCAAATTAAATTAGATCTATGATGTGTATTTAATTTAAACTTAACAAACTTTTGAAAGCACGCACATGAGCTGATGATGACTCAAGAGCACTCACCACAAATTTTGGTTGGTTGGTATTCAGTATCACATGGCCTCCCTGCATCTAGATATAATATATCATTTCACACATGTGTACAAATTCAAATTAAATTAGATATATCCACAAAAATTAAAATATATATTGGTTTGTACCTGACCAAAAGGTGAGCCCAAATCTACAACACTCGAAATATAGACACAATCATATTGAGATTCAGGCATCGTGTGATCATGCATCTACACCGAACACTTCTTGAATTGATATTATATTATATATATATATATATATATATATATATATAATTTGATGTTATTATTTACATGAATTTTGCACATTTCAAACAAATTATTTAAGTTCAAAAGATGAACATACCTGTGTAGGATGATCCTCAGAATATAGTAAATTCATAAATGACTTCATCCTAGATGCATGTGGGTCACTTGAAGTGGCCTGAGTATTCCCATAGCTTAAGCCTCCATGCTCTCTATTGGCCACTTCAACTGTCGCGTGGGTAGTCTGATGAGTGAGATGTCCTAAAAGAGAACTCAATGCTCCTAATGTCAACAACATTGTCTGCTACTAAAATGCAATGGGAACACTAGGAGAAGGAGGAGGAGCAATGGGAGAAATCGGAGCACATCGCTGAGGATCGACACGTGCTCCTTATTTGTTGGGGCATGCCACACCCAACTCCCTGAAATGACCTCATATCAAAATAGTTGGGTTTTAAACCCAACTCAAACTCAACTCATAACTTTCTCAAAAAGTATAGGGGCACCTCACAATTTCCATGTGGTGGAGTATCAAACACCATCCACCATCTATCCCAAAAATTTGTAGCTATCTGCAAGTTCCTACACCATAAAATTGAAATTCATTTTTGGTGGGTGGAATTGGTTCGTTTGTTTGGGGCTAAAAAAATGTTGGAAAATAGCCTGTTTGGTAATTTTAAGGTCATTAATTTCTTTATATGACAATCCATCTGCATATAATTGTCGCCTCTCTTCTCTCCATTGATGGAACCTATCTAGGTCTGCATCAATAGATCAAATAGAATAGACAACAGTTTGCATCAAAGATGCAAACCGTGTGAGATGGGGGGGATTCTAGGCTCATTTTTTTATCAGGTCTATATTTCCCTGAATCACATTAAGGTTTTATCTAATGTTCTCTCTTAATTGAGCTTTATCTACTACAGGGGGTGGGGGGTTAAGAGGTGGAGAGTGTGGAGGTGTGGGGTTTTGTTGTGGTGGCGGATCTAGATGTATGGGATCTTTAGGTTGTGATCAGGTATAAAATCCTCTATGTTAAATTTGTTAGGAAAAGGTGTGTTGTAAACCTTGCATAATGTTTTTAATGTAATTATTCTTGGGGCCACTTTATGTTGCATGTAACATTGAGACATTTTTTGAGTTGCTAAAAATGTAATTATTTAATATTGGGGAAAATAAATAAACAAAGTACCCAATATTAAATATGGGGACATGGTTTTGTAATCTCATGGTTTTAGTCACATGGTTTTGTGTAATATCACTTGGTAGTTTTGTGGGAGCTTGCTTCTATAAAAGCAACCACAAAGGTAGTTGTTTAGCAGAAAGGTTTGCATGTAAGCTCTGGTTAGCATTTGTGAGGGTTTGAAGCATAGCATGGGATGTGTGGTTACATGCTTGTTCACATGGATTGCTTGGAGAGGGCTTGATGCTTGAATGGTGTTCATGGAGACTCTGAAGACGTATTGTAATCTTTATTGCTGAATAATACATGAGAGATGGATGCTTTTGGAGGCTAGGTTTTTTCCCTCTTAAGGGTTTTCCCAAGGTATATCTTGTGTCATATTTTCATGGGTATGTTGTCTATTCTCTTACATGTGGATTTTGAATACTTGGTTGAATAGAGACTTTGGCATGTCATGATGGTTTATGCAAGTGCATTGTTGATGGTGTTGGATTGGTTCCTAATTATGGTTGTGGTGGTGTATCTTCTTGGTATGAGGATCATGGTTTTACTTTTCCTTTTGGGAGCTCTTGTTACATTTGAGTTCTTTGATTGTGTGAGGGAATTTTGGTTGATCTTCATGAGGAGATTGTTATGATGATATCATGGATAGCTTGATTACACTTTTCAGTGGGAGCTTTTGACAGTGATGGTTTGGCGGTTGTAGGTATCTTCTTGGCTTGGAGATTTTGGTTCTACTTGTTATGTTACTAACATTTCAGTTGTGTGTGTAGACCTGGATGATCTTCATGGAGAGGATGGTTGTCACAATTCCATGTGAGACTCGGCATCACTTTTCAGTGGGAGTTTTTGGTAGTGATGTGGATTCACCATTTGATGGTGGATGATCTTTTGCAACATCTGTTGGTGTCATGGATGGATTCTTGGATTCTACTTCTATGCAGTGAGGTTTTATTGACATCTTTGGTTTCATTGATAGAGGATGGTTATATTCATGTGGTTTGGATATGTTGACATCTTTGGTTGCCATGCATGACTTCTTTAGTATATGGTTGAGGTGTCATGCTTTGTTTTTCCTGATATGTGATCCTTGTTTTTGATATGATGGTTATGTTATTATGTCATGATTTACTCTTGATTTTGGATTGGAGTTTTGGCATGATACAGGTGCATGTTATGTTCTTTGGATCATATGATACTCTTTGAGGAGGTGTGAGATCATGTCATTGTTATGTTCCTGATTCCTAGGATGGATATATGACTTTGATCTTGTGTGGTTCTCTTGGTACTAGGTACATCTATCATTTTCTTCATTACTTCATGATGATGCTATGTTGCATTTGTAGTTTGGCATAGATTGGTTGGTTACAGGTACTCATGGATACTTGGAGACATAGGTGAGGCTTGAGTTCTCTTATGGTTAGAGACATGAGTTGAGATGGTTACTCTTGATGAGATTTCAACAGGAAGTTTGAGGAGCCTACACCTTGGTTGGACGTGAGTTCAACATGGACCTATGAGGAGAGTGTTCTTGGATGAGTCATGATGACTTGGATATCTTGAAGGAGCATTCCCATTCCCCACTCTTGGTCTTCTCAGTAGTTTCACTTGAGAGGTATTGCTCATTGTTACTTTTAGTTGCTTTATATTTTATGCTTTATCTTCTCATGCATATGGATCTTGAGATATGGATATATGGTTTTGGAGGGTTCATTTGAGGAGTGTCGACATGTCTATCTCCTTATGCATTGTGATTACATTCATTGATGTTGAGTTTAGGAGATGTTTTGGGCTTATTTCCTTTATTGGGAATGGATTTAGTTTGATCTTCTTTGGTTATGAGAGGCTTACATCCATGTTGATTACATGATACATATGTTATTTTTGATCTTGGTGATTGAACGGTTGGGTGTTGTCATGGATCTTATTTTGGGGTGTTGTGGAGGAGATCATACTTGACACAGTTGACATTTAAAGGTGTATGAAGGATATTTTTCTACAGGTATATGATGTGTAGAGTTTCTCTCTTTGGTCTTGGTTATCTTCCTAGATGTTTGGTTTCACATTACATTGGTTTGAGGTTTGGCTAGAGCTATAGTGATCACTAGCTTGTGGTCATGTGTTTTCACTTATGTTCTTGGGTGATGACATGGAGATTCCTTTATCTTTTTCCTTTGTTGGGTGTGGAGAACTTGGGAGAGCTATGGAGACTTGTGATTAGATTTGTTCTTACAAGTTATTGGTTTACATGTTTTGCATATCATTGTGGATGATTCCTTGGTACTACATGATGTTGTTTACACTTTCTATATGACGCTATTGGTAGACTTGGTATGCCTTGATATTTTTCAGATTTGCATTACCCATGCAGTGGGAGCTCTTGGATGTGTATGTCATTCTTTGACAGGTTTTGCACATGGAGTTTATGATTGTAGTTTGTGGGTGTATATGTTTATGGCATGAGTTTACTATGTTTTGTATACCTTGGAGGTATGGATAGTTGGATGTATTGGCACTTGTTGTGGGTGTTATTTAAGCTTTGGGTTTGTGTATCTTGACAACTACTGGTGCATATTGATACCTTTGGATTGAGTGTTTTTGTTTGGGATATCAATTGAGCAGGACTTATGCTTTGTTGTGATAGATTGTGTGGCTTCTCTATTGGATGGCTACTTATCTTTGTACATTAGCATGATGGAGGATGAGAGCATTCATGCTTGGGATGGTGGTCACTTTGATTCTTGTTGCAAGTATCTTGATGGAGCACATGGAGCACTTTGATTCCATGATGGTATACATGGCTATATGGATTGTTCATTTGATTCATGTTTTGAGGTTACTTGTTCCGCTTATGAAATGTATACAACAAGTGGGAGAATGTTAGGAAAAGGTGCGTTGTACACCTTGCATTATTTTTTTAATGTAATTATTCTTGGGGCCACTTTATATTGCATGTTGCATTGGGACATAAGTTAAGTTGCTAAAAATGTAATTATTTAATATTGGGGAAAATAAATAAATAAAGTACCCCATATTAAATATGGGGACATGGTTTTGTAATCTCATGGTTTTAGTCACATGGTTCTGTGTAATACCACTTGGTGGTTTTGTGGGAGCTTGCTTCTATAAAAGAAACCACAAAGGTAGTTTTTTAGCAGAAAGGTTTGCATGTAAGCTCTGGTTAGCATTTGTGAGGGTTTGAAGCATGGCATGGGATGTATGGTTACATGATTGTTAACATTGATTGCTTGGAGAGGGCTTGATGCTTCAATGGTGTTCATGGAGACTCTGAAGATGTATTGTAATCTTTATAGTTGGATAATACATGAGAGATGGATGCTTTTGGAGGCTGTGTATTTTCCCTCTTAAGGGTTTTCCCAAGGTATATCTTGTGTCATATTTTCATTGGTATGTTGTCTATTCTCTTGCATGTGGATTCTAAATACTTAGTTGCATAGATTTATCTTTTGGGTTATGTGGAGGTTGTCTTTAAATGGCTACAAGTTTCCAACAAAATTCAGGATCCATGTGAACAATGAAATGGCGACTGCATGTTAAACAATTAAAAAATATATATCAACAAACTAATTAAATAATGCACACAATTTGAAAGTTATTTAAAAATCACATTGAATGTGCACAAATTCAAAATACATTTCATTTGAAGACACATTCAAATTTATAACATTAAAAAATACATAACATTAAAAATCCATAGCATGTACACATTAAATTGAGTCCAGTGTGTGGTTGTTAATATGAAGGGTTTGTTGTTACTACCAACTTTAATGCAACTAAAATGGAGATAATTATCACACCAAGGTCATACAATTTTAATAAAATCCTACCTACATTACCTAAAAATAATTATTGAACACCTTTTCTAGTACTTTTGCAACCCTTCCAAGAAGAATCATCAAGTATATCTAAAATATTTCCACTATAATTTTGATCAATATGCATACTATAATTAAGATACATAAAATATCTAAGGATGCACTATTACATTTTGTGTACTTGAGTTGTATAAGTGCTTCTACATCAAAACTTGCTAGAGGATGACATATTTGTCACAATTCATCTAGGTATTTTATGTTAAACCTTTAATAAATGGGATGGAAATTATAAATAGTTTTGAGTTAGATCTATATGTGGGAATTTCCCTTGGCTGATAGTGTGGAAATATTAAAGGGATATAAGAACTTAACTAGAAAAATAGGGAGGTACTCTAATTATAAGTCTGATGGGTAGAAATGAAATTAGGGGGTTATATTAGAACCCTATGAATGCATGCACTATGCCATTGGTTTATTAAGTGAATCCCTTGAAAGAAGGCCATAAACTTATTTTTAGCTCTATCACTTGATAATTAAACTATATCCAAATTTGATGATATACATTAATTGAAACATGATCAATACTAAGGGGAAAAACAACAAGATTCAAGATAGCTACTCTTATCTTTTACTATTTAACCAAGAAACACAATATACATTTATGCAACTACATGTGGTTGATGCATGAAACAAAAATACCCATGCCCAATCATTGAATAAAGAAAACATAAATACTTAAGTCATGTACAAATATTGATATCAATTCCAAGAACAAATAGAATAAAACCACATTGATTAAGGTAAAGACTTAAGATTTATAAATAAATCGCCATCAACATAAACTAGGAGTTGGATAAAACATCAAGAATTGAGAGCTCACATAAGGCTATGATATCAAAAATGAGGCTTCTTTGAATCATTATTGGAAAAATTAAATAAGAAGATTAGTAAATAGAGACTATGAACATGAGGTAAGGAGCCAAATTTCTATAGGTAAAGGACTAAAGAATGAAAAATAAGACACATAGATATATAACTTTGATTTCTCAAATTGGGTGTTAATAGGAGGTTAGGGGTTGTTTAGAGTGTCTTATATTACATATAAAGGTGGAAAAAGAGAAGGAAACCCCACTAATTTAGGTTATTCAACTCAAGAATGAGTGTCAAAATGGGTAAATGATGAAAACCATGTAGTTTAATTTGTAAAATTATACTAGATTCTAAATATTAGGATTATTGTTAGAAAAGGGTGCTCAATGGAGCTCATAAATATTGCTTATCATTAATTAACTAATTCATCAATAAGTAATATTCTTCTACTTTTATGGCTAGAGCTTTATCTTTTGGGGTGAGGGGAAGTTTACTCATAGGTGTGGTTGTTTCCCAACAAGAGTATATCTATAGAGCTAAGGTATATCGATTATGAATACATGTATTTATCAAGTATGACATATAATTTAATTAAATCCGAGGACATAAATTGATTTATCTAAAATTTCAAATTTCATGATAAGAGACACAAGTTCTCTATAGTGGGACAAAGTAGTTAAGAATAAATAAGTTTAACACTAACATTAATTTATAATCTCATTCATTGTTTTCAAAGCATACTAAAGATAAGAATAAAATTGATAGAAGACATTCAAAGGGACACATAGATATATGCTAGTGGTATTGCAATACAAAATAAACAAAGATGAGCTCGAGCTCTATTCACATACTGAAAATGGCTTCTTTAAGTACAAAGACTTCACTAAATTTTTTAGTTGTAATGAAATCATATTCATACATGTGAATTGGTGTGCATAATTTATCATGCAAAAATGGAAGAAATTAGATCTTTACTATATAATTATTTAGAGATTTGATGACATGAAAACATATCTATGTCAAATAAAAAATGTAAGAAACCTCCAAGGAGGGATACTTCTAAAATTATGTAAAGTGAAAGTTAAGAACCAATGACAAGGGGGACACAAAATAAACAAGGAAGGAGGGAAATTTCCAAATTGAAATTACTCAATGAGAAAGAGCAACCTGTGATCAATCCTAATGAGATTGAAACTTGTAACCATAATAAAAAATGAGAATTTTTACACTATAGTTGAGTATGGCAATGGTGTAACATAGCAACATGATCAATCCTAATTAGATCAACCTCATAAATTTATGCTATGATTTTTTGAACTAGTTAAGAAACATCTCCTCATTTCTCAACACAAATGGTTGTTGAAAGTATTGATTGTACTTTCAAGTTGCACTATCTAAAAGGTGAAAATATTAGGGTTTTAGGTTTAGGTTTTAGGGTTTAGGTCCTAGGATTAAGGGTTTTAGTTTTTAGGTCTATGTTTTTTGGAACCTAAGGTTTAGGGTTTTGATTTCTAAGTTAAATGTGTCCAATTTAGGTTAAATTCTAGTTAATTTAGGTTTAGCTTTTATGGTTTTTGATTTAAAATTTAACATTTTTTGTTTTGTTGATGTTTTTGGCTTTTTAAATGCAATTTAAAAACTATAAAATATTCAACTAAAACAAATTAAACAAACAAAAACTAAATAAAAATTACAAAATAGAAATGTAAGATATAAAGCAAAAAATGGCAGAATTTAACCAACCTAGAGGTCACTGAGGTTAGTTGTGTCGACGGGAGGAGGTGGCAGTGAAAATTGCTTGAATTAGGCCCTTCAAAACGTGTATGTGATCTTTCTTCTCCCTCAGGCGCATGGTTAAGATGGACTGTGAAAATGAATCACACAGTTGTTTATTTTAAAAAATAAATAGCTTTGAGAAACGCGTACGTGTTTTGTAATACGTACATGTTTTAGGCTGCGTACCCAAATCTAAACGCATATGCATTTGGATTTAGGCTCGGGTACCCAATCCAAAATGCGTACATGTTTCTTGTGGTTTTTTTTTTTTTTGCCAAAACTTCCCCTCTTCGTGGTCCCAACTTCTTGCTTTTACTTAAAAAATTGTTGCCAAAAGGGGAAAACACCTATTTATTTTGAGTGTGCACCTAATATTTATTTACTAATATACTTTATTTTCATTCATTATTAGATGTCTAGATGAATTTTGATAAAAAAATCTAGCATCCACATGAATTTGTGACCAAACCAGAGCTTCTAAAGGTATGCATACAAAGATTGAGGGACAAAATTGGCTAAAAAATGCTTTGGAGTCAAAATAAGATCAATAACACATTATCATTATATAACCACAAGTATGTCATGATTTTTGAGTGAAAAAGCTAAGGCTTGGTCAATACCCAGGCTAAATGTGTTTGCACTGCAACCTCCATAAAGATAAGAAGAAGCCATGAGTCATTTTTCCTCATTTTCTTGAGAACATGATAGAGCTATTTTGCACAAGCACATTTTAAGAGATTTTAAGTAATTTATTTGGATGGATTATTCTACCACGACATGTAAGAGCTAAGTTCATTCAATTTTTTCTTATCAATTTAGTTAAAATGAAACAATTTTGGTTTGCACTTGTGTTGACTCTTAATTTTTTTAAGTGAATCCAAACCCCTTGTCACCTCCAAACCCTCATCCACCCAATGAAATATGCAAGGAAAATAATTTAGAAGAGAATGAGAAGGATAACCCTCCTCAAATTCCTTTGTCAACCCATGGTATCCTTACAACCCAAGAAAACATTTTAGGTCAAATTGAAAGTAATAGAATGGAGCTTAAAACATTGATAATGTGACAAGTACACAAATTGACAAGCTCTTGCAACATGGTTCGATTCTTTAATATATCACATACATTTAGCCACTAGGAAAATCAATTGATGGGAAAATTATATAGAAAATACTCACCAATATTATGCCACAAAATTGTATTATAAGTAGGTGAAATAAACAAAAATTTAAAAATGACTTGCATGCCTTGTTTATAGACCCAAGAACTAATGGACCTATGCCTACAACTTGCACAAGATTCCCAATTCATTGATTCCAACACAAGGGAATAAAAAAAATCTTGGGATAGTTGGTGGATGGTTTTTTATTATCGCTTGCATAATAACAATGAGGTGTCTTAATATTTATTGAGAAAAATCTATTGTGATTTTATCTTCAATTTTTTTTGAGTTATTATAATATGTGAGATTTTCAAGGTAGAGGTAAAGGCTCTGCACATGATAGACAAGGGGGGCATATCATTCATAGGGATTTTAGCTTATGAGACCCTTTACTCGACCATTTATTCATCATGTGATAGTCCCTTTAGTTGTGAAGGAGAGTGTTAAGATGTAGACCTTGTTATTAGTTAGTTCAATGGAACATACATTGCTTTAGCATAACATACATCTTTCCCAAGGTGATGATGGTGATCCAAGTTGAGGCATCAACTATCACCACACATTTTCCATGCGTATGGGGCTACATGCGATTATGGGTCAAATTAATTTATGATGAGGTATATAAGAGATGATTTACATGGACCCGCTAAACACATTAAGGATGATACTTCACATAGGGTGGGCCACATCATCCTATGTTGGATTGTATGGTCTTGATCAATGAGTTTCTAGATATGACCTCTGGTATTGACTGATATGTAATTTTCAATAACATCATGTAATTTAGTGTAATTCTTATTAAATTTACAATTAACTATATTAATCTGGTTATGAATGAAAATTAATGTAAAATTAATGTATGCATTATAAAATACTAGGGTCAATGTATGCATCCTATATCTATTGGCACTTCATCATGTACTTATGTGGGTATGTCAAGTACTCATACATATAATTTTAATAAAATAGTAAATATATTATGTGTGAATTTTGTTTTTGGTATATTAATTCTAATCTTAAAATGATAATTCTAATCTTAAGATTAGTGTAGGAGGTTGTGCACATGTCATTTTCATCTAATACTAATCCATTTCCTAATCTCTTCATTAAGGATGTGCACATGCCTAATCCTTGATTAGGATGTGTCACATCCTCCAACTTTTGCAAGTTGGCTTTTAATCCTAATTAACCCCTAATTATCCTCTAATTACTGATTAGTCAAACCTAATTAGTACCTTGGTCAACTCTCCCCATCCCCCAAGGAATTTTTAATTCCTTTTTATTCACCCTAGGCTTTCTTCTTCCCCATGTGAATTTTTAATTCACTTTTATTCCTCCTAGAATCCCCCTTTTCCCATACATCTTCTAGAACCTTTGACTTGTCACATCAAGTCACATGTGACAATTCCCACCTTTTGGGAACCTTGTCTTATCCACTGGATTCTTCCAATCATTGTAAATTTAAAATTCACTTTTATTCACCCAAGATTCTTCCCATCTCCCAATGTACTTGGAAGGTACTTGTTCTTCCTCCACCTCATGTACCTTTTGGCCACCCCTACACCTCACCTCCTCTTAGCTATCTCATAACCATATAACAAGATGTGAGGGCTTGTGAGTCCCCAACTCACCTTAGCCCTTCATCTTGGCCTTGTTGGATAAATCCCAACCATTGAATTCTCTAGAGAATTCAAATTCTCCTATAAATACCCTCCTCTAAGGCAAAAAAAACACTTAGCCATTTTACAACTACATGCGCTTAATTTGTATTCTCAAGCATCTACCATCATCTAGCCATCAATTGTAATCATTTTGCATAAGTTGATCTTGCATTTTAGTCACTCAAGAAGTCATCTAAGGAGCACACAAAATCATCCCAAGCAAGGGCCAATCAAGGAGTCTTCAACAGCAAGGGAGGTGAAATCATTTGCATCTTGTTTTATCTACTTTCCTCCTTGTTTTATCACTCTTTAGGCTAATCTTGAAGTGTCCTTAGTCTTTTATCATTTGCATTTTTAAGTTATTTTGCACACTAGAGTAGGGCAAAACATTAAGGTACACATTTATGGCATGCCCGGTGGGACCCACAAACGGGTTCCTATACTTCACGTTTGCTGTTGTTGAGATTTTTGCAGTAACACGTCGCAGTGGGGCGATTACGCCCCTGTTTTACCGCAGTGGGGCGATTATGCCCCTGTTTTATTGCAGTGGGGCGATTACACCCCTATTTTTACTGCAGTGGGGCGATTACGCCCTCTTGGCTGAAAACTATTTTTTGTGTTAATATTTTACTGTAGTGGGGCGATTACACCCTCATGGCTGAAAACTATTTTTTGTGCTAATATTTTACTGCAGTGGGGCGATTACGCCCTCTTGGCTGAAAATTGTTTTTGTGCTAACACTTTACCGCAGTGGGGCGATTACGCCCTCTTGGCTGAAAATTGTTTTTGTGCTAACACTTTACTATAGTGGGGCGATTACGCCCTCTTGGCTGAAAATTGTTTTTGTGCTAACACTTTACTGGAGTGGGGTGATTATGCCCTCTTGGCTGAAAACTACTTTCTGTGCGAACACTTTTCTGCAGTGAGGCGATTACGCCCTCTTGGCTGAAAATTGTTTTTTGGTGCTAACATTTACTGCAGTGAGGCGATTACGCCCTCTTGGCTAAAAATTGTTTTTTGGTGCTAATATTTACTGCAGTGAGGCGATTACCCCCCCTTGGGCTGAAAACTACTTTCTGCGCTAACACTTTTCTGCAGTGAGGTGATTACGCCCTCTTGGCTGAAAATTGTTTTTTGGTGCTAACATTTACTGCAGTGAGGCGATTATGCCCTCTTGGCTGAAAATTATTTTTTGGTGCTAACATTTACTGCAGTGAGGCGATTACGCCCCCTTCGGCTGAAAACTATTTTATGTGCTAACACTTTTCTGCAGTGAGGTGATTACGCCCCCTTGGGCTGAAAATTGTTTTTTGTGCTAACATTTACTGCAGTGAGGCGATTACGCCCCTGTTTTTACCACAGTGGGGCGATTACGCCCTTGTTTTTACTGCAGTGAGGTGATTACGCCCTCTTGGCTGAAAATTATTTTTTGGTGCTAACATTTACTACAGTGAGGCAATTACGCCCCCTTGGGCTGAAAACTATTTTCTGTGCTAACACTTTTCTACAGTGAGGCGATTACGCCCTCTTGGCTAAAAATTGTTTTTTGGTGCTAATATTTAATGCAGTGAGGCGATTACGCCCCCTGGGCTGAAATTTGTGCTAACACTTTTTTGCAGTGGGGCGATTATGCCCCTATTTTTATCGCAGTGGGGCGATTACGCCCCTGTTTTTACCACAGTGGGGCGATTACGCCCTTGTTTTTACCGCAGTGAGGCGATTACGCCCTTGATTTGCTGCAGTGAGGCGATTACGCCCCTGTTTTTACCACAGTGAGGCGATTATGCCCTTGATTTGCTGCAGAAGGGCGACTACGCCCCCTGGAAGGTAAAACTATTATCTTGGCTTCAGTTTTCTTTGCTATTTTCTCCCTAACATTGTTCTTGCAAGGATACATGTGTTTTTTGCTAACTTTTTGCAGCATATTCTTGTGAAGTTGATGGAGAAAGCGAGATAAAACATCTAACATTTGCTTGTAGGGCTATCCATTTGCTCAAACTTTTTAAACTATCCTTGCTATTTGCATTAATCTAAGAACATAGTTTAATTAGAGGGAGTAATATTCATTGCGTACGGTGCTTGTCTTTTTATGTTACCCAAAGGGGGCATTAGCTTGTTTTCACTTTCCCCTTGCACTTCGTGTGAGCCTGGGGAGTAGTTGGAGACGGTTAGTGTTTTCTTTATAGTGGGACCTGCTTGGGGATTTCATCACCCCAAGGGACGATTCCAACCACACGTAACGGCGGGGTATATAAAGGGAGGAGAGCGAAAGTTGTACCCCAATCCAGTCACGTCGTAATTGGCAGAGCGTCGAAGCTAGGGTGATACCTAGATAGACGTGAAGAGTTGGTCCGAGCCCTTCAGTATCTCGCTGGGGTTCCCGACTCACGCTTGTGACAGGCTGGTGTTCACTGTTGTGCCTCACGTACCGAGAGTATATCGAGGACTCCCTAGACACCTTGTGCATCCTAGATTAAGACCTCTTTGGCCATACCCTTAACACTAATCATAGGGTTGTGTTTGCTTGAGAGTGTTTTCTTGTGAGAAACCAGTGAAATTTTGACAATTTGGCCTTATCATTGTCATTTTAAAGTCTTTGCCATAGTCATTTGCATCAAACCAAGCCTCTGTTTTACTGCAGTGAGGCAATTACGCCCCTGTTTTTATCGCAGTGAGGCGATTACGCCCCTGTTTTACTGTAGTGGGGCGATTACGCCCCTGTTTTTATCGCAGTAAGGTGATTATGCCCCTGGTTTGCTGCATAGGGGCGAATTTTCCCTCCTGAACATCCGAAATCGCCCCATTTGGGTCCCTTTAGCCTCTAAACCATCATTTAACCATTCCCAACCGTTATCTCATCATCCTAAGCCTTCGTTTTGTCACTCTAAACCTCCAAAAACCTCCATTTGACCACTTTAAACCTCCATCTCATCATTCCAAGCTTTTGTTTAACCATTCTAAATCCCCATTCATTCTCCACAATTATCTTCAATCCACCCATCTATTTTAATCTTTCCCTAATCCATTCAAAAGTCCATACCCTCATCTAATGAATGCCATAATTTTACCATTTGCATAACCAAATCATCCTAACCTTGTATTACAAAGTGGTTACCCCAAATTGACCATAGTACTTGAACTTGATTATTAGTCTCTAACTTCGACCCAAATCAATTTGCTTCCATCTTGAGGTAAATTCGGTGTCGTAAGTTATCATACTCGGCCCAATCAATCCATTCCTATCTTAAGGTGGATTCAGTGCTGGGATCATCCTCTTAAGCTCTAGGTCACTAAGGGTAACTTCCTTTGATTAAACTCAAGGTCTCTCTCACATCTTTCATCATCCAATCATACCCATCTAATCATCCAAATCTATCAAATCCAATCATTTTGTCAAATCATCCAATTACCCAATCAATCAAATCACATTCGTTCTATCACCACAATCCTATCCAATCTTATCTATTCAATTAAAATCCAATCAACCTTATCCAATCCAATCCAATCACATCACCTTCGACCCAATCAATCTACTTCCATCTCGAAGCATATTCGGTGTCGATCGTCAGAATCAATCCCATCACATCATCCAATCATCCTAATTCGAAGCTTTAGTCCAACTCGACCGAAGCTTGACCTAAATCCCGATTTGAGCTTTAGTCCCATCCCATCCAAAATCTTTTCATCCATCCTCTTTTATCCTTTCACCATCATGTAATCCTTATCCTCCATCAATAGTGGTCATGGAAACCCTAATTACATTGACAACGAGTAACGAAAGTCTTGTTGATCAAGAGGAATATGACATAGATCCCCTTGACACTATCATTGCTAGTGTTTCTCTCTCCACCCACTTTCCAAAATCCAATCACCCCTCGAAGTTATCCCATTATGTCTTCGCCCATGCCTAATCATGTTGCTTCAAGCACTTTGGACAAGGGATAATCCATCATAATCCATCATAATTCTTCTCATCTACATCATCCTTCTTTATCCAACACCCGTATCCTCTTATCCTAGTCTACCATCTCAATACCCCTATCCTAATCCCCCATCCACATCCTCCTATCTAAATCCTTCATCCGCATATACCTTACTCTCACCTCTAATCTTCCATGCCAATCTACTCACTCTAATCCTACATTCGTACCTTCCTATCCTAATCCAACATCCACATCAACTTATCCTAATCCGACATCCACATTTCCCTATCTCAATCCGCCATCTCAATTTTCCCATCCTAATCCACCATCCCAATACCCTTACTAGAATCCACCACCTGCATCCTCATGTCCTAATTCACCATCCCAATCCCCTTATCTTAACCCTTCGTCTAACCTTAATCCCCCATCTATTTCCAGTCCTGCATCCAATCCCATTCCCTCATCTAATCCTAGTCCACCAATCCATAATCCTTCATCCACTCCTACCACGCCATCTCAACCTAGAGCATTCAAGTTCCTCACTCAAGAAGTTCTCCAAGGACTTATAATAAAGAAGACATCCCCCACTCCATACCTTGAAGTTACGGAATCATATCATCCCAACCCATCATCCACGGTCATTAGTGACAAGACCCTTCTCCACTCAACACCTATCACTGATGAAACCATCACATCCTATGAATCCATCGAGCCCCCATGTCCTACCATCACATCCTCTGAATCCATTGAGCCCCCATCTCCTACCATCACACCCTCTGAATCCACTGAGCCCCCATCTCCTACCATCACATCCTTTAAATCTGTTGAGCCCACTAAACACCCACTTCCTTCTCCAAGAGTCGTCGAACCCATCGACGACACCCTAATCCAATCAACTTCTTCCACTCCTAGTGTCACTAAAATCCATTCCCATGAATGTTTTGAATCCTCCATCCCTCCATCTTCCCCACTTGAAGAGCCCCACCAAGATTCCCTTATCATGCCTCCCGCACACGATGAGTCATGCCAAGAGCCTAATCCAAAGCATGTCAACATATCCCCTTCTCCAAATCAAGATCCTACCATCTCATCTAGTCCACCTCAAGATCACAGTCCCCCATCCGTTCCATCCCATGATCCCCTTGTCATTCAATCTTCCACCACTCCATCTCCATCTCCATCACATGATCCCACTACCACAAATCCAGATCCTATCATATCCCCTAATCCCTCTCCTGATATCACCCATCCACATGCTGCTATCCCTTCATCTCCCTCTCATGATCCCCCATCATCGCCTAAAACTACTATCCCTACACCGCTTGCATATCCCCTTGGTACTCTCACATTCTTCCATGGTGGCCTCCTCACAGAAGAAAAGCATAGTGTATTTACCGCCCATCATCCTCCACCTAATAATGGATTCGCATCATGTTTTCAGAATAACAGAAATCCTATCATGGATCGCATGCTCAAGAAAATGAACTATCAAGGAAAAGGTCTAGATCTTCATGAGCAAGGTATTTTAGAGCCCATCCAAGCCAGCACAAGTCTCAAGATGCAAGGCTC
Organism: Sequoia sempervirens; assembly: GCA_007258455.2. Classification (NCBI taxonomy): domain Eukaryota; kingdom Viridiplantae; phylum Streptophyta; class Pinopsida; order Cupressales; family Cupressaceae; genus Sequoia; species Sequoia sempervirens. The sequence continues at coordinate 209,406,590 of VDFB02256132.1, read as the reverse complement.
ACCCTATTTCCCAAGACTCACACCCAAAGATGTTGGTACAACCTCTAGACGTCCTCAACTAGCCTTTTCCAAAAGAAATGTCGGCTCTTCCCATCGCCCCACTAGATCATATGTTGCCATCTCTCCTCTATCATATCGCCTCAAAACCACCGTCCATATCCCTCCTTCATCTGCTCCATCCATTTTGGGTCCTTACATCCCTCCATCAACCATATCCTATCCTTCATTCACTCCATCCATCTTGGGTCCATATATCCCAAGATCACCTCCTCCATCTCATCCTTTCATCCATTCATCACCTATACCTTTCATCCATCATAAACATCCCTCTCACATGTCCCCTAATCATGATCAACAAAGGCACATACCCGCACATCCTCCGTCTACACATAATCCCCATATTCCTACTCTGCCTCCACATCATCCACTCTCACACCCATCCCATTGCTACTAAAAGCACTTTGGCTGTTAAAGAAAAAATGCATAAATCCAAGCATCCACATGAATCTATGGCTCCCCATGTCCCCTCCAAAAGACATGGTGAAGAAAAGAAAAATCTAAATATACATCGAATCCATAGACCACAAAAACCCACCAAAGAAAAGATCAAAACCATGTGGATCCCAAAGAAAAAAGATGCAATGCCATCACATGAAAAATCTGTAAGAACATCCAAAGTTGCTAATCCAAAAACTAATCATACACCCCTTTCATCTCCTAAGTCTGTTTTGGGTCCTTATGTCTCAAAATTCACCATCCCATATCCTCCATTATCCCTACATTCTCCATCCCTTAATCCTATTATCTTTTCACATCCACCACCACATGTGCCAATGTTGGTCTTGAACACATCTCCCCATCACATATCCACCCATCATTCCATTCATACCCTTTGCAGCATCCCATCCATTATCCCATGTATCTTCCCCATCAAATCCCTCTAATTCATCCTCTTACATGATCCTAATAAGGTTGTACCAACATCCAACAGTCACTTCAAACATGGGCTCTTAACACCTTGATCCTTATTACATGTCTTCTAAATCTGCTTATCCACTTCCTTATCCTTACCCATCTCCTTTTGCATGACATCCAAAAAAATAAAATCAAAAAAATCAAAAAAATCAAAAAAAAAAATAAAAAATAGTAAAGAGAAATAATCCATCAAATGGTGAAAACTTGGCAAACAAGCTCCTTAGATAAATACCATGATGAAAACCTGGCAAATAGGCGTCATGCGTAAATCCCCATCTGCACTTGGGGGCAAATTCCTGATATGCATTCCCTCCATCCGCTATGCTTCCAACTATGCACCTGTCTTCCTGTTATCCATCTTCTTCATAAATCCCCCCCATCCCACCTATCTTCCGCATCCTACCATCATATCCCATTTATCTCCCATTCCCTCCATCCTTCTTGTGATCTTGATCAAAATAGGGGCACCTATCTATGCATGCTTTGGACACCTATTGGTATACATTCCCTTCATCTATGCTCTATCATATTCCTTAGTCACCCATCCTATCCTCATCTAGTTATCTCCTTTATTTTCCCATCCACTTGTCTTCTATCCCTCATGCCTCCTCATATGTGACATAGCTAGAGTGGGGGCATCTGCTTCCTTTGTGACATACTCCTTGGAGACATCATCTATCACAACATCCCTTCCATCTCCCCATCCTTATCTTCATATCCATCTATCCTAGCATCCCTTTCATCTCCCAATCCTTATATTCCCATCCATCCAAACAATCCCTCCCATCCCCCATCCCTATATCTCTATCCATTCTTTCATCTTTATCCTCATCCCATCTCACAATCCCTTGTCATTGGTATCTGGCTATAGGCCTCCCCCCATGCAACCCAATGCCATTTATCTCATCATCATCACTCCTACTTCTCTTGCACATCTTTCCAATCTCCTATCACTTTTCATCACTCATCTATCTATCATATCATCCTCCCAAGTCATTTTAATGCTTTGGATAACTATCCCATCCCTGAGCTTTATGTGATCGTCATCATCCTATCCAATCCAACAGGTCTATCCTATCTTATCGTATCGGTCCCATCTTTTTATCCACTTATCCTATCATCTTATCATCCTTTATCCATTGTTTGCCTTTGGTCTTGTCAAACTACGTTGCCCTTGCGCTTCCACGTTGGCAAGGTTGCTCATTTGATCTGCCCCTAGGGTTCCATCATCGATCTTCATTTTCCACTTTGCTCTTCTATTGTCTATCATCGGTCATTATGCTTTGTCCATCCGCTCCTCTATCATCTAGCATTAGTCTTTCTGCTTTCTCTGTCCACTCCTATATTGTCTATCATTAGTCTTGGCTTTTGTCTCTCTGTTCCTTGTCATCTGTCATGATCATTCATCATCCTCTTTCTACTTTTATCCATGGTCAGTCGACAGCCTTTTATCGAACTACAAGGGCTCTGCGCTTTCACGTAGGCAAGGCTAATCTTTGATCGGCCCCCAAGCCCCTAGGTCTTTAGGGTGTGTCAGTATCATGTCTTGTCTTCCTTGTGTCATGTCATCAAGCTATGCCCTTATCTAGCCAGTTCTTCACAAATGAGACCCACTTGTATCAACAAATCCAATCAGTTTTGAATATCCTACAACATATCGATCTTTTAGCTTAGTATCCATCATTAGTCTCAACAGGATGCATCCTTCCTAACAGACCTCATCAATCCCATCTATCCTCTTGATCCTATGGAAAAGGACATTTGAAATTGATTGCGATCTTTTGATGCTTTTGGCTTTTGTTTATCATTTGAGCTCCCTATCATCACTTGTCAAGGCCGCCATGATCCATCATATTATGGTGTGTTTTGATTGGTCCACATAGGGGCATATCTTGATCTTTTGTTTGATTGTGTCTTCTTGGTTGTCCCACATAGTACCCACCAAGATCCTCAAGGTCTTGTGTTATGTTGGGGCATCCTTTTGTGCTTGTGGTTATCTCAATACCTGGCCTGACCAAGGTCTTTGTGACTTTGGGGTGTTGGGATAGTCTTCTTGTCTGTTGTGTTTATTTCATGCATTAGACACTATTATGCCTTGGTTCCACATACCCTGGCACTTGGTGTCTTATGCTATATCAAAAATCAGTGCTCCGAAGATGGAAAATTGCATTAGGATTTCATTTAATTTTCCATTCTATCGTCTTGCATGTATCCTCCCATCCATTCATCCTTCATCCTTATCTCACATCTCTATCCTATCCCCATCCATTCCATTTAGCCTGAATCATCTAATCATATCCTTGGTCTTGTTCTCAGTCTTGTTACAAGTGTGGATCCAATCCTCCTCCTCCTCCTCCTCATCATCATCATCATCCCATTTTATTCTTCCATATCCCTTTGGTGTTGTTTTGGGATGTATCCTTCCCTCATCAACAACACTTTTGTCATCATCATCGGGAGGCATTCTTCCCTATCCTTTAGTGGTGTTTTGGGATGTACCCTTCCCTTATCAATACCACTCAGTGGGATGTATCCTCCCCTATCTTCGTGATTCATTGACAACACTCCATCCATCCTCACCCCCTTTTGGCTTGTTCCTTAACTGGGGCAACATCATCTTCGTCTCTGCATCCATTTTTGTTTCCCAACCTCCTGGCGCCTTTTCATCCTCTCTTACCCATCACCTTGCATCATCTTCCTCATCTCCCCTTGCATCACATCATCTATTTCGAGAGCACACACGTGTTCTCTTCAACCCGCATGTCCTCTCGAGGGGGCATCCCTCAATCCCTACTCTTTCTCATCCCACTATCATCTTTCTTCCTAGTCATCCCTTTGATGACAGCATCTTTTCCAATCTAACCATCTCCTTCTCGGGTTCTATATTTTAATATTCTTTGAAATGATGCTACTTTAACACCATCTCAAAGAGGGAAAAATGTGACATCCAAATTTGGACACTTAATTTATCCAAATTTATCACTTTTCATCTAAACATCCTTCTATCCGAAAGTTAATTAAGTAATATTACTATTATTTAATTAATATCTTTAATTGCCAAATCCCTAAGGTAATTAAATACCTTACCCTCCTTAATCCTCTTTTCATCAAATAAATTAAATAAATATTACATTTATTTAATTCCTCACATGTCATTTTCATCCAATCCTAATCCATTTGCTAATCTCTTCATTAAGGATGTGCACATGCCTAATCTTTGATTAGGATGTGTCACATCCTCCAACTTTTGCAAGTTGGCTTTTAATCCCACTAACCCCTAATTATCCTCTAATTACTGATTAGTCAAACCCTAATTAGTACCTTTGGTCAACTCTCCCCATCCCCAAGGAATTTTTAATTCCTTTTTATTCACCCTAGGCTCCTCTCTTCCCCATGTGAATTTTTAATTCACTTTTATTCTTCCTAGAATCCCCTTTTCCCATACATCTTCTAGAACCTTTGACTTGTCACATCAAGTCACATGTGACAAATTCCCACCTTTTGGGAACCTTGTCTTATCCACCAGATTCTTCCAATCATTGTGAATTTTTAATTCACTTTTATTCACCCAAGATTCTTCCCATCTCCCAATGTACTTGGAAGGTACTTGTCCTTCCTCCACCTCATGTACCTTTTGGCCACCTCATTTACACCTCACCTCCTCTTAGCCATCTCACAATCCACATGTCAAGATGTGAGGGCTTGTGAGTCCTCAACTCACCTTAGCCCTTATTTTGGCCTTGTTGGATAAATCCCAACCATTGAATTCTCTAGAGAATTCAAATTCTCCTATAAATACCCCCTCCTCTAAGGCAAAAAAAAAAACACTTAGCCATTTTACAACTACATGCTGCCAATTTGTATTCTCAAGCATCTACCATCATCTAGCCATCAATTGTAATCATTTTGCATAAGTTGATCTTGCATTTTAGTCACTCAAGAAGTCATCTAAGGAGCACACAAAATCATCCCAAGCAAGGGCCAATCAAGGAGTCTTCAACAGTAAGGGAGGTGAAATCATTTGCATCTTGTTTTATCTACTTTCCTCCTTGTTTTATCACTCTTTAGGCTAATCTTGAAGTGTCCTTAGTCTTTTATCATTTGCATTTTTAAGTTATTTTGCACACTAGAGTAGGGTAAAACATTAAGGTACACACATACTATTCTAGCCCTAATTTACTCAAGGAGAGTATGGTTTAAGAATATTTTCTCATGGATTATCAAGTTCAATCCTTGTTCTCCTACTATGCATATGAATTATGCATCTAGTAAAGTTACCTTCCATCCCATACTATCCTCTCCTAATCTAGTTAAAGGCCAATATGTTCCTTTGCAACAACCTAATGCATCTCCTAAGCCTACATATTGATATTATAAAGATAGAGGCATTACATTCCAAGATAAAGCTCAATAAATTGTATACAAAGGAAATATATATATATATATATATATATATACAAATGGGCACAAAAATCCCTCACTCGATAATATTAATAATGTGAAAAAAATTGTGCATGTCAAGAAGTTGGAATTTTTCACCATATCACACTTGATATTATAGAACTACACATGTAATAAAAGAAAAACCACTCAATATGAGAGATGATTTCATTGCTTATGTATACTTATTTATTACTTGCTATAATTTATGCCTTTTATTTTTATTTGTTGGTTTTATGTTCCCATATTCCTAGTTCACATGTGGTTGATGCAAAGACACTTAAATAGTGAATAATGTTGACACAAGCATCTTTAGACATGTGTAAGTTTCTTATTTCACTCATTCTTTATGATTTATGTCATCCCTACTTTTTCTTTTTACTTATTTCATGTGTGTTGTGATCTTCCTTTTCTACTCACCTATTCCCCTTGTGTGTTCTTATATAATTTGGTCCATTTGATTATGTCTTTGTGTTGGGATTTTACACATCTTGTTTCTTGTTTTTATTCCCCCACTTCAGGGAATTTATTTTCCTTAGTCACATGTTTTCTATTATTCTTGTTTTCGTTTTCATTGACTCTTGATATATCCTTGCATACCATTTTTTTTGCTCATTTTTATCATTTATGGTTCTCATTTCTTTATTTCTTCCTATCTTTTGATTGCATTCTTATACTTGATCTCCTTATGTTTTTCATGTTTATCCAATCATGACTCTATGATTTACATCTTATGATGATCATTGCACATGCTTATAACCATTTTTAGGTTATGTATGCTATCTTGATATATTTATAATCCTTGTCATGTCATTATCTTATACTTCACTTGATTTACTTGCCTAGACTTATTTATTATTTTTTAATTTATACTTAAATCACTATCATATCTTGATTTTCAAGCCACCGTATTACATTGGGAGACATACCACTTTACCTAATGTTATATTGTGCTTTCATTTCCTTTCCTTTCTTCTAGAGGCATCCTATTAGGTTGGGGGAATCATATCTTTCACATATCATTGTATATTTTCAACCTTTATCATGATCCTAATATTTCTTGTGTTTACATCATGTGATTAAACAAATTATTCATGATGTGTATCTATTCACACCAACAAATTTTAGGACCACATGTGCTAGAATTTTTATTGATATTATCCATGCCACACATGCCATACATATTTTTTGCAATATCATATATGGTCCTTGAGATCAAAATTAATAAGAATGAAACATGGTTTTGTATGTATCTTCATGGTTACATCGTTACATTTCTCATTTATCTACACCTTCTTGCGTATCTCTCAACATGGTCATTTAGCTAATAACTGTATGACATTTATCTAACTAGCAAGAGTCCTCTTGCATCATTATTTATATGTTGCACATCAATTATGATCCTATATTACCACACCATGCTTTTAGAGATTAAATTCTATCTATATGGACATATCACATGGTTAGAATTACCTTCACATTGGTGAAATCATAGGTTCCCCCCTACACCTTATGCTTTAATTGACATTTACTACACTAGGGTAATCATGTGCCTTCCACTCCTTACACAAATGCTATTATTTCTTTACCACACATTTTACATTAGAGGAATCATGTGTTCCCCCATCACACATTGATCTCCTATTGCCATATCTTATATTAGTGGCATTTTTTCATCACTCTTACACCTTGTGCTTTAATTACCATAACTTTAACATTAGGGGCATCATGCCACCCCCCTTAAATACCATGCTACTATTTCCATGTTGGGGGCATCATAGTCTTCCCCATGCTATCAATTACATGCTATGTCGAGTATTAGTATCCTTATTACCATAGAGGGCACAATATCTTTCCCCATGCCATCAATCATGCATGTTATGTGATGTATTAAGATATTTCTCACCACTAGGGACCTATTTCATTACCTCAACCATTGTGTTCTCATGATACCACATTGGGAGAATATACAATTTCTAGTGCCTAGTTCTCCTATATGAGAGTTTCTGGTTATTGAGGATTGCACTACCATTTTCCCATGCTTTGGAAAACCTTATTTCCTAATGATATCTCCAACCCATTTTCTTTCCACAACTATCACTTGACACATTCTACTTTCTTATAACACTATGCACTTCATTATAACTTTATTGATTTACATGCTTTACATACTTGCATGCTTATCTTACAATTACATTTCTAGTATTATTTTTCCTCTCCTCCAATTCCTTATATCATATGGATACAAAAAATTGAAGGGGGGCATGTAATATCACTAACATTCCTATGATTAATATTTCAAGTAGTGATATGTACTACACAAAGACTCATCAAATGACTATAGAGATAATTATCACATGACATGTCAATGCCCCCTGCAACTTGGCATCCCATGTCAACTAAGCAAGATATACCATTAGTACTTTCCATATAAGAAAAAAATTATAACCCTCTTCTCTCAAGCTCACTTATGTATGAGTGACGATAGAAAATTTTAGCTTCTAGTTATTTTTAGTTTTACTTGTGTGATATAAGCTACTCATTGCACATTCTTCCATTATTTTATAGGTTCTCATGGATCATGCATGCCAAATGATGAAAATACACAAAATAATTCATAGGGGCCCATTACTTTGCATGGACCTAGGATATCCTTTTAAATGTTTGACTATACATTTTACATGTATGTTTATGAGTGCTACATACTTTGAGATAGATGATAATTCTAAGGTTCACATGCACATAAAATTGGGGAAAAATTAAATTGGTGAAGTTTACATACCTATGTCAATTCCCATTTAATTTTGTTCCCATTTTGAGAGAATGACTTCATACACTCACATATCAACAAATGGTGCAATATTATATGCGAGGTTGGGTTTATTATGCCATATTATTACTTGTACATTTACACACATTCAGGTTCTTTGCCACACCTTTTACATCAAAGGCATCATGTCTTCCGCCCTCACTGTAATTGTGCATTTATTATGCCTATTCATGCACCCATCCCCATACATCCACCATCCAACTATATCTTACCATTTTCATTTCTTGGGTCATTTCTACAGGTGTGAGATCAATCCCTTACCTACAGATCTAACCCCTAAAATTTCAAATTTAAATTAATTTTTTGTTGACTATGACCCATCCTTCTCCTACCTTTAGTTGACTAAACACAAGCTTGCATGATTTATTATTATTCCCTTGTATTTAAAGACATTCAATTACATTCATTAAGTATTTGATCTAATCCTATCTTATTTAAGCATACCTGGTTATTTATTTGCAAAAGATATTCTAGGATGTTCACTTACATCAATACACTAAAATGAATCTAGATTTGCATCACACCACTCTTAGCTCATTTGCATGTTTAGAAATTGATGTTTCCAATTATTGGTAGAATTGTAAAGTCAATCGTAACTGGCCTAAGAAAACTTAAATGTTCTGATCCCAATACAAATTATAGACTAAGATATTTCATTTCTACTCCTATACATTAAAAATTAATACCATTTCATAATTATTTTGCTCTCTCAAATATAAAATGAAATACTTGTATTTATCACATTATTTTTTTTTATTCTAATAATCAATACCTCACCTCTTTAGATTAATTTATGTTTTAATTAGCATAGATTAAAAGTGAGACAATTTATATTTATCTTTACACATATACCCAACATTTTAACTTAAGTAAAAGCATATGAACATAACTTCCATCTCTTATTGGATGTAGTTTACACGTGTATTCTTGTTTATCGTTAGTTGCAGGAACTATGGCTATTTTTATGATTACAATAAAACCCAAACAAACGACCTATCCTACTTTTGCTCCTCTTTAGACACCACAATGTTTTACATTAATTCTAAAAGTTACACTTTTTATCTCAGAAAATTCTAGAGGTTTCGCTTATTCAATGTTTTAACTGAAAGGAAATTCTATCATGTAAAATTAGGAGAAAAAAAACCTGTAAGCGAGGAAAAGAAAATTCATTCAGCCAATCAAAAACACAGGATAAACATTTCAGTGAAGATTTTAGCTATTTTTACAGATTAATTACTGACATGAATAGTTGATATGTTCAGAAGATTTGCTTGTTCATAGATCAAAAAACTTCAAAGGATTGCCGAGAATTTTTATTTTATTTCATTGAAATGACTCCAGAAAAATTACTTCGGCACTGAATGCCTTTTGAGCAATTCTTATTTTTGAGCAGTAAATTCCATGAAGACGGCTTTTGTATTCTAGAATTTTGAATGATACGAATTTTTTGTGTATAACTGTAAAAATGAGTAAGTTATTTTGTAAAATCAATTGCAGAGCAGCCTACTAACATCTAGAAAGAAAAAAGAAAACTATAAATTTTCACGCTAAAATTCGAAGTCCTTAGGGAAGACTGGGGGTAAAAGTTCTGAAAAATTGTACTCGCCGATTGCTGGAGAGGAGGAAGGCGGAAGATTTTCTACAAAGCAAGGGTTTTCTTGATAAGGATTCATATAGATGCCGTCCGCAACGTAATTATAAGGCTGAGGCGGCGGCGGCTGCTGCTGCTTATATGGAATACGAAAATTCTGAGACGATGATAAAATGTTTGGAACATTATTGAATATCGGAGCCTGAGACAGATCCATGGAAGAAAGAGCGCACTGAGAAGAAGCATACGAATTGTCCGCCATAAGATATGCAGGAGTCGAATTGCTGAGATTATTGACATTCTCTGCAAAGCAATTGTGCCTAAAGCTCGACGCTTGTTGATTATTGTTGAAACTCCTGTTATCGTTCAAGAGCGTCTTTGGACTCCCCGCCTTTACAGACATGCTGGAAATGCTGTTATTTAAAGAATCTGTTGATAGTTCTGAATCGCCGCCGGCAGTAACTTTGTTCTTGTTCTTTCTCTTTCGTTTCTTGTCAGCCGCGTCCCAGCCTGTGAGCTTCTGCACCAGCTGCATGAAGTTGTGAGCTTCCGCCTGGATGACCTTGGGAGAATAAGTGTGAATAATCACGGGCTTCCTGTAAGGCGTAGGAGGAGAAGGCGAAGGAGAAACAGGCGGCTTCTTGATTTTCTGTGAATCCTTGTGCAATTTCAACGCCATGAAATTGCTACCGCTGTTATTATCGTCGTACAAAGACGAGATCTTTGAGGGATTTGCACTGTTAAAATCGCCATAGAACTGAGTCATTGTCATTGAAATCAAAGAGCAGCAAGATTAATCACAAGTTCGAAACCGCGGGCTGATGATGTTCCCAGGGATTGAACAAAATACCTGAATAAATAAATTGGGGTGCCGCCGTTAGAAAGTACCAGCATTTTTTGGCGGATTTTTTTGTAACACGGGAGAATGTGCAAATCCACGAGGAAATTTTAACGCGTGTTGTAAAGAAAAGTGTTCCGCCGCCTTTACGTGAGTTATTTACTCTTATCTCTTACCAGCTTTCCTGCACGTTTCGATTATCATTGCTGTTCTATACAAGTTCGTCATTAACGCCACGCGGCGTAGTGATGTCACCAAATCTCGCGTGGCAAGGCAGCATATCTTCCTTATTGGAGGAGGAAGGAAGAAACAGCGTTTATCTATGTGACACGTTATCCTACTGCTGGGCTGTCGTCATTGGGCAAGTTCCTTGATTACCCCATTTTGTAAGGTGAAACTTGGCATCTATTAAAGGAAAGAAAGATACATAAGGGGTTAAGAGGTAAGTCTTTTGATTACCTCATTATTTAGGGTGATATTTGATATCTATTAAAGGAAAGATTTTAATGATATATAAGGGATTAAGAGGCAAGTTCTTTTATTACCCTATTTTCTAGGGTGAAACTTGATATCTATTAATGGAAAGATTTTAATGATATATAAGGGGTTAAGAGACCACTCTCTTAATTACTCTATTTTTTAGGTGAAACTTAGTATTTATTAAAGTGGTTAAGAGGCAAGTCCCTTGATTATCCCTTTTTTAGGGTGAAACTTGATGCCCATTAAAGGAAAGATTTTAATGATATTTAAGGGGTTAAGAGTCCTCAGTTCTAAAATATTTTAAAATTCTTCTAGACGTGGGATTGTTTATTATGGATCTTCAATAAAAAAATAGTTATGAAAGGTAACAACATTGCATATTTTCATTGTTTTCTTATCAAATATAGATCATAGGTTGTGCATTCTATTATTGAAGTCATTTTGTTTAAGTGTTCTTTTGTAAAAATATATATATATATATTCTCGTTTCCCAATCTTCTTTAACTATAGTTCATATATCAATCTCACATCTACATCGCCCAACTTATCTGCTCAAAATTATATTTATAATTTATAACACTAAATAGCTTAATTTAATTAATAGATTAATGAAAGATAAATAATTGAAAAAAACTACATTGTTATATATATATAAACTTTATGGTATCCTTGCGATCCAACCCAATGACTCAATAACCCTTGCCTTGGGCTTACTTTTATGCCAAGTTTTGGGGTGTTGAAGCGGCGAGTTGGGGCGAGACTAGTCCACTAGGGCTGATTGTGGGAGCTCGAATAACACAGTAAGTGCTTAAACCCGACTAATGAGAGTCAAACCTTGGACCTACATGGCACGAACCCAAAGCCTTAGCACAACCAAACCAACTGTCAAGCTAGCGGGTTTCCCCTATTTTTTCTAATATTATAATTTATGATATACCTATAGATTCAATGAATTTAAAGCATATGCATTATTATGAACAATTGATAGTGTTTTGAACCCATAAAAGTAGCCATGGAGTGCAAGGATCAATTTACTTGATCTTTTGCAAGTTCATTATAATATCAACTTCAAACCATATGTATTTAATCCTAAATTCATGAAGAAAGAACAAAGATTCAAAAACTATTACAATAAGTACATTCAAACTTAAAAGGTCAAAATGTTTTACGACGAGGGGTACATATGTTGATTGTGTAAGGTGTTAATTGTCTCAAATGATCAAATACTTTAGATTCTAAAAACTTATTTTGTGTTTTATGCGAATCATCAAGCTTATCATGTATTTTAAACAAGACTATTCTATAAGGAAAGGTGAATGGAAGGATGATGTTGCAACTAGCCAATTTTTAAGTGGTAGTCAAGACAAAGAAGGCACACATTGCACAAACTATTTATTGAGAGTAATGTTGGAAGATGTAATAAATGGAGTTCAAGCTGACTTTCTAGATGCTTAATTTTAAAAGTTACAATAACTTTAGAATGATATCAAGAATGACAAATTACCTCTCCTTATGAGTTTTACCTCTTGGATTTTCACTTATGAAAAGAAGACATCTCACATAAAAAGGGAAGCCTTTTCAATGTTAGATTGAAGGATAATTATAGGAGAGGGCACAAGAATAAATTAAGGTGAATATGTTAATATTGAAGAAGTCTTACAAATGCTACAACTATTTTTAACATTTCTAAATGACATTGCAATGTTCATTTGTTAAGGCCTCAATTTCATAAAATTTTAATCCAATATTCTAAATAAATACAAATAAAAAATAAAGGGTTCAACCAAACTCACACTCTATCCAAATTTATAAATTTCACCCAAGACAAAAATAAAAATTCTCATGAATTTACAAAGATGCTCTTTTACTATTGTGTATCCCAATCAAGTAGTGAATAGATGATTATTTCATCTATAACATTTAAAATAACTCTCACATAAATAATGGAAAAACCATTCCATCTCATCCTTACTCAAGTGAAAGGTGAAAGACTAATTAAATTCAATGCTTTCTTGCATATATCATTGGAAAGTATCATACTTTCTTTATCAATTTTATAAAAAAGCAATGTCATTTTAGTTACTAAATTTTTTTTATCAATGAGAACCCAAACTATGTTGGTGCATTATTTTATTTTATTACATTTAGTTAATTAATTTATTGAATATTATGCACCTAGAATAGGATAAGATTACTTAGGTAGGTATCTACTTAGATAGTTTGTACTTGCATCATTGATGTAGAGCAGGGTAACACAACCAAAAATCACTCAATCAAATATTTTTCAAAGTCTCTAAACATCAAACAAGTTGATTCTTCACACAAATTGCCTTTATTCCTTGTAGCACATCAAACTAGGTTTTTCCACCCTAATTTTCAAACCCCATCTCATACCTCGAAAAAAATTACAGATTTAGACACCCATTAAGGAATTTTAAGCATATTCAATTTTTAGGGGGGGTTACTTTGGAACACAACCTCCAATTTTCTATTGCTACACTTGCATAAAGACCTAATTAGGCTTGTGCAAATAGGCACCTATTGGTTTTACACACTCACAATCTCCACTCTTCAAACCAACACCCTAAACATGTCAAAATATGTCTGCCTAAACTATTCCAACCCTTTCAAACCACTTTCCAAGAGTTTTTATTCAAACCCTGACCTTTATGCAACTTAATTGCTCAAAAACAAGTGTTTCCAGCCTAAGGCATCATTATACTTGCACAAATCCTTCTCCCCTGCTCCTACCAACACCATGAAATCAAAATAAACCATATCTAACCACATTCCACTGATTCTCAAAGTTTTTCATTGGTGGAATGGTGAGATTTCCATCATTTTGCTCCCAAAACCCCAAAACCTAGGTTTTCATAACTAGTTTTAGAAAAACTACTATAAAATCCTCAAATATTGATGAAAACTTATGAGACAAAAAAAAAAGAATCTAACTCATCACTTCATCAACTCCAATGCACAAGAGATCACCTTCAGTTTGTACAAGGCCGTACCAAGGTCTATAGCAGCAATTTTCTATGTAAAATGTAGAAACAAGGCACTTTTATTATTCAAAATTCAAGTTTACAACTGCTAAACCTTCCACCAATGTACATAAATGATTTTTAAAGACATCACAAGGCTTTAAAAATTGAAAGCAACTACCTTTTGAAGGTACAACCATTCAACTTCCCCCAAAGTGCAAAAATGCAAAGTTGCTTAGCAACTTTTACAACTTTTTGTGCAACTTTACAAATTTGACCAAATTAACTTCCAAATGACTCCAAACCACCTAAAAACCTAATTTGACCCCAAAAACATAAAAAATGGTCTTTAAGACCTTATTCCAAACAAAAAAATATTTAACATCTAACTCTTTGCATCATTTTCACCTTAAGAGCTATGGTGCCCTCCACCATACTCCCTAGGCAAAAGGAACTCAAGTCCCCTTGAGGATAGTGCTGCAACAAAAAATTCATGCTTGTTTATGAAATTCTCTATCCTCCAAGTGCTTTATTCATCTGGTAAACCCTTTCACTAACTCAAATATTGAAAATAAGCATTGTCTTTTGGCTTTGACCGGTTCTCCACATGAGAATGTTGCTCTTCACTTGATGAATAATTTGTGGTTCCTCCCTTATCTGGAAATGTTGTCAAATTTTCCTCTTTACCTACTACCATGTCTCTCCCTCTCTTGAAATTAACTCCCTTATTCTTCTCCCTTGGTGTATGTTTGAATTTTCTCTCTTGCCTTTGTAGTGCAACTTTGATCTCTTCACCTTTACCTTTGATCTCTTCCATATGAAGTTTTTCCCTTATGACTGTTGCTTTCTCATATTTACCAACCTATGATATGAAAATATTGGAATGACCACTATCCTCTTTAGAAAGTATTGAGTGAATCACCTCTCCTATCTTTACATCAACATACCTTTTAAGCCAATCTTGAATCCCAAGAATCAATTCATCTTTGACCTTCAACAAATCAGATTTTGACACCAACTCAATATCATTTCCCTCTAAATTCTTATCACTCTTCATGTCTTTTGTCCTAACATCTCCAAATCTAGGAGCACTTGGCTACAAGGTTCCTATCCTCCTTTTCCTCTACCTTTATAAACTCTTTCCTAACAACCATCATCACATTAGCTTGCTTAGTTTGTCCTTTATATTCTTCTTTCAAGGGTGTCAAAGTAAAAGAGATTCCATCTTTTTCTATCTCATAAGTTTTTTTTTCTATCATAATACATAACATGCCTATCAAATTGCCAAGGCCACCCTAGCAACAAATGGCACACATCCATAGGTAACACATCACATAAAATCTTATCTTTGTACACTCCTATATTGAACTCCACCCAAGCTTGCTCATTTACCAAAACATATTGACCCTCATTCAACCAAGAAACTTTATAAGGAGTATCATGTGGTATCCTAGGCAATCTAAGTTTCTCAACCATCTCATTAGAAACAATATTATTTGTGCTTCCTGAAACAATGACAACCTTACATACCTTACCCATGCACTTACAACTTGTTTTGAAGAGTGTCCTTTGTGATGGCTTCTTCTCCATTGATGCTTTGATGAGTATTCTTCTTACCATGAGTGATTCTCAAACTTTAGGAGCAACATGTTGTGATGGAGAGTTGACACTCTCATTATCCTGTTCTTGCACCAATTGATTCCTTCTTTCATCTCCATGTGAACTAGAGGTTTGACCTTCATTTCATTGTCATGCTTGGTGTCCAAATTTGTTGCATTGATAGCACCTTCCTATGAATCCTTGTGAGTTTATTCCTTGACCTCCAAATCTGCCTCTAAAACCTAATCTATCTCCTCTAAATCCACCTCTCGCTTCAACAACTTGTTCTTGGAATTTTTTTGCATCTTCTTGGCTTTCATATGATTGTCTTGGAGTAGAAAATGAACCTCTTACTCTATTATTGCTGCCTCTACCCCTAGTTTGTTTGTCTTGCCTTCTTTTAAGTTTTTCTTTTGCCCTTATTGTCATTTGATAACACTCTCAACCATTCTTGGATTTTCCAAAGTTAACTCATCTTGAATGTTGAATCTCAATCCACTCAGATATCTAGCAACTTTCTCCACTTCATCCTCCATGTGACATGCCCTTATACTCAACTTATAAAATTCTTCAATATAGGCTTTGACATCCATTTCTTTTTGTTTCAGACCTTGAAGTTTCTTAAACATTTGAATTGCATAATCAGATAGTAAGAACTTACTTTTCAACTTTGCCACCATTCTGTCCCAAGAAATAATTTTTGACTTACCTCTCTTTCTCCTTTCAAATTGCTCATAATCCCACCATAATAATGCATGACCCTTCAACTTTTTTTTTGCAATCTTCACCCTTTGTTCCTTAGATACATCCTCACACTCAAAGTAATTGTCAAGTGTTGTAATCCAATATAAAATTTCTCCATCATTCAAATTACCTCCATACTTAGGTACATCAATTTTCACCTTGGGTTTATCTTCCTTGACTGCTCTCAACAACTTAGCCATCCTCTGATCATTAGGATCCAATTCCTCTTCCTCTTCTTCTTCAGAGTCACTCTCATCACCCATGACCATACCTCTCTTCTGACTTGTTTCCAAAGAAAAAATCCTCTCTTTCAACTCTCTCATATCTCTAGCATGCTTTTCCTTCAACTCATTCACTTCTCTAGCAATAGTTTTCCCTTTTGGACCTGCATTTTATTCACTTTTTGCTTCACACTTTCCTTCTTGTTTCACATTTTCTCTCCCTTCTTAATATCAAACCTATGCTTTGATACCAATTTGATGTAGAGAAGAGTAACACAAAAAAAAAAAACTCAATCAAATCTTTTTCAAAGTATCTAAACATCAAACAAGTTGATTCTTTACACAAACTTCCTTTATTCCTTGTAACACAACAAACTAGGTTTTTCCACCCTAATTTTCAAACCCCATCTCATAATGAGAAAAAAATTACAGATTTAGACACCCATTAAGTCATTTTAAAACATATTAAATTTTTAGGGGGGGTTACTTTGGAACACAACCTCCAATTTTCTGTTGCTACGCTTGCATAAAGACCTAATTAGGCTTGTGCAAATAGGCACCTATTGGTTTTACACGTGCTCCCAATCT
Organism: Sequoia sempervirens; assembly: GCA_007258455.2. Lineage (NCBI taxonomy): Eukaryota > Viridiplantae > Streptophyta > Pinopsida > Cupressales > Cupressaceae > Sequoia > Sequoia sempervirens. The sequence continues at coordinate 209,389,303 of VDFB02256132.1, read as the reverse complement.
CCACTCTTCAAAAAAACACCCTAAACATGTCAAAATATGTCTTCATAAACTATTCCAACCATTTCAAACCACTTTCCAAGAGTTTTTATTCAAACCCTAACCTCTATGCAACTTAATTGCTAAAAAACAAGTGTTTCCAGCCTAGGGCATCAGCATACTTGGACAAATCCTTCTCCCCTGCTCCTACCAACACCATGAAATAAAAATAAACCCTATATAACCCCATTCCACTAATTCTCAAAGCTTTTCATCGATGGAATGGTGATATTTCCATTATTTTGCTCTCAAAACCCCAAAACTTAGGTTTTCAAAACCAGTTTTAGAAAAACTACTATAAAATCCTCAAATATTGATGAAAAATTATGAGAAAAAAACCAAAATGAATCTAACTCATCAATTCATCAACTTCAATTCACAATAGATCACCTTCAGGCCGTACAAGGCTGTACCAAGGTTTATAGCAGCAATTTTCTATGTAAAACGCAGAAACAAGGCACTTTTATTATTCAAAATTCAAGTTTACAACTGTTGAACCTTCCACCAACGTACATCAATGATTTTTAAAGACATCACAAGGCTTTCCCAACCGAAAGCAACTGCCTTTTGAAGGTACAATCATTCAACTTCCCCAAAGTGCAAAAATGCAAAGTTGCTTAGCAACTTTTACAACTTTTTGTGCAACTTTACAAATTTGACAAATTAACTTCCAATGACTCCAAACCACCTAACAACCTAATTTGACCCCAAAAAAATAACAAATGGTCTTTGATACCTTATTCCAAACAAAAAAAGGACTTAACACCTAACTCTTTGCATCATTTTCACCTTAAGAGCTCTGGTGCCCTGCACTAATCATGTCACTTGTACTTTCCTACTTTGGTGGAGATGTTGTGCACACATATGAATCTATATCCCATTTATCCCACATAGGTTATACATTCACACTCTTGGTGGTGTATCTTTTATAAACCCACTTGTAGCTCTCGTTCAAGAGAAAACTAGAATCTAGATTTAAAATCTTGTATATTTACATCCTTTGATATAATATAATTATTCTCTCATTTAAGGTCTCTTTTGTGCTTTTATTGAATATCCTTGATCTTAGGTGGCTATCTTCATAGAAAAAAATGACATTGTATTAGAGATTGTGGGATTACTTCTTGTTATCCCTTTAAAGATCTAGATTGCAGATGCCATATTTTCTTGAAAAGTTGAGTATGATCTTCTTTTACACCAAATGATGATCTATAGAATTAGAAAAGCTTGACAAAAATATCAAATTATTTTATAAATTTCTTTGAAAGATTCTTGGAGTAAATATAAACCCACCATTGAGTTTAAAGTATATGATAAAATTAATTTTAATTTTTGTTGTGCCCAAATTAAATATAAAAGGCCAAATTTGCAAGGGTTTAAAGGAATGGTTTTTTTGGGGCATCTACATATCACATCATTTGGAGCATTTTGTGGAAAAATCAACTCTACCATTGCATCTAAAATACCTAAAAACCTATAGATTGGTTGTTAAATCATTTGAATTGGGAAACTCATATTGAAACCATCAAGATTTATTTTTATCTCTTCTAGTTATATATATCATATCATTTAACATTCCTACATTCTTGGAAAATTCATTATCTAGGTTTGTGCAAGCACTAACACAAGCAAGAGGTAAAAAATTTAAATAAAAAATATTTTATTATATCTTTAGATTTTAAAATTAAAAAAATAGTCTTGATAGAGAGCAAGTCATACACTAGGAAATCCAACATATCAAGGCCCCACACCCCTCCCCCCCAATTGTCACCATTGATGGGACCTCAATGGCAACCACCAATGGTTGTTTAAATTGATGGTGATAGCCTAGTGGCTATCACTAGTGGTGGTAATATAAAGCATCGACATCCAAATTTGTCCCTATGACCCTTCAAAATACCCTTAATTATTTTGGAATAGCTCAACGACCTAAATTTAGTTTTATGACCCATTGTAGTAATTTTTTACTTCCAATAGGCAATTGTATACAATACTCAAGGAAATTTTAGCATATATAGGGTATAGTCCATTAGCTAGAGAATGTCCCATGCATTATAACATATTTTTCAACATTATGTTCATGTGATGTGAATAATTCATCTCCCCACTTTGGGCCCCACCACCATTTGCATTTTGATTTTGGTAGTTGAACTTCAAAGACTCTATTCTTACTCAATTTGGCTGCTTTTTTAGCATTTTTTTTCCATCTAGACTAATTTTTGAGAGCTTTGTAGTTGTAAAGATGATTTTATTTTGGTGTTCATATTTTGAGAAATTATGGATTCTCACATGTGATATTAAGTAGTTTTCATTTGGGAATCTTTGGGGCTCCATATGTGATGTATGTGTTCCTTTTGGGCTACAATTTTATTAAAGTGTATAATTTTTGTGTACTTTTTATTAGTGTGGCTTGATTATTCCATTTTATTATAAAATTACACTTTTATCATTGTAGCCTAATTTGACTTCTATAATTCACTAAGCTCAAGACCACCTTAGTGATTTGGCAAGTGGAAGTTGTAATCGTGCACTAATTATTTTTAAGAATTTTATCATATTTCTTATTATTTAATCTCACCCTTTTGTTGTGAACTTGACTCTGCGGGAACTATAACTCTTGGTTCAGAGGGATCAAGAATCATTACATATAGATGGATCTATAATTACTCACTCTCTATGGCATGATCCATATGTTGAATTTTTAGACAAAAAGTCTAAATAAAGTGGTAATAATGATACAAACAACAAACTATTTTATTATATTATTCCTAAGTATTTGAGACATCACATTAGGTACACTATATGTCCCTATACTAACTAGTCCATCATATGGTAGTTTTTTGGAAACCCTAATTAGAATATCTCCAATAGTCCAAATTTGAAAAAATCCAACAAGTGATCTTACCCTTTGAAGGCAAATTTTCAATGAACTAAGGGTGGTTTTGACATCTACAGTGTATATTCCATTTTTTAGAATATATGTTGTTAGCATGGTGTTAGGGTGACGTTAGTAGTTCACCCCCCCACTTTGGCCTCCCTCGCCATTTGTATTTTGATTTTGGTAGTTAAACTTTAAAGGCTCTATTCTTGTTCATTTTGGCCCTTTTTCTTTATATTTTTTATTTATCTAAGCTATTTTTTTTAGAAATTCATAGTGGTGTAGATGGTTTTTATATTTTCTAAAAATTATAGATTATCATAGGTGACACTAAGTAAATATGATTTTGGGACCCTTTTGAGTTCCATTTGAGTTTATATAGGCTCTTTTTTGGGTGCATTTTTTTAAGTGCATAATTTTTGTATAATTTTAATTGGATTTTTTATTTATATTAGTCTATCATAATTATATTTTTAAAATTATAGCCTAATTGGCTTCTATACTACACTAAGATAAAAACCACTTTAATGATTTAGGAAGTGAAAACTATAACTCTAATTATAAAGTGTAATCATCATAATTTTTTTTTGGGGGGGTTTCATGGTTGTGTAATTTTAGGGGGCTTGTGCATTGGTTTTTGCTAGGAGGATCTTCTATTTGATTAATTTTGGGTTTCATAATAGTTCCCATTATTTTGTTTTTCTATTTAGTTACATTGAATTGAATCCATAGAATTATTAATCTTGGTTTAGGGGGATTAATAATCATTTCATACAGGTGTATCCATTACTCACTCTATATGGGATTATCCATGATCCAAGAGATTTTAGAAAAAAGTCTTAAAGGTGTGGAAGCAATGATATAGCCTATAAACTAAATTTTCATGTACTATCTCTTGATATTTGAGACATAACATTAGGCATACTAAATATCCCTATATTGCTTGGACCATCATATGGTAGTTGTTTGGAGACCCTAATTAAAATTTTCTAAATAGTGTCCTCCAAATTTGTAAGAAGGGATTCACAAGACAAATTAGATAGATCTATTAAGTGCTCATATGAAGGATCTATCTTCGAAAGATAAGAAATGATCTTGCAACATTGAATCACTAGAAATCGTGGATAAAGAAATATTGGACATAGTAAAAGCATGATATGAAAGAAATGGAGTGTCACCACATGTCTTTAGAACCTTGATGAAAAACCTAAAAGTTCAAGTGACCATATTGTATCTCCTCAAAGTGTCCACACTAGATGTCTGAGTGTGTATAATGGTGTCTACAAGATCCTCAAGATTAGATTTTTTAAGTAGATAATATACTCCTTTTAAGTATTCATCCAATTGAAGTGCATCCTATAGATAGGAGTATTCTTGCTAAGTAGAGTTAGTAGTTAATTCTAATTCATTTTTAAGGTATGAGAAGATATTTTCATACACCTTTGTGTTTATTTCTTCTTACAAGGAGAAATTCAATATTTGACAATCTTAGATAATCTTCAACATTCATAATTGAGCATATACCATTAGCACAAGAGACTACATATTGAAGTGGGTTTGCATGGTGTCTCTTCTTCTCTCTATTATGGGGGAATTTTTTCCACACATGAGGTTTTATCCTTCGCATTTATTTGAGTGATATCACATAGCATCTCTGCATCCTCTACTAATGATGTAAGGACCACCCAAACCCTCAAATACAAATTCCAATAACACAAACAAAATAAATGAATTACAAGAAATTGTTCCAAAAATCTACAAGAAATTTGATTGATTAATTATTCAATGTTTCTTCGTATTACATGGAAATTATTTCCAAAATGAAAATACATCATATACAACCATATAAGCTATCAGAAAACCTCACAAATAAGATATGGAGGTCTGATACAACAACAAATAACAGACACAAATCAAAACTCTTCAATCCACCTTCTTCTTGTAGCATCAACTCCTTGAACTTGCAATCTTTGATTCATAACCACTGAAGCAATGAACTTGCAATCTTTAAATTTTCTTATTATTTGTTGATATGTGGCGACTAATCATGCAAATAAATTTTCTAACTATCATTTTAACTCCCTTATGTGATCCATGTTAGACCCCGCTACAAGCATATCATCAACCTATAAACATAAAATAATGTAGCTATCATCATCTAACCTCTTAAAATAAACACAATGGTCTAAATTATGCCGGCTATATCCATGCTCAACCATAAAACTATCAAATTTAATATACCATTGTCGAGGTGCTTGCTTCAAGCCATATAAACTTTTCTTCAATCTGCACACCAACTTCTCCTTACCTTTGAGCTCAAATCCTTGTGGTTGTTCCATATATATTTCCACTTCCAAATCATCATGGGAAAGGTTGTTTTAACATCAAGCTGTTCTAAATTCAAATTTTCAACAACCACAATACTTAAAACAATACGAATAGAAGTCATTTTAACAACCGGAGAAAATATTTCATCAAAATCAATACTTTTTTCTGTGCAAATCCCTTTACAACTAACTTGGCTTTAAATATTTTCTTACCTCCATCTTCCTCTTTCATCTTATAAACCCATTTATTTGGTAAAGTATTTTTACTTGCAAACAACTTGCATAAGTCCCAAGTCTAATTTTTTAGCAAGGAGTCCATTTCTTCTTCCATTCCATGCTTCCACTGAACCTTGGCATCCACCTGCATAGCTTCATCATAAAATTATAGTTCACCAACATCAGTTAATAAAATAAAATACAAAGAGGGAGGAAATTTTTTCGGAGTTCTACTTATCCTTGATGATTGTCTAACATTCACTGGAGTTTGTGGTTTTGTTGTTGTTGTTGTTTTAGAGCATGAGGAACCACTGAAACATCATTGTTCAGAGTATCATTTGGAACTACATAATCATTTTCTTTCTTCTCATGATGTTGCAACTGATCTTTGTACAACACCTTCTCATTGAATATGACATTGCTGCTTCTTACAATTTTTTTATTTTTAAAATCCCAAATCCTATAACCAAATTCATCAATGCCATACCCAAAAAATATACATTTCTTTGATTTTGCATCAAGCTTGGTTCTATTTTCAAAATCTACATGTGCAAATGCTTCACATCCGAAGGTTCTGAGAAAATAATAACTCACCTTCTTACCTGTCCATGCTTCCTCTGGAATACCACAACCCAAAGGATTAGAAGGACCTCCATTAATTAAATAAACTTCGGTATTAACAACCTTTTCCCACATGTTTAAAGGCATCACAACATGCAATCTCATACTCCTTGAATGCTGCATTATTGTCCTATTCATGCGCTCAGCCACTCCATTTTCCTGTGGAGTCTTTGGAACCATTTTCTGCCTACAAATTCCATTAGAGGAACAATAATCTTCAAACTCTTTGCTGCAATACTCACCACTATTATCAGATCTAAGATATTTCAATTTTTACCTATCTCATTCTCAACCAAGCTTCTCCATTTTTTAAAAGTTTCAAATACATCAGATTTCTGCCTAAGGAAATAAATCCATACCTTCCTAGTTGTGTTATCAATAAATGTAACATAATATTGAGAGCCACCGAGAGAAGATACTTGAGTTGGTCCCCATACATATGTATGCACAAGCTCCAATTTTTCATCTTTCTTTTGCTTCCCATCCTTGAGAAAACTAATTCTCTTTTGTTTTCCATACACAACTTTCACATAAATCCATGTTAACACATTTTTGACCTAGTAAAACATTCTTTGAATGAAGTACTTTCATACCTTTTGCACTCATATTCCCAAGTCTATTATGCCACATTGTTGTTTCTAAACCCACAACAACTGTCTAATTTTCTTCCTGTTGAACTGTAGCAATTGTTCCTGAACATTGACTTTTCTTTGCAACAATTGAAGTAGAAGGAATAGTATGACCTATACAAAGATATAAGGAGCCTACTTTCACACCTTTTTCTACCACTAAGGAACCTTTTGTAACCTTCCAATTTTTATCACTAAATGTAACAACACAACCTTCATCATCTAGTTTCCCTACTGAAATTAATTTTTTTCTTAACCTTGGAACATTCCTTACCTCTTGTAGTAGCCAATGATTCCCATTTTGCAACTTAATCTTGATTCTTCCCTTTCCAAAAATCTGATAGGGTTCGTTATCTCCCAGATAAACCAATCTGAAATCCCCTTGGACATAATCAAGAAAAAACATTCTATGGGGTGTAGCATGAAATGAATCCCTTGAATCTAACAACCAAGAATCATCAAAATTATCAAGGGAAAGAATCAAAACATCCTCATCAGATTTATTACTTACCACATTTGCCTCTTTACTACCTTCCTTTTTGTCTCCTTTATTTTTTTGAGACCAACAATCTTTCTTTAAATGACCTGGCTTTGCACAGTACCAACAATCCTTCTTCTCTCTGGATTGGGACCTCTTGCTTTGATTTTCCTCGTGAATTCCCACAACCTCCATAGTTCTTTCCTCTCTCCTTTGTTATGCCCCTACTTTCTACATTCAAAACACTGCCTGATGTGGATGTACCACCTAAGCTTTTCCTATAAATTTCTTCACTCAAAATCAAACCAAAAGCATCATCAAATTTCAACGTATTTGAACCAGAAACAAAATTACTAATCACCATTACCAAGCTATTCTAGCTTTCAGGAAAATAGCACAAAATCAAAAGAGCCCTACCTTCATCAAAGTTTACAATTACAAAAGTTAATTGACTATTAACCGTATTAAACTTGTTTAAATGATCAACAACTGACCCACCTTCTACCATTTTTATATTAAATAAATACTTCATAAGAAATACCTTATTCAAAGTGAAAGGATTTTCATATAACTTCGCTAGGGCCTGCATCAAATTTGTCATTATCTTTGTTGTTGAAATATTAAATGCCATCGATTGTGCCAGGCATAAATGAATACTACCAAGTGTTTTTATGTCTAGAATATCCCAATACTCATCAAACATTGTTGATGGTTTCTTGGCTTTCCCTTCCAATGACCGCCATAAATCCTTCTAATAGAGATAGTCCTCCATCTGCATCTTCCATAACTGATAGTTCTGCCCATTAAATTTTTCTACTTTCAATTTACCCTTGTCTTCCATAACTCCTGCTCAACCGTGAGACCTTCCTACAGAGGATAACTAAGCACAACCTACTCTAATACCACTTGGTAGATATTAGAGGCAATAAATTATCAATTAAATGTAGAAAAAATATGAAAACACAGTAGATTTAAAAACCCAGAAAATAGACAACAAGAAGACAATACAAATATTTAACATGGTTCACCCAAAACCGGGCCATATCCACCAACAAGAGGGTCCAAATTATATTAATCTCCTAGTAAATAAACTTTGCAATGAGATGCAAAGACATGCAACAACTTGCAACAATGTTTTTCCACATTTTCTTACTGTTAATTTTTGCACAACCTTTGTTGTGTGTACTCGCAGCTCTTCCTACATTTTTCCAGCCACATAAATGTAATTTTTTGCTAACATTTTCATGTCCCGCTGCCCCCAAAACTCTAATATGAGTGGTGGAATATGTTCCCATGCATGTCCCACTAATTACAAATGAAGTGTGGCCATTGGTTTTGTCTCATGCACCCAATAACACATTTTCTTTTGGGAGGTTACAATAACTATTTGTAGTTGTCTTTAATTAAATATTGTAACTGATCATTTCCAACATTTAATAATTGTTTGTAACTATTATTTTAAATACAAGTGCAGCAAAATATTTATTACGTGTAGCAAATTAGTTAATAAGATAATGTTGAAAATTTTATCCAAGTCTGATTGGTCTCCATAACACAACAGTTCACTCATGTTTGAAGGTTTAGACTTAGTTTGTAGTTCAATTTCAAGATGTAGAAGAGCAAACATCTCAAGTGGTGGAATGGTAGGGGGTGTTGGTTGTTGCATGGAAGGATAAAAGGATGCATTATTTTTAATATTGTTAAGGCAATTGTTTATGAAATTGTTCATGCTATCATCATCTTCTCCAATGATGTCAACTTCACAAGGACATTCATTAGGAGTTAATTGAGCTTGATTAGGTTCTATTGCATTAGGATCATTACAAACAAAACAACTTGAGACATCTATTGAAGAGATTATAGACTTCTGTATATTACCAATACACATGTCCATTATGCAAGAATGAATTGAAATGCAAAGAAATTCTCAAATTTTTAGATTTATAACAAGATAATTTTTTGATTATGCTATGTAAAAACTTGAAAATGATGTAATTTTGAATTGAAACTGTAGTGATGGAAAATGTATCCCTTTACATTTTCTCACTTGTTTGGGCCCTCCTAGTTAAATTGGACTTAATTGTGCCTTAATTTAGTGTTGTAAAGGTACTCCTTTACACTTTCACGCTTATTTAGGGCTCCTTTAATTAATTGAGATTAATTATGCCTTAATTGGCCCTTTAATTCATTTACCAAGCCTATTTAATTAAAATTTTCGGAGAGAAAACTCGGCATTCATTAATGCCTTAACATAACACTTCTCATTAAGCAATGTGTTTCCTAGGTTTGGACCTGGGACCCATTTTCCCATGGGCGAATGTGTCCTCCCTTGACTTTAGGACCTAAATTTAAATTATTTTTTTGGCAAGATTTTAATATTTCTAAGTGTATATTTAGATGTCGGCTTGTGATATTTGAATTTCAAGAAATTGAGGATACATATCTATAAATATAAGGTTATTTCACTATGTTTCACGTAGCAATCTTATGAGAGTTTTATTAGTATTATTGGAGCACTTCAAGAGAAGATTTATCAGAGTTTTATTGCAGCATTCAAGATCCAATTTTCATGTCAAAGTCTTCTTGCATCATGCATGTTTTTGGAGCTAACATTGTGATGTAGGTTTCATGATCCATTGAAGCATTCAAAGCACTATTTCAAGCAAGATTCAAAGTTCAAGATCCACATCCATTGAAGCCATTTCATGCAAGTTGCAGACTTGCATTCAAGTACTTATTCAAGGCTTTTTTTAGTGATCTAGGTGGAAGAAAGCTTGAAGATCTCTTGAAGAGAAATTTTGAAGAAGTTGATAAAGTTGCAAAAGCTGTCATCTCACGAAAAATCATCTACAAAATTTATTTTCAACATTCTGACACTGCCACTTGGACAAATTGGAAGATTCATATTTATATCAAAGGCTCCCGAAAGTTGCAGAAAAACCCTGATAGTGGACCCATTCGCCCCTGGATGAATGAGTCCCAGTCAGCCTTTGAAAACTGGCTTTTGGTGAAAGGTACACTCAGATCTGCCCTTCTCTGATCTGCAATTTGATTGTTGGTTTTGTCAGTATTGAGTTTCATCTTGCTGTTTTGAAAGTGTTAGATTGTATTTTGGTGTTAGTTTACTATTTTTAGTGTTTTCCCCAAAGTGTTGTTTGACCTTGACCCCCATCCTTCAGTCATAAAGAAATTTGAAGATTCACACCTTCAGTTGACTCACCTAAGTGTTGTAATCCAATTCTTTGTGTGGATCTCATTTCCTAATGAAATAAAGGAGAATAGGTCTATCTATTATCATTTTGGTGAACCCCCTATTCAAAAACCTATTTTCTGATGTTTTAAAAATAATGCACTGATTTTTTGATGAATAGGCAGCTAACTATATTAATTCAAATATAAAGATACATATTCACAAAAAAAGGGTGGGTGGTAGAGAGGCACACCCCAAGAGTCACATGGGAAATGCCCAAAAAATTAACATATTACGTGGGCTAAGCCCAGAAGTCCAAAAAATAACAAAGATAAAAGGCCATTAACCAGCCAGAGCAATGCCAGCAGAGCTAGGAGGGTCTCTGTCATCCAAATTTTTCCCCCATACATTAGCGGGGTCTAGAGTGATGTCAAGAGGAGGACCCCAACCATCATCATCATCTTTTTTCTCTTTTATCTTCTTCCTCGTGCCAGGGCGAGATTGCAAGCGCCATACGCGGGAATGCTTTACCAGTAATTGGCCACCCAAAGCCAAAAGTAGGAGGATCATCAGAGGGCCACCCACCACCACCGCCGCTCCCCGAAGCACTGCCAAAAGGCCATCCCTGAGTAGCTCGCGGAGGAGGAGAACGGTTTCACCAAGGAGTGCGAGAATCCCACCGAGGCGGGGGTTGTGAACGGGGACACGCAAAGCCACTCCGATGCTAGCCCCTAGAGGGCGACCGACCATAGGAAGAGGTGGGTGAAGCAGGGACCTGAGCAACAGTACAAGGGGCATTGCCCCAGTGGTCCAAGAGAACCTGGAGGTGAGCAACCTCAAGTGCAACTTTGTTAGCTTGCACTTGAACTTGTAAAATCACATTAGATAAAATCATAGCTTTAGCATATAAAGATACATGAATATCCATTTGAGAATGTGAAAAAATGCAAGCATTTCTATCCTTCCAAATATTGAAGAGAATTTCCACCCTGAAAGTGTGCCAAAGCTGGGTGAATTTTGCAGGAATTCTGGGAGAATCTCCAAGCAACACCATATGCCAGGAGAAAGGTTTTGGTCGAAAGGGCCAGAAAAAGTCATGAATCCAAGTCCAAAGCTATTGAGCTCTGGGACAAAACCAAAAAAATGCTTAAAATTCTCAGCTTGCCCACAAAAAGGGCAACGAGGGTCCCAAACCCCTAGGTGGACCAGCCGAGAGCCCACAGGCAAGCCTTGGAAAATAATACATCGGGAAAAATGGGCAAGCTTCGTCTCAACACTTGCAGACCAAGTGGCAACAAATCTTTTATGCCAAACGTGAGTGGGAGATTAAAGAAGCCACCTCTGGTTCAAACTCTGAATCATAGGAAAATGTGGTGAGAGCCACCTATAACCAAGCTGAGGCTTGTAGTTCCTGAAAGGGGTGTCTGGAAACCACTTCCAGTCTTTCCACCAAGGTTTGGTCCCACGAATTTCAACCTTATGAAGCATTTCAGTAGGAATGGAATTCACTAGACCATCATAAGTAGCACAGTCCTGCTTATGAAGCCTGTACTGGGCATGAAAAGCATCACACAACATGATACGCATGGTGGGTCTGGAAAAAATCTGTTGCAGGGTCTAGATACCCTTCTTGTGAAATCTAAGCGCCTTAAGCCTTGGCGACTTAGCCAGCAATTGACCATTGCTAGCAAAAAGAGGCGACCACCAAACATTGTGCTAATTGAGAGAGAGTCCATCTCGAAAACCAAAGCCAACCCAATAGAGCCAAGGTTTGACAACTTCCTAGGCCTGCTAGATGCTTTTGGCCACAAAAGTCCCAACAATCTGGATTGGTTCATTCGTGACCAAAAGGGTTTGAAAGCCAATCCCCTTCTAGGTAGATCTATGAACAGGGAAGCCGAATTGAATACTATGCCTGAGAAGAATTTTCTAGGCCTCGTCCCCAGTAAGGGCACGAATAATCTATTTAACACACAGAGCAGTCCCTTGCCATTGAGTAGAAAGTAACCCGAGGCCTCCTAAATCTCTTGGAAGACAACGAAATTTCCAAGCCACACGATAAAACCCTTTTTGAGTTTCAGAGGAGGCCCAGAGAAAATCACAAAGCAGCTTCTCAAGCTTGCCGTAGGCAGCTTTGGAGGGGGGCCAGCAAGAAGAATAATAAACATGGGTGGCCATCAAGATTTTGGAACACACCTGGAATTTCTCTACTAAAGAGAGGGGCTTAGTAACCCAACAAGTAAGCTTTTGCTCAACTCTGGAGAGCACGGCTTGCCAAAGCTCAGCCAGAGATGCCTGAAAAGCAAAGGGAATGCCCAGAAATCAAAAAAAATCGCCAAGCCCAATCCACTTCCAACCATACTGTTGCAGCCACAGCAGGGAGGGCAAGATAGATTGTCGGTAACACAAAGTTTTATGCCACTAGATGGCAGAGCCAGAGGCAAGACAAAAGGTATTAAGACACTCAAGAGCTGCCACAATGGAATCTTTGTCCTTCAGAAGGGTGAGGAATGAGTCATTAGAAAAATGGCCATTAACAAGTTGAGTCTGAGAGTTGGGCAGAGAAATTCCCTTGACTCGCCGCTGGAAAACTGCATTGGCCAAAAGATAACCAAAACCCTCAGCTGAAAGCACATATAAAGAGGCGGCCAGTGAACACCCTTGCCTGATGGAATGAAAGAGTCCAAAGGCAGAGGACTGATGACCATTGATGGTGATACAAGTTGAGGCATCTGTAAAGAGCATTCAAATAGATTGAATGAAATTGGGCCCAAACCCTAAGGCTTGTAGCATAGCAAGAATAAACGCCCATTCAATGCGATCATAAGCCTTGGAAAAGTCAATCTTAATGAACATGGCTTTCTGGTTTGAGCTTCTGGCCCATTCCATGCCTTCCCAAACAACAATGATATTATCCAAAATAAATCTGGATTTGATGAACCTAGTTTGTTCTGGGCATACGATCTGAGGTAGAAGATGGTGGATTTTAAGAGCCAAATCCTTGGCGATAATCTTGTAGGAGACATTAAGAAGTGTGATAGGTCACCAATTACAGATGTCTTCTGGGTCACCTGGTTCAGGTATGAATTTTATGTTACCTTTATTGATTAAGTTACCTGGGGAATTAGAGTGAAACGCTTCTAAGTAAACTTGATGCAGATTATGGCCAATATTGTCCCACATGGTTTTGTAGAATTCACAAGGGAATCCATCAATTCTCGGGGCTTTGTCATCAGCCATGGAGTACACAGCCTCTTTGAGATCATCAACTGATAAAATTTGATCACAAAAAAATTTATGAGTTGAAGAAAGCTTATTTGGCACAACAGCAAGACAATCCTGAAGGGCTTGTTGTCGCACAGGCGTGACTTCCTGTACAGTGAAAACTTGCTCATAATGATGCACAAAGGCTTGGAGAATGTCAGGCAGCTCAAAGAGCACCTGAGCACCATCTTTAATTTTTTTAATGCCCAGGGATGAGTTTCTGGCAAGCAGAGCCAAGAAAAACTCTTTGGAGGCATGATCACCAACTTTTAGCCAGTGTAACCGGGCTTTGATTTGCGCTCCTTGACCAACATAGCTGTCAATAATTTGTTTTTTGTGCCTTAGCTCTACCACCCTGACTTGTAAGGAAGGATAAAAGGGGCTGGCCGCCAAAGCCTCAGAGGCAGCACAGAGATCAACGGTGGTAGCCTCATAAGACCGCAGGCAAAAAATAGCTAGCTGGCACCCATAAATGCACAAAAATCTAGCCGTGCGAATGATAGCCTCATTCCACCAAGAAATCCAGCCTGTATGATGAGTTTTCTTACACTCAAAATTCCAAACTCTGCGAATGTCGGCCAAGGTAGGCTTTTGGTAGAGTAAAGACGTGTTTAAAAAAAATTGAGTTTTACACATACTAGGCTGTCGAGTCTCCCATTCAATGCAAAAGGAAATGGGGAAATGATCTGACAAAGTCACATCCACTAATGACTTAACCGAGAGAGAGGAGTTGTCAAATGAGAAAAAAGATTGTTCCAAGATCATAGCATGATCAAGGCACTTAAATATTCTATCAGAACTGGTTCGATAATTGCACCAAGTGTGCTAGAGAGAATGAGAATGGGGGTGACTAATATTGGGATCAAAAAGCCCCAATTTATTGCACATGTAAAACCACGCCTCCCTTTCCCCAGCTGTCCATCTGAATGGTAGAGCGCCATCTTTTGCAGATGCCATTTCTACCATATTGAAGTCCCCACAAAGTAGCCAGGTAGCAACTGGTAAAGAATCAACAATCCAACACCAAAGCAAAGAGCGTTCCACAACATCATTAGAAACATAGACATTAATAATCCCAAATGAATGGTTATTAATGTTGAGAAGGATCCAAATGAGCCAATGAGTGGGATCAGACCCGTGGTCGACCACAGAGAAGTGCCACCGTGGGGCCAAAAGGATGACAGCTCCGCCATGCCCAGCATCGTGGGTAGTACAAAACATTTTATTGGGTGGCCAAATAGAATGACTAGCCGCAACAAGCAGAAAACCAGAAATTTTAACTTCTTGGAGACAAAGCACTTCAACACCAGAGTACTTGCACAAGGTATCCCTGACAGAATACTTTTTGGAGAGGTCTGTCAGACCTCGAACATTCCATGAAAGGAACTTCATGAGTGAAACTCCTCCATATTTTCGAAGCCTGATTCCTCTTCATTTAGAGAAGAGAAACGATTCTGTAAAAATTCTGCCAGAACTGATCCAATCTGAGTGGACGGGGAGGACATCCTCCGTTTTTCATGAACATATTCCCCTTCTTCCCTAGGAGGGGAAGGGCTGCGAGAATGCTTGTGAGCTCCTATCACAAGAGAAGCCACATTCAGCTGTGTTAACATGATAGCAGCCGGCCGAGGTGTAGCCTTTGGCCTAGGCTGCTGCGAAACATAATCAGCTCCAACCAGAGCTTCTTTCCCCTTCACAAAAGGGTTTGAAACATCTTTCACTAGCTCAGAGGTCACGGGACCCGACCCAGAACCAGTGGACTTATTCTTTCGGTTCGTAACCGTAGTCCATTTCACATCAGGTTTGGCAACAGATGTAGCCACCGAACGAGGCTTTTCAGTATCTCATGGTGGAGAAGGTGTACGAGGCACTTCTAAAGGGCAATCCTTTATCTTGTGGTCCGTAGACTGACACCTATAGCACGTTTTGGGAAAATTAAAATAGGTGACCTTCTGGGTGTGGCGGAAAGCTCCAATTTGGATATCAATGGAGTCTTTTAAATCTTTGGAAAGGTCAACTTCCACACAAACCCTCTTTTGGGGGCGGGCCTAAAAGAACCTATCTGGCTCAATGCAAATAACCCTCCCCAGTGAGGAGGCTATACTATTCAAGAAAGGCACACAAGGCAAAGGTAGACCAGGAAATTCAATCCAGACTGGGACCCACAACTTGGTGTCATTCGAGACAACAAAGTCATAGGTCCATGGTTGAAAACCTAACAGAGAGGACTGGACATACCAGGGCCCATGGCTTAAGATGGCCTGCACATGATTGACCTTCGCAAAGCGGAACAAAAAGAAACCCTTGGTTAAGTTTTGGACCATATCAAGGCGGACCCCATGAGGGACCCAAGCCTTGTTAACCCAATATTTAAGCACACTTTCAGGGGGATTTCTCCCAACAAAATACCCAACAAGGGTGTACTGCTCAAGCCATTGACAGGCAGAATCAAAATATGGTAAAGGAAAAACCACATCAGCTGGTGAATCATAGCACTTACCTCGTGAAAGACTTTTGGAACAAATTTTTGGGGACGTTTGTTCAGAGGAGGAGCCATTGATTATCACCATCGAACTACTAACACCAGCAAGAACTGTTGGGTTAGAGCCAATTGAAGGCATATTAAAAAAAGAAACCACAGTAAATGCGGTCGTACACACAATAAAAGAGGGTTTTCCTATGCAGGATGCGCAATATGACACAAATGGGTGACCAGAGAAAACACAAAACCCTAGCAGAGCTCATACACCATCCATCTGACCATCTATAGTAACTTTTTCACCTAAGAACATTATGCAACTAGAGGAAGTAGTGCACTGATTTTGACAATTTAACCTTAATATGATCAATTTCAAAAAACAAAAATTCTACAAACTGAAAAACAACAAAACAAAATACAAAAATAGAGATTTTGATGCCCAAAATTGTAGGAAAAAACCCTAATCAGAGACTCATTCACCCTTGGGTGAATGGGTCCTAGTTCAAGAATTTTTTTTAAAGATTTTTTAGATTTCTAAGATAATTTCTAAGGTTTTCAAATTATGGACTAAGATGGGTGGATATAATTTCAAATTTCTAGAAAATGTAGTCTAAATGCAAGTGCAAAATGATATTTGTGTGTGTGTGAAATGTGGAAAGTTAGTATCAACACAAACCTTAATGAAACAAATTATATCAAAGATTCAAAGCAAAGAAGCTACTCTAAATTGCCACAAAATAAATATTTTGAGAACATCTCATTGTCCTCTATTCTTAAAGATTCTTTTAACCCTTTGGCCCTCAAATTTCTATGTGCACAAAGGCTATTAGAATGATACTTAAGAAACGAGATTAGTAATCAACATGCAAGGCAACTAAATTCCTACATGCAAACTATATGATGGAAAGGATAATGGATGCTATGATGAATGGACAAACGGTGGTGGATACTATGGTAGTGATCTATATGATTCTATATATGATTCTACATATGCTCAAAATGAAAAATATGAAAAATTAAAATGATACTCCATATGCTCAAATGCTAACTATGAAAATGCTAATCTAAAATGCAACTATGATGCAAAGGATGACATAAAATGCAACTATGAGGCAAATTGTTAGTCTAAGATTTAACTATGATGTAAAACATGATATAAGATGTAACTATAAGACTCCATAATTCTCCCAAACTCAAACGATATTCTTGCATGATAACTCTATTCAAAAGTGGATGCAAAATACAATGCCAAAGGGTTGTATTTATAGCCTTTTCCAAGCATCTTGTGAGGTGGTAATGATCAACGGTCCAGATTCAAACAAGAAGGATGAATGGTGGAGATCGAGAGAATCAAGATGTTGTCCCCTTGACCAAAGATAACATGCCATTTGGATGGAAGAATCTCTTGACCAATGGGAAACATGCCATTTGGATGGAAGAATCTCTTGACCAATGGGAAACATGCCATTTGGATGGAAGACTCAAGTGTGGGAAGAAAAGACCATGTGCTCCAAAATTGGTGCAAGTGTGTGAGGAATAAGCCATGTGCCTTTAAAAATTTGTTGAAGATAATTCTAATTAAAAATTAGAATTATTTAATTTCATGTGACCTTGGTGAGGTGGCACAAAAAGTTGTAGACATGTGCTCAAATTCCTAATCGAGATTAGTGAAGATTAATTAAATAAAACAAGCTTATGGAAATTTGTCTATTTATTTAATTCAGAAGAATATGATTTTAGATTTGGAGAATTTAGAAAATGAACAATATAAATAAATTGAGAATTTATTTATACGTAGTCGGAATATTAATTAAATAGCTAATATTTAATTAATTAAATGTGATGAACGATTTTAGGTGTATACATTTTTCCCCTCTTTGAAGTAATGTGTTTACACGTTGCTTCAAAGAAAAAATTGATACTGATGCCCAAAAAAGTTTTTAATGCCCTAGACGATGCCCCAGACATTGATTTTCAAGTACTGATGGATATATGCCCCCTCGAGAGATAAATCGGTGAAGTTTGGAATTTTGATGATTCGATGATTCTGTGATGATGTTGCAATGATGTGATGATGATCCAAAGTTAAACCAATGATACTTTGATATCAGAAATGATTTATCTCTCAAAATTTGATTCTAAGCTCACTCCTTTAATAGTTTTGATTAGTTAAAGCCCATTTTTGGTAAAAAGAAGAAATAAATCCCACCATAATTCCCTCCATTAGCCTTGAAAAAGGTAAAAAGTAGGAAAAGTGAATTCATTTGCACATTGTGATTTTGGAGAATTTGGAGAGTGGAGAGCTAGAGGAAGATGGGGATCCCATATCACAGGCATCGTTTCGAGTGTGTTCACCGCCATGGTCACCCTGTTGCAGCTGGACCTCCAACACGCATTATGAGAAACCTTCTTTAGTCATTTTCCCGCCTTTTATTGGTGTTTTGAACTTGGTAGATAGGTGTTGTAGGCCATTTAAAGTCATTTTTGCACTTTTGGGGAGTATTTTTGTTGTTTTGGAGTCATTTTTGGGTGTTTCTGAGAGTTTTCGCGCATCTTGTGCCTGAAATGGCGAATCTTGTGCCTGAAATGGCACATTTTGTTCATTTTGTGGCACATTTGGGGTCCCAAATGGTGCATTTTGCTGGTCTTTTGGCACATTTTATAGCCCTTATTTCATGTTTTAGCCTGTTTGAGCATATTTTTTCCCTAAAATGGCACATTTTGTTGATTTTGTGGCGCATTTGGGGTCCCAAATGGCACATTTTTTTGTCTTAGGGGTGTTTGCAGGGTTTTTCCTTGATGATTTTTGATGATTTTCCTTGTTGCTTTTCATGTCTGATGATGTGTGATTGATTAAAGTCCTCTTGATTTTGGAAATATGTGTTGATTATGTCAAATGTTGTGTTGTCGATGTTCGTGGATGCTTGTTTAATGTTCATGAATCATGTTAGTCATTGTGTTGTGATGTTCAGTGATGCTTTTGATTGATTTCAGTCTGATTGTGTGATGTCCATTTCTTGATTGATGTTCGATAAGATAGTTGATGATTTGATCTCATGATAGGTGAGAGTCAAATGATAGAATAACTTGATGATGCATCGACCTCATGATAGGTGAGGATCGATGATAGTATTGATGATGTTTCGACCTCATGATAGGTGAGGATTGATAATAGGATTGATGATGTTTGATTGACCTCAAGATAGGTGAGGATTGATGGTAGGATTGATGATGTTTCAACCTCATGATAGGTGAGGATCGATGATAGAACTGATCCTTGATCAACCTTATGATAGATGAGGATTGATAATAGGACTAATGATTGATCGACCTCATGATAGGTGAGGTTTGATGATAGATTCACTGATGATTGTCCTAATTGATTGACTTGATGAGTGATTTGATAGATTGACTGATGATCTTGATTGAACATTGTGTTTGGTCTAAATTTGATAGATTGATTGATGTAATGTTGATTTGTTTTTCATGATATGATTAGGACCTTGATGTTCTTCAGTCTTGGGAGCATTTCCCGAAGACTTGGGATATGATTCGTCAATTGATGCAGGATAATTTAGATATTATCGTGCATTGTGGTTTGACATCATTGTTAGATATACCCCAATATAGGATGTGTGGCATAGTGACCACAACACCTTTCATCTAGCTACTCAGGAGATGACAATTACTCCCAAGGATGTGTATTGTATCTTGCGGATTCCAATGGTTGGCAAGATAGTTGTGTATGACAAAGGAGACTAGGGCGGGATGAAGGCCTTGCATAGGATCTTCCAAGATGATCATGTTTCAAGGTATTTAGTCCCCTGGTGGGAGATGATCGGGAGATTTAATCCTCTACCATGTGTTTTTTTTGGGTTCGTTAGTGGATTCCTTTGTCCTGGCCATAGGTCAAAGGGATTATCGGTCGGCTAGGGTCAGATATTGGAGTGTATGATGTTGGAGGGGACCAAATATGCATGGAGTTCGTGTATGTTAGCCCATTTGTATCATGATTTGTACCAGGTTGTTTATTGTGGGGGGTGAGTCTCTCTTCTAGAGTTATGTTGCATATATGGGTGTGGGAGCATATAGCGATCACTTGGCCAATGGGAGATAGACAACGATCGGCGGGTAGACCTTATGTGTTTAGTTACATTGGTCCCTTTGTTCAACATAAGTTGGGAAAATTAGAGTATTGGAGACATGCCTTAGATGATCTAGAGACCGTAACACAACACCCTTACTTGGATTGTGAGGTGTGGCCATAGGATCAGATGGAGATGCCATACATGTTGCTATCATGATACTTGATGGGACGGAAACGTTCTATAATCGAGAGATATTTGTATCTGTGGGTTTTTTGTCAGTTTGGACAAGTTTAGGGGATGCTTTAGGGGGTTGCACATTATGCACGATGGTGACAAGATGCGATAGAGTGGGGTCCTACTATTTCATATAATGCGGCTCATACCAAGTATTATACATTGGTGCCAGTTGTGTGGGATTATGCTCCATAGGCTACAGATGCAGGGATGATAGAGCATTATTCTGAGTATTTCTACACACATCCCTTTCTGAGATTATCAACTCCTGATGAGCCAGTTCCTCCATTTGATGATGATGACAGGGTACCGCCTCAGGCACCGAGATAGAGGAGGGATGGAGAGGAGGAGGAGAGTGATAGTGGGGATGGAGGGGATGATGATGGAGCTGAGGGTGATGGTGGTGGTGATGGTGGTGGTGGTGGTGGTGGTGGTGACGATGGTGGTGGTGGTGGTGGTGGTAGCTTAGGTTCAGGAACATCAGGTGCAGTTGGTAGTCACATTCTAGATTTTGTAGTTCCTAGACGTAGGAGTACTACCGTACCTCAGTCGATGATTCCTAGGATTCAGATTGGAGTCCCCTCTCATCAACAATAGGCATAGATAGAGGTCTTATAGGCACAAATTCAGACTCTTCAGGGTGAGTTAGTGTAGGCTTAGGCATAGGTTCAGACACTGATGGCTGAGAGAGATGTAGATAGGAAGTAGGTACAATAGGTACAGGCACAGGTTGAGACTCTTCAAGGCCAGTTAGTGCAGGCTCAGGCACAAGTTCAGACATTGACGGCTATGAGAGATGCAGATAGGCAACAGGTACAACAGGTATATGCACAATTTTTCATACTTACTACAGAGAGGGATGCCATGAGACGTCGGGCAAAGCAGGCCGAGGCCATTACTGAGAGATTACAGTAGGCTACAGCAACTGCTAGTACATCTGATTATTTCAGAGAGAGTCAACACATTGCTCAGGAGGCTCAGTTTTATAGGGGTAAATATCATGAGGTGGTTCCTCCCAAGCTGCGAGAGAGCTTTGTACAGTCTCGATTTAGCAGGTCTTGGTCTCAGACTGTTAGCATGGGTGTTACACAACCATTTCTTGGAGATAGGAGAGATCCTGGTGCAGGTTCGTTAGGTGGAGGAGGTACCGGTTCTGTGATGCCAACACTATCCAGGGGGAGAACAACATAACTCTGGTTGGGATAGCATATTTTGATGTACTTTGGACATGATGTATACAGTATTTTGACATTGATGATGTACTTCTTGTTTTCAAACTTTACGATACAGTGTCGTTTTTGATATTGATGTATCTCGTCATATTTTTGGATATCCTTGTACAGTTTGACATTATGATTTTTGTGGTTATATGATATGCAACGATGATTATGATCTATGTGTGGATATGATGATAGATGTCTATGATGCATTAATTTCCATGTTATGATGATGATTATGATATGCATTTAATTTATGATGTTGATGATATGTTATGTAATGTATTTTATTTTTGTGTTTTTCTTATGCAAATAAATGATGTAATGAATGAATGAATGTGTATATGAAATGATTGTGTGATGTTACCTAATTCTATGAGAATGTATGCAATGATGATATGATATGATAATGCAATGATGGACGATTCTATATGTTTTATGGATTTATGCAAATGATGTTTTAGGCTATGTGAAATGGATTTGATTATGCAATAATGATATGTGATGAAATGTGATGTTCATATTGATTATGTATGGATGCAATGATAATGAGATTAAATGTGTGATGTTTTGTAATGATGAATAATGATTATGTGATGCAAATGATTATGCAAATGATTGTGTTCTAGGGTCTTAAGCTTAAATAAGTGAATCTATCCACCTTCTAAGAGTTGTGGGAAGGTTTCTGTCAGTTGATTCTTTGTTAAATTAAGCTTTCACAAAACCTGACATATTTCCTAATTCTTTTGGAAATCTGAAGAGACTCACTCATTTAAGCTTAGTGAACCACTTTCCTAATTCCAGTATATGAAGTGATTTTGATTATGAAAATGAGATGTGATGCACATCTTTTTGTATTTTTTCGATTCAAATATTAAGATATGATGTATGGATGAATGAATGATATGATAATGTTCTCTAATGTATGCAAATGATGATGCAACTGATGTGCAACTATATGAGAATGATGTGTTTTTGGTTAATGTCAAGTGTACTCAATCCATTGATAATAGAGATAACATCCTTATGAAATTGTTGTTGCTTTGGAAACTCTATAAATATAGATGCAAGATAAACATGGATGCAATCTACTGTAACCATGCAGATCTCATATGCAAAAGTTTTCATTCGTAATAGCCAATTTGTCATGCTTTTTATCATCATTGGGCATTTAAAATTTTGAAAGTGAGTACAAGCATCAATGGTATATTTAGACCATGATGACCTGAGTACTACTTCCATGATGTTTGATAGTGCAAGTTAACACAAGCATCTAAGTATAATTAAACCAAGATGCCCTGAATATTACTTGCGTAAACAGACAAGAGTTAATCATTTTCCTATGCAAATTCAGAATGTCATCAGCGATACTTTGTAGCGCATGTCTCGTGACAATTTGCACAATAATAATGATCAACTCATAGACAACAAACAAAGAAAAATCATACTCTTTCCTAGCTCCTCTAGTTTGATGCATCATCAAGGGGCTCTAGAGATATGATAAAAAAAAAGTACAACAATTGAATATTTGTGTTTTAATGTGATAAACCCATGATTCAAAAAGAACATCATCCATTTGAAGTTCCTTTTTGGTTTGATTGATTTGGATTTTTGATTTTGATGTTTGATGTGTTCATGTTTGTGTGATTGATGTTCAATGTTGAGTTGCACTATGATCATTGTTTTGGGTTATGTTGTACTACTATTGTTTGTCTGTTGGTTCAAGCTCAAAGTTTATTTTCCCCCAGTGAGTTTAGGATTTTGCCCCCAGTCTAGGGTGAGACACGACCGCGATACCAAGATATGTACATGGTGCTTTCTGAGGATAGGCAGATGGATGGCGAAAGTGAATGGCGAAAATGAATGGTTGGCATGCTCAAATAGATGGAAAAGCTAGCCTATCACAAATAGTGCCTATTGCCAAGTTTTCACTACTTGTTTTTATTGCACTTTTTCAGATTTTCAGATTTTATGATTTTTTTGTATTTTTCTCTTTTTCTATTTTTTTTGGATTTTTGACCTTTTTTTATTTTTTTGTTGTTTCCAAGACGCCTGTTTGCTGGGTTTTCATCAAGGCAACCATTTTTTCAAGACATTTTTTAATGTTTTTGGTATTTTTTCAAGACTTTTTTCGATGCACTGGATTATTCAGGTGTAGAACTTCTTAAGATGCAGGCTATTGAGGGGTTCATCAAACAAAGCCCCTTATGGTGTGGACAGTTGATATGCTCTTGATCCAAAGGCTGACACAATAACAAAGGGACCTAGCTAGATTGGTTCAAATTTCCCTTCTTCTCTTGATCTTGTTGATTACGGGGATTCTCTTTCAAGACTAAATCACCAACCTGAAATGTTCTAGGCTTGACTCTGTGGTTGTAGCTTCTAGATATCCTTTGTCGATATGCTTTCAGGTGATCCACTGCATGCTGACGATGTTCATCCAAGATTTCCAATTCTTGTAACCTAGACACTCAATAATCCTCATCGGAAATGATCCCTTTTAGGGACACACAGAGTGATGGTAGGTCAACCTCAATAGGTAAAATGGCTTCTGATCCATAGACTACAACATAGGGTGTAGCTCCTATCAGGGTACAGATGCTAGTTCTATAAGCCCATAGAGCAGGGTTCAGTTGCACATGCCAATCACGTCCAGCATCGTTGACGGTTTTCTTTAAAATTTTCAAGATAGTCTTATTTGAGGCCTCTACTTGGCCATTTCCTTGAGGATAATATGGTGTAGAAAACCGATGTTGGATGTGAAATTTCTCACAAAGTTCTTCAATGTCCTGATATTTGAAAGGTTTGTCGTTGTTAGTAATGATGGACTGAGGGATGCCATGTCTACAGATGATATAGTTCAAGATGAAGGACGAGATTTTTTTTCCTATGATGGTGGTTAGAGGGACAACTTCAATCCATTTCATGAAATACTCAGTGGCTGTGATAATGAACTTGTGTCCATTGGACGAAGATGGATGAATCTTTCCTGCGAGGTCCAATCCCCACTAACAAAATGGCTATGTTGATGCAAAAGGGTGAAGTTCCTACACTGGTGCGTGGATGAGATTTCCATGAATCTGACACTTTTTGCATTTCTTGGCGAACTAAAAAGAATCCCTCTCCATAGTCGGCCAGTAATATCCCAAACGCAGGAGTTTCTTAGCTAAGGTTAAACCACTTGAATGAGTTCCACAAACACCTTCATGTACTTCTTGTAAAGTCGTTTTAGACTCGTCACATTCCAGACATTGGAGGAGAGTTCCGTCAAGACCTCATCGATAAAGGACATCTGTGATAAGGGTGTGTTGAGCGATTTGGCGAATAAAGTTTCATTTTTGACTGCGGGATAGATCAGAAGGGAGAGTGTTATCCTTTAGGTACGTATAGATCTTACCATAGAGGGAAGTTTCAACCTCAGCTAGATGGTAGATAACTTGGGACTCAGGGTTCTAATAAGATGGGTTGAATAGTTGTTCTACCATGAACTCGTAATGAGCTTGTTTCTCCAGAATCTGCAAGAGAGAAGCAATGGTCGCCATGGCATCAATGACTTTGTTGTCACTTTGAGGAATCTGCTCAAATCTTATTTCCACAAAGTACTTTTTGAAGTCATCAACCATTCTTTTGGATTAATGACTAGTTGTGAATCCCCATAGACATGCAACTCTGCGATCTTCCACTCAACTACTACTTTGATTCCAATGATCAAGGCTTCATATTCGACTGTATTGTTGGTGCAAGGGAACATTGGTCTATAGGACTTGGGAATGGTATGTCCTTGTGGTGAGATAAACAAGATACCAACTCCTAATCCATGTTGTGTATAAAAACCATCAAAGTACAAGACCCATCGTTGTGTGGATACGGTTAGGACATCAACATCTGGAAACTCAATGTTCATTGGATGATTGTCTTGTAATGGTGCTTCAGCTAACTGATCTGTGATTGCTTTCCCTTTGATTTCCTTCCTATCAACATATTGGATGTCAAATTCACTTAGCATCATGACCCACTTAGCCAATCTTCTAGTTAGATTAGCTTTGCTAAGAGGGTATTTTAGGGGATCTATCTTGGCTATTAACTTGATGGTATGGGTGAGCATATAATGTCGCAATTGTTGGGTAGCAAAAACTACTACCAGACAAGCCTTTTCAATGAAGGTGTAATTGATCTCATAGCCATTTAAGGTTTTGCTGATATAGTAGATTTCCCTTTCTTTTCCTGTTGAATCCTCTTGCGCTAACAAGGCTCCCAATGATATCTCAGTTTTTGCCATGTACAATAAAAGTGGCTTTCCTTCTGCTAGTGGTATCAAGATGGGTGGACTCATCAGATATTGTTTCAATTGATTGAAGGCTTCTTCGCATATTTCATCCCATCGGAAAGATACATTCTTGTGGAGCAAGTGGTTGAAAGGGTGAGTTTTGTCAACCAGTTGTGCGATAAACTTCCTGATAGATTGGAATATTCCTTGCAACGATCTAAGTTGACTGATGTTTTTAGGAGGCATCTCAATGATTGCTTTGAAATTTTCAAGGTCTACCTGAATGCCTTTAGCCAACACAGTGTACCCCAAAAGTTTGGCTGATGTTACAATGAATACACATTTCTTGGGATTTAGTCTCACATTGAACTTCTCTAATCTGTTGAAAATTTTATCTAGAATTTCTAGATTTCCTTCTTTGGTGTAGGATTTTTCCAACAGATCATCTACATAGTCTTCCATAAAAGTGTTCATCATGTCATGAAAGATGGTGGTCATTGCTCTCTGATATGTGGCTCCAACATTTTTGAACCCAAAAGGCATTACATTCCAGCAGAAAGTGCCCCAAGGACATGTGAAGGTGGCTTTGTCTTGATGCTCAGGTGCTATTTTGATTTGATTATACCCTAAAAATCCATCCATAAGTGAGAGCATTTCATGTCCAACAATCGAGTCTATGATGATGTCAATGTTAGGTAGAGGAAAATCATTTTTTGGGAAAGCTTTGTTGAGATCTCTAAAATTTGTGTAGATTCTGATACTTTTTTTCTAGTTTGGAAATAGGTACGATGTTAGAAATCCACTTGGCATAGTCAATAGGTCTGATAAATCCCACATCTAGTAGCTTCTTCAATTCTTCTTTTACCAATATGGCAATATGTGGATGCATTTTCCTTAATTTTTGTTTGACCGGTTTTACCCCTGCTGGTAGTGATAAGTGATGCATGATGAGTTTTGGATCAATCCTTGGCATGTTAGCATATGACCAAGCAAAATTGATTTGTCTTTCTATGAAGAATTTGATGAATTTCAATTTTTCTTGATCTGTCAAAGATTCTGCTAGATGGACAGTCTTTACTATTTCTTCATTGTCAATGTTGATAGACTGGGTGGGTTCAACCAATACTTTAGATCATTCCTGAAAGTGTTCGAGGAGTGTGTCAAATCTTCCATCCTTTAGCGCCTTAGAGAGGTTTTCACTGTTGGATACACTCTTTGTTTTTACTTTTTCTAGATCTGATACTGCCATTGAATGGTTTTCACCATTAGATCTATTCCCTGTATTATTCATTTTGCAGCTAGAAAATTTGACACTCTCTTGGTTGGAAGCTTCATTATGATGTTCAATGGTGTAATCTATTTCGGGATTGGTGGAACAAAGGAAGTTGACAATGGCTTTGTCATTTGAAAAGATGGGGATGTCAGACAGCTCAGTTTGATCCCAATCTATAAGTTCAGGATGTACCAGGGGTAAAGAGTCATTGGATTGGTTAAATTCAAATGCAATAAGGGTCCCGATGGTAATGTCTTTGAATTGTCTAATAGAAAAATCAATATCTATAAGGTAACTCTCCTCTGAATTATCTGTTTCACTCTGAGTCTGATCATCTTCACTGGAATCATCAATGTGTAGTGATCCTATTTCAAGTGGTCTATAACCTGAACTTTGGCCCTCCTCATGTATGGGTGTATACTTTTGGACTATATCAATTTCCTTATCATGACAAGACTCTTCAGATAATGAATCCCACTCATATTCATTTGAATATGTTTCATGAGCATCACTAGCTTGTACTTGTAGGATTCTTTCAACAACTCATTGTCTGGTTTCTTCTCTGGATTCTTCTCTATACCCCAATATTGTTTTATCTTTGGCTTGCATGGTGATAGGTTGTATTGGTTCTATGATGCCTTCTTTCCTTTTACCGATAGGACCTTTTCCCTCGTATCCCATCTCTTCCATGATTGTCTTTCCCTTTCCATATTGCTTTGTCTATACACTTGAGGTGAAATCTTGTGATGATTCTTCATCTTTGTATAACCAGTTTAAAACCTCTTTATCATCTGACTCATCCACTAATGTGTCTTCTCTTACAAAGGTCACCTCAAATAGTATGGTGGGTTGTGATGATTGTTGTCTAGATGTTGATGGCTGTCCATATGACTTCGAAGAAGATGAAAGTTGTGATAGACATAAAGATTGCTGAAATGAGTATTCCCCCATGCCTTTGTCTTTCAATTGGATCTTGGCAACTTGTTTTGATAAGGATTCGAGTTGACCTTCCTGATTTTATGGAGTAGGATTTGATGTACTTTCTTTATTTGACGAATTGGCATCACCGATATCCTTAACCTTTGATTATTCCTTTTTCTCAACCCACTTTGACAAGGCGTTTAGTTGTTTCCCATCATTTGATAAACCCTGAGTTGGAGCTTCCCTGTTGTGTGGTACAAAAGTATCCTTGGTAGTCTTGAGGGTGTTACAATATTGGGGATTGTTTGAGTCAGCTGCAATAGTGATTTAATGTCCATTGAACAGGAACTTCAAACACTGGTGTTATGTGGATGGTACTGCTTGCATGTCATGAATCCAAGGTCTTCCCAAGAGTATGTTGTAGGTTAACTCTTTTTCTAATACCTAGCATACTATATCTCTGACAACTAGTCCCACTTGAATAGGTAGCACTATCAGTCCTTGTGAAGATCTCCCCCTGTCATCATATGCTTTTATTGTGATTTTCCTTCTAGGATCAATAGCATTTTCTAAATAGCCTAGTGCATGGAAAAGTTTCAAAGTATAGATATTTAGGCTAGCTCCTCCATCTATTAGGACATGTTTAACATGGTGCTTGTGGATTAGGACCTCAATGTGTAGGGTAGCATTGTGGGGATGATTGATAGATACATCATCATGTTCAGAAAAGGATAAGTGTGGTGTAGTCAAATGTACCACCATAGTCTGGAATTAGAAAACCTCTAGACTGTTTGGTACCATGGTGGCAACTAGAGCTTATTCCAATATTTCCTTGTGAGCGGGTGAAATCTTGAGAAGTTCTAATATGGATATTTGTGCAAATATCTTCTACAACTGATCCACTATGTTATATTGGGTTGCAGGGATAGCAATTTATTTGGACATGGAAGGGGTAGCTCCTTTCAATGTTACCTTCGCTTGTCCTCGTGTGATTGCATTGACGGGTGTGTTGACTTGTTGCTCTCTGATTTTGATAACATTGATTTGATGTGAGGTAGTGTCGACATCATGGTGACGATTTTCAATTGCAATGATGTTTTGTTCATTTTCAATAGTGTTATCATTGGTTGAGTTATCATTTGCAATAAGATCTAATTTTTCATGGGTTGGATGATCAACCACATCAATATATAGAATGGTGGTGTCGTAGACATAGTTTATGTTTTTTCCCTTGTTGTTTGATGACGAGGACTCTCCTTTCTCATAGTTTGGTAGAGGGTTCTTGAATGCCCCTTGATCATTGTTTGTTTGAGGTCCTTCTACAAATATCATTATGTTGTCAATTTGATCTTGTATCAAGTGCTTCAACTGCATGCAGTCATTGGTTTTATGTCCCTTGTTGTGATGAAAGTCACATAAGTGAGCATCATTCCACCATGGAGTCTTAACTTGTGGTTCCCAATTTTTTGCCTTTGGTATTAGCTTCGATAAGTTCCTTTAATGATGAATCTGATGATTTTCCCAAAGGGGTGAACCTCCTTCGATTTGTTCAATATGATGATGTTCTAGATCTAGTATTACCTTGATTGTTGCTTTGGTTGAAATTTTGGTTGTTGCCTTGGTTGTTGCTTTGGTTGTTGGGGGGATTGTTATTCTAATTAGTTTTGGTGGCTGCTACAGTTAGGTTGAATACAGGTTTTGCATTTTGAATTTCAACTGCACCATCGTTGTTTCCAACGTTCTTGTTTCATTGCCAAAACTTGGGTTTTTCACCACCATTGTAATTGTTGGAGTTTGATGAGTTGTTTTCATTGTATATCTTGATGAATCCTCTCTTGACTAAAGCCTCTTCGATTTTAATCTCATTTTCAATCAATTTTTTGAAGGTTGGTTTTGAAGGTTGGGGGACATTGCAATTCCAATATATAACTCATCTCGTCATTGAGGTTGTCAATAAATATTTCTATCTTTTCCTTTTCAGGTACAAGGCAAGAATATCGTGCAAATAACCTTCTCCATTTTTGCAAGAATACAAGGAACAATTCGCCCTTCTTTTATTTCAAATTACAAATATTTTTCATGGTGATGTCATGTTGGATGTTGTAAGAAAATTGAGTGATGAACTTGTTGACTAATTCCTCAAAGGTGTTAATTGGTGGGGTGAGTTTGGAGAACCATTCAAGACAATGTCCACCTAAGCTTCTTGGGAATAATCTCATCAAATATGTTTCCTCATATGCAAATTCAAGACTCATGGTCCTAAATTCCCTTACATGGTCTATCGGATCAGTTTTGCCATTGTATTTGTCGTACTTTGGGAATTTGCAACATTTGGGAAAGGGTATCATGTGAATACTTTGATCAAATGGATAAGGACAAATGTCTTGGATCAAGTATCATTTTGAGGTTCCTCTTTGCATATCAAGAATTTTTTGTTGAAGGTTCTTCATTTGGTGAGTTAGAGCAACCACTTGTTCATGATCATTTTTGGGCTTTTTGGGTGGTGCTTTCAATTGATTCACATCAAATTCGTCCGACAGTTTGGCACCTTGTTTAGCTAACATAAGGAGGTATTTTTCCCCATTTCTTTCAAAAATATTTTCTAAAGATTTGTGGAAGTTGGGGTCTTGTTTAGCATGTTGGATATCTTCTTCAGTTATTTCATCCCCTTCAGTGTTGTTGAGTCCATGAAAAGGATTCTCTTCAGCTTTTTCCATGGTGTTTTGTGTTTCATTTTTTTGAGTTTCATTGTTTTGAGTCTCAATGATTGGAGTTTCAATGGTTGGAATTTCAATGTTTGGAGTTTCAATGGTTGGAGTTTCAATGTTTGGCTCTTTGATGTTTTGATTTTCAAGTCCTTTTTCCTTGAGCTTTTGTTTTTGTAACCTTGTTTGAATGGGCGTACAAGTGTTATAGTTTAGACTAAACTTTGATCTAAGTTTTGGAAAAGTACCAAGGATTACAACTAAGTCAAATAGAATGACAAATACTAATGAGACTAAGTTTGACTTGACTATATAGCTTCATTTCGTGATGAGAGGATGATAAATCCTGATGATGAAACTAGGCTTAATAATCAAAGGTCTGATAAATTTGATGATTTTGGTACTTTGAGATCTTAGATCTTGGTTTGGGTTGGAAAATTTCACTTGTAGAGGTCAATTTTGACAAGTTTAGATTCCAAGGTACCTAAGGAATGATTTTGGACTATGATAAAGTTTTGAAATTTTGGTTCAAACTATGAAACCAAAGACAAGTTTTCTTCTTATACGAGATACTCAAATCTTTGGAAAAGTCTTGGATTTTTACAATAGTAAAATGAGTACAAGTTGGGATTGTTCTTTGAAGCTCTTTTGTAGAAATTGAAGACCAACCTCTCTCTAAATTCGTAGAGTGTTGAGAGACATTTTTGATGTTCTCTTGAACTAAGAACTTTGGACTAGGGTTTCTGGATTTTAATCTTTCGTGAAATCATTTGATAAAGCACATGTTTAGAATTTGTTGTACCTAAGGAATGGTTGAACACATCTGAGGATTCCTAGGATGAGGTTGACTGCCAAACATGAGATGAATCTAGATCACTAGTTTTGTGGTTTGCAAAATGTGCCAAAATAGAGACAAAATGTGCCACAGAAAGTGCAAAATGAGCTAGAGAAAATGAAAAATGTGCCAAAACAGGTGCAAAATGCACCAAAACAGTGCAAATTGTGCCAAAAC
The DNA here is from genome assembly GCA_007258455.2 of Sequoia sempervirens. Taxonomy (NCBI): domain Eukaryota; kingdom Viridiplantae; phylum Streptophyta; class Pinopsida; order Cupressales; family Cupressaceae; genus Sequoia; species Sequoia sempervirens. The sequence goes on along the minus strand of VDFB02256132.1, from coordinate 209,357,468 downwards.
AAGTGCAAAGTGTGCCAAAACAGGAGTAAAATGCACTAGAAGGCAGCCAATATGTGCTAGAAAAGTTACAAGATGTGTCAAACTGGGAGAATAAGACCATTTCTTGGAACTTTGTTTGATTCTTCAGATTTTCCAGTTAGAGACTTGGTTGTTTCGATGAATGTTTTTTCTGAATCAGGGTTTTCACTTTCAACATGTGATGTCTGTGATTGAAATTTGTTTTGAAAACACTTTGATAAAGACACATCAAGCAATGTACAATCCTAAGGCTGTGAAAGACTGTATTCTTTTGGATTCCAAGTGGGTTTTACCCCAACTACACTTATTCTTAGCGGATTATTAGATGCTTGACCCCACTGCTCCCCTCCATGACACTCACTTCTACGGGGCAACTAAGCATCAATACCCATGAATCTCCCATGGCATATTTCTCATCTCTACTAAAAACTACGAGAATGTGGATGCCTTTGCAATGACCTTTGTTGCACCAAAGAATAGATAAAGGTTTTTTTCGCCAAACTATAACAAGGGTTCTAGTACAGACATTTCGTTTGTGGGGGATAATCCATGTGGCGAGAGACCATTGCTGCTCTTCTCATCAGAACTATCCTCGTGATACTTTCCTTTGTTCAAGTACCCACATTTATATACTGGATGGAAGTCGCTTGGCTTTATCGTGTTACTGGTTGGGTCGTTCCCTTGGGTGATTACTTTTTCCCACAAGGCAGGCTCTCTAAGATAAACAAAAGAAAGCAAGTATACCTGTAGTTCAATCAATATTTTTTTTGTGTAAACAAAGAGAGAACACACACGATATACTCAACTCACACTCGCACACAAAAAGTGAATGGGTATGGCCTTTTGGTCACCCAGTTAAGGGGAGAGCATATGCCTACCATCCATCAAGCACAAAAGACATGGTGCTCATTAACCTATTAATTAAGCTATGTTCCTAACTTAACCAAAAGGAAACAATTAAATCATTTCCAGCCCCTGCAATATGTCAGTAGTTTATGTTTGAGTCTTTGACAATGAATGTGGGAAACTTGCAAAACAAAAACACAGAGTATTAGCCTTCAAATTTAGTGAAAAATAGGGAAACTGCAAAATGCTCCAGAATAGAGACAAAATGTGCCAATCTGGAAGCAAAATGCACCAAAACACGTGCAATATGTGCCAAAACTAGTGCAAAATGCACCAAAATACATGCAAAATGCACTAAAACTCAGAAACCATGTTTTGGAACCTTGGTGAACATTTTTGGAAACTTGCAAAATGTGCCATTTCTCATGCAAAATGTGCCAAAACTCATGCAATATGTGCCAGAACAGGTGCAAAATGTGCCACATAAACAATAAAATGTGCCAAAACAACAACAAAATGCGCCATAGAAACAACAAAATGCGCTAAAATTTTCACATCCGAATTTGCGAACATAAATTTTCTAGAATGTTAAGAAAAAATGAGGCAAGGCCCCACGGTGGGCACCATTTTGTGTGTGTGTGAAATGTGGAAAGTTAGTATCAACACAAACATTAATGAAACAAATTATATCAAAGATTCAAAGCAAAGAAGCTACTCTAAATTGCCACAAAATAAATCTTTTAAGAACGTCTCATTGTCCTCTATTCTTAAAGATTCCTTTAACCCTTTGGCCCTCAGATTTCTATGTGCACAAAGGCTATTAGAATGATACTTAAGAAACAAGATTAGTATTCAACATGCAAGCCAACTAAATTCCTACATGCAACTATATGATGGAAAGGATAATGGATGCTATGATGAATGGATGACGATGATTATGATGAATGGACAAATGGTGGTGGATACTATGGTAGTGATCTATATGATTCTATATATGATTCTACATATGCTCAAATGCAAACTATGAAAAACTAAAATGATACTCCATATGCTCAAATGTTAACTATGAAAATGCTAATCTAAAATGCAACTATGATGCAAAGGATGACATAAAATGCAACTATGAAGCAAAGTGTTAGTCTAAGATTTAACTATGATGTAAAACATGATATAAAATGTAACTATAAGACTCCATAATGCTCCCAAGCTCAAACGATATTCCTCCATGATAACTCTATTCAAAAGTGGATGCAAAATACAATGCCAAAGGGTTGTATTTATAGCCTTTTCCAAGCATCTTGTGAGGTTGCAATGATCAATGGTCCAGATTCAAACAAGAAGGATGAATGCTGGAGATGGAGAGAATCAAAATGTTGTCCCCTTGACCAAAGATAACATGCCATTTGGATGGAAGAATCTCTTGACCAATGGGCAACATGCCATTTGGATGAAAGACTCAAGTGTGGGAAGAAAAGACCATGTGTTCCAAAATTGGTGGAAGTGTGTGAGGAATAAGCCATGTACTCTTAAAAATTGGTTGAAGATAATTCTAATTAAAAATTAGAATTATTTAATTTCATGTGACCTTGGTGAGGTGGCACAAAAAGTTGTAGACATGTGCTCAAATTCCTAATCGAGATTAGTGAAGATTAATTAAATAAAACAAGCTTATGGAAATTTGTTTATTTAATTAATTTAGAAGAATAAGATTTTAGATTTGGAGAATTTAGAAAATGAACAATATAAATAAATTGAGAATTTATTTATATGTAGTCGGAATATTAATTAAATAGCTAATATTTAATTAATTAAATGTGATGACCGATTTTAGGTGTATACAATATTAAATGACAAACTAGGAGACCTAATTTGAAATGCAATTTTGATTCAATTTTATGTTTTAAAGTGTTGATCATGAAATGCTATGTAAATGCTTTGCAAAATGATTGAATTTTTTTATTTTTCCATATTTTAAAGAATGCAAAAATGTAAACCTAAAACCCTAAATGAGATGCAAGTTAAGAACCCTAAATGAAATGCAAATCAATGCAAGACCTATATCTAGGGTGAAAAATGGACTCCAAAATCATATGCTCAAAATTTGGGTTCACTAAAATGAAAAGATGAAAAATGGGGTTTGTTTTATTTCCAAATTATTTGAAGTATGGAAACTAAGGCAACCTATCTTTCCAGTAATTCATTCAAGAAATGAGATCTCCACAAGGAATTGACTAACAACCCTTTTAGGTGGATCAATTCAATGGGGAATCTGTTGGTTTCTTTTTATGCCTGAAGGACAGGGGTCGAGGTCAAACAACACTTTGGGGAGAAAAACCAAAAATAGAAAATCAACACCAAAATGCAGTCTAACACTTGAAAAAACAATTTTATACTCAATACTGACAGAATGTACAATCAAATTACAGATAAGAGAAGGGCAGATCTGAGTGTACCTTTCACCAAAAGTCAATTTCTGAAGCTGATCTGGGACTCATTCACCCAAGGGAAAATGGGTCCTTTGTTAGGGTTTTTCTACAACTTTCAGGAGCCTTTGGTCATATCTCTACACTTCCAAATTCTCTAGGTTTCAATGTCAAAAAGTTTGAAACAACTTCGAGATCTAAGTTTATGTGAGAAGATGACAACTTTTACAACTTTGACAATTTCTTCAATTTTACTCTTCAAGAGATCTTCAAGCTTTCTTCAACCTAAATCTGTAATCACAACATAAGAGGGAAAAAAAATTGTTTTTTGAATGGGGGTTTTCCTTCGTCAAACCCTGTTTTGGTAATCAAACCTCGAAATGAATAAAAGCATTAAAAAGGGAACGAAGAATGAAAAAATATATTTTACCACTCCACAAACCCTTGAATAAACCTTGGTAATGTAGATCCACAACTTGCATGAATTGGATGAAATGGATATGGATCTTGATCTTGAATCTTGCTTGAAATAATGCTTTGAACACTTGAATGGATCATGAAACCTACAACACAATGTTAGCTCCACAAACATGCATGATGCAAGAAGAATTTGATATGACAATATGATCTTGATTGTTGCAATAAAACTCAGATATATCTTCTCTTGAATGCCTTTAGTTTCTCTTGAAGTGCACTCTCTTAGATCTTGAAAAATGCTAGGGGAAACTTAGTGAAATAACCTTATATTTATAGATATGTATCCTTAATTTCCTGAAATTCAAATATCACAAGCCGACATCTAAATATACACTTAGAGACATTAAAATATTTCCATGAAAACATAATTTAAATTTAGGTCCTAAGGTCTAGGGAGGACCCATCACCCATGGGCGAATGGGTCCTCAGTCCCTAAACCTAGAACACACATTGCTTAAGGTGAAGTGTTATGTTTAGGTATTAATGAATGTTGGGTTTCCCATTCATAAAATGCAATTAAATAGGCTTGGAAAATGAATTAAAGGGCCAATTAAGGCATAATTAATCTCAATTAATTAAGGGAGGCCTAAATAAGTGTGAAAATGTAAACAAATACATTATACAACACTAAATTAAGGCACAATTAAGTCCAATTTAACTAGGAGGGCCCAAAAAGTGAGAAAATGTAAAGGGATACATTTTCTGTCACTACAAAAATTATCAAGGGTCTCCTCATGACCCATCCCATCTCTCCTTTCGAACACATCTTGTTTGGCGCAGTCTTTCATCATTCACCTCTCATACTATGTAATCTTCACAACTTCAGATCTCGATGTTCAGGACTTCTCTCTTATACCTGAAACAGTCCATATGAGCTCTTCTTCTTCACATGCTTACTCTATCCACCCACTAGTCTTGGTGCAAACTGCCTCATATTTAACGATCTATTTACACACTCAAGAAATATTTCTCTAATACTGCTGATGTAAGGACCACCCAAGCCCTCAAATAAAAACTTCAATAGCACAAACAAAATAAAGGAATTACAAGAAATTTTACTTCTAAAAATTTGTAAGAAGTTTGATTGATTAACTATTCAACTTTTCTTCGTATTACATGGAAATCATTGCCAAAATGAAAATACATCATATACAACCATATATGATCTGTTGTAAAACCTCATAAATCATATATGGATATCTCATACAACAACAAATAACAGACACAAATCATAACTCTTCAATCCACCATCTTCCTATAGCATCAACTCCTTGAACCTGCAATCTTCAATTCAGAACCACTGAAGCAATGAACTTGCAATCTTCAAACTTGCTTGCTGATGTCCAAACATTTTCAAACTTGCAAAAATGTGGATTCTTGTTCTCTTTCTCCAATATCTTTGATACCACCAATGCAAAGGAGACTCCACTTACAATCTAAAACTCACTACAACAACAAAGAATTGCACAAAACAAATGCAAGAAGGAAACATAATATTCAACTATCTCTAAAATCAAATGAGATTACAATATATCAATGGGCTTGTTGGTTACATAATCTCAAAATATTTGAAGTCGCATTCCTCTGTGGAATCCGACAACATCCTATTATGCTAAACTTCAACTCCTCCAAGCCAACTTCTGACAAAAATAAGGCATCAATATATAGAGGTTTGATGGGGAGAATACCGCTATGGTATTCCAAAACAACATGCCAAATACCCCCTTGGAAAGCCCACACCCCTTTTTAAGGATAATTCATAAAATATTAAAAATGATCAAATGCTCAAATGACCTTCACATGGGTGCCTACACCATGGCCAATGAAATTTGGTTAATCTAGTGCACTTCATTATTCTCTTATGGCTCAATAAAATAATATGCATCAACATGCAAACTTGGGTGGCCCAACATGCAAGAGCATGAAAATCATGTAAATCAACATAAAAGGATGTGCACTGATGAGTGGTCCCCACCTTGAAATGGACACCTAGGCTAGAATATTCATTTTGGGATGCCTTTGAAACATTTACCAGAGTAAACTTCCTCCAAAATTAAAATGACAAATCCACATAGGGAAAAATTACATATTTTGAAAATTAAAAATACTTATTTTCCCACACATTATCCCTTTATTGAAAATAACAAAAATAAGAAATAATATTTTTGGTGATGCAAGATTGCTAGTACCCCTAGATGCTCCTATATCAAACACATTGAGTAGGAAGTATATATATATATGAGAATAGGCTCACAAAATGGAGTTGAGTAGTAGAACTACTCTTTCAAGTTGCAAGTAACTTGTTGCATACTCCAAGGTTGAGATGGTACCCTGGAAATTTTTCTTCCTTCTTTTCCAACACTTTATCAGAATGCTTTCCATATGCCTCCAAAATATTTGCATCATCTTCTTCCTTCCTCTTGTGGACTCATTTCCACCATGAACTATCCTCCACCACCAATGGTTCTCCCCTCTCCTCTTACAATTACTTCTCTTCTCTCCTCTTTTGTGGGATCAATCCCACCATAGACTGGCCACTTCCACTAGGTTTCACCTACAACATACTCTACAAATTCTACATACAAATATGTATTATCAAAACAATAATCAAAATATATTGCATTCTTATACAAATCTATAATTACTACTCCATGGAAATTAAAAATTTCCATCTGCATGCTCTCTTCTTGCTCGACATCCTCTTCAACTCTCACCAAAGAAGGCATATAATCATCACAACTAAATTCAAAATTAAAATATACCTCATCCTTGTTTGTTGTCCCAACATCTTTTTCCTCATTCTTCCCTGCAACATCCATCTTATCACCTCCAATGACAAGTTTTGCAAAATCTTCATTTTTTTCCATCAATTCTCCTTCCAACAAACTTGTTGATTCTTTCTATCTCTTCTTTCAACAAGAAAACATCTTCATCTTCACCAATCTATTCATCAAATTTTGGACCACTATTGTTCACAATTTCAAATTGCAAGCTTTCTTCATCTACTGGGTTTAATTTACTACATCCACTTGCTACTACTACAACCTGTGCCTCATTATGATCTTCATTTGTGTGGGATGACCCCATATGTTCATCCTTACATGCAATCCTTACCAAAGGGTTGCAACACTCTTTCTTTTTGCTCTTCTTTTCACTTTCCCCTTTCAATAGAATGTTTTTATCCCCATATCTCTCTTCATATATCCTCACTTCATCCTTAACCTTCTTTTCCAATACATTTAACTTTAGTTTGGAGCTTTTCAAATTCTTCATGATGCTTCCTATTTCCCACTTCTTCCCAATATTTTTCCAAAAATGGAATTATCAAGGGTCTCCTCATGACCCATCCCTCTTTCCTTTCAAACACATCTTGTTTGGTGCAATCTTTCATCATTCACCTCTCATACTTTGTAATATCCATTGCTTCAACTCTCACTATTTAGGACTTCTCTCTTATACCTACAATAGTCCACATGATCTCTTCTTCTTCACCATTATTACTCTATCCACCCATCAGTCCTAGTGCAAACTACCTCACGTTCAATGATCTATTTACACACTCAGGATCTCTTGCTCTGATACCACTAATGTAAGGACCACCCAAGCCCTCAAATAGAAAATCCAACAACATAAACGAAATAAAGTAGTTACAAGAAATTGTTCCAAAAATCTACAATAAGTTTGATTGATTAACTATTCAAATTTTCTCTGTATTACATGGAAATCATTTCCAAAAATAAGATACATCATATATAGCCATATGATTTGTTGGAAAACCTCACAAATCAGATATGGAGGTCTGATACAATAGAAAATAATAGAGATTAAATTTGAATGAAATGAACATGTAAATTGACATTTGTAATTATTCCTAAATGATAGGAACATGTGGGGATGCCCAAGAAGAGCTCCTACAAAATATGAGCATATGGGGCACCCACATGGAAGGTGGAACACACCTTGCTTAAGTTAATTGTTTGGAGGATTGATAAAACTTCAATAATGCATATTTATATCCTACAAGTTAGGGATTGATATTTACATGAGTGGAGTTCAGTTTAGTTCAGTTCAATTATGGTTCAGTTATCTTCAGTTGCATGTAGTTAGTTTGAGTTGAATGCTAGTTGACTTGAGTTGTGTGACTAATGACTTCAGTTGCATGACAGATAATAGGTGGATACATTCAGTTAAGTGTAGATGATCAATAATGCATAATTTTTGCATGAATTGATGGAGAGATATGTTTCAGTTAACTAAGATTGACTTGGACCCACCTTGGGCACCCAAGTTGCCATCTTTGAGTTAACATCTTTTGTATGAGAAGATATTTACAAGGCTCGGTTAAGTGGGCCCATTCTTGGATTCCAACTTTGTGGTGAAGCTTGCAAGATATTTTCTTGACCAACTTTTAGTTAAGTGTTTAGTTTGGGGTGCCTAAATTGAGGAGACTTTGTTTTTGACTTCATGTTACAATGTGAAACTCTACTTGCACAATCTAGGCATGGTTTTTTGTGAGGAGATTAATGCTCTTATATTGTACAACTCTTATGAGTTAATATGCATAATAATTTTCTATTAATTGCAGCAAGTGTATCAGAGTTTGGTGCAGGTTAGCAGGTTAGCAGGTTGAGCTTGTGCATGTGTGAGGGTTTGAAGCATGAAATGGGATGTGTGGATTCATGCTTGGTCACATGGAATGCATGGATAGCTTGTGCTGCAGAAAGTGTATGAGAGTTTATTGCAGGTTGTGAAGAAGGACTATTGAAAGCGAGGAAGCATATCAATCAAGGATTGATAGAGTACTATTGTAATCTTGTTCTAAGGTTAAATAATACAAGCACTATTGATTCTGGTGGAGTTTTTTCCCGAAAGGGTTTCTCCACATATATGTTATGTCACTTCTATCTTCTTGTCTCATTCTTATACAATCTTCCGTCTCTTTCTACAATTGGTAAAATTGATCTAAATAGATTAAACATACACAAAGAATTGTGACAAAGAACACTTAATTAAATCTATAGTATAATAGTTTTACAAGTTTTAAGCTATAATTTCACCTTCATTTTCAATATTTGGTATCAGAGCTAACAGTTGGGTAGATTTTGGGACACCTTTCTCTTAAAATTTTGAAGCTTTTTTAGTTGTAGTGGGAGCTTGTACTATTGTGTTATTATAGATTTGTAAAAGAAGTGTGTTTTATCTTCTTGGTTTAGAGATTATGGCTTTCTTGACCTTTTGGGAGTTGTGTTGTTAACAACAGATTCTTTGATTGTGTTGAGGCCATGGATGATCTTCATTTAGGATATGGTTATCATGATGTTATGGATAGCTTGGTTACATGTTTCAGTGGGAGCTTTTGACAATGATGATTTGATGTTTATCTTGTTTCCATGTATAGCTCGGTATCACAGTTCAATTGGAGCTTTGGTAGGATATGGTTATCTTCATGTGATTTGAAGAGGTTTTAACATCTTGTTTCATGGAGGACTCTTAGAATCTTTGGTAAAGGTGTTATTGTTCTTCCTTTTGGAGAGGATGTAGTTCTCTTTGGTTTTGAGTATTAATCATTTGCTTGGAGCTTCATGATTATGTAGGTTGCATTTGAAGTTGACATGGATTGATTGGTGAGTGCTCATGAATACTATAGAGACTTGGGTTAGGTCGGATATTTCTTATGTTAAGAGATATGTGTTGGAATGGTTACTTGTTATAAAAAAAATTCAATAGTAAAGACCGAGGAGCCTACACCTAGAAATGGATGTGAGTCCATAATAGACATGATGAGAAGGTTGTGTTTATTGAAAGCCTATATTGCTTGGTGTTGTATGCACAAGACAATCTTGTATCCCACTCTTGGTCTACTCAGCAGGTAAATGATCTAAGAGGTGCTGCCCGCCTGATTATTAGATGCATTATTTATATGTATCTTGTCTTCTCTTATGAATTAGTCTTGAAAATTGAGTTATGAGGGATTGTTGAGAAGTAGATGCATGATTTTATGTATTTCCATTGTTCTCCTATCTTGAACTTGAGTTAGTTCTAAGGATTTGGGTAGGATAGGTATGGAAGATAGTTAGTGGCTTTGGGAATATTCCCTTTTGTGGGAATGTTTGGCTAAGTTTGATCTACTTTCTGTGAGAGGTTTACATCTAAGTTCTGCCATGTTTCATTATAACCTAAATAGTTAGATGTTGATATCCTTTCAATTTGGGAGTGTTGAAGAAGATCTTACTTTACACAGTTTGACACATGTTAGTGTGGTATAAGAACATGGTTTGATTTGAAGGTTCTCTCTTTGTCAGAATATTGTCTTCTTGTTGAAGGTTCTTATGTTATGAGAGATGTATTTTGCATATCATTGTATGCTTCTTTGACACTATGATAGAGGAGTTAGCCACATCCTCTATGTGAAGTGTTATAGGAGGACTTGTTAATGTTGTGATCTTGTTTTTAGATTTGACATTACCTATGCAATGGGAGTTCCAGAAGGTATATGTGTTTTGTATGAGAGGGGCACCTCTCTTGGACTGATTACACTTTACTACAGTGAGTTACTTCAGAGGTTTTTTATCGCATGTCTATGTGTGTTATTACCTTGGAGTCTTTTTTTGTAGGATGGTGGATATACAGGGACTTGTTTGTAGATATGGGTTGTTATGTTGATAACATGAAGTTCTACCTATGATAGTTTGGTTACAGATATGTGGGAAATGTATTGATTGAGAAAGTTGACACTTTGATCAATGTTGCAGATAAGTTCTCTTGGTGCAGGAAGGCCATTGGCCTTTAGTCTTGTACTTGATTTATAATAATGATTCCTTGTTTAGAATAATTGCAATGTATGATGTCAAGTGGGAGAATGTTGGGAATAGGATGCCATTTAATACAAATCCTAAACATATTTCATGTATCTCCTAAGTCGTTGGAAAGTGTTCCCCAACACTAGGATTAGAAAGAGATTAAATTTGAATGAAATGAACATATAAATCTACATTTGTAATTATTCCTAAATGATAAGAACATGTGGGGACGCCCAAGAAGATCTCCTAGAAAATAGGAGCACATGGGGCACCCACATGGAAGGCGGAACCCACCTTGCTTAAGTTAATTATTTGGAGGATTGATAACGCTTCAGTAATGGATGTTTAGATCCTACAAGTTAGGGATTGATATTTACATGAGTGCAGTTCAGTTCAGTTCAATTCAGTTATGGTTCAGTTATCTTCAGTTGTTGTAAGGAAAGCTTAGGTGCAGAACAAACTCTCCAGATATGACTTTAAATTTTGCAATTACAGTTCAATAAGATGCACAGGAAAAGAATAACAGAATAGAGAAATGGACACATACACAATTGGACACCATATTTACATGGGAAAACCCTTACGGGAGAAAATCCCACCACACCAAGAAAAGCCTCTTTGTATTACAGTAAAAGAAAATTACATACAGAGATCAAACTTAACTTTCTGATGTCAATTTACAGCAGCAACATTCACTGATCAATCTTGTATAGAACATTAATCTCACAATGCTCTCAGAAGCATACAATGAACCCACTCAGATCAATCTGTGTTCAATTGAGCAACACTTTCGTTATGTCTAACTGTTCATCGTCATCCGTTACAGAGCGTAATCCATTCTCTCATAGTCTATTCATCTTCCACACAAGGAATGGTCACAACAGTCCAACTGCCAATGGTTCACATTCTGCTTCTCTCATTGGCTCAGAACACACCACGTAGGACAGACGTTCGATCAAAAAGTTCAACTGTATCGCATGTCGATGAGACACTAAACCGTGTCTCCCCGATGCCAAAATGCCCAATCACATAGCTATCAGCAAGACCAAAGGTATCAACAACACCCTAAGAAGTCAGACCGATAACAAATCAACTCTCCCTGATATCACAAGAAAATCAACTGTCCATCGGCAAGACCAGCACCATCGGCAAGACATCTAACCAATGTCCATTGCAGAACAATCGGAAAGACCATCGTTGTCGCTAAGACTTCACACCAATTTCCATCACATGTAGCTCTATCGACAAGACCATTTCTATCGGCGAGAGCTTATACCGAACACAGACTATCAGTGAGAGAAATGCCCATCAGCAAGAGTTCATATTGAATGCATCAGCCTGTTGGCAAGAGAAACATCCATCGGCAAGATTTCTCACCGAAGGTATACCTGTCAGTGAGACCTCCACTATTGCTTATACTCTTATCAAGCCTTCATGTCCCCCTGATGACATTCGTGTGTAAAACCATCGGTGAGACATACACTGTCAAAATGAGTCACTCTGAAGGTTCACGTCTCTCCCCGATGCCACTTGTTCGCCAAGAGTCTCCCTGATGATCACCAGAAACCAACCCATCAGAAAGAGGTCTACCCGGATGGAAAGAGATAAGAATTTCACAACGATAGCCATTTCTTGCCGATGACTCCCGTCGACAAAACAGAACCAAAGTCTCAGCGACTTTGATCTTTTGAACACAGCTGCTGGTCGGTAAGACATTCTGAGGGTCTCACCAATTTTTCTCTTTTAGAAGTTTCATGTCAGTAAGCTTGAGGCACATTTTCCAACAATCTCCCACTTGACGAAGATTTTACTGCCACCTCTAGAGCACAACAAACTACTAAAATTCATAGGCACTAAGGCCCATCGAACTAGCACACCACCCGAACTTGTTTCTGCTCACTAGTTTCGTCAATGCATCTACAACATTTTCTAGAATATCCACTTTTTCTAAAGAGACCTTTCCATCCTCCACCATATCTCGTACAAAATGATACTACACATCAATATGTTTCATCCTGGCATGGAAAGTAGGATTTTTCGCCAAACAAATAGCACTCTGACTGTCATAGTAAATTGTAATTTTCCCTGCATCAAACCCAATGTTAGAAAAAAAACATTTTAACCAGATTGCTTCTTTACAGGCATGTGTTGCTGCCATGTATTCTGCCTCTATAGTGGACAAAGCGACTACAGCCTGTTGCTTACTCATCCAACTAACTACACCACCATTCATCATGAAAATATATCCACTGGTGGATCTTCTGTTGTCAATGTCCCCTGCCCAATTAGAATACACATATCCTCAAATGTTGAGAGTCCTCTGTGATTCAACCAAATTCCCATGGTAATACAAAGCATATTCTGAAGTGCCCTTCAAATATCTAAAAACTCTTTTCACAACATCCCAATGTGTCCTTCTAGGATTTTCCATAAAACGACTAAGTACTCCCACTACTTGGGCAATGTCTGGCCTTGTACAGACCATTGCATACATTAAACTACCAACTGCACTAGCATAAGGCACTCTGGTCATGTCCTCCATCTTAGTAGGAGATTTTGGACAGTCTTCAACAGATAGCTTCGTTCCCTACAAAAATGGAACAACTAGCTGCTTGCACTCAGTCATACAAAATCTCTCCAGAATAGTATTAATATACTTGCTTTGACTGAGCCAAAGTTTTATATTCTTCTTATCCCTGGTTATTTCCATTCCCAGAATATACCTGGCTGCACCAAGATCTTTCATTTCGAACTTTACAGACAGCTGAGATTTTAGATCAGAAATCATTAACTTACTATTGCCTATGAACAACATATCATCAACATAGAGAGCAATAATAAGAACATGATCATTTTCAGCTTTGAAGTACACATAGTGATCAGATTTTGATCTTACATATCCCAATGACAAAAAAAACTTGTCAAACTTCTGGTACCACATTCTAGGAGATTGTTTTAATCCATACAGAGATTTTTTCAACTTGCAAACCAGATTTTCTTTACCTTTTTCCACAAAGTGCTCAGGCTGGGACATGTAAATTTCTTCTTCAAGGTCACCATGAAGAAATTTTGTCTTCACATCCATCTGTTCAATCTCTAAGTCATACGTTGTTGCAAGTGACAAAAGAAATCTGATAGACGTCAGCTTAGCTACAGGAGAAAATATTTCTCCATAATCAATTCCCACTATCTAGGAATATCCCTTTGCAACCAACCTCACCTTATACTTTTCCACACTACCATCTAGACCTATTTTCCTTTTAAATTCCCATTCGCAGCCAACAGATTTTATGCCTTCAGGCAAGGGCAGCAAACTCCAAGTATCATTATTTTCTAATGATGCCATTTCTTCATTCATGGCTTCCAACCAAGAGTTTGAATCAAACATTATAAATGTCTCTTTCACAATCCTAGGCTCATCAGTGCTAGAAATTAAAGCATAGGCACAAATAGAATCTAACAAAGGAAACCCATACCTATCAGGTTTATTTCTTTCACGTGTTGACCTCCTCATAGGCTGAGGTTGAGGTTGTTCTTCTTCTTCATAAATCTCAGAACTACTTGAGCTCTCCTCAGTTTCAAGTACATTTTGAATTTTCAATTCCTCTTTAACTGGTGTCGGAGGAATTTCAACTACATCATTTTTATTTTCTGATTTTGTCTCTGACTGCAGGTCCAAAGTAGAAGGCTTCAGCTCACGAAAAATAACACTTTTGTTGTATAGAACCTTCGCTGTATCAGGATTCCAAAGCTTGTATCCTTTTATGCCAACACTATAACCAATAAAAATACATTTAACAGCCTTGTTTTCCAATTTAGACCTTTTTTCATTCGGCACATACGCATATGCCTCACAGCCAAAGACACAAATGTGTCTCAGAGAGGGCTTCTTTCCAGGCCATGCTTCCAAAGGTTTTTTCTCAACAAGAGAAGAATTAGGAGAACGGTTTATTAAATAACATGTTGTTGCAACAGCCTCAGCCCAGAACTTCTCCTCCAAGCCAACACTGCTTAGCATACTTCGTGCTCTTTCCATCATTGTCCTGTTGAACCTTTCAGCAACTCAATTTTGTTGCGAAGTGTAGGGTGTAGTTTTATGTCTTTTAATCCCATGATCTTTACAATACCTTTTGAACTCATCAGAACAAAACTCACCACCATTGTCAGTCCTTAAACAGTTTATTTTTCTTCCAGTCTGATTTTCCACAAGGTTTTTAAATTCATTAAAATGATTGAACACTTCTGATTTACTTTTCAAAAAATAAACAAATGCCCTTCTTGAATAATCATCAATGAACAATACATAATATCTTGATTTAGACAAAGAAGGAACATTTACTGGACCAAAAACATCAAAATGTATATAATCAAGTAACCAAAAGATTTGTGAGGACTAGAGTAAAATGAAACACGGTGTTGTTTACCATATATACAATGTTCACAAAATTTGAATTCGAGGCTACAATCATCAAGCCCTTCAACTAGGTTTTTATTTTTCAAGGTTTTAAAACTTTTTTCTCCAATGTGGCCAAGCCTATGATGCCAGAGCATAGTCTTTTCTGTTGGAATTTTAACTTCCATAGAGTTTGCACTATCAGGAAAAAAAATTTCCTTTTCTCCATGAGTAGCCTTCTATGACTTTGCAGAGACACTATTGCATTGAATAGCAAGTGCATCCAGCTTATACAAAGTACCAATACGAGCACTCCTAGCTAGCACCATTGAGCCTCTAGTCATCTTGCAGCCATTTCCAGAGAATGAGACCTGCACTCCAACATCGTTCAACTTACTAACATAAAGTAAATTTCGAGCCAGACCTGGTATATGCATTGCATCATTGATTCCCTTCACTCTTCCATCAGGGAACTAAATTCTAACTCTTCCACGACCAACTATTTCCAGAGATGAATCATTTCTCAAATACACCCTTCCACCATCGTATTTTTCATACTTAGTGAACCAGTCTCTATGAGATGTCATGTGGAAAGATGCTCCAGAATCAATCAGCCAGACATCATCTAATGCATGTGTAGCCAAGGCTGCAATGAAAGCATATGCATCACTCTAAGAAGAATCCTTGTTAGAAGAATACTTCTTCTTCTTTTTCTCCTCTTTGCAATCCTTTCGAACATGACCAAGTTGCCCACAATTCTAGCGCTTTACCTCAAACTTCTTACTAGGAGACTTTGATCTCCCCTCTGATTTGGATTTGGACTTCTTTTCCTTCTTCTTGCCTTTTTCTTTCGATATGCCTCTAACAACAAGAGCCTCCTTCACCATCTTAGAAGATTTTCTTCTCATCTCTTCTGATAACAAAGAAGCAACAATATCTTCCATATTAAAAGAGGAAGTACTACTCCCAATAGCCATCACCAAGTGATCCCAAGAATCTGGCAAAGAACATAACAGTAGCATACAATGATCTTCTTCATCAATCTTCACACCCACAGATGCTAACTAAGCAATCAGCATGTTGAAAGCATTCAAATGATCAGCAACAGACTCTCCTTCCTGCATTTTCAAAGAGTACAACTTCTTCCTCAAGAACAACTTATTCACCAAGGACTTGTCCTGATAAATAGCTCCCAGTCTTTTCCACAAAGAAGATGTCTTTTCTTCATGAACATTTAGAAGAACAGAGTCTGCTAAATAGAGCCTTATCAACCCCTTTGATTTTTGATCTACGAGGTCCCAATTCTCTTGCTTCATGCCCATAGGCTTCGTTCTAGACACAGCAAGCCAAAGATTCGTTCTAGACACAGCAAGCCAAAGATCACAATCAACCAACAGATCTTCCATTTTGAGTTTCCACAACTCAAAATTACTGCCATTGAATTTCTCAATTTCAATCTTTCCTGACGTTCTTGCCATCTTAATCTGTAATTCAAATTACCAGACTTCTACAAGACTCCCACTGAATAGAATTGACACAAAAAACCCAACGTACCCACAAGGGTAACACAACTGGCCTAGCTCTAATACCACTTGTAAGGAAAGCTTAGGTGTGGAACAAACTCTCCTAACATCAAAACCTCAGGGAAGAATGCAGATATGACTTTGAATTTTGCAATTACAGTTCAATAAGATACACATGAAAAGAATAACAGAATAGAGAAATGGACACATACACAATTGGACACCAGATTTACGTGGGAAAACCCTTACGGGAGAAAAACCCACCACACCAAGAAAAGCTTCTTTGTATTATAGTAAAGAAAATTACATACAGAGATCAGACTTAACTTTCTGATGTCAATTTATAGTAGCAACATTCATTGATCAATCTTGTATAGAACATTAATCTCACAATGCTCTCAGACGCATACAATGAACCCACTCAAATCAATTTGTGTTCAATCGAGCAACACTTTCGTTATGTCGAACTATTCATCGTCATCCATTACAGATCGTAATCCATTCTCTCACAGTTTGTTCATCTTTCACACAAGGAATAGTCACAATAGTACAACTGCCAATGGTTCACATTCTGCTTCTCTCATTGGCTCAAAACACACCACGTAGGACAGACGTTCGATCAACTGTATCGCATGTCAGTGAGACACTAGACCGTTTCTCCCTGATGCCAAAATGCCCGATCACATAGCTATCAGCAAGACCAAAGGTATCGAGAACACCCTAAGAAGTCAGACTGATAACAAATCAAGTCTCCCCGATATCACAAGAAAACCAACTATCCATCGGCAAGACCAACACCATCGGCAAGACATCTCACCGATGTCCATTGCAGAACAATTGACAAGACCATTGTTGTCGCTAAGACTTCACACCAATCTCCATCACATGTAGCTCTATCAGCAATACCATCGCTATTGGCGAGAACTCATACCAAACATAGACTGTCAACAAGAGAAACGCCCATCGGCAAGAGTTCATACCGAATGCACCAGCCTGTCGGTGAGAGAAGCATCCATCGGCAAGAGTTCTCACCGAAGGTATACTTGTTGGTGAGACCTCCACTGTTCCTTAGACTCTTATCAAGCCTTCATGTCACCCCGATGAAATTTGTGTGTAAAACCATCAATGAGACATACACTGTCGGAATGAGTCACTTTGAAGGTTCACGTCTCTCCCCGATGCCACTCGTTCGCCAAGAGTCTCCCTGACGATCATTAGGAACCAACCCATCGGCAAGAGGTCTACCTAGACAGAAAGAGATAGGAATTTCACAGTGATAGCCATGTCTTGCCGATGACTCCCATCGACAAGACAGAACCAAAGTCTCATGGAATTTGATCTTTTGAACACAGTTGCTGGTCGGTAAGACATTTTGAGGGTCTCATCAATTTTTATCTTTCAAAAGTTTCATGTCAGTAAGCTTGAGGTACATTTTCCAATAGTTTCATGCAGTTAGTTTGAGTTGAATGCTAGTTGACATCAGTTGACTTTAGTTAAATGACAAATAATAGGTGGATACATTTAGTTAAGTGGGGATGATCAATCATGTATAATGTTTGCATGAATTTATGGAGAGATATGTTTTAGTTAACTAAGATTGACTTGGACCCACCTTGGGTGCCCAAGTTGGCATCTTTGAGTTAACACCTTTTGCATGAGAAGATATTTACAAGGCTCGGTTAAGTGGGCCCATTCTTGGGTTCCAACTTTGAGGTGAAGCTTGCAAGATATTTTCTTGACCAACGTTCAATTAAGTGTTTAGTTTGGGGTGCCTAAATTGAGGAGACTTTGTTATTTACTTCATGTTACAGTGTGAAACTCTACTTGCACAATCTAGGCGTGGTTTTTTGTGAGGAGCTTAATGCTCTTATATTGTACAAATCTTATGAGTTAATATGCATAATTATTATATATTAATTGCAGCAAGTGTATCAGAGTTTGCTGCAGGTTAGCAGGTTAGTAGGTTGAGCTTGTGCATGTGTGAGGTTTGAAGCATGGCATGGGATGTGTGGATTCGTGCTTGATCACATGGAATGCATGGATAGCTTGTGTTGTAGAAAGTGTATGATAGTTTATTGCAGGTTGTGAAGAAGGATTGTTGAAGGAAAGGAAGCATATCAATCAAGGATTGATAGAGTATTATTGTAATCTTGTTCTAAGGTTAAATAATACAAGCACTATTGATTCTAGTGGAGTTTTTTCCCGAAAGGGTTTCTCCACGTATATGTTGTGTCACTTCTATCTTCTTGTCTCATTCTTCTACAATCTTTTGTCTCTTTCTACAATTGGTAAAATTGATCTAAAAAATTTAATCATACACAAAGAATTGTGACAAAGAACACTTAATTAAATCTACAGTATAATAGTTTTACAAGTTTTAAGCTACAATTTCACCTTCATTTTCAACATGGAAAACCCACACCCCTTTTTAGGATAATTCATAAAATATTAAAAATGATCAAATGCTCACATGACCTTCACATGGGCACCTACACCATGGCCAATCAAATTTGGTCAATCTAGTGTACTTCATTATTCTCTGACAACTCCATGAAAGAACATGTATCAACATGTAAACTTGGGCACCCCAACATGCAAGAGCATGCAAATCATGCAAATCAACATGCAAGGATGTGCATTAATGAGTGGTCCCCACCTTGAAATGGATGCCTAGGATAGAATATTCCTCTTGGGATGGCTTTGAAACATTTATCGAAGTAAATTTCCTCCAATATTACAATTACAAATCCACATAGGGAAAAATTACATATTTTAGAAATTATTAATACTTATTTTCTCACACATTAGCTAATAGGTCTAGATAATAGCTTATTTTTGTTGTTCTTTTACATATTTTGAGATAATTTTAGATGAACTTTCCAAACAATGCTCCTACATTATACTATCCTTTTATATCTATTATGCAGACTTGAACCCAAAATATGTTGATGGAATTATGGTTATAATATATTAGTATTGAATGGTTTATATGAAGATATGTATGGAATGTTGATGGAATGCTATGTTTTGATTATGATAGCTATCCTTGTCTACATGCTTTAAAAAATTAACTTGTTTGCAGCTAAAGAGGAGTTGTGGCACACGGCAATTGCAGGATGAACCCACAACAAAAGGAACATTGGAACCCAAAACAAGGGAGTTCTAGATCAGACTAAACATGATGATTGTTGATTAAAGGAACTTGATGAAGGTTGAACGTGCATTATTATAACCAGTT
Source organism: Sequoia sempervirens (assembly GCA_007258455.2). Taxonomy (NCBI): domain Eukaryota; kingdom Viridiplantae; phylum Streptophyta; class Pinopsida; order Cupressales; family Cupressaceae; genus Sequoia; species Sequoia sempervirens. The sequence continues at coordinate 209,337,750 of VDFB02256132.1, read as the reverse complement.
AATAAACGTTGAAGAAGATGTCTCCTTCACTCATAGAATTTCGACAAATGGTTGTATGGTTACATGCAATTCTTTTTTGATAGAGTTTTAGTCCTGTTAGGGATGGTGTTATCTTCATAGACTTTTTTTTACAACTTACATAGTTAACTTTTATTTTCAAGCATTAGGAGTGTTAGATATAATATTTTTCCAACACCAAAGATACACTAACATTGTGCAAGCTCATTGAATATAAAGCCATATTTCATGTTAGAAAATGTAGAGAGATTCCTTGGGTAGGTTCCTTCCCTCTACATGCCAAGAATCTATATTAGAAGTTGGTAAATCAATTACTCAGAGCGAAGGTAATACTGAAGAAGAAATTTCCTTATCACCAACATCTAGCACACCTACAGAAGGAACATACTGCACCATGGGTGATGCAGCGGATGATGATATTGAATGACCAACATTTGATTTTCCCATCACTGACTAGGAAAGGGCTACACAATTGAATAATATCCCTCCTTCGTCCTTACCAGCCTTCTATGGGTTAATGACTGAGGACCCAAATACATTTCTATTTGATTTTGATGTCCTGTGCCAAAGTTATGATTATACTACTGATGCTCACAAGCTTAAACTCTCCCCTGCAACTCTTTAGGATGTAGCCTTAAGGTGGTTCATGGGATTAGGAAGGGATGTTCCTGATCGAGACACTATAAAGACAATGTTCCTAGAAAAGTATCAGGACTATTGTAGGGGACTTGATAGGAGGAAGGATGAAATTTTTAGAATGTCACAAAAGGATGATGAGCCCTTAGAGGATTATGTAGAGAGATTTCAGTTTTCTCTAAAGAAAAACCCACCAAAAAAGTTGTCAAAAGAGTCCCTCAATCTAATCTTTTTGTAGGGAGTCAATGATGACTACATGGATGCCTTGAACCTCATTAGATATGGAGATATTTTACAAATAATATTTCAAGATATTTGTAAGGTTTGCAGGAATTATTCCAGTACCTTCACTAAAAGGCCAAGAGGAGACATGACATCCACTATGGTAAATCATCTACAAGGGTTTCAAAGATAGAACTAAGTAACCTATTATCCAACATGAAAGAGGATATCATCAGTCATTTGGAAACTCAGTTGGATAATACCCACATTAAAAAGAATAAGCACGAAGTTGAGGCTATGCTCACTAAATATTGTCCAAGCTGTAGATAAAGAAAAGAAAATTGCAAATGCAAAAGAGTGGCAAGTATCTAGCAAGATAAAGTTGAGAAACCTGATTTTCAGCCAATTGAAGGAGATGATGGACAACTCTTCTATATAGCACAAAGGAGGCCATGGAAACAAAGGAAAGGTATGCCACAAGACCCCCTTAGCTTTAATTCATCCTTTCCTATTGGGAATCAAAACTGTTTTGCTTGGAACCCTCAGTCCTGGCAAGCAAATCAAAACCAGTGGCAGAACCCTCAACAATGGCCACAAGCTCAGCCAAATTGGAACCAACAGCCAAATCCTTGGCCACAGTAAAATTTTCAAGTTTCCAATTATAATCCACAATGGCCAACCCAACAAAATTAGTGATAGCCTCAGTGGCAGAAAGGCTAACAATGGCAACAACAAAATACGAACTATCAACAGCCTATGCTCCCTCCACCACAACAACAAGCTTTAATTCCTCCATCAAATCCTACAAATCAGCCACCCAAGAAATCACAAATACCTTTCCAACCTACACCTAACCCTAACACTAAGCCTGTTCAGCAGGCTTATACTATCGAAGCTATGTAATACCCCACTTATGGGGTAGAGGTGAGTGATGTCCACCTCAGATGAAGAAAATAACTTGCTAAGACTTTGTCCCCTCAAATTACAGATATGGAGGATGAGGAACCTGTAGTTGAAGCTTCAAAAAAACCATCTTTGGAACCTAAGTCAAATTGGGTACACCAAACTATCTTAAGTCCCAAGCCCCCTTTTCCTGAATTCCTAGCTATTAATGAGACAGATATTTTAGATCAATTAAAAGATGTAAGCATCAAGATTCCACTTATCCAAGCTATCAAAGACATCCCTATCTACACCAAAACTGTAAGGGATCTATATATTAAGAAACCAGGTAGGAAAATAAAATATCCTCAAATAGTTCATGTCTTGGAAAATCTTGTAGATATCATGTTAGGGAACATCACAGTCCCTAAGTATACATATCCTGGTAGTCTAGTAGTGGACATTAAGATTAATGGAACCCTCATTAAGAATACTTTGATAGACTTGGGAGCAACAATCAATGTCATGACAAAAGAAACAATGCAGTTGCTTCAATTAGTCAACCTCAGGCCCACACATACTATCTTATAGCTAGCTGATAGGTCTACAATCAAGCCTAAGGGGATTATTGAAGACTTAGTAATTGCATTGGATTCTTTGGAATACCCTACAAACTTTATAGTGATACAACCCAAAGTTAATCTTGAAGGTTACCTACTGATCCTAGGCAGACCTTGTTTAGCTACAGCCGATGCATTTATAGGTTGTAGGCCTAGAAAAATGATATTATCTAATGGGACAGTCACTAAGAACTTGGTTCTTTATCCACCAGCCCAAACTTATGCTGACCTTGAGCAAACTATTTGTCCTGACTTGGATGAGTAAGATAACTATTCTCTACAGACATTGATGACTATAGAGTGCAACCTTTTATTGGATGACAAAGATGAGGATGAGTTCATTGCTCACATAATCCAAAATGATTGTGGCAAGAGCCTGTAGCAACAAGACTGCCTCATATTCCTACAAGACCCATTGCAAAGTATTATACCCACCAATTCTATAGAAGAAATAGCTCAAATATTTCATTTATTACTAACTCAACAATGTCTACCCATTATACCAAGCCTTGATCTCTCATCTGTTCAATATTCATCCAAGGAATTGTAAATCATGCCAGGAAGGAAGTTAAATATTAATAATGCCTTGACAGAGGAATAGAAAAATTCTCTACAAATAGTGCTATAGGCACACTCAATAGCATATGCATGGGATTACCATGATATGAAATACATAGACCCTAATTTATATATACGTGGAATCTATATCAATGATGGCTATAAACCCATTCAACAAGCATAGTGATGTATGAATCCTGCCTTGAGGGAGATAGTGAAATCTAAGCTACAAAAGCTCCTTGATGCAGGTTTTATCTATCCAATATCAAACAGTGAATGGGTCTCACCTTTGGTGATTATTCCCAAGAAAGGTGGGAAATGGAGAGTTTGTGTAGACTACATGGAATTGAATACAACCACTAGGGAATACCACTTTATTTTTCCCTTCATAGATCAAGTACTTGATTTTTTAGCTAAGAAAAAGTAATTCTCATTTCTTGATGGTTTCAGTGGTTATAACCAGATTAAAATTTCTCCAAAGGATCAGGACAAAACTACATTTACATGTCCTTGGGGGACTTATGCTTACTTTGTTATGCCCTTTTGCTTATGCAATGCTCCAGCTACCTTTCAAAGAGAAATACTCAACATATTTTTTGATTATGCATATGACTGCATGGATATATACATGGATGACTTCACTACTTATGGTGAAAGTTATGAGGAAGCTCTCAATAATTTGGAAAAAGTGTTGAAAAGGTGTAAAGAACACAACCTGTCACTCAACAATGAAATTTTTTTCATGATTATGGCATAGGGAATTGTATTGGGACAATTTAAATCCAGTGGAGGAATTCAGGTTGATCCACACAAATAGAGATAATATCTAACTTACCTGTTCCTCAAAAACAAAGAGATATTAGGAGCTTCCTTGGCCATGTAGGCTACTACATGTCGTTTATCAAAGATTTTAGTAGGATTGTTTCACCATTATTTTTTTTGTTGAGTAAGGACATGGAATTTGAATGGACATCCAAGTTTCAACACTCTTTTGAAGAACTGAAGAAAGCTCTGACTCAAGCACCAGTATTGAGAGGTCCTAATTGGACTCTGCCTTTTCACATATATACGGATGCTTCATATTTTTCCATTGGAGTAGTGTTGGGTCAGAAGGAAGGAAACAAAGAGTATGAAATTTATTATATTAGCAAGAATCTTCAAGCAGTAGAGTTGAACTATATTGTAATAGAAAAAGAGATGCTTTTTGTAGTCTATGCAATTAATAAATTTAGACACTATATTATTGGATATTCAATCTTTTTCCATACAGACCACACATCAATTAGGTATTTGATGAAAAAACCAGTAGTAGGAGGTAGATTGGTAATATGGCTACTTCTTTTATAGGAATTTGATATTACCATAGCAGATAAACCTGGTAAAGAAAATGTGGTGGCTGATTTCTTGTCAAGATTTCCAACAAAGTCAACTAAAGGAGTGGTGGATGATTCATTTCTAGATGAACACTTATTTTCTCTACAAGTGTAGGAACCCTAGTATGCAGATATTGTCAATTATTTAGTCATAGGGCAATTCCACCACACTTTTCTCCAAGGGAAAACATACAGTTAGTTCACAAATGTTTCCCATACTCTTGGGTATTTGGTTATTTGTTCTATACTAGCCCTGATAACATCATGACAAGGTGTATCAAGGAAGATGAGATTGACATCATGAAGGCATGTCATAATGATCCATGTGGAGGACATTTTGCAGCAAAAAGAATAGCCTTTAAGATCCTCACAACTAGTTATTATTGGCCAACTTTGCATAAAGATGTCAAATATACAAGAAGCTATAGTAGGTGTCAAAAGATGGGAAGATCAACTAAGAGTGATGAAATGCCCTTACAACCTCAGTTGGCATTGACACCTTTTGACAAATGGGGTTTGAACTTCATTGGACCAATCTCACCTACATCTATAACAAGGAATATATTCTTGTTTGCACTGACTACTTGAAAAAATGGGTGGAAGTAAAATCCTTACAATTTTCCAAATATGGTAATGTGGCTAAGTTCGTATATGAAGATATCTTTACTAGCTTTAGGAAAATTCATCACTGGCAATTCACCAACGAAAAATTCACCATACGCAATTCACCATGGCGGAAAATTCACTGAAGGAAAATTCACTGCCAAGTAAAATTCATTGCCAACAATTCACTGCCATTAATATTTTTAATATATATTTTGAAAACTTTGATTTTATTAAAAATATTAATGCAGTTAATTTTTCACTGCAGTGAATTGTTGACCATGAATTTTACTTGGCGGTGAATTTTCCGCCACGATGAATTGTTGGTGGTGAATTTCCCATCAGTGAATTGCTGGCGATGAATTTTTTGTATGCCATCTTTACTAGGTATGGAGTACCTAGGGAAATAGTCACTGATCAAAGACCCCAATTTACTTCTGATCTAATTTCCAAGCTGGTTGAAGAATACAAAATTAGACATAAGAAATCAACACGCTACCACCCACAAGGTAATGGTTAGGTGGAAGTCACTAATAGGGAGATTGAAAGTATTCTCACCAAGACAAAGCAGCTGCATAGGAAAGATTGGGTTTCAAGGCTACCTGAAGCAATATGGGCTTACAGAACATTGAAAACTACCACTGGATTTACACCTTCTTATTCTATGGTAAGACAGTAGTCCTTCCTATTGAATTTGAATATAAAACACTAAGGAGAGCAGTGGAACTGGAAATGGATTTAACAGAAGCTCAAAAGGAAAGGATGCATGCTTTAAATGGGTTGGATGAAAAAAGAATGGAAGTAATACATCATATAGAGCTAGTTCAACAACAGAGGATGAAGTGGCATGATTAGTACATTAAAAAAAAGGAGTTCACTATGGGAGACTGGGCATTGTTATATGATTCATGATATAAAGACTTCAAGGGAAAATTCTAGTCTAGATGGCTAGGTCCCTATGAAATCAACAAAGTTTACCCTAATGGGGCAGTACAATTACACACTATTGATGCAATCTAGTTTTCACTTCTAGTAAACGACCATAGATTGAAGTTATATAAAAATCCATTATAGAAGGATGATTTCATATTTTCACGATTTCAGCAATATGGTGCTCTCAGTGAACCAGAAACAAAATCTTCCACACAGAGTGATACATCAGTAACACATGATCTACCCAGCTCCTCTAGTGACCCAGAGACTGAGCTACATAGCTCAGTCCTTGAGCTCACTTAGGAATAATTTTTCATTTTCTCTCACAAGAACACACTACATGTTATAATAATGATCAAAATGTCTTCAGAGGGACCCATTTATCAATATTCACAAAGGGTCCTGATGTCATAGGGACCTATAGCTTAATGTTTTCAATGTTCAGAACGGGTCTTGACACTGCAGGTACCCATAGCACTATCTGACAACTGAAAGGAAAATTCAAATCAGTTCGCACCATATTCACTACAAGTTCATTACCATTCATTTAAAAATATCCACATGTCTTATGTATCACTTCACAATAAGTACTCATGACATAATTCCTTTACTTCCCACTCGCATTTTATTAACTCGAGCCAACACATCACCAGCTCATACTTGTAATACTCGTACCATCATTTTCACCCGCCTCCCCATTATTCACTACCTTGCAATTATTATCCATCAAATTGAATCAATAAATAGATACATCCTTTCCATTTTACAGATGTGATGCCTCATTCTCTTTTCAAGGAGGTACTCCAAGTAGGCTTTCATGATTAAACTAGTTTTCTTTAAACTTTCATTATATTTTTTATATTTCTCCATGCATGCAAACTATTGTATCACTAATTACCATCATTACATATTTAAACCACCTCCAAATAATAAACGTGAAGTGAGGTCACTTCACCAATTAAGTTGGGGGGAGGGTACAACTTACTCAGTCTTTTCTCCAATCTTTTCGAATCTGGCACTCAAATCAAATTTAATGGACACAATGACATGCAAAACCCTCTTAATTGTGTTTTATTTTTGCTACCATTTTTAAATTGCTAAACTTACAACCCTAAGAACTTGAGCTTAGTTTAGACTAGATTTGAACTTAGAATCTGTTCATGAGCTTTAATTAAGCTGCTACTGAGAAGGGAAACTTGCAGTATGGCATGGTATTAAGGATAAACGAGGAAATAGAAAGGAAGTGAAGGGTCTTGAAGGTGATAGGGAAGTTTGAAAGTGGTAGGAAATATTGAGTTGAATTTAGTGCATTGAATACAGAAGTAAGCAAGCATGCAAGGAGATGTCATAAGAAGGGAGTTGGGTATGTGCAGGATCATCATGGAAAAAAACAGGCCCTTAAGTGGCAAAAATTCAAAAATCAGAAAAATGAGCTAGGCAACTTGGCGAAAATTTGAATAAGTTATCTATATTATTTCAAAAATATGTAAGAATAGAATTTTTAGCAAATTGAATGTAGTTTTTAAACTACTAGGTTTATTTAAAATAAATAAAATCTATTTGGTGAAAATTCAAAATTTCAATACGTAATACTTAAATTTCAAGGAAAAAGTAGAAGTAGGTGTCTGTCGACCACCCTAACCACAATAAAATGATAATATTTTCTTATAAGATTTTAGATATAAGTAGAGGGCTCATGTCCCAATGTGATGCATATTTTTTTGTAAGTTTTTTCCAAGTAAATAATTAATTATGATTTTTTTATTACAACTTTTAAAAAATAAAAAAAATCGTATGTCTAACCACCTTAACTTGGTCAAAACTTCATGAAATTCATTTTCTTTTTTTTTAATCCTATAGTATGTGAAGCATAAAATGTGACACATGTCTTGTATTCAAAAAATGTTATTCAGTTTGAAAGCTATAGATGTTTTTCAATCAGCCTATCAATTAGGACTTTAGTTGTAATTCAAATATTTAATAATTATTTATTAAATTCAAAGTAAAACATAATTTATATTGGTGGAAAGCTGAGAATCTCCTTTAAAAACACTTTTCGTTTCATCAATTTTGGGTAAAAAAAAGTCGTCAGCCACATACCCTACAAAAACCCATCATATCGCCACTTTTTGGCCCATCATGATCCTGCACATACCCAGCTAGTGGCTCATCAACTAATTATGGAGGACGCGACAATCCTACCCATTTTTACAAGGGTTGGTTGACTCGATTACTTCTTGAAATTAATGGAATTCAGTGATGACTTGAAAAGAAGGTTTGCAGATACTCTTCAATATTATGAAGCTATGGTAAAGGGACTGTCAGTAGACGCATCTAAAACTACCATTGCACAAGTTATAGGACTACCAAGAATAGGGACATAATTTCCAGCTAGAGTCGACGTAGTTGCAGCCTGAGAAGAGTTCTACATAAGAGGAGAGGAATTAGACTCCTCATCACAAGGTATGAAAATACTTTCTCTCCCCTGGATATGGGAAAATTGGGCCTCTTATATTATCAGATACATTACCTGTGATGGTAGCAAAACCTTTTGTATACAATTCATTTCAAGTTATTGAGTCATCTTGGGCATAATAGGGTAGTGAATGTACCAAGTTTTCTTTACAACTTGTTGAAATGGATGTCCTTATAATACCAGAGGAAAAAAAGTGATACCTCTTTATCTCATCACTATTTAATTACATTTTTGATAAAGAGGAGTTTAAGGATTCAATACCCACAAGTGAAGTGGGAGGGTTTTAGAGAATGCATAGACATTAATAATTTGCTAGATGCACCTATAGTACTTGAGGATGTAGAAAATAAAATGAACCCCAAAATGATCTTGAAGAGGAAAACCCTCATGTCTCACCTGTGGCTTCACCTACCCGTAGCCAAGGCGATCATGGGGAACTTGAAGAACCAGAGTTTGGGCCACCCATAATTGAGGAATTACCTTCTTCTTCTAAGTCACAGAAATCTAAGAGTCAGAGAGGAAATGCATCTACCTCCTCTACACCCTCTAAACCAGAAGAAAGGGAAGATAGTTCAAAGAAAAATAGGGATACTCAAAAGTAGAAGAAGAGGATGTTCAGAAGTAGAAGAGTGTTAAAAAGGGAAAGAAGAAAATTGAGAAAGAAATACTCATACCTAGACACTCTGGTAGACTCAGGAAATAAGGTGCCACATAAGAGAATATAGGGGAACCTGAAGGAAAAGAGATGAGTAAAGAACAACCTCAGGAAGAGCAACATCAACAAGCACAATATTAGGAAAATTTTATAAATATAGAAACTGACTTTGAATTAGAAGGGGATGTTCTTGATAATGTGAATATACCAGTGAGAAAGAGAAGGTATGTGATGACAACTTCTAATTCTGAATCAGAAGATATATTTACTACCAAGAAGTTACAGACAAAACCCCTAGATAGTCCTATACATGCATATTATGAAGGAAGTAAGAAATTTGAAGATACAGAGGAGGTTTACATTGAAGAAAGAGATGTAAGGAAAAAACTCCAAGAGGCATTGGATAGGATTAAACACCTAAAGGAGTTAGTGCAAAAATTATGAGCAGAAGGATAAAGAAAGAGAAGCAAAAATGTAGGAGATGGAGGAGAAATTGTAGTTGTATGGTCATGGCACTAAGATAGATTTGTTGGCACAGTTGGTTGTTACCAAGATAGGGGACAAAGAACTAGCAATGCCAGATGAGAAATCCCCTCCTCTCAAAACTCTTGATTATCAAACAACCTTCTCACTTGGTTACCAATTGTGGAAAGTGACTAATGGTTTTGCACAAGAAAAAGGGAAATGAAAGAAGGAAAAGGAAGAATATTGAAAAGGATTGTAGTAGAGAGATATGGAATTAAACAAATCAGTAGTTCGTTTGGAGGAGATAGCAAATAAAGTTGCATAAATTGTTAGGTGTAGAGCTCCACCAAGAATATATGCACTGTTTTTATAGGAAAGGTTTTTATGCTTTCAATTCAGTAGATTAGTTAGCAAACATTCAGTTGGCATGAGTCAAACTTTTGAGTTTCTTGAATTTTTTGTTGCTTCCACACTCGAAGAACGGGATCAATTGTGTGATTTTTATTTGCACAACTATGTAATACCTAATGAGACAAAATGGAATCCTTTAATTTTTGTGGGAGATCTTCAAATCAGAGAACTTACCTCTTACTATAGAAACAAAAAAATTAGGGGTGAAATCATGGAAGAGTATGAAGAGAAAGAGAAATACATTGCATTTCCAGTAAGAAAAGAGGCAAAGGATCCAAATGCAGTTGTTGATGAATGGCTAAAACTTCTTAAACGTAAAGGAGTGGGTAAGAAAATCATGAAACTCGGGGAGGCAAACTGTGAAAGAATGAAGATGTTAGTTGTGGGTGTCGGACAACGGTGTTATAAGCATGTAAAAAATAGATGGAATAGTTTAACATTTGAATTACAGAAGAAAGAGCCACGTTCTATGTATAATTTCACTGCTATGCTATAGAGGGTACACAAATACATAGCAATTGGTGTCAACAAAGGAGTTTATTTGGTACCGCTCACCTTCCATCCACCTATTCTCCTCTACCCAATCCCACGTTGGACTGGGGAGAAAGGTGATGAGTGTGAGAAAGCAGGAATTATCAGGATGAGGCAGCTTTTAGAATATCAAGGGTTCTATTTGAAACAGATTTAGGGGGTTGACACAGTCATGGACCTAAGACAAATTGCTTTCCAGTACAATCAATATCCCTAGTATTTTTCTTGGGGACAAGCAAAAGGCTAGTTGGGGGGAGATGATAGGTCTAGATAATAGCTTATTTTATGTCGTTCTTTTACATATTTTGAGATACTTTTAGATGAATTTTCTAGAAAATGCTCCTACATTATACTGTCCTTTTATATCTATTATGTAAACTTGAACCCAAAATATGTTGATGGAATTATGGTTAGAATATATTAGTATTAAATGGCTTATATGAAGATGTGTATAGAATGTTGATAGAATGCTATGTTTTGATTGTGATAGCTATCCTTGTGTACATTCTTTGCAAAATTAACTTGTTTGCAACTAAAGAGGAGTTGCGGCATGTGGAAGTTGCAGGATGAACCCACAACAAAAGGAACGTTGGACACCAAAACAAGGGAGTTCTAGATTAGACTGAATGTGATGATTGTTGATTAAAGGCACTTGATGAAGGTTGAATGTGCATTATTATAACTAGTTAATAAACACTAAAGAAGAGGTCTCCTTCACTCATAAGATTTTGACAAATGGTTGTAGAGTTTTAGTCCTGTTAGGATTCTTTTTCCTTTTGAGTTAGTTGAACAATTCAAGTCTTAACTCTATGATCTAAACATCTGGGAGTGGAGTTAATGATTTCAATTAAGTGTTGCTTTGGATAAGATTCCCTCAAGCTTGTATATAGTTGTTGGTTAAATCCGCGAAATAGTTAGTTGGTTTTTTAGTTTTATGTTATCAGTTACTTTCAGTTCCAAGACATGAAAAAATATTCAGAATGATTGAGTACAATCTGTGGAAAGATCTTTTGTAATCTTTTATGATATGCAATGAATGGAGTTAATTTCATGGGATGCGTAGAATCTATTATCTATATTTGGGTTTAATTAAAGTGATAACAACCACTTGAGTAAGCCATGCTCAAGGTATTGTTTCTCACTTCATGTTCTAGTTATTCATTTATGTTTAATAGCTATTATTAGTTTGTCACTACTTCATGAATCATATGCAAGTTAATTAGAATTGCATTTCTTGCTTATTGTTAATAAATGCTTATGGATATGCATGCAATGGTTAACCAGTAGTACTCCGGAGGTTAATTTAGTCGATTCATTAGTTTTTATCAGTTTTTGAGTTGCCACGTCATCATTTCATTAGTAATAGTTCAGTTATAGTCTAAGTTGTAGGTACCCGTAGCAACTAGTTGTGGTTTATATTTTTATTGTTTTGTAATTCTGTGAGTTTCCAAAAAATAGAATAACTTAAGTAGGATAGTTTAAGTAGTTTTTGAGTCCTTGAAGGCATATACAATGTTGAACCATCACAAGCTAACAAGCCTTGGGTTGATAATTTAATGTAATCTTGAGAAATGTTGAGTGGACTATTCAGTTAGTTAAACCTCTGAATTGTGTAGGTTCTACCAAGTTTACAATACATTAGCTTAGACTTTACATTAGCCCTTACTAAAAATAACAAAAATAAGAAACAATATTTTTGGTGATGCAAGATATGAGTTTTCTCCTCCTCTTGAGGGATTTTTTTGTTATGGGTTTTCTCCTTTTCTTTTTTTGAGGACTATTTTGTACATGGTTATATAACATGGATACAAATTTACTTGGACCTATTTATCAATCTTTCCTATCCGCCTAAGATACACTCAAGTGGGTATTGATACATTATTTTATTTTATTACATTTAAATAATTACTTTATTGTATATTATGCACCTAAGTTAGGATAATTCAACATAGGTAGGTTGCATTTACATAATGTGAAATGTGCTTTCATAGTTTGATGGATATATTTTTCACACATACATGAACTCCTTTATTACATATTAGTTGTGCATTCACATCTCTTAGTGGTGTATCCTATGTACACCCACTTGCAGCTCTCATTTGAGAAATCTAGAATCTCAAATCTTTTATATTTGTATCATTTGATAGAATATAATTATTCTCTAACTTTGGGTCTCTTTTGTGCTTTCATTAAAGCTCCTTGATCTTGGTTGGATATATCCATAGAAAAATCTTCTATGTTATATGTGTAAAAGGAAAATAAGCTAGGATTTTATCCAATTATATGGAAATGGCACTAACTATTATAGTTGTAAATGTATTCATGTTATTTTTTTGAAGAAGGATTTTCTAATATAGCCCCTTGGATCGAGGTCTGGGCACAATTCATTCTTTTGGGTTGAGATTTCTCATGATTTTCCTCCCACTAGACTTATACTTAAAATAATGATAACTAGAGTGCTAATATTTGTAAAATGGTTGCTTAGAATGAGAGCAAGTAAATAAAAACCAATCATGAGAAGAGGAAATTAATAAGAGAAACCTACCAACCTAATTATAAAACTCTAAAAAGTGAGTATGTTCCTTTGCATCTCTACCACCATCAAGAAATACTTGCAATCCAATTAATTAAGATTTTAGGAGCATTAAGATACTTTTGTAACACTTTTAATTTTCTTAAAATATTGTCTTGCTTGAAAGTAATTTGATTGAATATGCATGAGATTTTTGAGATTATTTAGTAGAAAAAAAATTTACTTCAAGAGAAATCCTATGAATTTTAAGAGAGAACACATTCACTTCCACAACATGCCTATGCACTTTGACATCGAGTAGGTATGCACTTCAATTCTACCCTTGATCATTTTTTATACTTTTTCACATTATACATTATAGAATGAGTGAAAACATGTCTCAAAATGCTTCATTAGTTATATGAATTATGAAGCAATATTATTTTCTTAGTTAAAATAAAATATAACATGATTTTGTGATCCTATTTGCATCATATTTATTTTATATTTGATAATCAAATGAGGATCGAGTAAGAAATATATTCATTTATAGTATTTTTCAAGATCTTGTACTAAAAATGATAAGAAGTGTTACAAAATTTGAGTTTAATCAAAAGCACAAGTTGCTCACTATGCAAGAATCTACCAATATCCTTATAATTTAAAAGTGATGTTACATGGTAGTGTTCTCTTCCAAGAAGGTATATTTTTTTATATCAATAGAAAAATAGTTGAACTCCTAACTTCTTAACATTAGGATAAGTTCCTTATTCAAATATGCATGAGAATTATCATCAACAACTTTACTATAATATCATCGTCAACTTCTTAAAATTGATTGTTGTACTTGACCATTGTATAAACCTTTTAGAGATAAATGTATGTTGCAATAAATAGTTCTCAGTAACATTGCATGTCTATACAAATTTGGTCAATCGTAATTTTTTCTTAAAAAAAATTATGAACCATATTCTCACAAAAGTTGCATTCAATAGTTAAATGATGCTTATTATTCTCCAATAATAAAAATATGTTGAACACCCAAAATACTGAGAGGGGGGGTGAATCGGTATTCTCTTAAACCATCCAAACATTAAACATCCAATCTGTTGAAAAATGAGGTGTTTTCTTAGCTTAATACTCTGTAAAACTTTAATATTGCTAATCTAAGTAAGATTTTTCTTTGTTACATATATTCTTTGTGGGTGATTATCTTGATCAATCCATTTTACTATTGTAGAATGTAGACAAAAGTTGATAGAAGAACTAGATAGGATATTAGAAAGATTACACAATATATAATGTGGAGAAACCCTTTCAGGAAAAAACTCCACCAAGAATTATTCTATTATTCAATCTCTGAAATACAATAGCTCCAATTCTTTCTTGAGAATGCTTCTTCTATCTTTACCAATCTTCTTCACACCTGCAAATAACAATTATGAAAACTCTCTTCAACTTGAATGAGATATAGAGACAATATGCAACCTTGTAATCTCCAAATTGTGATAATTACAATGCACAAGCTCAAGCCCTTGAAAAGGTACGCCATATTGCTTCAAGTTGAGTTATTTTGTGAAGACTAAATCTTACAACATGTGCTTCATGCATTTGGGAATCCCAAACTGAAGCTACAACTTATCCTTCACTTTGGTGATAATTCCAAAGCTCTTCCTCAAAGTTGGCACCCATAAGTAATCCTACTTAACTGATCCTTTAGAAATATCTTATCATGCAAGAGAGGTAAATCCAAGAAAGCATCTTGGGTGCCCAAGTTGGCTCCAAGTGATTTCTAGTTAACTGAAACATCTACTCAACACCATTCATGTAAGAATGGTCATCCCCTGTTAACTGGAGGTAGTCCCTATTATCTGTCACACAACTTAATGTTATTAGCCATGCATTCCAAGTTAACTGAAGTTAACTAACATACAACTAAAACTAACTGAAGACAACTGAACCATAACTGAATTGAACTAAACTAAACGAAACTGAACTAAACTGAACTAGACTAATTCTGAACTAAACTAAACTAAACCGAACTGAACTGAACTGATTTGAATTGAACTGAACTAAATTTCATGCATGCAAACATCAAACCCTAACTTCTAGGATCTTTACATGCATTCAAAAGTGTTAAATGTTACTCTATATAGTTAATTGAACACAAGGTGAGTGCCACCTTACCATGTGGGTGCCCCATGTGCCCTATTATTTAGGAACTCACTATGGACGCCCTCACATGCTCCTTACATTTAGAATTAAGTACAAATTTCAATAATCATGATTATTTCATCAAATATTAATCTCTTCCTAATCTTAGTGTTGTTGAACACATTCCAAGAATCTAGGAGATATATGAAATAATTAATGTTTAGGATTTGCAATTAAATGGCATCCTATTTCGAACACAATCACCAAATCATATTCAACTACAATAAAGAAGGAAAGCATGAAACATCAACAACACCAGATAATACATGAACACAAGGATTTTTACATGGAAATCCCAAAATGGGAAAAACCACGGTGAGGATTAGCTCACAATATATTATAACCAATATAGTATATTTAAAAAAGTGCTCAATGTAGGTGGAGTCACTGTCTAAGGGGACTCACTATCCATAGAGAAAAAGATAGAAGAGATATGGTGGCTCACAACCTATTTTGAATTTTACAATTGCATCTATCATATGCATGAAATCTAGTTCCAATGAAGGTCAATAAAATTGATTTTACACACTTCATCTGATTTTGATCTAACGCGTTGATTTCTTCTACATTCGCATCACTTTAATCTTCTACTCAACATTCACAACTAAAATTTGCATTGCTCTTATAATATTCGCATGTAGAATATTCACAACATACATCACACTACACAAAACATCAAAAAAGATCTAGCATATATCTGCTTCAAGAATAACATCAATTAGGTCGGACTAATTAGATGTAGTATTCAAAACATAACTTGTCGGCTTCAATCCTTTTCGCACACGCTTCACACCAAAGTTCAAAACTCAAAACAACTTGAAATGGGTTTGCATAGACCTATAATAGATCTCACATAAGACCACAACACTTATTTAATCTTGCATACCTTCACACTTATTAGGTTGGCACTACATAGGACCTAATACCAAAATTCTTCAACTATGTATCCACATTCGGACACGTGGACCTTAAAACTCAACATCAACTGAAATTCATACACTATTGCCATCTTTCAACTTATCCTCAAAAGTGCAAAGCCAAAAACTTATCCGTAGAGAAGTGCAGACTCTTCCACTCAAATGCACTATACATAAAATAATTGTAAACTGCTAGACCGAACTTCCATTACTTAGATCTCTCAAACCAAAAGCCAAAACATAATGAAATTCTAGAATCAGATACTTCTAACAACCAAAAAAATAATGTTAGAAGCGCAAAGTGACAACTTCAATTGCGGACTAGTGTGGACCCAAAAACGAATGCTTTGTCACACTGAATTAACAAAATTGACACTTAGTCAATTTCCAACACAACTAACTTCTCTTAATCAAACCATCTTGAAAAATTGTATACCATACACACTCCAAAACTTATTAGAATCAACCAAATTGATCTACACCAAGTTCTTCATATCAAGATGTAATGTTGACATCAATGACCACACTACAACACATAGTAATATACCTTTGTGCTTATCCTTCATGCTCATGTTTCCAACAATAGCATCAATGACATTCTTCCAACAATCTCCCTCTTGGTTATTGATGGAAACATGCCAAAAATTATTCAAAACATTCTCCAAACCATTCTCCCCCTTTGACATCAAGGAAAGGGATCATCTACCAATTGTTCTGACATTCACCGAATCTCCCCCTAAGAAATATGTACATATATACAAATTTGAAAGATATAATTGACTCCCCCTAAGTCATCTACCAAAGTGAAAAAACAAAAGTCTATATTGGAAACTACTCTATAGGCTCCGCATATTTACAAAGAATATGAAAATTGAAAAACTGAAATGCATAAAAGATAAGAAATATGTCAATCAGAGGAGGTTGACGCCTACAACTTTTGTAGATGGGTCTTCCATGCTTTCTTTCCATCTTCCCATGTCTTTGAAATGTTGTCCCAAGTAATCTGCACTACGTTTCAAGCTCCATTAATATGTCCTCTTCTTCTTCTGGATTGCTAGGTACCGGATTCATTTGCATAGCCTTATTGGTACCAAATTCATCTGTTTAGTGATAAGGGCACTTGATACAGGAATGAATTTTTCATTCACCAAGTCCCTTGTTTCTCCATACTATAAGATGACATTCTCCCTTTGTGCTTGTAGCTGGAAAAACTTCATATGCATATCTTCAATAGTGTTCCTTATGTTTTTAGTCAAGTCCAACATTGGATCATATGCACCAAAGTCTTTATTGATCTAGGACTCAATAGAGTCCATCTCAATTTTTATGCTTTGTGTGGCTTTGGGCTACTTCATGCAATATTGGAACAAGGCATTCTCCTCATCCATACAAATTTGTGCACTCTTCACCATTTCTAAAAAAAAATTGTGTGCAAGTGCACACTTCTCTGAGATTTCCATCATTTTCTTATCATTTAATCTCTTCTCTACCTCCTTTTCTACTTCTCCCTTAAGTCCAAATGCATATTCTTTAAAGGAATCAATTAAAATCTTTAATTTTTCCATACTAAAGAGAGGTGTATCAATGTTTTCTCCAGGTATGAACTCATGTAATGCTTTCACTGCTTCTTCCATTAATTCTCCACTCTTCTAGTGAGTCTCTATGATCTTCTTTTAGGTAAATGCATGAAATACATCTCCCAACTGTATCTTATGGAGGGGAGAGATCTTGTCCAGATCTACATTGCCTTGTTGCATCGGTAGTTGTAGAAATTGAGATGAAACAATAGGTTATAAATTTAGCTAAATGCCTAGTAGATTGTTTAATGAATCTATGGAGGAACCGAAGGATTCACTAGAAGGATTTGTAATGTCCACAACCTTTCCCTTCAAGTACTTTTCTTCAATATTTCTAGAGTTTGTTTGTTTTTCTTCTTTTTCTTGTGCATCTCTAGATGCATCCTCATCATCATCATTCTTGTTTGTATTCTCTTCCTCTAGAGGGTTCTCAGTGTTAACCAAAGGAATAATGTTTTCTTCTGGTACCAGAGGAGGCGTATCTTCCTTCGCAATGTCTTCTCTGATCACTGCTTCCTCAACATTCCTTTCTATCATGTCTTCTTCCAAAGGTGTATTAACCTGTGTAGCAGCATCATTTGCATCATGCTCATGTTGAGCTTCATCTATTTGCACATCTCCTTCAATATTTTGTTCTAGAGTAGAGGTCTCCACTTTCATCTCTTCTTTATTCTCTGGTGTAATTCCCAGCTTCCGTGCTATCTCTTCTTCTTGTTCAATGCTTTCCTTTCTGAGATCATTTTGATTTTTACCCATAAGGGTTGTCACCCTTTTCTTAGTCCTGAGTTCCTTACTAAATATTGTGGCTAAAGTGGCTTTGTTTTCCTCAGAGAGAGGAGCACTAATCCTCTCCAATGCTTCTTCTCTTAGCCTTGCTTCTTGTAAGAGAGGGGGACCAATCACATCAAGGCCCGAGGTCATAGAGAGCCAAGAGCGAAAGGCTGCCCTAACTTACCTCACTCTAAAGGGATGTTTTGGTAATAGGGATCGAGAATGATGAGGACTATAAGGTGTCTTGATCACTTTACATATCTGAACTTTAGTTTGAGCTAGGCAAGCTAGTTTTTAGAGTGGTATTGTGCCTCAAACAACTCTCTATCCAAGGATGACAGCATAGTTCTGGGACGTCAACACAGTGTGTTGGCATCTCTCGGGCATGCTGGCATCTGTATGGCCAGAAAATAGTGAGCACAGTATGAACTACTCAAAAACTAACTAATTGGCCTAGTTGGTTGGTTTCGATGAAAAAAATAGAATATAAAGTAAGAGAGAAACAAACGAAGATGATAAAGCAGATAGATAAAGGCTAAAGTAATAAAGATAATCTCACCAAAATGCACATTTGCTAGCTAACTCCACATGCTCTTTCACCTACACACAAGAAGGAAGGGGAAAATTGTTGGGGCTGAATAGGGGCCTGCCTCATTCAAACCTTCATTTTGGTGTTTCCACATCCATGGACAATCAGATAGCAACGAAAGAGAAATATGCGATAAAGAAGTAAAGAAGGAAGGAATGCAAATAACACTAGAAAATAGTAAAGAGCTACTCAACCAAATTGAAAATGAGAGGAGCGAAACATTACCACCTCCACCAAGAGCTCACTAGCCAATGGAGGAGAAAGAAGGCTTGAACAATCACCACAACCTCGATCGCGATGAAGGGAGGTCTCACAAAACCTCAAGCCCACGTTGCAATGGCTTGCTTCACACTTGCTTTACGGAGTTGACGGAGTGTTGTTGCTGCAATGGAGTGTTGAAAATGCTGGAAGTGAAAGAAGGATGGATTGAATGCTTACAGATTTCCAAAAGAGATGAGAAAAAGATGAGTTAAATGAAGAATGGATGAATTTGAAGGAGAAGGAAGAATCTTTCATTTTTAGGGTTGGTTGGTCGAAGAGGGATGTTACAAATTGACCCCAATCGAAAGTCTAACGCCTCTACCAACTTCACACGTAGGAATCTATCAGGGATGTAAGCACACCACGTGGATGTCTGTGTGCTGCAGGTGCATCCCCGAAAAATATTCTTCTACCGACACAAAGGACAAATGCTAAGTGGAAGGAAGGCAGCTTGCTGATGTGGAATTTTTCCTTTGGATTTGGTTTTCTAAGGTGAGGATGTGTAAAAGGGTAATTTGCGTAAGGGGTGCAAATTCACTCCTATACATTTTTCCCCCACTTTAGCGAGCACGAATACTAATGAGTGCTTCGGTAAAGTAGATCAAAAAGGTAGTAGGGTTAGAAATGTATACCTCAACCATCAAGCAAGCATACCACAATTTGGTGAGCTCAAAAGTGTAGGGTAAGCAAAGGACTTCATATCCTCGCAGAACTATGAAGCTATAGAATGAAAGAAACTTACAAGCCTATAGACCTACAAGGAGGCGATCCCCAAGATCTCTCACATGAAGCAATCCTCAAGAAGTATGCACTTTATAGGCCTGTAGACCTGCAACAAGCTATCTCCCAAGATCTCTCACATGAAGGAAACCCAAAAAAAGTTCCCTACAAACCTGCAAACCTACAAGGAAGGTGTCCTCCAAGATCTCTCACATGAAGGAAACCCAGAAAAAGTACCCTATAGACCCGAAAACCTACAAAAAAGGTGTCCTCCAAGATCTCTCACATGAAGGAAACCCAAGAAAAGCACCTTACAGGCTCGCAAACCTACAAGGGAGGTATCCTCCAAGATCTCTCACATGAAGGAAACCCTAGAAAAAGTGCCTTACAGGCCTACAGACCTGCAAGGCAAGTGTCCTCCAAGATCTCTCACATGAACGAAACCCCATAAAAAGTTCCTTACAGGCTTGCAAACCTGGAAGGGAGCGACCCCCAAGATCTTTCACATGGAGGAAGCTTAGAGAAAGTGTCTTATAGGCCTAGATCTCTCACATGGAGGAAACCTAGAAAAGAGACTCTACAGAGTTGGAAAGTGACTTTACAAGCACACTTGCAAAGTGACATGTTTGCCTATAGATAGAACATGTTCGAAAGTGGCGATGTAGGAAAGTAAGTGAATAGTCACGCAGATCGTCGATAGATTGGAAATATTTCAAAGGGGTCTGTTGGGAACCCAGTGTGAAGAGGTCCACTGAAGGGATGCTCTATTTGAAAGTGCAAAAGAGATTTTTTTTCTCAAATCAATTCAATATCAAGGAATCCTTTTGAAAAAAATTCAATTCATCAAGGAATTCAAAAGGAAGAAGATGTCCCCTTGTGAGGGGAAGGTCAAAGTTGCTTCCACCTCAGAGGAAAGTTTAAGTTCTTTCTTTACGAACCCATGATGAAGGAAACACATTTTGTTAGGGGTCCAAGTCAAGAATGCGATTCTTTGAAAAAGTTTGCAAAGATTCTCAAGAAAATATTTGTTGGAAACGAATACATTTTCTAAAAATTAAAGTGTTATAGAAAAGGAATTGTCACACAGGAGAGGGACAACTCAAGCAAAGAAGAGAGAAAGATAAGAAAAAAGAAAAGGAGAAATAAACATAAACATGGGGCATAGGGGTGATCTAATATTTTGGGGTCAGAGCTGCTCATAAATATATATAAGTATAATAATAGTAGTATATAAATGAACTGTCATCAACCCCCTACTATATCAGACCATGTGAAGAATTCATGAGAAGACAAAGCAAAAAATTAAAAAAATGAGTCAAGATGGAAGGGAAGCCTAAATGCCCCCAACGCTTTGCATTGTCCCCAATTTATTGAAAATTAAGCACAAACATGGAAGAATGATGATACAAATGGAAGGTTTATGACACAAAAACCATGCCTATATCCAAGCACCAACAAGGGTGACAAGGGTCATCCAGGCACACATAGCATGATCATGGGGGGAACACACCACAACACACACACATCTAATCTATAGATAAAGAAGTGGCCTCCCCCTAACACTCATCGACCAAGAGGTCATCTGCTTCCCACTCTAGATCATCATAAGGGGAAGAAGGAAGAGCCTGTAGTGGCGGAGTATTAAGGGGAGGAGCTTCCAACCCTCCTGCAAGGTCTCCTCCACTCGTCTCTTGTGGAGCTATGGTCAACGATTTCATGAAAATTACTGACAAGGCCGAAACTTCATCCAGAGAGTTAAACATACACTTTTTTGGAGTTCCATGTCATACCTTAATGGATGGAGAGGATTGTACCCGAGATTCACTACTAGGCTCACTGAATGACTCGGGAGAGGTGACAAACTCAAGGGAAGTCGAGGCTGGTTCTGTCACTAGGATAGTATAGGCCAACGCAGGACCACCCTTCGGAGAAGGTGGGCTCCTCTTACACTCTCCATTGCTAGAGGTACCACTCTCCACCTTTTTCTCTATCGAGGGATGTGAACTCCCCATAGATGAGCCAAGAGGTGCAAAGGAAGAGGAGGAGGAGAAAACCGTGGTGAATACCATCAAAGTGTTCAGCATGTTAAATACCCAAGATACTAAGAGGGTGGGGGGTTAATCAGTAGCTTCTTAAAATTATTGAACAAACACCATCCAATTACTCCAATGCATATAACAATAAAAATAATCAAGAGCATTAACAAAACATAAAAACAAACAAGACATGAACACCAGGATTTTTACGTGGAAAACCCAAGATGGGAAAAGTCACGGTGAGGATTAGCTCACAATATAGTATAACCGGTTATAAAATATTACAAAAGGGTGGCTCACTGCCAGGACTCACTGTCCAAAATGGGAGGCTCATTACCTACAAAAGATACAGTAACAAAATGGATTACAGCCAGAAAATGAACTAATAAAGCTACACCTAACAAGTGATGATTCAATTCCTTTGATGCTTAGTAAACTAACTTTACACACTTCATCATACTTTTCTTCTTCGCACACTTCAATACTTCACATCCACAATCTCAAAACTATCCAGTATATATATCTGATACATCTGCAAGCATCAATTAGGTTGGCCTAATTAGATGCAACCCTTAATCACCAAAAATCAATTGTCGGCTTCAAGCATGTAGAAAACCTTTCTAAAAAAAATTCAAACGTGTAGCACGCTAAAAAATTTCGGCATGGACCAAAGATAGGTCACACATACATCCAAAACACAAAATTAATCCATTACAACATCAAAAATACATTAGGTCAGCTAGAGATAGACCTAATAGCAAAAATGCAATCAAAAGAATAATGCCAATTCTCCAAACGAGCACCTGTGCACATGGGATTCTGGACATACAAGCTTCCAGCATCCAAAAACCATTTCCCAAAATCACAAGCAAAGATATTCATTAGCGAAGGATTGCAGACCAAGATACTGAAGGATAGTAACTGCATACCGGTTCAAACTTTGAACTTAACCTTGCAGTTGCAACTCTTATAACATGGTGACATCAATGACAACACAAAAACTGGAAAATCAGATGTTCTTCTTCATTCTTCCAACAATCTCCCCCTTTTTCATTTATGGCAACATGTTCCAAAATAATTTACAAAACCTCCTATGTACAACACACTCCTTTCCTCATCACAACATTCTCTCCCCCTTACAACATTCTCTCCCCCTTTCTTCATTACAACATTTTCTCCCCCTTTGACATCACAGAAAAAGGGTGGTCCAAAAAGGAATATGAAAACTAAAAAATATTACCTGGAGGATGGGGAGCCTTGAACCTCCTTAAGAATACCTTGCCAAGTTGCCTTACCATTCTCCCAACTCTTCTTTGCAGCAATCAACATTATGTTCAGGGATTCCAATTCCATCAGAATTTCTTTTGCATCATCTGGGGTACCAGGAGTCAGATTTATCTTCTCTAATTTCTTTGTATTTTCCAAGGCATTGGCAACCAAGGTGTACTCCATTCTTACAAGGTCACCCAACTGACTGAATCTTTTGATGATATCTTCCTTCTGCTTTTGAAGAATAAAGAATTTGTCTCTGTGAGCAGAGATGGCATTCTAGGTTATCCTATCTTTATCTTTGGATGCACTGTAAGTACTAGAGACAACAATCAACTAGGACTCAATGGAGTCCATTAGATCTTTTATGTTCTAAGTGGCATCTGACCACTTTAAGCAATAAGCAAAAACAACATTTTCTTCAAACTCACAAGCCTGCACAACTTCTTGATTCTTTTCAACCTTGGTGTGTGCCAAAGCACACTTATCATGAAGTGCCAAAATTATTTTCTCCGCCAACTTCTCTTCAACCTCTTCCCTTGTCTTCTCACCTAGTTTGAAGGCATACTCCTTAAAGGAGTCCAATAGAAGTTTCAGATTCTCTACCGGAGTGAGAGATGTATCCATTGATGTACCAGGTGTGGCTTCCTACAAAGCTTTGATAGCATCATCAATAAGCTTTGTTCCTTTCTAGTGTGTTTCCAGAATTTCTCTTCTCCCAAATGCATGCAATGCATCCCCTAACACCAACTTATGAATAGGAATTTTTTTTATCTAAGTCCACACTACCTTGAATCATGGGAAGTTGTACAAGCTCCAGAGGAATCATTAGCCAGAATCTGATATGCTTGGATAGCAAGCCTTTTAATAAATCATCACCAAAGGAGGGTTCTCCGAGAGACTTCTGAGATTCTACAACCTGCCTTCAATCTTCTTCATTCTTCCTAGAAAATTCTCCATTTTTCTCTTCTTTCTCTACCTTCTCTTCTTCTTCTTTTCCATCTTCTTTTTCATCTGTGTCTTTGTCTCTGTTGCCTTCTTCATCATTCCCTTCACCTTCATTTTCATCTTTTTCTCCTTCAGCTTTATCTTTTTCACCTTCATAATGCTCTGGAGGGTCAACATCATGCTTCTTTGGCTCAGCTTCTCCCTCATTTTGCTTCTACATCTCTGGAGGATCATTTGCAACACTTGTATCCGAAGGGTTATCTGCATCATTTGTTTATGAAGGAATGCATGTGTCACCTATACCATAAGGAATGTCTTGCTTTACCTCTACAAAATCTTCTTCTCCTATCTTAGGTGCAAAACTAGATGGGAGTGCACCAAGCATGCCATATTTCTCAGCCATACCTCTAATGGCTTCTACAGTTTCTTTCCTTATTTTCTTTATCTACTTCTTGTCATTTATCATCAGAGTATTTACTCTTTTCTTCATCTGGAACATCTTTGAATATATCTTCTTCAAAGTTTCCAAATCATTTGGGGTCAAAAAGGACCCAAGTTTATCAAAAGCATCATTTCTTATCTTCTCTTCTAGTTCAACAGCCTCTAATATCCTTTTCATCAAGGCTTCCCACATTTTCTCAGGCACATTGTTCTTCACATAATCCCAACTAACTTCCAGAGTGATAACATACCAAATAACAACTAAAATAAAAGTTTTTTGTCTTCTCTACCTACTTGATCATAATATTTTGTTGTAGGCTTTAGCATATCTTCAAAATGTATCAAGGTATTGACTAATGCCTCTAATCTAAAAGGGGAACCAGGTCTTGTTGTGCAGTTTTTCACACACACACCCCGTTGAAAGCAGGGACCCTCTTTTGCTTTCGTTTTTGGTGTTTTGGCCCTTGGTTCTTTGAGGTTCTGTTTCCTTAACGCGTGCTTGAATGATTATCTTATTCGTGCAAATGCCCCCCTTCTGGGAAGCACTTTGAAAATATAATGTTTTGAACTCATTTCAGATTTTTGGCTCTTTTTAGGAAAATCCCCTTTGGACGGAATTCCCGAATGATTTGAAAACCCAGTGGCTAATGTTTTGCACTGTTTTCCGAAAATTCTCTTACCTTGCGAAATTCCGCATGGATCGGATTTTCTCAAAAATCCGTCTCCTTGCTAAATTCCTAGATTGCATTTGGCATGTCTTGTTGATTGCATTAATGCTTAGAGGTATGATTCTTACGGCCAGTACTTAGTGGGTTTTGGAGGATTTCTTGTTATCATTTGCTTTGCATTTCCATTTAGGATTTTGATGCTGAGTGCTTGATTGATTTACTGGCTCGAGTGATTGATTTAAGGATTTATCGGTGGGTTTCTTGCATCTTCAGTTACTTGCTAGGGCATTGAGGTTTGTTTCCAGCCGTTGCTGCAGTTAAATCCACTTCATTCGGGTATGTGGTTCGGGCCTTGCTTGTGTTTCTTTAATGTTGATGGCCCAGTCATTGTATTTGTTAATCGATGAGTTTAGTGGTTCCTAGCATTCTCATGTTGCATTTTCGAGCTCAACCCTATGTGCATGGTTGTTTCCGTTTCGGTTGATTTTAGGGTTTTTGAGCTTGTGTGATTGTCGGCCCTGATTGAGTTTGTGAGCTTTTTTTCGATTTCATTTAGGTGAAACTCACCTGCATCTCCTTTGAATAACCCATCCTCGAGCTTAGTAAGAATGGAAATCGAAATCTGAGCTAACTCTCCTGCGTTAATGGAAAATTTTAGGGTTTAAGCTTAGAAAATTGATGATTAAATTTGGGGCATCACCGTCCCTCACCAATTTTCCTCTGAGAATGTTGGGAACCAATGGATAACTAATTTGAGACTTGAAACAAATTGGATTTGAGCCTAAGGTCCTCAAATTTGTGATCGTTCGATCAATTTGAGTGAAGTTGTGAGAAAACGTTGGCATTCGGGTTTTCCTTCAACTTCGGGATTTTCCTTCACTGGCGGAGTTCCCCGATTTTCCATTTTCTCTTCGAAGTGTGTTGTGATCTAGAATTATGCCTGCTTTGCATATTTTCGTTCCCTCTAGATTTTACCAAAATTTCCTTTGTTCCCTCATTTTTTTGGAATTCGTAAGCTATTGTTGTTTTTCACGGATTTCTATCCTAGGCGGAATTCTCTGAAACTTTGTTGAAAATGAAGAACTGAGAGATAACATGATTTATTTGCTAGTGATTATGCATTGTATGATCAATTTGAATTATTTAAAGATGTATCATGTTGTTTCTTGGTTAATGAAAGTTGATGAAATCATTATTGGATGCTTTTATGTTTTTTTCGCTAAAATCCGCCTGGCTGGGAATTTTTTGAAATTCCTCTCTGGCCTGGATTCTACAGGAAGACTAAAAACCTGAACTTTGAGATGATTAATTTTATGAGGTTTTGGAGCATTTTTCCTATCTTGGGACTTATATTGAGGTTGAATATTCCATTTTTTATTAGTTAACTTGAGTTCCATGTGATCTTTATTGTGGTTCCTTGTTGGATGTAGGTTGAATTGAGTAGAGAGATGGCTAGCAATAGGACAGTGGGCAGGCAGACAGATTCAAGTGCTGAAGGATCTTCGCTCTCAAAAGCAGAAAGAATTAAGCTAGACATAAAGAGTAAGGTTCCTAAGTCTAAGTTGTCATCTGCTTGGTCTAAAATTGGTGGCACTAATGTGGATGGATTGGGATAAAGTCGTCAATCAATCAAAGGATGAGATTAAATCCATGGAGAGGAAATTTAAAGTGTTGGTTACTTCACCTATGGCCGACTTGGACAAGGTATTTTTGAAGGTACAAGATCAAATAGATAAGGATAGGGGAAAGAGCATTTAATATAGGGCTACATTGAAATTTGTGCTTCCCTCTTCATCCTTCACATGCATTGGACCGAGCTTTGTTGGAGACCCCAGGCCGACCTTGATGAGTCCCAAGCATTTAATGTTATTTCATGTTTATCTGGAATTTCTTGGGCCAACTTGTTTGTGGCTGTTTTATTATTGTAAACCCTAATTAGGCTGACATATCTTGGGGGTTCCTATAAATATGGCATTTTTCACCTCATTTGTAAGGGGTAGTAGTAGAGGGAGACTAGAGTAGAAGAATTTGACTTAGAAGCAAGTAGGGTAGTAAAGCAAGGAGTTAGAGCTAGAAATTAATCTATTTTGGAGCAAGTGTTGTAACACAGAACTTTGGAATTGTTGTTGTCATTGGATGTTTCAATACAATGGAGGACATTGTGATTTCTGGTGATCTCTTTGTGTTGACTTATCTTGCATGGTTCTTATGATTCTATATTTTGAAATTGCTCAAGGTTATTTGATATATATTAGATTTAGAATTAAGAATGATTCAATGGAGTTTATGGTTTAATGCTTGAAGTGTTTGCATCAATCCCTGGTCCATACTTTTTCTAGCTAGCTGATTGTTGATTGCTTTGCAAAGTTAGCTTGGACTTTAAATTTATTGTGCTTAGTTCAATTGTGGATGTTTGTTAATTTAGATTGCAATTGGATTGTTTTGAATGAATGTTCATGATCTGAAAATCTTTAATGCCTTAGAAGATTGCACTATTTCTATAATATTGCAGATTCATCTGGGTCAAGCCGAAATCAGTTTTTGAGGGATTGGTCCATCTCAAGTATTTCGTCATTTGCATTGTTAATCTTAGGTTTAGTGTTAAATTTAAGAGTCTCTTTAAAACCTTATCACTTTTGCTCTTTCTTTGTTATTTGGGTTAGATTTACGATTGGAAGTATCACCATATTGCTAGATTTGATAGATTTAAGGATTCAGTATTTGCTTGTAGTAAGGTTCCTTTGTGATTACCAGCATTTTCACATTTATCACTGAGTTGTTTATGCATTGTCAAGACCTGACGTTAGAGACCTTCGGGTTATCTCTTGAGGCTTGCTGATAGATATTTACCTTTCAAGAGAGATAGGATTTCATATTCTGTCTGAGTTGTTGTTGTGCAGAAAACACCATCAACAGGTCTTACTGGAGAGTCCTTTTGTTCTTCTTGGTCCAGAGAGGCTTCTTCTGACACCTTTTCTTTCTTCAATTTTGGTTTGGTGTGCACATGAATACCAAATTCTTGTTCTTCATCTTCTTCAGAGGACGACACAATATGATTTTTTTCTGAACCAACACTAGCTTCCTATGAAGCACCTTCACTAGATGGCATGCTTCATCTTCTCTTCCTTACCAATTTTGTTGCAGGGTCTTCCTCCTCTTCCTCTTGATCTTCAGTGATGCTAAGGTTTTTCTACCTTGTTTTCTTTTCCTACTTTCCTCTCTTTACTCATGGGACCAAAGGAGTCTCTTTTCTTTTCCCAAATCTAGTATTGGGTCCAGAAGGAGTTGGGCCTTTGCCTTTGCTAGTAACACTAGGTTCTACCTTCACTGTAGGAGTTGTAGAGGGTTTAGAAGGAGCAGTCCTGCCAGATCTCCTTGTCCTGATGATTCTCCCTCCATTTGATCTCCCATGGCCCTACCTTGTGCAATCTACTCATCAGTGAAGCCTGCCTCGCTAAGCATTTTATCTACATTATTTCTTATCATAGGCTTCCTATGCTCCAAGTGAACTTCCACGGATTTTTCTGCATAAGTTCCAACTCTAGGTTCACTGGCATCTTTCAAAATTTTCAACAACACTTGCACATAGCCTTTGACTTCATCTTCTATAATCTCATAACCCAACGGTTGAATCCATATAGTCCATGGTTCAACAACTTCAATCATGCACTCATCAGAGGAGACATGAAAAATGATATCATTCTTGTATTTCTCAACAACTCTCTTAGGAATACTTTCTCTCTCATTCATATTGCTCTTGAACACAACAAAGAATGTTGTTAGAGCATTATCTTGAACCTTCAAATCACCCAAACTATGCATATAGTCAAATATTTGGTGTGCAACCGGTGTAGATGTGTCCCAAAACACCATATCATCTCTTCAGGGAATTCTCTTAACGAAATAGAACAATAAACAAACAATCAAGGAGCCAAATTTAAAAGCATATTTCTTCTCCCTTGTCATCTTCAATTTCTCAAACAACTGCTGCCAGAGAAGTTCACACAAATCATAATCTGCACCATTAACTGACATATCATAACCAGTGTAATTTGCAGTAGTAGATACAAAATTCTCTCTATTAGTGAAGTAGATCTTGTGTTCGATCATTATTGCAGCATACTTCACAGCAGGATTAGTGATAGGTTTTGTAGTAAGATCCCTCCTGTTATATGTAGCTTCGGTGAGTTCCATCACCACTTCATTCTTCACAGCTTTCAACATGGGTAATGGTCTAGTATCACAGAGTCCGACAACAACCTTAATAGCTTCCTTGGTTATAATATGGGGTCTATCAGTCCACAAGAACTTGTCATGCATTCAGCTGAGAGCTGGTTTTACATACTTTTCATCAACAATGGAGTTGAAATTAGGAAAGTAATTTCATTTATCCAATCTCTTCACAACAATGTTTGAATATTTAGGTTTTACTAAGAAATCATCCCCAGTGAGCTCATTCTACCAAATGTCTATCAATTTACGGTGATTATATTCATTATTTTTGACTTGAATGTACATTCTCGTATCTTCAGTGGGTATAACTCTGTGAGGGATTGATGAGAAGGCGCTTAGAGGGTTGTCTTTGAAAACCTTCATAGAATATTTCTTATATGACAGTCTAGGTATTTCTGACACACTAACAACTATAGGGGGTTTCCATTTCTCCACTAACCTAGCTCAAATGATTTCAAAAAGATGATTCACACAAACCCACAATAGCATAGAAAAGAAAAATACCATTTTCCTTTGTGTGAACTAGAACTGGGGTTTGCACAGTTCGCACTTCAAATCACCTCTGAATTGCTCTCCAATTTCTTCAAATGCACAAGTGATTGACATTCCTTACAAAATCACTTTATAAACCAACGATCTACCCTAATTCACATTAAATGGGGCAGATTTCAAAAAGCTGATAAAAACCCTTCTTCATTACACTGAAAAACCCTAATTTGCTCCGCAAATGAACATGCATGTACCTTTTCTTCCAGTTCCTTTTGCATAACATCTGCCTATCCATTCCCTAACACATATATTTGTGCCAAAGACTAACATGCCAAATATCTAGGGGTTCAAACATTTTCTTTTTAAAGCTCCCCCTAATACCATGTTGGGTTTAATTGTTGGAGGAATTGTATGCACCGGATGGGGGCACAGACGCATCTGATATTTTTGGCTCTTCTTTCTTCCTCCATATCTTGTTCATTTCTTGCTTAACTTCATTCTTGTCAATTTTCTTCACTGGTTCATTCTTCTTTACCGGATCATATTGCTTTCCCTTTCTACTTCTACAAACTCTTGAAATGTGTCTGGGTTTGTTGCAGTTGTAGCAAACAACATTTTTCTTATTTGTTTTACCTCCATTAACCCTTGATCTGCACTTATTAGCTTTGTGTCCAAACTTATTACAAGTATAGCAGTAGCCAGCAAAAGATTGATTCATTCTTCCTCCATTAAACCAATTCATCACCTAAGTTTTGCATTCACTAGCTCTATGTCCAATTTTCTTGCATGCAAAACATTGTCTAGAGAAGGAACTAGCATATTGGTTCATTCTACCTCTACACTTTGTTGCCTTGTGACCAAATTTATTGCATGAAAATAAAACACCATTGAAATATGGGTACCTTTGAGTATTTGGTTGTCTAATAGGCAGCCTTCTAGCAATGTTTCTTGGATTTCTTCTTTGCTTCCCTTTATCTTGAGTCTTATGATTATCCACTGTGTTTGAGGTCTTCACAACCTTAGAACTTTCACTGGCTTCATTTCCAAAAACACCTTTGTCTTTAGAAGGTTTCTACCTTGCAATCAACTCATCAAGCTTGGTGTAGCTTGACTTCAAATTATCTTCACAGAGTTTTACTTTCTCTAGCTCTGCTTTCAAGTTCACCACTTCTTGTTCAAGCCTAGTGCATTCATCAATCTTGCTTTGCACCACTGTATTCAGGAAATCTTCAATTCTCTTATTTTCCTCCAATTACATCTTCAATCTGGTGATCTCTTCATTTGCTTGTTTCAATTGCTCACTCACTTCTCTATTCCTTTCTTTGAGTTTCTTCAATTGCTCTCTCAATTTCTGGACACATTTATTTGCCTCATCAATATTTTCTTTCAAATCTCTATTTTCACTTTCAGCCTTGTCAAGATCTTCAAGAGCAGCCCAGAGCTCTTCTTTATCATCCATTTGTTCAATCTTCAAGATCTTCCTCAAGCTGTTAGGCTTCTTCGGAGGAACCAAGCTCTGATACCAATTGTTGAATACCCAAGATACTGAGAGGGGGGGTGAATCAGTATCTTCTTAAAGTTATTGAACAAACACCATCCAATTACTCCAATGCAAATAATAGTAAAGATAAGCAAGAGCATTAACAAAACATAAAAAATACACAACAAATGAACACTAGGATTTTTACGTGGAAAACCCAAGATGGGAAAAACCGCAATGAGGATTAGCTCACAATATAGTATAACCGGTTATAAAATATTACAAAAGGGTGGCTCACTACCAGGACTCACTGTCCAAAATGGGAGGCTCACTTCCTACAAAATATACAATAACAAAATGGCTTACAACCAAAAAATGAATTGATAAAGCTACACCTAACAAGTGTTGATTCAGTTCCTTTGATGCTTAGTAAACTGACTTTACACACTTCATCATACTTTTCTTCTTCACACACTTCAATACTTCTCATCCACAATCTCAAAACTATCCAGTATATATATCTAATACATTCGCAAGCATCAATTAGGTCAACCTAATTAGATGCAACCCTTATTCACCAAAAATCAACTGTTGGCTTCAAGCATGTAGAAAAACTTTCCAAAAAAATCAAACATGTAGCACGCTACAACATGTCGGCATGGACCAAAGATAGGTCACACATACATTCACAACACAAAATTAATCCATTACAACATCAGTGATACATTAGGTCGGCCAAAGATAGACCTAATAAAAAAAAGCAATCAACAGAATAATGCCAATTCTCCAAACGAACACCTGTGCACATGGGATTCTGGACATACAAGCTTCCAGCATCCAAAAACCATTTCCCAAAACCACAAGAAAATATATTCATCAAGAGAGGATTGTGGACCAAAATACCTGAGGATAGTAATTGCATACCGGTTCAAACTTTGAACTTAACCTTGCAGTTGCAACTCATATAACATGGTGACATCAATGAAAACACAAAAACTGCAAAATGAGATGTTCTTCTTCATTCTTCCAACACGGCATATCCATGGGCTTTGGGAAAGGAGGGACATCTGGAAGGAACATCAACAGGGGCAGCTCAACCAAAGAGCGATGAACACCTACACCTTTTTGGGGTCAGGTGCATTTGTACTCACAGTGAAAGCCAAAAGTGATACGAAGCTTGGTTGAATGGAAGCAGAGGGTAGAAGAGAGGAGGATGCAATGGGAGGCCCTGAAGCAGGGGTGTTCATCTCCTCTTCCTTCCTCTGTAAGTCATCCTACTCAGCTGTGAGATCCTTTTTCTAGCGCTTATATTCACGTGCAAAGCAGTTTCTGTGGCTCTTTGAGCTAGAGGCCGAAGGTTGTGAAAGAGCGGAAGACTCCTACTCAGCTATGGGAGTGTCAACCACAGCTGTTTCCAACAAAGGGACAGGCTCCTAAACGGGAGCAAGAGGTGTAGGTTGAGAAACAATGGGTAGAATCGACTCCAATGCCTCGACAGTGGGCCTCTTCCCATTTACTGCTTTTGGAGTAGGAACAGTGGGAGACTGCAGAGGTCAGGACATAGAGGATTCCACACTAGGACCTTTTCCCTTTCCGTACAAGTAGTACCAAGGTTCAGGTGGCTTAGTACAGAGGTCCAATATCTTGATCTTAGGCTTATGCCAAGAAGGTATCATCGGACTCAGCGGATAAAATCCAGGCATATTCATCCAAAACTCTTCTCTAGAAAGAGGAGTGGGAGAGCCATCTTGGGAACAGGATAGTTTCTCTTTTCCCTTTCGAGAAGAGGAGGCAGCCGGTTGTTGTGCTACCAGGAGGGTCAATCTCAGCTATCCCTTGCCTTCGGTCTTATACTTCACATAGTTTTTTAAAGTAGGTCCATTCTTGGAGGGAGCGCACCGGCTGGGGTTCACATATTTTTTGTAAAGTAGGTCCATTCTTGGAGGGAGTGGACTGACCGGGGTAGGCCAAAAATGATCTAACGAGTAACCTCCACGAGACACCAATGGCTGGTATCTAGTGTCATGCACTACATGCACAGCACCTTCATGGGAGAACTTCAAACATTTATGAATGACAGAGTTGATTCCATTCACAGAAGCTAGCCAAGGTATGCCCAACTTCATCCTGAATAGATCTGACTCCAAAATAACATCAAAGACTATGTCTACAGCCCTAGGTCCTACTTGGATGAACAGAGTTATCGATCTGTACGATTTTAGAAAAATACCAACATGCATACGAATGGTAGATTTTATTTCTTTATATTCCTTTCTATGCAATGAATTAAGCCACAACATCTCTTATGTAGTGACATTCACTCCGCTCACGAGGTTGAATAAGACCCCTGTCACAATGTTTACATTGAGGCAAGCAGGAATGTAGACAGGAGAGGGCTTGTTGTTTAAGGGTAAATCATGTGACATACATGTCATGTCCGAGGAGCCGAGCATAGGTTGTGTGGTAGTAGTAACCATGACCATGTTAACATATGCCTTAGGCCAAGTGGTAGAATCGAAGGGATCGATAATCATGTTGGCAGAGTGTGATAGAAATTTGTCCATGTATATCTACAACTCACTATTTTATTTCGCCACTAATTTGTTTGTATTTTGTTTACTTCCATCAAGACGAATAGTATTGTCCTCGATGTGGTCCTGTATCTCATTACGCAGGCGCATACAATGTTGGATATCATGTTTGTTAACTCGATGGTACTGACAGAAGGTATTCAGATCGTACCAACTAGGGAAAGGTTCCTTGAGAGGTTTGGGGTTCTCTAAGGTTATAATCTTATCCTTTAGCAACTTTTGCAAGAGGGAAGAGTAAGATTATGCTAACTTTGTGAACTTTCGGTTGCACTTGAGGCCATTATCAGTTGTAGCGGCTACTACATTCCCAACAGCCTTACCTCTTTTAGAGATCGATACAATGCACTTTCCTTCTGAACAGGAGCATGAGGAGGATCCCCCAAACTGAACTACCATTTGTTGATACTCTCATAATGTAGTACACAAATGTGTTAAAGAAGGGTATTTCATAAGGGAAAATCTCTTACCAAGGTCTTTTCAAGTTCCCTATGAACACCTTTTGTATGTTAGAATCAGGCAACAAATACGAGATTTGTGAAAAGAGCGCTTGGTATCACACTATAAAATTAGTAATATTTTCATTATCCTTGTTTGCATCGGACGAGATCCGAAAAGGTCATCTTTGGTCTAATTTTAGCTTGGAACTATTGTAGGAACTAGTTTACAAGTTGATCAAATGATAAAATAGAATTATCAGGCAAGGAATAGTGCCATTCGAGTGATGTATCCTTGAGAGATCGAGGGAATAATTTCACCACCAATGCATTGTGATGGAAGAAATCAATACATAGGGAGTTAAAGGCAGACACATGCATTTGCGGGTCCCCTTTGCCGCCATATTTTTGAATTTTGGAATCTTCATTCCTTGGGGGAAGGGAGTGTTTAAAATTGCTACTAATAACAGGCTATGTTAGAAAAAGGGTTGAAAGATAGGCTAGGTAGAGGCTTGGGAGAGACTCGCCAGCTAGCTTTGCATCTTACCCATATGCTAAAGAAGAGTATTTAGAATAGGGTCTTGGGATGAAAAAGGTCGAGTGGAACCTCCTCCAAAACCACAACCAAAGCCACCTCTAGAACCATTGATGTGACCACTATCGGAACCACTACCAGATCCATCACCACTAGTTGGGCCTCTATTAGAGCCACTTGTGCTTCCAAAGCCACCACCGTGGCCTCCACTAAAACCACCTCTGCCAACGCCATTTTCAGCACTAAAGCCAACACCACTCAATCTACCAAAACCTCCACCACAAGAGATGACAAGAGGGGTGAAACTAAAACCCAAGGGTATTCTATTTGCCTTGATAGTTTCACATCCCTCGAAGGTAGAAGGGATGTTGATCAATGGGACTGTGTCAGCCATGTACACAGACGTGGGAGGCATCAACATTCCTAGTTGTCTCTCATGGTCCTCGAAAGTGTCCCCTTGTATAATGTTAGTATTGTTCGAAGGAGCACATGCTTCAGTCAAACTAGAGAGACTAGCCAGGAGTTCTATGCCTATTCGGTCTTTTCCCACCATATACTTTATTTCACCGATAACCCTAGCGGCCCTAGCCATCTTCAGGTCCTTTTCCAAGTGATTCTCCAAGTCACCCAATCCTTTGCTAATGATGGAGATATATTCTGAAGGAATGTGAATAGCCTCATGCTTGTCTACCGACCACGGTGTAGGAAATGCATGAGGAGTGGGGACGTGGTCAGTCTCATCAAAGATCCCTACCTCACCCCTCGACAACTACTCCTAAGCAGCAAGACCAACGGTGGATACAGCAAAAAATCCTATAGAGAAACCATTAGTGACCTTCATCCTTTCCATCGGAAGGTGTCGTACACTTCTCCTAACAATATACCCAGAGGTTGTGGACTGGGTTGTGATGCTCATAAACCTTCACAACACTCAGGGGCACAACAATAACAAGGTACAAGGGAAAAGCCTCAACACCAAAGAATGAGTAGATGTTGGTTCACGTTAGGTTCACCAAAAATGTAAGAGAGGGGGACCAACCACATCAAGGCCCCAAGTCATGGAGAGCCGAGAGTGGAAGGCTGCCCTAACTTACCTCACTCTAAAGGGATGTTTTGGGAATAGGGATCAAGAATGATGAGGACTATAAGGTGTCTCGATCACTCTACAAATCCAAAATTTAGTTTGAGCTAGGCCAGCTAGTTTTTGGAGTCAGTACTATGCCCCAGATAGATCTCTATCTGAGGATAGCAGTGCAGTTCTGGGATGTTAGTGCGGCGCATTGGCATCTCTCAGGTGCGCTATCGTTTGTATGGCCAAAAAATAGTGAACATGGTATGAAGTACTGAAAAACTAACTAATCGGCCTAGCTGGTTGGTTTCGACAGAAAAAAAAAGTAAGAGAGATACAAATGAAGATGATAAAGCAGATAGATAAAGGCTAAAGTAATAAAGATAATCTCACTAAAACGCATGTTCGCTAGCTAACTCCACACACTCTTTCACCTGCACACAAGAAGGAAGGGGAAAATTGTTGGGGTTGTATAGGGGTCCGCCTTAGTCAGACCCCTGTTTTGGTGTTTCCACCTCCACAGATAGCTAGATAGCAACGAGATAGAAATATACGATAAAGAAGTAAAGAAGGAAGGAATGCAAATAACACTACAAAATAGTAAAGAGCTACCCAACCAAATCGCAAAGGAGAGGAGCAAAACGTTACCACCTCCACCAAGATCTCACTAGCCAATGGAGGAGAAAGAAGGCTTGAACAATCATCATAGCCTCAACCATGATGAAGGGAGGTCTCACAAAACCTCAAGCCCATGCTGCAATGGCTTGCTTCACACTTGCTTTACGGAGTTGACAGAGTGTTGTTGCTGCAATGGAGTGTTGAAAATGCTGGAAGTGAAAGAAGGATGGATTAAATGCTTAGAGATTGCTAAAAGAGATGAGAAAAAGATGAGTTGAATGAAGAATGGATGAATTTGAAGGAGAAGAGGGAATAATCTATCATTTTTTGGGTCGGTTGGTGAAAGAGGGACATTATAAATCGACCCCAATCGAAAGTGTAACACCTCTGCCAACTTCAAAGGCAAGAATCCATCAGGGATGTTAGCGCATCGCATGGACGTCTGCGCATTGCGCATGTGTCCTCAACAAATATTCTTCTACCAACACAAAGGACAAATGCCAAGTGGAAGGAAGGCAACTTGTTGATGTGGAATTTTTCCTTCAGATTTGCTTTTCTAAGGTGAGGATGTGTAGAAGGGGAATTTTTGTAAGGGGTGCACATTCGCTCCTATACACTTCTTCTACAACTTTCCTTCCCTCTATCAAAATATTCCATAAATCTTCAGGTATTTGTTTCTTAATGTTTCTCATATCAACCTCAAGGAAAAAAATGTACTTGATAATTGTCTCAACAATGGTGACCTTATCCACCTCATTTGCTTCTTTGTATAGGGCAACAGTCTCTCCTAACATCTCATTATGCAAAATGCTATTAAATATTCTTCAAATTTCAGAGTGAGGCCTTACTATTTTTACTTGTTTTTGTTCTTTTCTCTCACCCGGAGTATTTTCTACACTCTCCTTTTCTAGAGAATCCTTCTTGGTGGCTTATTTCTTCTCTTCTCTCATATGAACAACAAATTTCTTCTTTTCTTCAATTTCCTCTTCACTGTCTGTGTCAATAATGTTAAATCTTCTTCTTTTAGTATTGGCTTCACCTTGTGAAGCATCATTTCTCCTCTTGCAAACCAAATGTGGTCCTTCTTCCTCTTCTTCTTCTTCTTCCGCTACATTGACACTTGCAAAATTTTCTCTTACTTCCTTTTTCTTTTTTTGAATTCTCAGGTGGCAAAGCCACTGCATATATACTAAAAATAAAAAAATAGATACAAATTTTGAAATACAAAAAAATCATTAGCAACTTTCAGGTGAGCTAGCATTAGCAAAGGAGATTGGCAGTAGAGGATCATGATGGTCTATGTAGGCCCTTAACCAAGTGTTTGAGAAGGAGGTAAATTGAATTGAACAAAGTAAGAGAAGAGATGAAAAGGGAATCACCCAAATCCTTCCTCCAAAATTCCAGACTCAGTAGTGATTTATTTGTCGTATCACAAAACAAACCATACCTTAGAAAAACCAAGGCAAAAGCTTACACTAAAGAAGAAGGCAGTTCAACTTTGGGAAAGATTCCACCAACAGGGGCTAACCCAAATTCAAAATTATAAAGCTCAAGTGCC
Organism: Sequoia sempervirens; assembly: GCA_007258455.2. NCBI lineage: Eukaryota > Viridiplantae > Streptophyta > Pinopsida > Cupressales > Cupressaceae > Sequoia > Sequoia sempervirens. The sequence goes on along the minus strand of VDFB02256132.1, from coordinate 209,299,437 downwards.
AAATTCAATGAAGAAAGAGAATAAATGAAAGATTGAAAATATCGTATCACCAGTATCTTCACCAGTTATTTATCCATCCAAATATCCATGCAATTGAATAAGAAAGTAGAAGCTACCTTAGAAAATAGAGCCTGGGGGTTGTTTTCAAACCATTCCCTATCTAGAATTGTTTTGATAGCCTCCTCAACAGGCACACAAGGAATAGTGAATACCCTACCCAAATATTCTTTATTGTATGCACATTGTTGCTTCTTTTCTCCCAAAAATATTTGTGTAGCATGACACACCATGAAGACTCCATAATATCACAGTGAATAAAGAAGAGAGAATTAAAAATTAAATATGTTATAAACGATATGAAGAACATCAAGTTGGTGAAGTACATATAGAACAAAGACATCAATACTCAACACTTCAACATTTAATTCACCACAAGACACACATGTTGATGTGACATAATGTTATTACAGAAAAAATGGTAAGCTAGAATGTTGTTATGACAACTAGAATATGGTAGGGACCATTCTATTGGGCACAAAAATGACTTAAGTGTTTTAATAATACACTTGAATAAAATGTCAAACATCAATCTTCATAAATCTAATGGATCTAGAGTGATTCTAGAGGTTTGAGTTCACAAGTCTAACACTTAGGAAATTTCATTATGGAATGTAACTGTAGCCATCCATCAAACATTCATTGAACGATAAGATATTTTTATACATTAATTTTAATTTTTTGAGTATATCTTACTATCATTCACAAGGTATACAATATAAATAATTTAAAAATATTTTGGTGAAAATGTGGTGCATTAGCATTATGCACTGAAGCAGGAAGTGGACATATGTCCATTTTTTTATTAGTTGCTAAGACATCAGTGCATTGCGGGGAGAATATTTAGTTTGTGAAATACACTGTAGAGGATATAAATGAGAATTTGACAAGTGTCACCTTCTTAAACAATATAAGGATAACACATTTAGCTTATCTAATAATAATTAAAAAATGTAGTAGCACAAAAGGACTTTGTGCCCTAATCAACAAATTTCACATGTTTTGCATAGTCAAAGGAAGTCAAGCCACCACAATTTATGTATGTGCTACAAAGAAAAAATTATGGTATCAAGGAGATGCACGCTCTAATGGGAAGGAGACATGCCTCTATTCCTTGTGAGGAATTTTGAAGGTGACCACAATTTACTTATGCATTGGGTACTATAAATTACAGTGTGAAAGGATTTAGCGCTAAAATAAGAAAGTGATAAGTGTCTCAATTAGGGTGCACTACTAATGATAGGGCTTAAGTCATTAATGAAAATATGTGTGTTAAAGTTGATAAAGTGCACTAGGATGCATAATCGATAAATGATAATAAGGGGTTGGTTGGTAGACATAGAAAAGGTCTTAAAGAAGCAAATTAAGGGACCAAGTGACCAAGGCAAGCAGTCAACAAGAAAACTAAAAATAAAGTGTAAGGGTTTTGGCAAGGGTTTAGGATTTTACACAACCCTAATTAAAAAAAAATAGTACCCTTACAAATATGATAATATTTGCATATTTTCAAAGGCATGCAACGGGTAGAGAACTAAAATTTTAGACAAGTACTGTCACATAGAATAATACAAGTTTAATTTGCCAACAAAAAAATTATTCATTTTAATATAGGTTTAATTCACCAACAAAAATATTTCATTGGTTTTAATACAGGTTTGATTCGCCAATGAAAATATTTTATTGGTTTTAATATAGGTTTAATTTTCCAACAAAAATATTTTATTGGTTTGAATATATGTTTAACTCACCAACAAAAATATTTTATTGGTTTGAATACAGGTTAAATTCACCAACAAAAAATATTTTATTGGTTTGAATACAAGTTTAATTCACCAACAAAAATATTTTATTGGTTTGCATTCAGGTTTAATTTTCCAAGAAAGTTGTTTTATTGGTTTCAATAAAAGTATAATTCACCAAGATTTTTTTAAAACTTCTAGTGATTAAAAAAGATTCTCCAATTGAGTTAATATTTTTTCCCAAAATTAAATTGTGAATGGAATTAATATTTTTTTCAAGAATAATGCAAGATTCGCCAGGTTTTTATACATTTTCCCACAGGGTTTTCTTAAAGTTATCCTTTATTTGGTGTCTATTAGGACAAATGTGTAAAGGCTTGTATTGTAATATTTGATGTGTTTTTTTGTAGAGTATGCAAAAATGGAGGATTATTAGTTGGATTATTATTTGGTTTATTAAAGAAACTAATAGTAGCAAGTCATGTCCAATATTCCATATATGCGATTCCCTTATGTCAAAGTGTAGTTAGATGTCATTGCATCTTCCTAGGCCCCTAATGATATTAGGCTTCAAATATAGGTTTTAGAAAGTGAGGAAGTCATGCCCAAATGTGCAAGGACCTCTTCAACCCCTAAAGGGTTTACCATAGCCAATGTTACAAGAGGGTTGAGAACCTCTCCATTTTTGACCTCATTCATTTTTGGAGCCCAAGTTTTATGAATCTTTATCATTATCATTCTAACCTAGCCTAATACAATTGTATGCCCATGATAATCGATATTCAAAATTTAATAGTTAGATTCAAAGAAAATAAAAATATCATACATTTATGAAATTTTAATTTATCATGAAAAATAAAAATAATATATATCTATATCTATATATATATATATATATATTTCACTATATACTACTGAATT